>CM077644.1:136284961-137484961 GCA_039707465.1 Rhabdophis nuchalis | reverse complement strand
TACCACTATTCATTATTTTTGTTGTAGTTAATTATTTGTTAACAAAAAATCATTTACTATTTATATCCAACTTCCACTCATCAGACCCAATAACAGACACCTTTATAACAAGTTCTAAATAAGAAATTAATTAATTAAATTTCTAGTTCTTTTTCCCAAATTGCTATTTACAATTTATATCCAAATTTCTTTTACTAAGCCAGTATATATATATATATATATATTATTGAAGTATATCTATTGTCATTCCATTATTATTGTTATAATTAGTTATTTATTACCACAAAAAATATTTACCATTTATTACCCAACTTCCTCTCATCGAACCAAAACATTTTTATATCTTGTCACCATTATCAATTATCTATTTAACATAACATTCTAAAACAATCTAAAACTTACTAGATTACTACTTATTAATTACAGACATTAACTAGTTTTTTATTGTCAACTTTCATTATCAACCTGTATCTTTCCAATAACAATACCATCTTCTTTCTTTTGCCATCTGTGGTATTAGTCTTCTATTTAATCTCCTTAATAAAGTTTTTATGGACTTCTCTCCGCACTTTATTGTTCATAGCATCTCTCAAGTAGTTTCGTTGCCTTCCATCTACTATTAAAATTAGCTTGTATCTGGTTGTCAATCATGCTTTTGGTAAATTTTTTCTCCTTAAATCCATCATCATTTCTCTTTTTTCTTCTTCTGTATATTGAAATCTGGAGTAGGGCTCCAATTCACCAAGTCCCTTTTTCCATGCTCCTCTTTTTCCACTTTCACTCACATTTGTTCCATTGGTAAAATCATCAATTATCATATCTTTATCTTCATTCTTCCCTTCAATTTTTGGGGCTCCAACCCCATCATCTTTTGCTGAGAAAGACACTAGTTTTTCCAACTTCTTCTCAATTCTCCCAGTTATATCCAATAGATTTTCCAATTGATTTACATCTAGTAAATTTTGAATTCCAGCCAAAATGCTTTGCAACTTTAAAGTTTCCTCTTCTGAATATTGATCCATATTTCCAAAGAGAGAAGAAAAGAAGGAGAAGGAGAAGGAGAAGAAGAAAATAATAGCCACTGCCACTCTAGCTTCAGACCCCCTTTTTAATTTTAATTTTAAGTTGGGTTAAACACAAACTATTATAATCTTCAAAAGAAAAGGAGTCTGTTTTTCCCCTTTCTCTAATTCTCAAGGAACACCTGTGTAAACAATCCGTGCCCTTGACTCTTTATCAGTTTTTATAAACAAATTACAGACCCTTCAGCTACAAAGTCAGTGAGATCGCAGAAAAAGAGAAAAAAATACATTGTTTCAATAATTCCAGCCTCTAGCTTCCGAGTGGCAGTATTGCCTCCTTTCACTCTCTGCTGCTTATCTGAGGTTTTTTTTAAAAAGTTCTTAAGTAGAGTTTAATATCAAGTAATAGGAACCATTGTTAAAATAAAGAAGAGGATTTTAATCCATAAATCAAAAAATAAAATAAACTCAGAACAGAAGAAGAAAAAATTGATCCGTTCACTTTAAGAGGAGGAAATGAAGAAAGAAAATGCTACAAGTACTTCAATCCACAAAGTATGGTTGCATGAAAAAGGACACTTTCCAAAATGATCCAATACAGATTAAATTTGCTGCTTAATTCTTTTGCTTAAGTATTTAATTAAGCTTAAAGAAAAAATTCCTTTGGGCAGTCTTCTTTGAAATAGAAAAGATACCTTACCAGATGGACACACTTTCTCTTTTCACTTCCTTCCTTCCAAAGCCATCCCAACTTCACCAGCCTAGGGGCTGCCTGTTTACCGCTGGTTAGAAGCACTTCCTTTGGATCAGTCAGGGACTTTGCGGTGTCCCTGTGATCAGCAAGGCTTCATCTTCCTATTCACCATCTCTGCAGGACGGTTTAGGTCCGTTTGGACCATCCAGCGGTAAAATATTGACAGCGATCTTGTAGCATCGAGACCGCACGTCGTTTTGTTGTGATGTTGACTCCACCTTCATTAATAAAGCTTATAGCAGTTCAGAGTTCTAGCAGTTGAGATAAACTTTTTTGTTTTTACCTAATGTAAAACTATCAGTCAGTGGTCAGTGTCCAGTTCATAAAGAAATAATAGCTACATTTGTAATATTGTTAAAGTATTCAGACATAAATATTCATTTTCTTTTATTTTAGAAAAACCAATTAATCAAGGAAAACCTCTGAGCAAATTTGGATCATTTTCTGCAACCTTAGAAAATGAAATCCATCTTTCTTTTAGTTGTTATGGGGCTTCAGGAAAAGCAGCAGGTAAAGCATGTGAAAAGGAAAATGTTTATATATTCTGTGTCACACTTGTTCTATACTATGCTATGTTGAAAGACAATTTTTAACGGATTTTTAGCATCTTCTCAAAAGTGTTATTTAAAATCCACACAATTTCTGGGAATTTCTTAAAATTCTGTTCTGTATTTGTTCTCATGAATAAATTGGTAGCAAAGCAAGAACGAGAGTCAAAAGACATATTCAAATACAAGTTGTTTATGTATTTCTATCCTGTTTTTTGTGAGAAATGTTTGGTGGCTGATCTCAGATGTCTGCTGAAGAGAAGCAGAATCCTTTCTCTATTTGATTGAGCAAGATTTCCCAACTTCTCAAGAGTCCTGTTCCTTTGCAACCCAGACTCGCCTGCACAGATAGCTGGCAAAAGTAAAGAGTAATCCATATAGATCTAAATTACTGTTCATTCCTGTTCATTCATCTGTATTTGCAGCTGTTCCCCATCACTACCTCAGCTCCATGTCAGATCATCAGGCATTAGATTCTCATAGGAGGGTGAATTTTACTGTAAACTGCACATGTGAAAGGTTTAGATTGCATGTTCCTCCCCCCCCCCCCCCCCCGCCCCCCTGTCCATGGGAAAAAATGTCTTCCATGAAAACAAATCCTGGTGCTAAAAGTTTGGGGACTGCTGCTTTAGACAACCCAAAACAAAATCCAATCCTGGTTTCTTTTCCAGGGTTAAACAGATGCATCCAGATTATAACTAATAAGATAAACTTGGACCACAGAATCACTGTAAGGCTTTAGCTAATGTCATTTGCGTTTCAACTGATTAAAAACATTTTTCCAACATGTTTGCCAAGGTACAAATGTTGTTACCAATTTAAAATGTTAACATGAAAGGTGAACAAATTCAAATACTTGCCTAGGGAGCTATTATATTAATTGCATTCCATTTTATTTAAATGTAAAGGAAATGAAATCAAGTGTAGATTTTGTCTTGGCTCATCTATTGCTACTTTGGAATACAGCTGCTAGGATATCACTTAAAGGACCTTTCTTGATCTAGAAGTGGCTGCATATCTTTGATGTATATAATGTTTATTCTGTTTCATCAAAATAACCCATTTCCCTTACAGAGGACACAGACCCTTATTTGGCAACTATTCTGGCTATCCCTTCAGTAAACTTGCCCACTTCGGCTTTTCTTTCCTCGGCTTTTTCTGCTGCTGCCGTTCCTGCTACAGGAAAGGCAAAGCCAGGTAAAGAAAAATCAGCCAAATCCTTACCATCTGCCAAAGTGAGTTCCCGTACGGCAATGAACATATCACCTGAAGAATCTCCAGTGCAAGATGAGAAAAAGGTATGAATATACTTCAGAGAATACTATCATAGGGCTGAAAAGGGGTCTGGAGTCTTCTAGTCCAACTCCCTGCCCAAGGCAGGTAGGTAGAACATAGAAAAGAATAACAGACTTGGAAGGCACTTCTAGTCCAACCCCCTGCTCAAGCAGGCAATCCTATACAAATTCAGACAAATGGTTGTCCAGGCTCCAGTGATGGAGTACTCACATTGCTCTCACTGTTGGGAATTTCTCCTTAGTTTTAAATTGCTTTTCTTCTTGGTTAGTCTCAATCCATTGTTTCTTGTCTTTCCTTTTGGTACTTTGGAAAATAGTTTGACCCTTCTCTTCTTTGTGGTAGCTCCTCAAATATTGAAACACTGCTATCAGGTCTTTCCTAGTCCTTCTTTTCATTAGACTAGACAACCCAATTCCTGCAACCATTTGTCTTATGTTTTAGTCTCCAGGGCCCTAGTAATCTTTGTTGCCCTTCTCTGCACTTTTTCCAGAGTCTCAACATCTTTTTTATATTGGGGCGACCAGAACTGAATGCAGTCTTTCAAGTGTGGTCTTATTAAGGCTTTGTAAATCAGTACCAGAACATCATGTGATCTTTATTCTATCTCTCTGTTTATGCAGCCTAGGATTGCATTGGCCTTTTTTGCTCCTACTGCATACAGTTGGCTCATATTTAAGTGATTGTCCACTAGAGCTCCAAGATGCCTCTCACAGTTACTGTCATTAAGCCAAATTTCATCTAGTCTGTAAGCTATACAGTTGATTTTTCTTGCCTAAGTGAAAAGCCTTACTTTTATCTATGTTGAATTTCATTTTGTTAGATAGGGCCCAGTGTTGAGTCTGTCAAGATCTTTTTTGATCTTGAGTTTGTCTTCTGGGGTGTTGCTTATTCCTGCCAACTTAATGTCATCTGAAAATTTGATGAGCTCCCCTTTTACTCCCTCGTCTAGATCATTTATGAAGATATTGAAGAGTACTGGGCCTAAAATAGAATCTTGGGATACCTCACTACTTACTTCCCTCCATATAGATATAGTTGCATTGAAGATTAGATGTTGAGTACCATTCATCAGCCAGTTACATACATATCTGGTGATGGTGCTGTCTATCCCACGTTGGTCTGTAATTTTCTGGATCTGTTCCCCACCCCCCACCCTCTTTTTTTTTTAAGATGGGAACTACATCAACTTTTTCCAGTTCTCAGATAGTATCCCAGTGTTCTAAGAACTTTGAAAGATATGTTCCAAAGGTGCTTTTTTCATGAGGCAAGTGGACTTTCTTGTTTTTCCTTTAAAGATATTTCGCTTCTCATCCAAGAAGCTTCTTCAGCTCTGACAGGATGATGGGGAATGGAAAGATTTATATTCCTTGCAGACAGCTGATCATTTGCATCCTTCAAAGGGCCATTGAAGCCCTTGGAGGTTTGTCTGTGTCTCCAGGGTCCCCCAAGTAATGCTGATGGTTCCTTTAGTCTGCATTTTTTCCCCTCTGGAAATCCATTCCTACTCCCACACCATTCAAAGGGTGTTCATTCTAAATTGTATAGCTAAAAGTCTATAGAGATTCTACATGACCTGGATGATTGAGAATCTCTACAAACTTTGAAAGATATGTTTCAATGGTCCTGAAATCACATCTGCCAGTTCCTTCAGAAGTCTGGGATATAGTCTATTAGGACTATATCGGTGATTTGAATCCATCTAGAGCTGGTAGCTGTTGTCTTACCTTATTTCTGCATATTTTAATTTGCATTCTTAACCTGTCAGTTACAGTTCTGTCTTTGATAAGTAGTGGGGTGTTGTTTTGTGTGAAGACAGATGCAAAGTGTGAATTAAGTGGGTCTACATTCTCTCTACTCCCCATTATGTCTTTGCCATCTCCTCCCATCAATGGAGCTATTGTTTCTTTGACTTTTTTCTCAATTTTTATGAGTTGAACGAAACTTCTTTTTATTGTTTTGGACCTTTGGTTCAAGTCTTACTTCATTCAAAGCCTTTGCTTTCCTAGTATCCCTCTTTCCATTTTTGCACTTTTTTTCTTTTTTTCTGTCAATTGCTATCAGACTTCTTCGTGCAAACATGCTGACATTTTCTTTGTTTTCTTTTTTAGTGGTATTGAACTGGACTGGGCTTTCATAATTGTATTTTTTCTCCTGTGCGCTGCTCAGGGAATCCAATCATGGGTTAACTTTGTCCATTAGCCTAGAGACTGAGTTATGTAATTCTTAACCACGCCTCCTCAGACTGGGCATGCTCAGTTTTTTTAACTCAGTCCAGCCTAAAGAGATGTAAAATTTCTCTCTCTCTAAGCAATTGACAAATTTATAACTTAGATTGGTTTATTTTGCTCTTTGGTTGTCTGAGTTAAGGTGTTTTTAGGTTTTATAGATGTGCCTTTTACTGAAGATGTGGTTTCCCCAGGTGCCTTCGTGGCCATGGGGCTTCTGGAACTATTGCTTCTGCTGCCTTACTCTGCTCATCTATAAGGTTGGTTCGCCACCTTTCTGAGCCTCGTAATGGGACTGGGGCCAGTCCGCCGCCCTCCCAGCCTTCCTTCGCCTTGCGATCCGGAATCGGGGCGGCAAATTCCTGGTCTGTGGGGGCTGTTAATGTTACATTGAGGCCTTCGTATGGTAACTTGCCTCCACTCTCGTTGCTGGGGCGCCAAGTTCGCTAGGGCCATTTACGAGTAGTGCTGTTGCTTTCCTAGCCAGTTTTCTTGCGAGCAGGCTTTTTGGATTTGAATTTCACGCTCTTTTTAGAGGACAGCGGCCATTTTGGGTCCACCTTTGCCTTGCAATGCTGACGGTGGCCAATTTGGGCCTTTCTTCTTGCCGTAGTACTGGTGGTGGCCATTTTGGGTCCATCTTCAAGTGCCCTGCCTGGCAGTGGCCATTTTGGGTCCACTTTCACGCCAAAACCCTTAACAAGCAGGGCATGGTCACAGTTTTCCCCCTGAGGCTTTCTTTTGGCACTTGGCTTTGGAGAGTGTGGTTCGCCGTTTCTCTCGCTCCTTGCCCACGTGGTCAGTTCAACTGGCCTACAGCCTTTTTGATTCGGATTCATTCTGGAAGTGAGCTTGAGCCTTTTCAATTCAGGCATGGCTGACAATTCACCTGCATCTGGCCACAACGGGTCTTCCAACCCTCCCCTGGCCCACTCTGAGTCCAGGTCAGGTAGGGCCTCCACCAGGGCAGCAGGCCATGGAGCACGTGGTTCCTCCGCTGCGCTTGAACAGGTGGCTAAGCGTGGGAACAAGGGGAAATCCAAGGCGGGACCCCCAGTATCTTCCAGGCCTCTTCCATCCCCAGAGCCTGGGCAGCCTTCCCCAGCCACTACCACCAACGTGCCAGCGGTGAGGAAATGGTCTCCGGATCTCCCCAGGGCACAGGAAGTCTCCACTGAGGAGGCCATAGCTGGGCCTTCTCCTTCCTTGGAGCCTCCTAATATCAGCCCAGCACCCGGGGTTCCCCTTCCAGGACCTTCAGCCACCTTTACCCCCACTGCGGCAGGGCTTAGATCGGAGGATGGCTCTGTCTCCAACCTCTCCCCTGGCCTGAGGGACATGTTGGCTGTGGCAATACCCAAGGGGTATTGCCACCCCTTGGGTATTGCCAACCCTAACCCTACCTCATCTGGCCTATTTAATCCGACCTTATTTAAGTCACTCCTATACAAGGCCAAGGCCATGACTAATATGGGGGGAGCTACCATCCAGGCTAGCAGTGGGGCTTGAGTCTACAGGGCTTTTCTTTGCTGAGCAAGTGCAGGAACAGGAAATGATTCCTTGTCCCAAGCTCTTCATGGATATCGTCCAGAAACAATGGGCTAAACCTACCACGGTTCCCCCACCTAGTAATGGCGATAGGAAACTATGCCTCCACGCCAGAACTGGATGGCCTCTTACAATTCCCAACTGTGGACCCTCCCTGTGGCCACTTTAGGGTCCCCGGCCTTAATCCCATCTGAAATTTGAGAGGGATTAAAAGCGGAAGACCGCAAAGCTGAGTCTGTCATACAAAAAACACACCAGGCGGCTGCCTGTGGCATCCTTCTTTAATCGGACTTCATTTGTCTGGCTGCAGCAACTACAAGCCAGGCTCGCCCCGGATGACTTGCGCCTCCACCAGAACGTTAACAAACTGGTGGTAGCATTGGAGTTTTCCTCAGATGCTACCCTCAACGTGGCAAAATTTGTGTCCCGAGCGGTTGCATCTGACATGGCCTCTCGCCGTCGCCTTTGGCTCCGCCACTGGCAGGCGGATGTCCGCTCTAAATGGCGCCTGGCCTCCACCCCCTTCAAGGGCAGTTCCCTTTTTGTGGCCGCCTTGGATCCAGTTCTGATTGAGACAAGGGACAAGCGAAAGGTGTTACCGACAGCCAGGTGCACTGAAAGGAGACAGCAGCCTTATTACAGGAGGCAGTCCTTTTGGGGGGGGAGACTCGGGGTTCACTACTGCTCCCTACACCCCCCATTATTCCTGGCCATATACGCAGTCTCAAGACAGGGTCCAGGATGGGGCATCCACCAGGGATAGGAACAGGCAGCAGACTCATCAGCAGACTCAGAACCGGCGGTGATTTTGTGGCACCAATAACCAGTCCTTTCGAAGGTACTGCTGACTCACCCAAGGTAGGCCCTATTGGCGGACGACTAACAGACTTCGTTCACCAATGGGAGGCCACAACCTCGGACACTTGGGCTCTCCAGACCGTGAGGCTGGGCCTCACTTTGGAATTCCTAGCCATCCCCCCGAGGTGCTTCATTCGCTGCCCAGTGCCCAGGTGCCCCTCAAAAAGGCACCTGTTGGACGCCAAAATCAACCACCTCCTGGCAATCAATGCCATAGAAGCGGTCCCACAGGGACAGGAAGGACTCGGGTTTTACTCGATCCTGTTCCTGGTTCCCAAGGCCTCAGGCAGATGGCGAGCCATTCTGGACTTGAAAAAGCTCAACTTCTTCCTAAAATATTAAAAATTCAAGATGCAATCCCTCAAAAGCATCTTGATGTGCATTCGCCAAGGCGGTCTACTGACCTTAGTAGATATAAAGGAAGCTTACCTCCACTTGCCCATCCACCCGGCACATAACAGGTTCCTTTGCTTCCACTTCGCAAGCCGCCACTTCCAGTACCGTGCTCTGCCCTTCGGCCTGTCGTCGGCACCGCGGACATTTACCAAGCTGATGGCGGTTATTGCAGCCTCCCTGCAGTCGGTGCCCGTACGGGTCAACTGTTATCTCGATGACCTTATTGCTATCATCGTCCGGAGAGCAGGCTCACTGGGATCTGCAGGCCACGATCAACGCTCTGCAGAGCCACGGATTCACCCTGAACTTTCCCAAAAGTCATCTGCAGCCAACCATGTCCCTGCTTCACCTCGGGACGATCATCAATTCAGAGAACTGCACCATGTCTCTGTCTTAGGAGCCTTCAACTCCTGGCGAATCAGGTACTGCGCCAGCGGTCGCCTCCTCTTGCAACTTTTTCCAAGCTGCTTGGCAAACGTCAGTGGCATCACCTGGACATCCGCAGAGTACTCTGTCGCTACATTAAGCGAACTGCATCATTCCGGCACTCGGAGGCTCTGTTCGTGTCCTTCCAACCATCATCCATGGGGCATAAGATATCCTCACACACCATTGGCCGTTGGATAAAGGCATGTATTGCCCTTGCATACAACAGTTCGTCCCAACCGGCTCCTCGATGGATCATCCCTCACTCTATCAGGAGCGTGGCTACCACAGCAGCCTGGGCGACGCAGGCCTCGGTGGAAGATATTTGCAGAGCGGCTACTTGGTCTTCTCCATCGCTGTTTATCCGACACTAAATAGTGGACTCCTTTGCCTCGGTGGAGGCGTCATTTGGGGGAAGAGTGCTTCAGAGGATTGTGTCATCATCTACGGCCCCTGATCAGCCTGGCTCCCGCCCCTGAAGTTTCATTGCTTTGGCATGTCCTATGATTGGATTCCCTGAGCAGCGCACAGGAGAATGACCGCTGACTTACCTGAACGGTCCTTCTATGTGCGCTGCGAAGGGAATCCAAACCCGCCCTCAGCTCCAGCTGCTCAGGGCCCTGGACTTCACTGAATAGATTTTTCTCTATTCTTGGCTACCAGACTTGCTATTGATGTTCGTGTAGAACTATTCTGTCTCTTCGACCGGCTGATCCTTCGTACAAAAACTGAGCATGCCCAGTCTGAGGAGGCGTGGTTAAGAATTACATAACTCAGTCTCTAGGCTAATGGACAAAGTTAACCCATGATTGGATTCCCTTCGCAGCGCACATAGAAGGACCGTTCAGGTAAGTCAATGGTCATTCTCAGTTTTCCAAGCTTGAGTTGATTTTCCTTTAAGATTTTCATCCACGGGATCCTCCCCAAGCTTTCATCCATGACATCCTTCCCAAGTTTGTTAAAATCAGCTCTTTTAAAGTCTAAGATGCTGGTTTGATTATGTTCTGTTGGTTGTGTCTATTTTATATTGATTTCTAATATGGCATGGCCACTCTCCCCTAGAGTTCCTGCAACTTCAATCCCCTCTATCACTTATTCTCTCTTGGTAAATACATGTACCTGTAGTTTCCTCCTTTACCTTTTGGCTAATGAAGTTGTTAGCAGGTCAGGAGCCTGTTTGATCTCCTACTTGTTGCAGAGTTTGTCTCCCAGTTTGTGTCAAGGTAGTTAGTCCCCCATTACTACTGTGGTATGTTTCCTACATCCAGGTAGTCCTCAACCTATGGTCACCATTGAGAGAGAAATTTGTTAAGTGAGAAATTTGTTAAGTGAGAAATTTGTTAAGTGAGTTTTGCCCCATTTTATGACTTTTCTTGCCACATTTGTTAAATGAATCACTGCAGTTGTTAAATTAGCACGGTTGTTAAGTGAATCTGGTTTCTGCATTGACTTTGCTTGTCAGAAGGTTGTGAATGGTCATCATGTGACCCCGGGACTCTGCAACCATCATAAATATGAGTCCGTTGTCAAGCATCCGATATCAATCATGTGATCATAGGTATGTTACAATGGTTGTAAGCTGGAAATTGTCTGTGCTTTGCAGCCAAGCAACCATACCAGGTTTCAGTAAAAAAAAAATTTTTTTTAAATGTATTACATAAAAAATACTTAGATACTATGGCAAGCAATTGACAAGCATAGAATCTAAAACCAATAGAAAATTATTCTCAAAATATTTAAGTTCCTTTGCTAATGCTAAAATTAAATTAACACTTGGCCAAAACGTTTCAGAGATTTTATGTACTAGTGCGCTATTCCATTAATCACTAAAGCTGTTAATCACTATGGACGGCTGAAATGTTTGTAAATGCTTTTAAATACATTAGTATTTTTTGCTTCTTTTCCATACTGTAGACAGAAAGAAATGAGCCAATCCAAACCCAAGCTGTTCCTGAAACCCGTGCTTTCAATACTTTGAATGTGTCTTCTCCAAATGGATTGGTACTTACCTTTATTGGTCAAAAATTCTCAGGTTGGTTGAATAAACACTTTTTTTTTTTACAAAAACAGTTGTGCTGTTAATGTTCCATCAGGGTTAGGTAATGAAAGCTCTTATATTACTTGAGTACAGTAGCTTTCTAGTCCACAAAAAAAGAAACAGCAATATTAGCTTTGGTGACTAAAATATTCTTTAGTAAGCAAACTGAAGGCAAGCAGAAAATATAGTAAACTTATGATGAACCAGGATCTACTCAGGTTTTTAGTTCAGCTATGTGGGGATGGTGATCTATTAAAGCTCTGAATGAAAAGTAACCCAATTCAGCTAGAATGAAATTACATATAAGGATATCTGAATCAGGAAAAATTCACATTTTATCTTCTAAATCTGGCCTGGGACAGTTTTCCCTACAATTACAAAATGTCATATCTATTTTATTGCTGAAAATACTTTGATTTTACTGTGGTGGCATTCAGTTCAATTTATGGTAACAAGTGGAGCTAATGGCACTAATGGTAAAAGTATTAATTTGCAGGATTAAAATAGATATGAAGAGAGCATTTATAGTGACATTTAAAATTTGAACTACTGCCTTTCCTCTCTGACTGACCTTTCATACCATGAGGTATAAACATACATTTGGATCAGTTTTTGTATCATACTTACTGGGTTTCTAGGCTTAACATTTTGTAACATTGGTAAGGCCCATAAGTTTCCATATACTACTGCTACTGTAATCATTCTAACTAACTAACAAAATTCTTTTGATATGTAAAAGGTGAGGAAAAAGGAGACAAAGACAAGAATGATGATGAAGACAGCAAAACAGATGAGTCTAAATCAGGTGAAGTCAAGCTGGAAGACTTCAAAACAGAAGGCAGCAATGAAAAGCAGGCTCAGCCCCATGAACCTCTAGCTAAAGACAGTGGAGACAAGACAATCAATGCCAAAACCAGTGTTGAATCTGGAGCAGATCTTACAGTCAGGAATGAGATTACCAGGGAGAGCAAGGTTGAGATGGGAACAGAGGATAACAATATGGACAAGGAATCTCCTTTTGAAATATTTATTAGGCAGAGCTATCCACAAAGAGTAAAACAGTTGCAACTTCAGAAAACGGTGAAAAAACCAATAGAGCAAGAAATATCCAGAGTAATAACACGACAAGGGACTGTTGTAAAGTACATGATAGATGGATCCACTCAGGTATATTCATTTAGCGTTGAATGTAAATTTACTTTTTGTTACTGAATTAAATCCTCACTGAATCATAAAACCCTTCGCCTCAAATAATGATAAGGTATTACCTATGTATATATTCCTGTGTGTTATGTTTTTTCTGTATTAATAATTATTTTTCTCTTGGCTTAGATGCACCTGTGCTTTGCTAATGTTTCAAACAGTTTCAGTCATTTTTCAGTATCAAATGTGGTCACTGAGGAAGTTTAATTATTGAGTAGAGATTTAACAGAATAACAGAGTTGAAAGGGACCTAGAGCTGAAATCTATAGAACTGTTTTATTCAAATGTAAATATAAGTCTGTAGAAATGTTTAATCCAAGTATAAAACTTTCTTGAGTTTTTTACATGTTTTGGACAAATTTTTATCTGAACAGAGTACTGTATCTGCTGTACTGCATATCTTTGTAGCTGATCAACATTACATTTTGCTTTGCTGTTTTAAGATACTCTTTGCTGATGGCACAGTGATTAGGAGTCCAGACTCTGGCCCTGTGATCCCACCTCCACCTGTACCCAGCACACCTCATACAGAGATCACACCCATACTGGAGACAAGCACCAAAAAAGGCAGTAAGTCATATAGTCCAGGACTGAGGAAAAAGTTGAAATTGAAGAAGTCAGACAAACAAACAAACTAATAAATGTTATTGGGTAAAATAAAATAATGTTGTATGATTATAGTACTTTATGTCATATATTATATTACATGGTTCTGTAGGATAGGCGTGTAATCCATAATGCAAAGAATTATATTCAGCACTTGTGCCTCTATAAAATTAATGTCACATATTTTCAAACAGCAGTAAGATGCATTTATCCAATACTATTCCTCCCCAAAGAAACTGAAAGGCTAAAAAAAAATATATTCCAGATCCCTCAAGAATCTTTGGAAACAAATCTCTTCTTAAAAGTCTGTCTTGAGTCTGGAAGTCAAAGACTTCCAGATCAGAATCTAAATTGCCTGTAAAAAATTATTATTATTATTTTGCTCTTGATCTATCATGGAGCCATAGGATTCCATGGAGTTGAAAATCTCTGGTTATGATTTTCTTACAAACAATTTCTGTGTCTGTATCCTTTTCTTTAGGAGTAGTAGATTTAATGAAAAACAGTTCTGTCTTTTGACAATCAAAGAGTAGCAATGAAGGAGTAAGTCTTCCAATACCCACGTTTTGTGGTTAAGTAGTTAATTGGAAAAATACATGCTGGCACTTTAGCTGTCTTTCACATAATGAAGTACTTAGAATGTTATCCCAGTGTATGAATAAATCTATTTTTTTCTGATTTTCTAGGAAAAAATACTAAAGGTCTGCTTGCAGGAAAAAATGAAACTATGGAAACAATTGCTCAAGAACATCTGCCTGAACCTGAACAATCTACTGATGCCTTTGCTGGCACCTGGATAACAACTACCCCATCAGGCATTCAGATAGGTACCAAGGGAACCGAAAAGCTGGACCTGAAACCACTCTTGTCTTACCAGGCCACTGATCCAGTTAATGGAACGGTACTGTTTTGTTTATAAGTTCAGTATCCTGATGCCTTTATAAGTTGTTATAAGCTGTTGATATAATTTACCTGGACTTCAGTAAGGCATTTGATAAAGTAGACCATAATCTACTATTAGATAAAGTAGAAAATTGTGGGTTAGACAGCAGCACCACCAAATGGATTTGCAACTGGCTGACCAACCGCACTCAACATGTAGTCCTCAATGGAACTGCATCTACTTGGAAGGAAGTATGCAGTGGAGTCCCCCAAGGCTCTGTTTTAGGCCCAGTACTCTTTAACATCTTCATCAACGATTTGGATGAGGGGATAAATGGGGAACTCATCAAATTCGCAGACGACACCAAGCTGGCAGGAATAGCCAACACTCCAGAAGATAGGCTTAAGATACAGAAGAATCTAGACAAACTTGAACATTGGGCACTGTCTAATAAAATGAAATTCAATTGTGAAAAAAGTAAGGTCCTACATATAGGCAAGAAAAACCAAATGCACAAGTACAGTATAGGTGGTACCTTGCTCAATAGTAGCAACTGTGAGAGGGATCTTGGAATCCTAGTGGACAACCATTTGAATATGAGCCAGCAGTGTGCAGCAGCTGCCAAAAAAGCCAACACAGTTCTAGGCTGCATCAACAGAGGGATAGAATCTAGATCACGTGAAGTGTTAATGCCACTGTATAGTGCCTTGGTAAGGCCACACTTGGAATACTGCATACAGTTTTGGTCGCCACGATGTAGAAAAGACGTGGAGACTCTGGAAAGAGTGCAGAGAAGAGCAACCAAGATGATTAGAGGACTGGAGACTAAGACATATGAAGAACGGCTGCAGGAGCTGGGTATGTCTAGTTTGATGAAGAGAAGGACCAGGGAGACATGATAGCAGTGTTCCGATATCTCAGAGGGTGCCACAAAGAAGAGGGAGTCAAACTTTTCTCCAAGGCACCTGGGGGCAGGACAAGAAGCAATGGGTGGAAACTAACCAAGGAGAGAAGCAACTTAGAATTAAGGAGAAATTTCCTGACAGTAAGAACAATTAACCTCTGGAACAGCTTGCCTCCAGCAGTTGTGAATGCCCCAACCCTGGAAGTCTTTAAAAAGATGTTAGACAGCCATTTGTCTGAAATGGTATAAGGTTCCTGCCCATGCAGGGGGTTGGACTAGAAGACCTACAAGGTCCCTTCCAACTCTGCTATTGTATTGTATTGTATTATTGTATTGTAAGTAATACAATCCATTTTCAGAATTTAAAAGATCAAATCTACATCTCCAATGTTTGTATTAAAACATTCTGACGTGTTTGCAGAGGTCCTCAAACTTGGCAACTTTAAGACTGTTGACTTCAACCCCCAGAATTCTCCAGAATTCTCTTCAACTGGGAGTTGAAGTCCACAACTCTTAAAGTTGCCAAGTTTGGGGACCCCTGATTTAATCCATTTGTGACACTTCATTAATAATTTGATATTTTAGGTAATGGTAATGAGAGAAGATAAAGTATTAATGGTGGAGAAAGCAGATGGATCCCGAATAGTAGATCATGCTGATGGCACCAGAATAAGCACCCTCTTCCAGGACTGCGTGGAAATTGTTTCTCCTAATGACAGTGAGGAAACAGGTATCATTGCTAGAAAGTAATATGTTAATATAAGTGGCTGATAATTTCAAATACTTGTGCCTTTAATTTCTCATTACTTTATTATATTTTTAAAAATATGAGTTTAATCACTTTTCAGTTATTAAGTACAGCTAATTCATTACTTTATATAGATTCTTCATCTAAAATTGAGGCTATATCTAAGATTAGTCACAAAGAAAAATTCCTGGCTTTTCACTTACTGTTGCAGATGTGGTGCATAAATAAATCACATTGAGAGCTACAGCTATTACGTTTCCTCATAGCAGCTTTCTTCGTACCATGCTTTTGCCGTATATTTATGATGATCAGATTCTCCAGAACCTAATGGTGGGGAAAAAAACTTCCTGTTTCATTTATAATTAAGGCTGGCAATTATTAATTTGAGAACACTTTTTTTCCTAATTTTTTTAAAAAAATCTTCCCCTGTAGCAGCTCACAAGTACCTGGGTATGTGGCTGGAAGGTAAGAAAGGAAATATTTTGGTAAGATTAAAATTAAAAATGGAGAAAAACATATTTTTGAAATCAAGGAATTCAAAGTACAATAAGCTGTTTTACGTACTGACATGTCTGTGAAAGATTGGCTTTTGGTCTGTTCACCACATGCATGGTATTACTTGGATCAAATTAAAGAACTTATTCACGTTATGTCTTGCACACGCGCATGCACGCGCGCACACACGCACGCACACACAGATGTTTTTTATTCCATTGTCAAGATCAGTTGCAGGAACCAGTTAATCAGGCATGAGTTTATATTATTCTTTTTAACTTTATTAAATATTGTTTTACTGCTATAAATACAGAATAAAATAAAGGAAAAATATACAAGAACACAATATACTATAAAACTATAAAATACTATGCCATATTTTGAACAGCAGATTAAACCTTTAGGACATGGAATCACATTTAACACTTTCCACTTTGCATCTATAAAGAACCACAAGAAGGCTGAAAATCAATACACTTCTTCAATTTATAATTTTTTATATGGTGTTCTACCTTTGTATTCCTACCTTGTATATTTTCCACAATGCCTCAAACTTGATATACCCATGATTTCTCTTAAATTGAAAAATTCCAAATAATTTATATATATAATTGCACATGAGGTTCATATCTTTAAAACATAGTTCTCTTCTCAATACTTTATGGATAAAAATACAAATATTAAACAAGATTTAGATTTAGATTTTAGATCTAAAAGATCTAAAGAGACAACCGAAGTGCAGGTCCAAATCATGTATATTAAAGTTTAGGGTATTGTGATTATTCAGAATCCAGTCCTAAATATAGTAAGTAAGTAAGAAAGGTTGTTGTAACCATAGATCATAACATAGGAATGCCATAAAATACAATAAAATATCAATAAAATTATACAATAGAATGACAAAAGTATTAGATGTAAAAAGGTTGCAATGCAATAAAGCCAAAGTTACAACTAAGAACTTAAATATTTATTTCTAAATTTAAATGACAGTAGACTAAAAGTAGCTACTTGTTTGCTGACAGTTGTAAACACATCTACAAGGAGATAATTCAGTTTTTCAGGGTTAGGGTCTTCGAGTTCATTTACTATTTAACCCTGATTTCATTGTAAATAGGCAATGGAAAATATAATAGATAATGTCCTCCACTTGGCCAGCACTACAAGGACAGAGGTATTGTTCCACAGGGAGCTTACAAAATCTTCCTTCAAGATATGTAGGGGCATGGTCTATAGAAGGGGTCTCCAACCTTTGCAACTTTAAGTCTGAAGGACTTCAGCTCCCAGACTTCTCCAGCCAGCTGAAGTCCTTCAGACTTAAAGTTGCAAAGGTTGGAGACCCCTGGTCTATAAATTAAGGGATGTTAAAATCTTTCATAGTGAATCACTTATGTTAACAGGGTACTGGGAGAGGCTTCTGTATTTTTATAATGATAAAATCAAGGTGAAAATTTACAGCGGCATCTTTATTAGCATCTTTTTCAAAAAGCCAATCTTTAATGTTTTCTCTGTTCTTTATTTATTTATTTAATTAGACTTTTATACCACCCCCTCTCTGGGTAGGACTCGGGGTGGTGCACTGCAGATAAAATACAAATAATACATACACCTGAATAATTCATACACTAAAACCAAATTAAATTAAGAACTGTGCTAAAAATTTAAGACACTACAACCCTATAAAATTAATTACTCAAATCGACGTCTAAAGTCTAAACCAGGCCAGCCAGGTGGAAAAAATATATCTTGAGCTCCCGGTGGAAGAGGCGTAGGTCGTTCCAGAGAGCCGGGCCCACCACAGAGAAGGCCCTACCCCTGGGGATCGCCAGACGGCATTGACCGGCCGACGGCACCCTGAGGAGGCCCTCCCTATGTGAGCGGACAGGTCGAAGGGATGTTTTCTCTGTTCTAAGATCTAAATTCTCCCAATGGTGGTAGGAATACATTTGTAGGATGGATAACAAAAGTTCTAAATATATTTTTTAAAACTATCCCAAGCAATTATAAAATTTGGTGATTGTCTGTTTCTACTTTTTAAAACTGTACACTCCCAGCTATCTGCCCATCGTCGCAGGCCCTGCAGCAGTCTCCCCATCTTGCTCAGGCTGCCCCTCCTCTATGCTCGTGTTCCCATCATTAACAAGTTGAACAAATGAGAAGTTCTCCAAAAGCATTATTTCATCACAATATTTCTCTCCAAATGATGCAGTACAACTCCAATAATTCATTTGGATTATAGTCCAAAAAGGAATAAAATTAAATTAGCCTGTTTTTGAGAGAAAACTTTTGTCACCTTCCACAAACATACATTGCTCAATATAAATGCATTTTTTAAGAATTGTGATAGTAATAAATTATTTATTTCGTTTAGTTTTGTTTGTTGTTTTTGGTGTTTTGGCTTTGTGTGTGACTTTGAGTTGGTTTTTCCTTCATAGACAGTTACCCTCAAACTATCACAAGGAAGGTGAAATGCATGCGAATTGAAAACCCACATTTTGCAACAGTCCTAACAAACTCTGAGGACAGCACTTGTTGTGCAGTTTTTGCTGATGGCACTTCAATTATATCCAAGCCACAAGGAACATACCAGGTTAGTTGGAAATTAAGATCTGTTGAGCTTCAAATTTCTTTTACCTCAGTGTTCTATTTGTTTCAGTGCTTCCAATTTAACAAAATCAAACTAACCATCGCTATGCAAAGCAATTAATATGCAGCTCCTAAAATTAATACTGGTAAAATGATTACTCTAGAAAAGGAAAAGGAAAGAAAGAAAGAAAGAAAGAAAGAAAGAAAGAAAGAAAGAAAGAAAGAAAGAAAGAAAGAAAGAAAGAAAGAAAGAAAGAAAGAAAGAAAGAGAATTATCTATATAAATAAAAATGTAACTATGAGTTTGTTCAAAACAGGTAATGTACGAAAGCTTCCAAATTTTCACATAACTTTCCTTACAAATACGGCACCAATGATATATATATATATAGATTGTGTAGATGTCACACCTGTGCCAGGTACACGCAACGGAAATGTAAAAAATGTAGGTAGATGGATGCAGAGAGAGCAGTGAGCCACAGGATGACATAATACAAAATGTCATAATACTCTGTCCATAAGATTCAAGGAGAAATGCAGTAGGTAGGTAGGTAGGTAGGTAGGTAGGTAGGTAGGTAGGTAGGTAGGTAGGTAGAGGGATAGAGAGAGGGAGAAAAACGGTAGGTAGGTAGGTATGTAGGTAGAGGGATAGAGGGTAGAGGGATAGAGAGAGGGGGGAGAAATACAGTAGGGGGATAGAGAGAGAGAGGAGAAATACAGTAGAGGGATAGAGAGAGAGAGGCCGAGGGCGACGGAGGCCATCGCCCGTCCCTTCGGAACGGCATTCGCTTTCTCTCAGGCGACTGACCCATGTTCAACTGCTGTTCACATGGAACCCTTCTCCACTTCAAAGTAGGTAGGTAGGTAGAGGGAGAGAGGGAGAGGTAGGTAGGTTGGGAATTATACGGTGGCTTTTATCATGTACTCCAGACGCGACCTCCTTAGCCTGCGGGAGTCTCCCCTCTCGCAGGCCTGGCCCTCCTGTTTAACACGGGCCCGCCTCGATGACGGACTGATTAATCCTGAGAGGTGGGCGAAGCGCAGGTTGAGGGGGTTTTTAGGGAGGTTTTTAATTAGGCTTTTAGGGGGTTCCAGGGAGGAGGGGAAAAATAGTCCAGGGAGGGGACAGCAAATGAGGCCGGCGGGCGGAAGTAGGGAAACGGAGGAAGGGAAGGGGGGGGTCATTTCCACGGTAGCTCTTTCCATCGATTCGGTCTTAGGGAGGGGCAGGGGCGGAGGGAGAAGAAATGGGCACCATCAGTTGGAAGACCGTGGCCGCTGGATCCAGGCGGTCACGTGCTCCAACTCTCCGCTCTCCCATTGCAGACTAGGTGGGCAGGAATCACAGACCCGGGGCCCGAAGCTGAATGTTATGCAACGCCAGGTCCGTGGTTCAAAAATCCCCCCTCATTCGTGACCTTGTGTCAGAGGGGGACCCGGACCTGGTGGGTATAACGGAAATCTGGTTGGGCCACGAGGGGGGTATACCCCTCGTGGACATGTGCCCACCAGGTTACCGTGCTTTTCATCAGCCTGGGGCCCTAGGGAGGGGTGGGGGGGTGGCGATTATCGTAAAGGAAGGTCTTGAGCCGAAGGAGACCACGGTCCCCCAGACAACCGGGTGTGAATCTCTCTGCGTGAGATGGGGCCTAGGGAGGCAGTTGGGCATGTTAGTTGTATACCTGGCTCCTCGCTATGCAACAACAGCCCTGCCCGAGCTCCTAGAGGTGATAACCGAGGCGGCAGTTGAGACCCCCAGACTGGTAATCATGGGGGACTTTAACTTGCCGTCGGCAGGCGAAGCCTCTGGAGTAGCTCGGGAGTTCATGGCCTCCAAGACGGCCATGGACCTGACCCAGGTAGTTTTAGGCCCCACTCACGAGGAGGGGAACACACTGGATCTCATCTTTGTCTCGGGACAGTGGAGTCGTGATCTGGGAATAGGGGATCTAGTCACCACTCCCTTGTCATGGACAGATCACGCTCTCCGGCTGGACTTTCCAATCGCTACACCCCACCGCGGGGAGGCGGAACCGGACACTCCTATATGGTTCCGCCCCAGGCTTCTGATGGACCCGGAAAGGTTCCAGAGGGAGCTTGGGCCAATTCCTGTGACCCTGCCCCGCGACTCGACTGAGGACCTAGTGGCCGCATGGTTAAGTGCAGCCACGGGGGCCTTGGACCGAGTCGCGCCCCTGCGGCCTCTCTTGCGGCGACGAATCACCCAGGCTCCTTGGTTCACTGAGGAGCTTCGGGGGATGAAACGCCACAAGAGACGCCTAGAGAGCAGATGGAGATCCTCTCGCTCCGAAGCCGACCGAACACTAGTGAGAACCCATATTAGGGCTTATTTAGTGGCGATAAGAGTGCCCAAACGTGAGTATTGTGCCACTCTTATTGCATCCGCAGATAACCGCCCTGCCGCCCTGTTTGGAGTGACCCGCTCCCTCCTCCACCAGAGGCCGCGGGAAGCCCCTCTGCAAGGGCGAGCAGAGGAATTTGGGATTTATCTGCAGGAGAAAATCACTCGGATTCGGAATGAGCTACCCTCCATCGACAGTGGTCCTGTGAGACTGTCCGAGACTAGTCTTGAGGTTCCTTCTTGGGAGGAGTTTGACTTTGTTACCACCGAGGATATGGACAGGCTGTCAAGGAAGCTTAGGGCGACCACATGTTTATTGGATCCGTGTCCCTCCTGGCTTGTACTGGCATCCTGGGAGACGACACGAGGCTGGCTCCAGGGCATTGTCAACGCATCTTTGAGTGAGGGGTCCTTACCTGCCGTCTTGAAAGAGGCGGTAGTGAGGCCCCTCCTCAAGAAGCCGTCCCTGGACCCAGCTTTATTAGAGAACTATCGTCCGGTCTCCAACCTTCACTTTTTAGTGAAGGTTGTTGAGAGTGTGGTAGCCCAACAGTTTCCGCGACACCTGGAGGAAGTTGATTATCTAGACCCGCGCCAGTCCGGCTTCCGACCCGGTCACAGCACCGAGACGGCATTGGTCGCGTTGGTTGATGATCTCTGGAGGGCGCGGGATAGAGGTTATTCCTCTATCCTAGTCCTATTAGACCTCTCGGCGGCTTTTGATACCATCGACCATGGTATCCTATTGCACCGACTGGGGGGGTTTGGGCTGGGAGGCACCGTTCTGCGGTGGTTCTCGTCCTACCTCTCTGGTCGGTCACAATATGTGTTGACGGGAGGGCAGAGGTCGACCTCGAGGCCTCTCCTATGTGGGGTCCCTCAGGGGTCGGTCCTCTCGCCCCTCCTTTTCAACACATATATGAAGCCGCTGGGTGAGATCATCCGTGGTTTTGGGGTGGAGTACCATCTGTACGCTGATGACACTCAGTTGTACATATCCACCCCAAACCACCCCAACGATGCCGCCGAAGTGCTGTCCCGGTGTCTGGAAGCCGTACGGATCTGGATGGGTGGTAACAAACTCAAGCTCAACCCTGCCAAGACTGAGTGGCTGTGGTTTCCGGCACCCCGGTTCAGCCAGATTATTCCAACTCTGGCCATTGGGGGCGAAACACTGGCCCCCGTGGAGAGGGCGCGCAATTTGGGTGTCCTCCTGGATTCCCGGCTGTCCATGGAGGACCATGTGGCAGCCGTGGCCAGGAGGGCGTTTCATCAGGTACGCCTGATGCGCCAATTGCGCCCCTTACTCGACCGGGCTGCCCTTTGCACAGTCATTCAAGCTCTCGTGACGTCCCGACTCGACTATTGTAATGCTCTCTACATGGGGCTTCCCTTGAGGTGCACTCGAAAGCTACAGCTAGTCCAAAACGCAGCCGCGCGGGTGATTATGGGAGCCACTAGGTGCTCCCACATAACACTGATCCTGCGCGAGCTGCATTGGCTTCTTGTGGTCTTTCGAGTGCGCTTCAAGGTTTTGACAACTATCTTTAAAGCGCTCCATGGCTCGGGGCCTAGTTATATGCGAGACCGCCTCCTGCCCCATACATCCCTTAGACCGATAAGCTCCCACAGAGAGGGCCTCCTCAGGGTGCCGTCGGCCGGACAATGCCGACTGGCGACACCCAGGGGGAGAGCCTTCTCTGTGGCGGGGCCAGCCCTCTGGAATGACCTACCCCCTGAATTACGTACCATCACCGACCTCCGCCTCTTCCGCCAATGTCTTAAGACATATTTGTTTCAACAAGCCGGCCTAGCCTAACCTCCCATGGGGACTTTTAGATAGTTTTAAATTGGGTTTTTAAAATTTGGTTTTAGCGCAGGATAGGTTTATTTAATAGTTTTTAAATTATATTTATTGTATTTTGTATGTTTTTAAATTTCCTGTGCGCCGCCCTGGGTCCTCTGTGGAGAAGGGCGGGATATAAATTTAAATAAATAAATAAATAAATGTGTACATGTTTGTGTGTGCAGGTGTAGATCTTCATACAGATTGGTTGGCCATTTAACCAGACTGGGCCACAGCAACGTGTGGCCGGGAATGGCTAGTACTGAATAAGAAATCACTCCTGATTGCAGTCAGGCTTCCTATAGTGCCTTAAAGATACACTCCTCTTATAATACTAGTTTTCTTTTTAAATGCCATACTAGGAGGAGGTACAGTAGCCTCCAACCAAGTCTTTATTTGCAAGAATGCTTTTAAGACAGCTAGAAGGAATATCTACTGGATATTTATAGTGTATTTATATAGTGTATTTAAGTGTTTCCTTTTTTTCATTTTAGCTGACTTGCACGTTTTTGGTATAGTGGCAGAAGTGGGTTGCTCCCGGTTTGGCCCAAATTGGGTAAACCAGTAGTGGCGGAGGTGGGATGCTCTGCCCACCTGCCCAGACATTTCTGTGCGTGAGCGTGCACAAGCAAACCAGTAGTAAAAAAAATGGCAACCCTCCCACTGTAGGGTGTATGCTTTGCCAGTGGTTTTGTTTTGACCTAGTGTATGTTTTGTTTTTTTATTCTTGTGTAATATGGTGGATCCTCCTGTGAGTTTCACCAGTTGCCTTCTGTGAACTAGATAGCTTTTTTATTTGGTACTCTGAATCTCATACACTTGAAGCAGATGCATAAAAGTAAGTACAAATTAGTAGTTTTGCATGGTAAAAACTCAGATGCCATAATCCTGTTATCCATTAACTCACAAATTCCTTATACTTCCTTTAGGCTTACTAGGCTTACCCATAACTAAGGAGAAATTTACTGACAGAACAATTAATCAGTGGGATGTCTTGCCAACAGAAGTTGTGGGTGCTATATCCCTGGTGACTTTTAAGAAGTGACTGGACAGCCACTTGCCTGAAATGTTATAGGGTTTCCTACTTGAATAGGGAGTTGGACTAGAAGAACTCCCAGGTCCCTTCCAACTCTGTTGTTCTGAAAAGGAAAAACTGTTTTCCCTATCACACAACACTAGAACTAGGGGGCACTCCATGAAACTTTTGATAGCTAGACCTCAAACAAATAAGAGGAAGTACTTTTTCACCCAGAGGATCACTGGTCTATGGAACTCCCTGCCAGAAGAAGTGGTGACAGCTGTCAGCCTCGACACCTTTAAGAAAGGATTAGACGAGTTCATGGAGAACAAGGGTATTCATGGCTATCATTATGGATGCCCAAGGACACCCTCCGGATTGGAGAGATAAGCAGGATATCTCTCAATGCCATTTGCAGGCAATCATAAGCAGGTGAAGACATCTGCTTGGGAAGCAAATGAAGCAAATGGTGAGCCACTGTGTGAGACAGAATGCTGGACTGGATGGGCTGTGGCCTGTTCCAGCAAGGCTATTCTTATGTTCTTATGTTCTTATGTTGTTTTGTAAATTGCAAGTGTGCTCACTAGTTACAAATACTAAAGACCTCAGAAGCATTGAAGACCAAGGTGTGTTTTCTGAATGTCTTCCTTTATAGATTTTACCCATAAACAAAGGTTCTCTCTTCATCGATGAAGATTACTCTGCAGTTTACTCGCCAGAGGCATTTGAAAAAAATGATAGTGAACTGATGTCCAGTGATGAGAACCAGCATGTAGGGAAATACATTATGAAACACAATTCCAAGATTGTTTGTGAGATGACAGACATCACAGGAAATATTTTCAAGGTAAATTGAAAGATGAATGTTCAAATTATTTAATGCTTTTTTTCTTTGTAATTTGTTTTAAAGATTCTTAATGGATTAACTATTAATTGTGATGTATTTAAAAATGCTTAACTTGAATATCATACAAATGAAGATTTTTTTTCTTAAGGCAGTGGTGGGCAAACTCATTAGTCAAGGGAGCCAAATATCAACAGTACAACAATTGAAATGTCTTTTGAGAGCCAAAAGAAGGTGTGGCCTGTTTTGTGGGAGTGGCTCAGCGGTCATGTCACCAGGTGGGCGTGGCCTATTTGGAAAATGTGGTGAAACCCACTTAACGACGGTCTTGCTTAGCAACCAAATTTTTGGGCTCAATTGTGGTCATAAGTTCTTTCTTTCTTTATCTCTCTCTCTCTCCCACTTCCTTTTTCTTTCTTTTTTCTTTCTTTCTCCTCTCTTTTTCTTTCTGTCTCTCTCTCTCTCTGTTTCTGTCTCTCTGTCTCTCTGTATCTGTATCTGTCTCCCTCCACCCATTTCTGTCACTCTGTGTGTGTGTCTGTCTGTCTGTCTCTCACTCACTTAATCACTCTGTCTCTATCTGTCTCTCCCTCCCTCCCTCTCTCTGTCTCTCCCTGTCTCTGTGTGTGTCACTCTCTCTGATTTCCTCCCTCCCTCTCTCTCTGTCTCTGTCTGTCTCTCCCTCTTTCCCCGTCTGTCTCCGATTCAATCCCTCCCTCTGTCATTCTTTCTCTGTGCCTCTCTCCATCTCTCTCCCTCCCTCCCTCTCTCTGTCTCTGTCCATCTCTCTGCCTCCCCCTCCCTCCCCCTCTGTCTCTCTCTGTGTCTGTCAGTCCCTCCCTCTCTCCCCTTTCCTCCCCCCTCCCGGAAGCAGTGGAAGGGCCGGCATGCTGGCTGGGGAGGCTATGGATGCCTTCTCCCGCAGCGGGTGGGCGAACGGGCGGGCGGGCAGGTGAGTGAGTGGGCGGGGCAAGCACCTGAGGCTACTGCCACCTTAAGGGCCGCCGAGGCTATCGCCCGGCAGGTCGCCCGGCAGCAGCGTTGGGCAGGGAAGCCGGCCGCGTCTCCACCGGCTCCTTCCGATAGCCACCACAGCACACGTTCTGGGGCTGCGCGCCCACCTCCCTCCCAGCCATGCCTGGCGAGCAGCCCCAGAACGTGTGCCGTGATGGCTGTCGGAGGAAGCCGGTGGAGACGCGCCCGGCTTCCCTGCCCGACGCCCCTGCCGGGCGACCTGCAGGGCGACCTTGGGCAGCGGGAGCGGAGCATCGTAAGGCTTGGGGGTAGCAGAAGCAGCAGCAGCCGCCTATGCCACAGACGGAGTCTGCCCAGTGGAGGAAGAGCCGCACTCCAGGGGCTAAAGAGCTGCTTGTGGCTCGCGAGCCGCGGTTTGCTGACCACTGTCTTAAGGACACACTTTGCTCCTGCATAATCCAATGTTTATTTCCCCTAGGCCATAATTTATATAATAACAACAACAACAACAACAACAATAATAATAATCATCATCATCATCTTTATTGTCATTGTAATAAAATAAAAAATTACAATGAAATTGGTTTGAGCGTTGTGCTAACATTTGCATCAGGTGGAATACAGACAGCAGTGAGTGACAACTATAACAGAAGTCTCTCCAGGCAGATAAAATGGCCGACAAATGACAGTTGAGAATTCCATGTCTGCAGAACAGTGTGTATAAGCAACTCTACTGTTAGTACACCAGTTATTATATGTGTAAATACACAGTCCTCCACTTTTGCTTTTACCAGAGTTGTTGTTTCTGTCAAAGCAGTGTGTTGTGAGGTTAGTTAGCTCCACAGATGCATCCGGTACAAGTGGATGAAGCCAGGTCTCTGTGATGATCATCACACCGCAGTCACGAGTGAGCATATTCGCTGCCATCCATAGCTCTAGTTCATCGGTTTTGTGGACAAAGGATCTAGAGTTGGTTAGGAAATGCTTGGTAATGCTGGTCTGTGAGGCTGCTTCCGTAATCGAACTAGCAAACCTGCTCTGCATCCCCGCTTCTGCTTCGGCTCTCTTTGCTACCTCCTAGGCCAAACAACGATCCATGGAGAGCCTGGCAGTCATACTATGTCACTCGGTATATTATGAGACTGCTGGAAGTCGCTATTTCATCAATTTACGAATCTGAAATATAGACAATGAATGTAGGCCAAAATGACTTGAGATAATCTCATTCCAGACATTTTAGAATTGATAATATTGTACTTTGCACTGGCAGCTTTATTTCTTTCTTTTATCTTTTTAAAATAATTTTAGTATATTTTTTAGCACTGGAGGAACATTGGAAAGAAACCACCTTTTACATGCTCCCCCCACTCAGCAACAGCCATTTACCTCTCTGCCAATCTACTTGTGAACTGGATCTGATAACTAATTCCACCTCAGACACAAAATTGAACTGATCAGGGTTTTGTCTCATTCTCCAACTCTTATTAACTTTCTCCTCTCGATAGTATGCAGAAGTAACTTGGGAAAGGATAATTAAGAAAAAAAATTCTTTTCTTTTGCAGGTCATGGCTGATGGTAGCACATCTACATTCATTCCTTCTGTTGATGTTGAGAGCAAAGTAGCTGAACCCGCAGAAATTCAGACTCCTGTGATATATGGGGAACATGCACCCAGGTATGTTATGCATAAATATTGCTTAATTTTATTTGACAAATAATTTGTATGGAATTATTTTTTTTAATTTGCTTTGCATAATTGAATTGATCTCATTTGTGTGACTGATGATCTAGATTCTTCATTGTCCATGCGGATGGCTCAGGAACTGAACTCCTCCGCACCAAACATACAGAAGAATATCTGGCAATGGCATATGGTCATCCCACTATAACTGTTCTTCGGGAGGCAATTAAAGAATGCCCAGGTAGGGATGCACCATTTCACAGAGATGTCTCTTATTTCTCTGATCCTTACTTCAGAGTTTTATTTTTGCATGTTAATAAGCAAACCTTAAAGCAGGGTTCCTTTGAAAAGAGACAGATGCAGTTTTGTTGTATTTGTATATATGCATTTAAGAACAATTGATGTGCTAGTTTCAAAATTACTTTTAGCATTTTTGTTAAATGTTCTAATTTGCTATACAGTGTATATTATAATAGTAATACTCCAACTATTGGAGATGACCAGGCTGAGCTTGAGGGAAGAGTCTAACATATTATCAGTCTTGAGTCTCTTCATTCTCACAAGAGATCTAAGTCCAGTCTTTCTTGAATTTCATTTACTCTTATCCACCATCAATTTGCTTTGACCATTCAGATTCTTATTGAGAGCTTGCAATAAATCCTTATATTCATTTGAACTGCCTGGATTTTCTGCTTTCCATGTTTGACAGTAACATTTGGGTGAGATCATCCGTGGTTTTGGGGTAGAGTACCATCTATACGCTGACGACACCCAGCTGTATATATCTACCCCAGACCACCCCAACGATGCCGTAGCGGTGATGTGCCAGTGCCTGGAAGCCGTGCGGATCTGGATGGGAAGTAACGGACTCAAGCTAAACCCGACCAAGACCGAGTGGCTGTGGTTTCCGGCTGCCCGATTCAACCAGCTCACTCCATCGCTGGCCATAGGGGGCGAACATCTTGCCCCTGTGGATGGGGTGCGCAATTTGGGTGTCCTCCTGGATACCCGGCTGTCAATGGAAGATCAGGTGACAGCCGTGGCCAGGAGGGCGTTTTACCAGGTTCGCCTGGTATGCCAATTGCGCCCCCTATTGGATCGGGACGCCCTTCGCACAGTCACTCATGCCCTCGTGACATCCCGACTGGACTATTGCAACTCTCTCTACATGGGGCTTCCCTTGAGGTGCACCCGGAGACTTCAGCTAGTCCAGAATGCAGCCGCGCGAGCAATTATGGGTACCACAAGGTACACCCATGTAACACCGCTCTTGCGCGAGCTGCACTGGCTGCCTGTCGTCTTCCGGGTGCGCTTCAAGGTATTAATTATCATCTTTAAAGCGCTCCATGGCTCGGGACCTAGCTACTTGCGGGATCGGATCCTGCCTCATACATCCTCACGACCGATTCGCTCCCACAGAGAGGGACTTCTCCGGGTGCCGTCCACTAGACTTTGTCAGCGGGCGACACCCAGGGGAAGGGCTCTCTCTGTGGCGGGCCCAGCCCTCTGGAACGACCTCCCTCCCGATATTAGGACCACCACGGACCTCCGCTCCTTCCGTCTTAAATTGAAAACACACTTTTTCTGCCTTGCCGGCCTGGGATAGCTACTCCTCTGTTTTTAGGGTTTTTTGGGGATTTTTAGTTAGATAGTTTTAATGGGTATTTTAGCACAGGTTACTTAATTTAATTTATTTTTAATGAAATATGTGTATAGCCATTGTTCTTATTTCTCCTGTGCACCGCCCCGAGTCCCTGTGGGGAGAGGGTGCGGTTTATAAGAAATAATAATAATTATTATTATTATTATTTCCATGTTTAAGTTGAACTCTTTGGGACTGAAAATAGTTTTAGCAAGATTTCTTAATCATTCACCTTTATGTTACATTATTTTCAAATATTGCTTTTTTAATATCACATATATGATGAGTGGTTGCTGTGTGGTTGCTGTGATTCTATGACTATTTTGACAAAATCTGAGATGTAATTATGGATACTTGACACTCTTCTATGGGCCTCC
The DNA here is from genome assembly GCA_039707465.1 of Rhabdophis nuchalis. Lineage (NCBI taxonomy): Eukaryota > Metazoa > Chordata > Lepidosauria > Squamata > Natricidae > Rhabdophis > Rhabdophis nuchalis. Next base: position 137,455,683 of record CM077644.1, on the reverse strand, counting down.
TATTTGTTTTAGGGAATGTTTAAAAAAATAACAAATATTTTTGTACCATATGCATTTTATAGCACTGACTACTGTCCAAGTGTTTTTAATAGCAGATAGTATTAAAATCTAGTTTACCACTATTCCTTTCTAAAGTATGTATTTTTAAGGCTTAAAATTTTTTCTCTCATCTTTCAAAACAGGAGTCATAAGCATTACTGTTCTTTGCCCTTTGACTGAAGTATCTCAATGGATAATGAAAAAGGACTCTGACACCATTGTTCCTTATAGTCTACAATCCAGAGATTGGGAAAACTTTCCTCCTGTTGAGGTAGACAGTTTTCACATCTGTTTCTTTCAATATTTAACTATGATATGACAATTTGATTTTTTAAGTGACACTACACTTTCTTTTCACTTTTTGTCTTTTAAGCCCTGTTTCCAGCTGCATCTGTAGGGATGTGTCTATGTCAAAATCTGCACGATAGCGAGTATGATATTTTAATCTGAGCTTTTCACCTTTTCTGTATATGTTAACATCACATGCATGCTCAAAAAGGATGAGGATTGTAGTATGACATCTCACTCTGTCATCTTGTAGATTGTCACCGTATCCATGGATGCTTCTGCCAATTTCATTGGCATCTGCTTGGCAAAGAAGCTTAATAAGTGAAATAAACAAAGTATTAGTTTCTGACAAATTCTGAATTTTAATCACATTCTGATTTACAAGAGGAAATTAATGTTCCTGGAGGAACATTGTCCATGGGGGTCGCAATGGGTCGGACACGAGTTCACAACTAACAACAACAACAATTTACAAGAACAAAGAAAAAAATCATAAATATACAGTGATTTGTTGTAGTTTTCTTTCATTCCATTAGTAATGCAATTGCATATAAGACTGAAAGAAAAAAACAAGAAGAGTGCCATCCTTCTTACTAGTGGTGTCTGAATCTTTATTTATCTTCCAAGAACCATTGCGTACATTGTTTATTTGAGCTACATATATAAAACACATTTTAATGTACTCATGATTACAACATCATGTAACAATCTTGGTCTCAAAAGCAGTATAGGTCTTCCTTGCATACCAACCACTGGTTCACTGACTGTTCAAACTTGCAATGATGCTGAAAATAGAGAATTAAACCAGTCCTTGTCACGTGAGCACTGTTGCTATTGACCAAAGGGTTATCACTATTGGTCATCATTTGCAACCTTAACAGTCAGCTTCCATCAACAAAGTCAATGGGAAAGCGTGGAAGAAGTCACAAGTTGTGGTCACATGGCGTTGCAATTTACAACCAGTGATGCTTCACTTAACCATCACTGCTTGGAACTGCCATCGGTGTAGTCACACGACATCATGCTTAATTACTCTGCTGTTTAGCAATCCCACTATTGTAGTAGGTGAGGACTGGTTGTAATTTCAGTTTTCTAAATTTACTTACATTGAGATATAATTCCTGTTCTGTAAATAGTAAGTATTCCTGTCTCTGACTGACATTTGATTTGATCATATGCTGTTACTGAACATTTTATGTAGAAGAAAATTCAATAGAATTACATACTAAGTACCCATCTCCTTTTTCCTTTGTCATCTGGATTCAGAGAAAGACTCCTGGCCCTCCGTTTGGAATGCATGCTTGGAAAGGCCTGTGCATTGAGTTCAAGGAATTAGCAGTTTGTCCTGCACCTATAAAAAAATGTCCAAATGTGCTCCAAATTCGTCGACTAATCCAGTATGAGCCAATCAGTGATGAATTAAGACACAAATTGCAATCTTCTGTCAAGGTAAAGTGAAGTCTGCCAATATACAGATAGGTGACTCACGTATCCGTTAAAAATAAAAAAAATGATTTGCTTTTTTGAGTAAAGGAAGAAAATACTGAAAACATATTTAAACCATTAGGTATATGAAAGGAATGGTGGGAAGGAAGGAAGGAAGAGCTTTGGTGTATGACAACAGGGCAAATGGAAGATGGGTGGGATTTGCTGAAGTACCAGAACAGAAATGAGCATATATTTGGGACAGATAGTAAGATAGTAAGATTTAGGCATGGATAAAAGTGTGTGTTGATATTCCAAAAATCCAACATATTATCTTTGTTTTCTTATCCATTTATTTCCTCTATAAACAGAATAGAATTTGTGCTTATGACTCTGGATATATTGGTCCACCATAAAAATCAAACATACTCAAATTATTGCAGAAGGATGCAGAAAAACAAAATTCATGTTTAAAAGGTGTTCAAAACTAAAATGCCTTGTGAATTTCTACCCAAACAATTGGGTAGAAACAAATTTGACAACAGACTCTTTTAATGTAGTTGAGAGCACGTAAGGCATGATATATGAAGAAAAACAAGAAGAATGGAAGGCATAAAAAGAGAGGTGATCAATGTACAGCAGATCACATTGATTGTCTCTGCTCACCCAAATAGATCTGGCAAGAAGAACATGCTTCGGGACCATGAATGAAAATACTACATTAGATATTACAAATATATGACATTTCCCTTAATAAAGTTATTATCAATTTGATATACTTTAAGGAATCCTGTAATGGCTTCCTCAAATAACACTATTATGAAATTTAGTTGAATTTGGCAAGGTTATTGAAATGAATATTTATTTACTTAATATTAGTTTTCATATCTACTATTAGTTACCCTAATAAAATATGCTTACTCAATAGTAGCTGTCTCTGGGTTCAGTGGAAATTATCCTTAGGGATCTCAATGCTTGGGGAAATTTTTTCTTCTCTTCCTGCCCCCCTCCCTCCCATGGGAAGGTTGTGAAATGTATTTTTAAATTATATATAAAATAGTTAAGTAGCATGTCTTACTTGTCGCATTGTTAGGAATACATTGACAAAATCATTAAGCAAGAAGATGAGATGCAAGAAAGGATGATTAAAGAACCAAGAACAGAACAGGAAAAGAAAAATGCTGCAGACCTTCTCAAGCTGGTTATGGTGAGAAATGTGCTTCTTTCTTTGTGACTTTTTTTACAGTTCCAGGTGTGGTGAAAGTGGAAACCATTGCAGAGAGGCAACGCTTGGCTTCTGCCCCACAACACTGTTTGCTTCCTCCCCCCCCCCCCCCCCCAAAGGTCAGGTTGCTGAAATTTGGACAAATGCAAATTGGATTATTTGGGTGGAATGTTTCAAACTTGAATCAGAAATTTCTGTTTCAGGTGTGTTTCAGATTATATGTTATCAATAAAGGAGAATATTTATAGCTCAGGGTTGAAATGAGGGGCCCTTGATGCTCTCTGAGCTTTGTTGTTTTCTTGCAGATGTTTCATTACCCAAACTAGGTAATAACATGAGTGCAGATTATTTATTTGATCATTGGAAAGTTTTACAATACTTTCAATAAGTGCGTTCAGGTTTTCATGCCAGTGGCAACTCAGTGGCAATGAGCACTATCACCTCTGAAGATGCCAGCAAGAGTTGCTGGTGAAACATCAGGAGATCAGATAATTAGGCCATGGCTTATTAGTCCAGAAACTGGGCTAATAAATCCATTGGACTTTCAGTCAGGTTTCTAACTTTTTCAAACAGTACTTCAGAGTTTGAAGCATTTTGAGACCATATTTTTTTTAAACAGCAAACCTTTTCACAATCCAACCAAAGCCATCTCCTCCCCACAAGAAAACATTTAGCCCAGCCTCTTCTAGTGAAATGGAAGCCTTCTACTATTGAATTTTGGCTCCTTTACGCATTCTTAAATAATTTAAATTATCTAGATTTTTGCACTTATACAAAAAAGAACAGTCATAACAACCATATCATTGTTGTAGTAGTGGTTAGTTCATTCTTAAGTTTTGTGTGTGTGTGTTCTATTTTCTTAATTACTTTTTTGTAACAAATAGTTTATATAATTATAATTATATATATAATTATATAGTTTATAACTGAATTATGCTTGATTCTGATTTGCTGTTCTAGTTCTAAGTAGATAGTACAAAAATAATTTTTATTACCTAATCATAGATTAATATTCTTTAAAAATTATATACAAATTATGCACATATTGATGCTGGCTTTTTATAGACTCTCTTTTCTCTAAACTATGAGTTTCTATGTCAGAGAATTGCAAATGCTTCTTTATTTCTCAACAACATTCTAAAATTACAGACAACACTAATATTTCAGAATTTGCATCCTTCCAATTTAAGATTAAGATCGTAATATCATCATCATAATCAGTAAGTAATAATAGCAGCTCTTCTTATAGAACTAGTATTTATATATGGTGAATGCTGCATAAGTATTAAACTGCCTTAAATGTTTCATGGACCCATGAAGAAACACATCATAATCAACAAATAAAATGTTCTTATTCTTGGGGAAGTTGGAATGCTTTTGTGAAACTGATACACATCTGTAAAATGGTCTTGGTTAATTAAAACAAAATTCAAAAGGAAATAAATAATTGTTTTTATGAAAGTGGAATTATTCCATGTTTAAGCTTTCTCTGTGCTTTTTTTAAAAAGTAACTTACATGAAGATGTAAATTACAGGCATGTCACTGGCAAAATTTCAGAGCAAAGGTTGCAAAGAATGAAATGAAAATCAGCTTGTTCAATTGTCAATGAAATCACCAAAAATGTAGTAAGGCAGTTAATGGATGCTAAATGTAATAACAAATTTAATAGTGACATTTAATTATTAAAGAGAAATTTAATCTTCCAAGCAAATATATTCCATAGATTTGAAGAAATCTTTTAATGTGTTTGCTCCTTGGACTAGCACAGAGCCCTGAGCAGTCTTATTATATTGCTTCAGTATCCTTCAGCTAGGCAAAATTTGAGACCTTCATAAAATTATTTGCTATGATAAATTACATCCTCTTCAGGCTTCCAAAATCTCCCAAACCTGGGGCTTTTCAGCTATGAAAATTTCAGGAAGACAAATCACTTTTTGCGGATACTGTTATAGTACTATGGGTTTATTGCAGAGGTGGGTTGCTGCCATTCGGCCTGGATCACCTGAACCAGTAAATAGTGGTGGCAGGAAGCTCCGCCCACCCATCCAGATGCTTCTGTGCATGCGCAGAAGCTTTTGCGCAGTGCTGAAGAATCGTGCACACACAGGAGTATGCCTGAACCGTTAGTAAAAAAATTAGCAACCCACCTCTGGTTTATTGTCCTATGAATCTTTAGAGCTTGGGAAGGATTCAAACTATTGCTCCATTGTTCCTGTGAAAATTAAGGAGGACAAAAATAATCACTTGGATCTAAGGCCAACAATTCCGGAGGTTGCATTAGTTTTTATTCACATTTCACTAAGGCTATATCCTAAGCCTGGAGAAAGATTAATTTAAAAAATTAAAAGCCAAGATAACTAGAGGTGAAGTTATATTTTCTTTAACTGAACATTTCACATTGCACAATTATCTTACTTCATTTTTACAGAAGAGAAACATAGCATTGTTATCAATCATGTCACTTTTGAGTTCATTTTTGCCTATTTTTATGTTGCGCTGATTAACTGCAGTGCTTCTTATATTCTCCAAAGTTACCTGTGGGAGGAGTCATTAATGGGTTATTCTCATGTCCAATCTGCCTAGAGACTGAGGTTAAAGTTGAGGCCACTCCCTTCTACTTCCTCTTCCTGGCTCCAGTTTAATCTCAGTCTCAGCCTAGTAAGGGACTGTTTTTGCTTGGCTTCTGCGATTGGATTTTTTTTTTCTTGTGAGAATTTTCCATCCTTGACTTCCCCACCTCCTCCCTCTTGTCTTTCCTGAGAGTGTGTGTGCTGTGCAAAAGCTGGGCTTTGCCACAGGCATTTTAGCCTCCAAGACCCCTGGCGGTCATTGGGGGGGCTTCTGAAGCCACGTGCCAGGAGGTGCATCAAGGCGCTGTGACCCCATTCCATTGGGGGTTGTTGGAGCTCTGCCGGTTTGCTGGAGGTGCTTGCTGAGGCAGAGCTCCTAGAGGCTTCAGACCGTGTGGTCTGCGGCCGCCATTTTGGAGAGGCACTGGCTTCCAGGAAGATGCACATGGCTGGAGTGCACCATTGGTGCTCCTTGCAGCTGCCTCTAGTGCTGATTCAGGCTGCGGTGAGTGCCGGAGGGGCACAGGAGAGGCAACCTCCTCTGTGAATCAGGGAACAACCTCCTGCTGCTTTGTTGGCGATCAGCTTTTCAAGTTGCGGATTGGTGGTGCAGTTGAGCTGTGGATCGGCGGCGCCATTTTGGGACCACGGGCATGGAGGCATGGGGCTCATCATGGTTGCTTGACAGCAGCCCTAGCATGTTTGGGGGCAAGGAGGAGGCCACAGAGATGCTTCAGAGCCGTAAGTAGCTGCAGAATTGGGGGAGCTGGCCAAGGTGGTAGACTCCAGAAGGCGACTGGGGACGGCTGCTCTGGAATTCCCTGAGGCTTCCGATCCTTGCAAAGAGACATCCAGGGGCTCTACTGCAGCCAGAGAGAACACCTCGGGTAGGAAGAGCACATCGAAGTCATCCAGCAAAGGGGGTGCCCACAAAAGGTCTGAGAGTTACCACCATGGCTTCCTTGAGAAGAGCTAGAGATAGTATCAGCCCTTCGCCCTCTCAATCATGTTTGCCCCATAAGCTTACACCTATTGCTGAGTCCTTCCTAGATCTCGAGGATCATCCAGGGAAAGGTTCTCCATGTCCCCTCCTCTCATGCCTGAGTACCCAGGGGCCCGGCAGGGGGATCTGTTTGGTCGGCAGGCTGCTGGAGTGTGCAGAGCCTGGCTTGCCCTCAATCAGCCAAATCATGGCCGAAATCGGGGCCTCCCACTCTTTCCCTGGCATTCCCAGATCTCCCAGATATTTTTCAGCATATCATTGCCCAGGCTATTACTCAGGGTATTGCTGCAGGACTGCAGCAGAAATCCAGCTCTTCTATGCAAAGTTCCTCTTGTGGGACACCAAGAGGTCATCCAAACCAACCTGGAACCCCGACTGCTCAGGAGCAATGACTGGGTTCCCCTTCTATGGCTAGTGAAGGATCTGTCTTAGATGAGGAGGGTCAGAAGGAGGTTGACTTTTCTGAAGATGAGGATCCTGTTCCAGGGGCCTCAGTGGTCACAGGTCTTTTCCCCTCCTCTTAGTTTGATTCCCTACTTCGCAAGGCCAAGGCTGTTGCTGACCTGGGGGATGCTCCCGCTGCTTTGGAGACCCCGGCTATCCCTGCTTCGGGTACCAAGCCAAAGGGCCCATTCCAGAAGAGAAGGAGGAGACTCCAACTCCACCAATGTTTATGGATGTGCTCAAGTCCCAATGGGCGAAGCCTGGGGCCTTTCCCACTCCGGGAGACAATGATTGTCATTTTTATAACCTTGATCCCAGTTTCTCCCAGGTTTACAGATGGATGGAATGGATGTGCCCATGGTGGCTCTGGCGTCTTCTTTATTCCTCATGGTGGGCGACATTGCTAACAACCTCAAGGCAGAGGATAGGAGGGCTGAACTAACCATGTGCAAGACCTTTCAAGACATGGTGGAGAGTAGGGTGTTCCTATCTCAAGATCGTAGGGACAGTATTAATCAGCTGGTTCATCAGATTTGCAGAGCACATACTGTTCTCGTAGTGCTGTTCTCACCTCTCCCGGGGAAGTGCATATTTTGCATAGCAATTGTCCCATGGGCCCAGCTCCATGCCAGAGAGCTGCAATGGCTACTGCTTCTGCACCAGAAGGATGGCTCCAGCAACAGTAACTTCAAAATCTGGGTACCACCCTGAGTCCTTCTGTCATTATGTTGGTGGACGTCTCCTGCCATGACCAAGGGAGCCTTGTTCAGAGAACTGGACAGGTTGGTGCTAACAAACGTGAGTCTCTTTAGTTGGGGGGCACACCTTGATTCCAAACTGGCCCAGGGTCGATGGATGACCTTGGACTTATGTCAGAACATCAACTGGTTGGAGCTCAGGGTGATTCACCTGACCTTGCAATATTTCAAGGAGAGAGTCTCAGGACAGTATGTCCTGGTACTGACAGACAACATCACCGCCAAGCCCATGTCAACAGACAAGGGGGCGCCCACTCTCTAGCCCTTGGGACTGAAGCTGTGAAGTTGGGAAACTGTGCAGAATGTCATCTCCTGTCATCTCCTGTCCCTGAGGACAGAGCTCATTTCGGATGTGGACAACCAACAAGTTGATTGGCTCAGCCGGGTGACAATGGACTATGGGGAATGGCAACTGCATCCCAGGGTCTTCAACAGAATTTGCCCAAGGTTCGCCACGCCAGTGAATGCGTAGGTCCAGAGGTTCATCTCCCTGTACCTGGCTCAGGGAGTGGAGGATGTAAATGCCCTTTGGTGCAGATGGCCGGAGGGTCTCCTATATGCCTTCCCCCCCTCACTTCCCCTCATTCCCAGGGTTCTGAGGAAGTTGGTGGTGGAAGGGGCAGAGGTCATTGTAGTGGCACCCTGCTGGCCCCATCGGCCTTGGTTCGTGAATGTGGTGGATCTGTCCATGTCCCCCCATTGGAGGATTCCTCAGTGGGAAGTCATTCTGCATCAGGGGTCCCTGAGTCATCCGGAGTCTCAGTAGCTTCAGTTGATCGCCTGGCGCTTGATCAGGAACAGTTGAGGGCAGCTCAGTTCTCGGCCAGGGTGATCAGGACTATTGAGGCTTCCAGGAGGCAGTCCACCATTCGCATCTAAAATGCCACATGTCCGTGTTCATGTCCTGGTGCCATTCCGCAAAGGTAGAACCAGAGGTGGCTTCAGCACCACAGGTGCTGGAATTCCTTCAGGATGGAGGAGGTCATTCCCACAACACCCTCAGGAGGCAGGTCATTCTCAGGGGTCTGGGCTCTCATTCTCTAGCTCACCATCCGATCATCAAGAGATTTCTCTGGGGGGCTGGCTAATCTCGTTTTCCTACATGACAATTGCCTACCATCCTGCAGGCGCTGATTGGGGCTCCCTTTGAGCCATTGAGGACAGTGATCCTTCAGTTCCTCACTCTTAAGGTGGTGTTCCTGGTGGCCATTACGTCCGCCAGGTGCATTTCTGAAATCAACCCACTGTCATCAAGGGCGGATCTGTGCACCTTCGTTCTCAGACTTGACCCTTCATTTTTACCCAAAATTAATTCGCCCTTCCATAGAGTGCAGGAGGTGGTTCTTCCGGACTTCTGTCTGGCACCTTCTAGGAGAGGGAATGTTCCTGGCATCGCCTGGATGTGAGGAGGATGTTGCGTATCTACCTGAAACGTACCTCTCCTTTCCGGAGGTCGGAGGCATTGTTTATCTCTTCCCAGCCTTCTATCCTTGGGGCTAGGGTGTCTTCCTTAACGGTTGGTAGGTGGATTAGATTAACTATGAGGCAGGCAGCCTTCCAGTGCCAGCCAATATCATGGCCCACTCCACCAGGAGTGTGGCCACATCAGCGGCTGATCAACCCAGGCACCTATAGAGGATATTTTTAGAGCGGCAGCCTGGGCTTTCCCTTCGCCTTTCAACAGGCACTACCAGTTGGACACTTACGCTTCGGCAGAGGCTTCCTTCAGTAAGAGGGTTGTACAAGGAGTGCTGGATATTTGAGGGGTTCAGGCCTCTGATTCCCTCCCAGGGACATCTAGCTTTGGTATATCCCATCAATGACTCCTCCCACAGGTCACTTTGGTTGGTCTTACCTGAATTGCATTTCTCAAAGGTCCTATGGGAGGTGTCACTTCAAACCCTAGTTAGAGCACTAGCACAAGGAGGGACTGAGTCTGATTTGTTAGCTGTTGGTCAGTCAGGTTCTGGGTGGGCTGTCGTTTTTCCTTATCTTTCTTTCCCAGATTCATCCATGGAGAACTGACCTTTGATTAAACTAGAGCCAGGAAGAGGAAGTAGCGGGGAGTGGCCTCAACTTTAACCCCAGTCTCTAGGCAGATTGGACATGAGAATAACTCATCAATGACTCCTCCCACAGGACCTTTGAAAAATGCAGTTCAGGTAAGACCAACTGACATTTTCATCTGGAAGTCTCAGAATTGTTTCTATCTGTCATACAGTCATATGGTGCTTCCAGATGATCTTCCATTCATCCAACTCCATTTATAGAATTTGGAGGGGTGGGAGTAGCTGTTGATTGTTGAGATCAGTGCATTATGTCTAAATCCACAGTATCTAAGTTATTTCCATCAAGAAAACTAGAATTTATCTTGGAGGCGATAAACAACAACAAAATGACTTGAGTTTTAAAAACTTAAGCTAATAGGTAATGTACAGTATACCCAATTTGTACTCAAATTTTATTTAATGCCATTCTGTGCTTAGCCTAATTGGCTTAGAAATTCCTTAGAAATCCTGGTTAAATATGTTCTAATGACTGTGTGCTTATTTGTAATGACTTATAATGACTCTACATCCTTACATATTACATGCAGGTAGAAGCCATACGATAACTTCATTATTACTTTGGCCTCAAAAGCTTTTTGTCTACGTACCACTTTTTATTGTGTTTCTTAGAACCTTTTGATTATTGACATTGTCTACAAGTGCCTATAGTATGGAAACATTTAATTGCAAGATATTTAAAGGTTTTAATTTATTCAGTTGTATTTATTTTTATTTATTTATCAAATTTAGAGAGTGTCCTTCTAACTCACAAAGCCATTCTTTCTACCATATCATTGACATAAAAATTAAATAACAAGAAAGCTAAAAATATTCCCTTGTTTGACCACCTAGCAAGTAGTGGGGGGAAAGCTGACTTGGTTTTCAAGCCTAATTGGATATACTGTTGGCATTATCATGCAAAATTTTAATATGTTCCATCAGATGACTAGCAAAAAATAAACTTTCCAATTTGTCCCATAGTCAATTTATATGAACAGACTCAAGAGATCTTCTATTTATGTTTATTGCAGTCTTTTCCCAGTCTTGAAGAATCCTCAGAATTTTGCAGTAGAGGTAAGATTTTAATGTTCTAAGTTTTTTAATCTTCCTTTCTGGAGTGGATGATTATTCATATTTTGGATAGCATTTCCCTCCATTTTCTTAGTTTTTTTCAAGTTCTAGTATTATGTGTCATTCAAAAAGGATACATAATTATTACCTATTTTTTGCAAATGAGAATCCTGGAAACCATTCAGGAAATCTTGTAAATGTTCAGCTTTGAAATTTGCAGATTTATTAAAAATGCTGAGATAAGTTTTAATTTTAATTTGGAACTTCAAAGTATAGAAAGTCAATCTCTTTGGAAAGTGAGTTTCATGGGTCCTAACATATTTAAAACCAGGATTTTCATAATGTGAACTTTTTCTTGAAATCGAGAAACATTTGAGCATTGAGTGCTGCAATCAGTATGTGTTAGAAGTTTACCCCATGTACCTAAATTAACAGCAATTGACTCTAAACTGTTTTATATATTTATAAATGCACACACACACATACATACAATATGTGCATGCATGTATGTATTTTTATGCATACAATTTGCATCATTGTCTTGCAATTTTCTAGTCCAGATCTAGCTAGTATCCTAGGACAAGAATTCATGTGCTCTTCTGTAGACTGCTTGATAGGAAATTCTTTTCCCAATAGTTGGAAGCTTTGGCTCCTCATTTATTCTCCTCATGTTATGTTCATAGGATGCTTTACACCTCCCATACCAATGCTGCTCCTATCACAAACCTGTCACAATCTATTCAAGAAGCTAGCCAGATTGTAAAGGACTCCTGTTGTGACAAACAAGTGCAGTAGGGGGAAGAAGGCAATATCTAACAAATCTCTTTCCTTGCTTTATGTAAATGGAAACTGCATGCCATCTCTTGGCTTCCTGTATCAGTCATTTGCAAAGGGATTTCCTTTCTAAATATTGTGCATATTATCTTCATTTGCTGTCCAACTGCATTTCCCTACAAGTGTCACTTGGGAAGCCTTAATTTGAGTTCCAGTGTAGATTGAAAATGGCAATTGTGAGGGCATACATTCTCAGTTTGCTCAGATTATTGAAGGAAGAGACCAGTAAAGGAGAATCAGGCGGTTCTATGGCTCTGTCAGTTAAACCATTTGACCATATTCCCTAGGTTGAGCATTGATTTGGGCAAAGCTTAAGTCACAATTTATGGTGACCCATTGGATCATTCTTTTGATATACTTTCTTACCATGTTCCTCAAAGCTTTTAAAAAATTGACAGAATTTGTAATGTACTACATTCTGTGGAGAAGTTGGGATACATCCAGTGATATATTTATCTTGAAAATAGCTCAGATTTGAACTGCATAGCACAATCAAACATCAACACAAGAAGAGTTTCGTGACATTTTGTATTACGTCCTAAACCATAACATTTTAGTCCGTAAATTGTTTAAATTGTTTAAATTATCTTTTTTAGGGGGCACTAGGGAGGGGGGTGGGTATAGACAGATGGAGATGGAAGTTGTGATCAATAGGAAGGGCCAGGCCAGCAGTCGACGGAGGGAAGTGGAAGGTGCCGATAGGAGGGGGGACACACGAGTCGTTCCGCAGGAGGGATTACCAATCCAGAGGGTCGTGGGGAGAGGCAGGGCCGAGGGGAGACAAGTCTCATCCTCCCGGTTGGTGGCACGTAACCGTTGGTTACAAACGGTCGGGTGCCACAACCCCCGCAGGCTAGGTGGTCAGAGAGTACAGAGCCAGGGCCTGCGTCTGATGTTTTGCAATGCCAGGTCCGTTGTCAACAAAGCCCCCCCTCATTAGTGACCTTGTGTCAGAGGGGGAGCCGGACCTGGCTGGAATTGCGGAAACCTGGTTGGGCCACGAGGGAGGACTCCCCCTCGTTGAAATGTGCCCACCAGGATACCGCGCCTTTCATCAGCCCCGGGCCCTTGGTAGGGGCGGTGGGGTAGCGGTCATTGTCAAGGAAGGTCTTGAGCTGAGAGAGACCATTGTGCCACAGACTACCGGCTGTGAGTCCCTCTGCGTGAAGTGGGGCCTAGGGAGGCAGTTGGGCTTGCTGGTTATATACCTGGCTCCCCGCTATGTAGCAGCAGCCCTGCCCGAGCTCCTGGAGGTGATCGCTACGGTGGCAGTGGAGACCCCCAGACTTTTAGTCATGGGGGACTTTAATCTGCCATCGTTGGGCGAATCATCCGAGGCAGCTCGGGAGTTCATGGCTTCCATGACGGCCATGGACCTGACCCAAGTAATTTGAGGCCCCACTCACGAGGGTGGACATACGCCGGATCTCATCTTTGTCTCTGGCCAATGGAAGAGTGATCTGGGTATAGGGGATATAGTCATCACGCCCTTGTCATGGTCAGACCACTCACTTCTCCGGCTCGACTTTCCGACCGCTGCTCCCCTCCGCGGGGAGGCGGAACCAGAGTCTCCAATCTGGTACAGCCCCAGGCGCCTGATGGACCCGGATGGATTCCAGACGGCGCTTGGGCCATTTCCTGTACCCCTGACACATGCCCCGATAGAGGACCTCACGGCCGCATGGAATAGTGCGACCGTGGGAGCCTTGGATCGGGTTGCGCCCTTGCGGCCTCTCTTGCGGCGGCGAACCACCCTGGCTCCTTGGTTTACCGAGGAGCTGCGGGTGATGAAACGCCGCAAGAGATGCCTAGAGAGTAGATGGAGGTCTACCCAATCTGAATCTGACCGGACACAGGTAAGAGCCCATTTACGGACTTACATTGTGGCGCTGAGAGTGGCCAAACGCCATCATTGTGCTACTCTCATAGCATCCGCAGAAAACCGCCCTGCCGCCCTGTTTAGGGTGACCCGCTCCCTACTTCAACAAAGGGTGCGGGAAGCCCCGCTACAGGGTAGAGCAGAGGAATTTGTGACTTTTCTGCAGGAGAAAACCGCTCAGATACAGAACGGGCTACCCTCCATTGATGGCCCAGTGTGATGCCACAAGACAGATCTTGTTTGGGAGGAGTTTGACTCCGTTACTTCCGATGATATGGACAGGTTACGTGGGCGACTGCGAGCCACCACATGTTTATTGGACCCGTGCCCCTCCTGGCTTGTACTGGCATCCTGGGAGGTGACACGAGGCTGGCTCCAAGAGGTTGTCAACGCATCCTTAAGTGAGGGTTCCTTGCCTGCTTCCCTAAAAGAAGCGATGGTGAGGCCCATCCTTAAGAAGCCCTCTTTGGATCCAGCTCTTTTAAACAACTACCGTCCAGTCTGCAACCTTCCCTTTCTGGCGAAGGTTGTTGAGAGTGTGGTGGCACAACAGTTTCCCCGTCACCTGGAGGAAGTTGACTATCTAGATCCGCGCCAGTCCGGCTTTCGGCCCGGGCATAGCACCGAGACGGCATTGGTCGCGTTGGTTGATGATCTCTGGAGGGCCAGAGATGGGGGTTGTTCCTCCATCCTGGTCCTATTAGACCTCTCGGCGGCTTTCGATACCATCGACCATGGTGTCCTATTGCATCGGCTGGGGGGGGGTTGGGAGTGGGAGGCGCCGTTTTACAGTGGTTCTCCTCCTACCTCTCTGGCCGATCGCAATTTGTGTTGGCAGAGGGGCAGAGGTCGACCTCGAGACCACTCACTTGTGGGGTACCTCAGGGGTCGGTCCTCTCGCCTCTCCTGTTTAACACATACATGAAGCCGCTGGGTGAGATCATCCGTGGTTTTGGGGTAGAATACCATCTATATGCTGATGACACTCAGTTGTATATATCTACACCAAACCACCCCAACGATGCCGTAGCGGTGATGTGCCAGTGCCTGGAAGCCGTGCGGATCTGGATGGGAAGTAACGGACTTAGGCTCAACCCGACCAAGACCGAGTGGCTGTGGTTTCCGGCTGCCCGATTCAACCAGCTCACTCCATCGCTGGCCATAGGGGGCGAACATCTTGCCCCTGTGGATGGGGCGCGCAATTTGGGTGTCCTCCTGGATTCCCGGCTGTCCATGGAAGATCAAGTGACAGCCGTGGCCAGGAGGGCATTTTACCAGGTTCGCCTGGTTCGCCAATTGCGCCCCCTATTGGATCGGGACGCCCTGCGCACAGTCACTCATGCGCTCGTGACATCCCGACTGGACTATTGTAACTCTCTCTACATGGGGCTCCCCTTGAGGTGCACCCGGAGACTTCAGCTAGTTCAGAACGCAGCCGCGCGAGCAATTATGGGAACCGCTAGGTTTACCCATGTAACACCGCTCTTGCGCGAGCTGCACTGGCTACCTGTCGTCTTCCAGGTGCGCTTCAAGGTGTTAATTATCATCTTTAAAGCGCTCCATGGCTCGGGACCTAGCTATCTGCGGGATCGGATCCTGCCTCATACATCCTCACGGCCGATTCGTTCCCACAGAGAGGGACTTCTCCGGGTGCTGTCCACTAGACATTGTCAGCGGGCGACACCCAGGGGAAGGGCTATCTCTGTGGCGGGCCCGGCCCTCTGGAACGACCTTCCCCCCGATATCAGGACGACCACGGACCTCCGCTCCTTCCGTCTTAAATTAAAAACTCACTTTTTCTGTCTGGCCGGCCTAGGATAAGTCTTTCTGTCTTTGGGGTTTTTATTGGGAAATTAGTACTGCTTAGTTTTAATGGGGAAATTTTAGCGCAGGTTATGTTTAATTTGTTTTTAGAATTGTTCGTATGTATTTATTGTTTTTATTCTACCTGTGCACCGCCCCGAGTCCCTGCGGGGAGAGGGTGCGGTTTTATAAATATTAAATATTATTATTATTATTATTATTATTATTATTATTATTATTATTATTATTATTATTATTATTATTATTATTATTATTATTATTATTATTATTATTATTATATAAAATTTGCCAAATTTTACTTCCACTGAGGTCATTGGTCCCAGATTTTGGATGCATTCTGTAAGTTAGTCCATTTGAGGTACCTTGATTAAAAAATTGTTGCCCTATGATGCACTTTCTCCTAGTTAAAGTTACAGGAATGAGAGTTTTAGCAGTATTTAGATACCAGGAGCTGAATTAAAGATATTCATATGGAAAATGACCAATGATTCTCATATGTTCCCTGTTTGAGAAACAATGACTGCCATGTCTGGGGGCCATTGATACCCATACCCTAATCGGAACTTCTTTGTACACCAAAATTCCCAGGAACATATTGTTTTGTGAAAAGTCAATGCCAGCGATGGCCAACCTTTTGTGGCTCGCATGCCAAAAGTGGGGGAAGCGTAGGGGAGTTGTGCGCGGGCGTTCCACACCCATAATACTATGCACGCACCCTGCACGCATGAGTGTGCAATCAGCACCCACTCACCCCACTTTTGGCACTGTTTTTTCGCCCTCCCCAGGCTCCAGAGGCTTTCAAGGAGCTTGGGGAGGGCAAAAACAGCTCACCCTGGGGGCCCTCCGGAACCCTCTGGAGCCTTCCCTGAAGGCTCCGAAGGGCAAAAACCTACACTTGAGCAAACTAGAAGGTTGCTTGTAGGGCTAAATTTAGCCCTCTGGAGCCTTCAGGGAAGTCTCCTGAGGGCTCCTGAATGCTCCAGAGGGCTAAAATTGGCCCTACCAGCAACCTAGAAGTGACTTCTGGTTTGCTTGGAGTGTCATTTTTGTCCTCTGGAGACTTCAGGGAAGCCTCCTGAGGGTTCCTGAATGCTCTGGAGGGCTAAAACCAGTCTTACGAACAAACCAGAAGTCCGTTCCCGAACTTCCGGTTTGTCTGTAAGGTTGATTTTTCGTGCTCCGGAAGCTTCAGGGAAGCTCAGGAAGTCCGTTCCCGAACTTCCAGTTTGCCTGTAGGTCTGGTTTTTCATGCTCCGGAAGCTTCAGGGAAGCTCCTGAAGCCTCTGGAGGGTGAAAAATGGCCTCAAAAGAAGGCCAAAGACGGCTGACCAGCCTGCGCGTGTGCACTGGCCAGCTGACAGGGCAAGCCTCATGTGCCATGACAAATGGCTTGGCGTGCCAACTATGGCACGTGTGCCATAGGTTCGCCATCATAGATTCTATGATATCTCGGCACCACCATCTTGCCACAGACATGTTGCCGTGGCCACTTCGGAATGGAACAAATCACCATGGAAAACTCACCATAAGGACAACTTGACACCTCTCCTGCAGCACCACATCCCATCTGCTACACGCCCGTTGGAAAGGTCTTCTGCCCAGGCCACATTCGACAGTTCCTTTTTTCTCACGGGCTCTTGCGGGAGGGTAGCCTCTGTGCCAGTCTCAGTGCTGTGCTGCCCACACATGAGGGCTTGTCCTGTCCATTCTTTTTTCCTCATGAGAGGGTGGTGTCTGTGTCAGTCTTGGTATTGTGCTGTCTGTGTGTGAAAATCACGTCCTGCCTGCCTTGGTGTTGCCCGTGCTCAAGAAGCACATCCTGCTCATTCCTTTTTCCCTGCAGATCCTCGCTGGAGTGTGTCTCTGTGCCAATCTCGGCATTGCGGACTTCTCCTTCGTCATGCTGTGCTGGACCCTGATGGCTCCCAAATGGGGAATGGGGCAATTAGGGATGGTGACAGCTGTCTGGCGACTGTCAATGACTCCTGCTTAGCCTATCTTTTGCAGAGGGAGGTTCACCTCCCTTCTCCAAAGGTTTCCTTGCCTTTGTAAAGTGTTACAGCACCCCCTCCCCTCACGAAGGGAGCTGCCACAGCAGGCTTATCAAGTTATCCCATAGTGAGTTCCCCATGACAATGTCCCACACTGAGATGGCAGCTTAGAGATGCCCCTGGCGACATGGTCTTGGCAAGATGATGGTGCTGAGATGTCCCATTCCATTTGGGAAATGGATGGGGTAGATCCAGGACTATTCACTAAAAGCAATGAATGCAGATTTCTAAAGAAAAATGGATGGGGTAGATCCAGGACTATTCACTAAAAGCAATGAATGCAGATTTCTAAAGAAAAATGGATGGGGTAGATCCAGGACTATTCACTAAAAGCAATGAATGCAGACTTCTAATGAAAAATGGCAACAAATCTAAAATTAGTTTTTTCCTCATGAATTTGCAGCTCCAATTTCTGTACTGTATGAGCAGGCAATGATATCAGAGGTGCCAAGTTCATCACAGGAAGCATTATCAAAGCAAACAGAAGAATATTGGAAAATGATGAGGATGAGGTAAGAGAATTTGGTGCAAGAAACATTTCCAAAAGTTATAGCAATGGTTTTCATATTATTGTATGTCTGGATGTGTGTGTTGAATTGTAGTGTAGAGTCACAGTAGGGAGGGCTCTTTTCCAGAGCAAAGAGACAGCAGAGCTTGGAATCAAGAGGATAAGGCGGACTCACCCCTAGCCTATAGACGGAGCTCTCACCTCACAATCAGGAGGTTGTGAGTTCGATCCTAGGAGGAGGCAGATGTATGGTCTCCTGCTTGGGCAGGGGGTTGGACTTGCAAGGTCCCTTCCAACACTGTAAATCTGGTAAATTCACAGTGTATCTAGTAGTTATGCTGGCAATTGCTTTAGTCTGCCAAGATTTCCGTTCAAAAGTGAACACAATAAAAAAACGATTATTCAGAAATAACCCAATGTGTCATTCTTGATTCGGCCTGACATTAATCTTGCCAGAGTAAAGCAACCACCTGCATAACTACTAGATGTAATCTGTGAATCACTATGGGCGTCCACCTTTGGTCTCTTCCTGCAAACCAGAGATTCCACGCTCTGCTGTCTCTTTACTGTTTGGAAAACGCTGCTCCCTCCTGTTTTTTCTGGGCTACATTCCGTCACAGTATGTCTTGCAGAGCAGAAATAAATTTGGTAAAAATACATAATTAACATTTTACTGTAGTATTTTATAAAACATGAAGTTAGTGAAGGAATTCTTCGAAGAGTTTTCTGGTGTTGTTAATGAACTGAACTCTCTTCTCTTGGTATCTGGTATCTTGGTATCTCTATTGGAATCTGAAATACTCAGATTACTTCAATATCATCATCATCATCATCATCATCATTTTAGCCTTTGTCCATCCACTGCAAGATGGGGGCCTCTTCTACAAGTTTCGAACCAATACAGTTCTGAGTTTCTTTTGCCAATTAGGCCCACAATACTTGCTGATGTCATCAATCCATCTTGTTTTAGGTCTCTCTCTCATGAATGCTTTTTATCAAGTGCGTTCAGTGTCTGCCTTAATCCACCTGTCATCAGCTCTTCTTGCATTGTGACCAGCCCATCCATTTCAATTCTTATACCCTCCTGATAATATCATATACTTTTGTTTGTTTTCTAATCCATGTGCAGGTCTTTTTATCTTGTCTTGTAATGCCAATCATTTCTGTGGCTCTTTGCATCATTCGTAGCTTTTGTCTTGATTGTGAGATTAGCGTCCATGTTTCACTGGCATACGTTAGAGCAAGTAACACACACTAATCAAAAACTTTCTTCAAGCTTTCTTCAAGGAGGTTGTTCTTATGCTTAGCTTGCTGAATGCCTGCCAATCACATTTAACACGCCAATCAATTTCCTTTATTGTATCACTTTCCATTGAGATCCATTGGCCAAGATTTATGTAGTTGTCTACTACATCTAGTTCTTCTCCAGATACTTATAAAACCTTCTCCCCCCCCCCCCTTTGGTGAAGTTATTAAATATAACCTAGCTCTTTTTCAGCTTTATTTTTAAGCCAAATGGTTCTCCTGCTTGGTGTAGCAGGTGTCTTGTTAGATCTTCTTGGTCTTGTGAGAAGAGAATATCATCATCTGCAAATCTTAAGTGACTTTAAAAGATGCCATTGATTTTTACCCCATCTTTTGTCAAGTGATATTTTGTCGATATTTTGTCAAGGGATAGGTCATATTTTATTGCCTTGTCATACACCTCGTTCTTTGTTGATTTCTACTTTAAGATATTTTGGCTGTTATCTTGGTGAAAACAGAGTCACAATAGATGTTACAATGAGGTATCTAAGGAAGCTAAGTTCTAACTGCTTCTAGTGTGGCTGCAATGAGATTATCCCAGGTGCCTTGAAATAGAAACATAAGATGATTGGATTTTACCGTATGAAATAGAGCCATATGTCATGTCATATTTAAAATCAAGTAGAATGCTTTTGAAATAACTGTGAATTTTATGAAATGTTTCATTTTCCTTTATGCAGCCACGATGAGCCCATGAAAATTTCTGTCTGGCAGAGTAAATTAGCACAGACCAGGTAACAGCGCATTAGTTTTAGGATATGATTTAGAAGCCACAAACGGAAGCTTTGGGGGTGGGGGAGTTTTCTGAAGTTTGAAGATTTTAAATCAGACAGTTATTTCTAGTATAAATTTGGAAATTCTGTGAAACGACTTTTTTATTTGTTTAATTTTCAGTAATGTGCTGCCAGAAAAAAACAGCATATCATTGCAACTGAAAATTATTTTTCTATAAGTGAGAAAGAGAATTATACATGAAAAATGCAAACAGTTCGCCAGTCTCTTAGCTGTTTGTGAATCAGTATTTTTAAAAACTTACTGTCTTTCAGAGTGCGAGAAATAACTTCTAGAATGATAAGAAGTCTCTATTATATAAACAGAATAAACTTTACAAATATATGCATGCATAAGGCTTATTCAGTATTTCTTTCTCTTTATTAATTTTAGCAAAATTGAGAAAATAATAAAGATCCATTAAAACATCTAAGTTGTCTGTTTTGAACCAATAATATGCATTAATAATTCCTGAACATGAATTATAAAATGTGAAACTGTTATATTGCTATAGATATTTCTGTTTTCCTCCCATTTAAAAACTATTCAGGCAGGAAATTGAGGATGGAAAGAATTGCCTTTTGAGGATGAGGTACAAAATGATCCCTCCCTATTTCAAGTCTGAATTTGGAATGCAATTTCTTCAAAAAGAGGTGAGCAAGTTGTGAAAGATGGGTCAGGTTATGTAAAGAAGTTAAGTCACCAAAAGTTGCATATGACATATGGTGACTTAACCATTGACCTACAAAACGGTCTAGAATACCAGCAAACTCTTAAGAGTTATAGGCAGTGGTGGGTTTCAATTTTTTTTTACTACTGGTTCTGTGGGCATGGCTTATTTTATGGGTGTGGCTTGGCAGTCATGAGACCGGGTGGGAGTGGCTTGGCAGTCATATGACTGGGTGGCCATGGCCAATTTAGCTGTCCATTTTGCCAATTTAGCAGTCCATTAAACAATACACAGCAGCTCCCTTTTCTATTTAATACTGCATGAAGTTTTTGCTCTAGATTTTTTTTTTCTAGGGGGGAGAGGTTGGCAATGCCTGGGGGTTTCTGGGAATTTCTCTGTGTTAGAGGCACTAAAATTATCAAGATGATATAAGGTCTCCTGCTAGAGCAGGAGGTTGGACTAGATGACCTCTGAGGTCCCTTCCAACCCTGGATTGCAGTGCTGTTACAAAGCATCCTCTGAAGCTGTGTCTAGTGCCAGATTTGTGGTCTTTCCTTCCTCTCCTTTTTCTCTCTCTCCCTCCCTCCTTCTATCCATCCATCCATCCATCCATCCATCCATCCATCCAATCTCATTCATTTTCCCTTCCCTTTTTATCTCTTCCCTCCCTTCCTCCCTCCCTCCCTCTCCTTCTTTCTTTCCTCCCTTCCTCCCTTCCTATGAAGAACCCCAGGTCTTTGGAAGGAGGAAGAAAATCCAGACGTTTTGAAACTGAGAACATGCCCATTGATCATCTGGAATTCTTAGAGCTCCACTGTTGGTTAGCTTAGCCTGAGCAAGGATAGCTAGCCACACTTTCAATAAGCTCTCAACTCAAGCTCCATGCCAAGTCTTCAAACTTGGCAACTTTAAGACTTGTGGACTTCAACTTCCAGAATTCTCCAACCAGCAGAGTTTACTTGTCTCAAAGTTGCCAAGTTTGAAGACCTCTCTGCTCCATGCACTTGGGGATCCTCAAACGGTGAGGATTTCTTTCTTTCTGTCTCCCTTGAAGCCCACCTGCTTTTGCTCACAGGGGGCTTCAGGGAGGCTTGCTAGCCCCCATAACCCGCTCTATTTTGGGCCTCTCCTGGGAACCAAAATGGGTGCACCCCCTGCTCAATTTTGGGCCTACCAGGCCCCTCTGAAGCCTCCTTGGAACCAAAATGGGGCTCATGGGGATCATGGAAGGGGCGGGGGAAGGTAAGGTTGCAAGCCCAGGGGAGCACAGCAAGCTTTGTGGGAAGCCTAGTGAGATTTACCTGTAGGCAGAAGGTGGAGGCAGCTCAGTTCGGGCGCAGGGCAGACACCACATTGCAGCTTAGACAGCCAAGGCAGTTTAGGCAGGGAAGCCACATGGGAGGAGTGAAGTGACTGGGTGGGACGGGTGGGCGAGGCATTTGCACTTAAAACAGTCTGCGCATGCATACAACATTTAAAAAGGAAAAAAATTACATTTTTCCAATGAAGATTGTTCTGCGCATGTGCAGAACAGAAAACTAAGATGGTGTCACCGATGATAGAACCGGTACGGTCAAGTGTCTGCCAGAGTTACTACCTATTCGGCCGAACTGTACCATACTGGTAGGACCCACCCCTGGTATAGGCTAGCTATCCCCATGTACCAACAGAAGAACTCTACTGTCAAATATTTTGGAGTCTAAAAAGATTTTAAGTACTAAAAATGTGGAGCACAAAATTGCCAGCTGTCCTGGGACATGATCTTAGTTTTCAGGTGAACATATGTTTATTATATGTTGCCTTTAAATAACACTGGGTCATTTTAGTCTTTGATTCTTATTTTAGCTATGTTCTCCTGTGTGCTGCTTTGGGGAATCCAAAGCATGGGTTTAACATAGCCTTCTAGCCTAGAGACGACTGAGTTATTTGAATAGATGGCCACACCTCCTCCTTCCGCACATGCTCAGTTTATTAACTCAGTCCAGCCTGAAGAGACACGTTTTAATTCCTCTCTAAGAGGATTTTATTTGTAATGAGTTTTTTCTTGTTTTCGTTAAAAAATTTTCGTACCTTTGGTTGGATTGTTTCGTTATTCTTGAACTGTAAGTGTTTGAATTTATTGTGTTTCTCCGTCCCCCGCGTTCCCCTTGCGGCTCCAGCGGCCTCAGGGGGGGGGGCCCTCCCGAATCTGGCTCCGTGACAGGCTGGTGCGCCGCCTGCAGTTTGTTCCCGCGTCAGGAGGTTGGTTCGCCACCTTCAAGTTCGGGGGTTTCCCAGCCGAGCAGGCTGCGGCTTTCGGAGCGCGTTCCGCGGACTTGCGCCTTAACGCGGCTGCGGTTGGAGGCTTGGCTCGGGTGCCGCAATGCAAGCGCCCGGCTTAAGCGGCTGGGGAAAGAGTCCAGCGCGCTATGGTTGGGGCCGTATGTGCCGGAGTTTCGGTCTTCGGGCGCGAGGTTGAGCGCAGCCATTTTGGGCGCTCTTTTGAAATTGCCGCCGTTTCGGGCGCCGCCGCCATTGGCTGCTGGCCTTTCGCGCCGATTAGAACCGCGCATGCGCGACTCGGCTTTTGCCGCCGGTGCTGCCTCATTGTTGCGCCTGCCGTCGGAGGAGTTGGTTCGCCTGCTCTCCCTCTGCTCGAGTCTGTTCGGCCTTGCTTCGGCTGGCTTTTGGTCTCATTTGAATTGTACTACGGTTTGTGATTGAGCCCTTTCAAACCGCCTCATGGCTGAGCAATCTGCCGCCGGAGGGAGCCCTGTTCCTTCTCCCTCTCCTCCCCTCCCGTCCACCTCCAGGGCGAGTAGAGCTACAACTAGGGCCTCTTCCCTGCCACCGCGTGCTTCGGCCGCGGCCCCCGGGAAGGCCGCAAAACGTCCGGATAGGGGGAAATCAAGCGCGGCCGCGCGCATAGCTCCCAGGGCCCCGCCTTCTCTTTTGCCCGAGGGGTCTAATCCGGAGTTGCCCATCGCCTCTCCTCCCGTGCGGGGGTGGTCCCCGGATGCCCCGCCGGTATTACAGGCCCAAAATGAAGGCCTTCCTTCAGTTCCTTTGGGGACCGCAGGGCCTACCGGGGCTTTAGCTGGCCCTGGGCCTTCCAGATCAAGGCCTTCGGCCACATTTACTCCTACGGCCGCGGGCCTGCGAATCTCTGAAGGTTCGGGGGAAGAACTTTCCCCTGGCATCCGCAGCATGATTGCTGCGGCCATTTCTCAGGGCGTGGATGCTGAACTATTGCGCAGGACCCATAGGCCTACAACCCCGGCCTTGCCTAGGGATCCCTCTGTTTCCCTGGTTGATCCGGCCTCCCCCAGCCATTCCCTACTGAGTGAAGGCCTTGAGTTAGTAGAGGAAGGGGAACTTCCTGAATACGATCTGTCTGAGGATGAAGGGTTAGCGCAGGGATCTGCAATTCACTCTGGCCTGTTTAGTCCGGCCTTGTTTAAATCTTTATTGTTTAAGGCCAAGGCCACGGCTCACATGGGAGGGGCCTCATCCCAACCTGGCACTGATGTAGGCTTGGAGGCCGCGGATCGTGTTTTTGCGGAACAGGTCCAGGAGCAGGATTTGGTTCCCTGTCCCAAATTATTCATGGACCTCATCCAAAAGCAATGGGAACAACCCACAGCTATTTCTCCCCCCAGCAATGGGGACAGGAAACTGTACGCCTCAGCCACGGATCTGGACAACCTTCTCCAATTCCCAACGGTTGATCCGCCAGTGGCGGCCTTAGCCTCCCCTGCATTGATCCCTTCAGAGATTTCTGAGGGCCTCAAAGCCGAGGACCGCAAGGCGGAGATTGTTATTCGCAAAACGCATCAGGCTTCGGCCTGGGCATTGAAGGCTGCAACCGCCGCCTCTTTCTTCAATAGGACTTCACTTCTATGGCTTCGGCAGTTGCAAGACAGACTGGCCCCAGAGGACTTCCGCCTGCACCAGGATGTCAACAAACTGGTGGCGGCCCTGGAATTCTCTGCGGATGCCACCCTCACGGCGGCCAAGTTCGCATCCAGGGCGGTGGCATCCAATGTGGCTTCCCGCAGGCTTCTTTGGCTCCGCCACTGGCAGGCGGACGTCCGTTCAAAGTGGCGCCTGGCCTCTACCCCGTTCAAAGGGGGGTCTCTCTTTGGAGCGGCCTTGGATCCTATTCTAGTTGAAACTAGGGATAAGCGGAAGGTCCTTCCTTCAGTGGCTAGGCGATCTGACCGTAGGCATCAGCCCTTCCCTCGGAGGCAGTCCTTTCGGGGAGGCGACTCGGGGTTCTCAACAGCACCCTATCACCAGTCATATGCTAGACCGTACGCCCCAGCTCAGGACAGGGGTCAGGACAGGCCCGCAAACCGGGATCGGAACAGGCAGCCGCCCGGTCAGGCGGTGCACAGACGGCCCTTTCGAGGTTCCGGCAACCGTCCCTTTCGCCGCTACCGGTGACTTCCCCGGGGTCGGTTCTATTGGCGGCCGACTTTCAGCTTTCGCTCGCCAATGGACCGAGACCACCTCGGACGCCTGGGCACTTCAAACTGTGACCCAGGGTCTCACACTAGAATTCCTCTCTCTCCCCCCGAGACGCTTCATCAGGTGCCCGGTTCCCAGGTGCCCGTCCAAGCGGCGACTCATGGACGCCGAAATCAACCATCTCTTGGACATCGATGCCATCGAGCAGGTGCCTCAGGGTCAGACTGGATTGGGGTTTTACTCCATCCTGTTCCTTGTTCCAAAGGGCTCGGGGGGATGGCGAGCTATTCTCGATTTGAAACGGCTCAATTATTACCTGAAGTATCGCAAATTCAAGATGCAGTCTCTAAAGAGCATCTTGTTGTCTATACGTCAAGGAGATTACATGACGTCTATAGATATCAAGGAGGCCTACCTCCACGTACCCATTCATCCAGCCCATCGGAGGTTCCTCAGATTCCAGTACGCGGGACGGCACTATCAGTATCGGGCCCTCCCGTTCGGCCTCTCCTCGGCTCCACGCACCTTCACCAAGTTGCTGGCGGTAGTGGCGGCTGCCCTACGAGCGGTGCCAGTGAGAGTCAATTGTTACCTAGACGACATCCTGGTCCTTTCGTCGTCCTACCACCTCGCTCGTCAGGACCTTCAAACCACCATGGAGTCCCTTCAGAGTCACGGGTTCGTCCTGAACCTTCCAAAGAGCCACCTACACCCGACCAGGTCCCTGCTCCACCTGGGCACAATCCTCGACTCTGTCGATTGCATCGTCTCGCTCTCCCAGGACAGGCGTCGAAGCATCCAGACCTTGGCCTCACAGATTCTCCGTCTGAAGTTCCCGTCTCTGGCTTCCCTATCGAAACTTCTCGGGAAGATGGTCTCTTGCATAGATGTCGTTCCATGGGCCCGGTTCCACGCACGTCAACTGCAGTGGTTCTTGCTTCCATACCAGCGGAATCACACCAGCCACTCCAACGCCAAGACACGTCTTCCACCCAAGGTACTGCGATCTCTACGTTGGTGGACGTCCTCCAGCCTCACCAAGGGGTGCTTATTCAAGGAGCCGGAACGGGTCATGGTGACGACCGACGCGAGCCTCTTCGGCTGGGGAGCCCATTCCGAGGGTCTGGTGGCGCAAGGCAGGTGGTCGCCCCAGGAACTGCGCAACAGCATAAACTGGCTGGAGCTCCGCGCCATTCGCCTGGCTCTTCGCAAGTTCCACCCGACGGTGTCAGCTTCTCACGTTCTGGTTCTGACGGACAATGTGGCATCCAAGGCCCATGTGAACCGCCAGGGGGGAACCCACTCCAGGGCCCTTCTACAGGAGTCCGAACTCCTTTTTCACTGGGCGGAGAGGAACCTGCTGTCCATCAAGGCGGAGCACATCTCGGGTGCCTCCAACACACAGGCAGACTGGCTGAGCAGGGCCACGGTCGATCAGGGGGAGTGGCAACTGCACCCCTCTCTCTTCCGGGAATTATCGAACAGGTTCGGCCATCCACAAGTGGACCTCTTTGCGCAGCCTCACAATGCGCAGCTGGAAAGGTTCTTCTCCAGGTTCAGGACACCAGGGGCGGAGGCCACAGATGCTCTCCGCAGTCCATGGCCAGAGACGCTGCTGTATGCCTTTCCTCCGCTGCCTCTAGTACCTGTCGTCATCCAAAAGATCCTGGCGGAAAGGGCGGAGGTCCTCCTCGTCGCCCCAATGTGGCCCAGGAGCCCGTGGTACGCGGATCTGGTACATCTGTCCGTGTCCCCTCCATGGCGAATTCCGGACGACCAGATCGTTCTATCCCAGGGGCCTCTAGTCCACCCGGATCCTCAACTCCTGCAACTAGCCGTGTGGCATGTGAGCGGGCTCTCCTTCTGAAACAACATTTTTCAGAGAAGGTCATCGCAACGATACAAGCGGCCAGACGCCCGTCCACACTTCGCATATACGAGGCCACCTGGCGCGCCTTTTGTTCCTGGTGTCGCACGGCGCATGTGGACCCCTTGCGGGCAACCATTCCACAAGTACTTGACTTCCTCCAATCGGGCTTGGACAAAGGACTTGCTCCCAACACGCTCCGTCGGCAGACGGTGGCCCTATCCACAGTGTTGATCTGCGGTGGGTCTCGATCCCTGGCTCGTCATCCCAGGTTTCGCAGCTTTATACGGGGCGCTTCTAACATCAGCCCGCCCGTCGTTCACCGCTATCCCACATGGGATCTTCCACTCGTGCTCCAAGCTCTCACCGCGGCTCCGTTCGAATCCCTTCGAACTGTCAGCCTTCGGCTGCTTACTCTGAAAACGGCGTTCCTGGTTGCTGTGACGTCCGCGAGGAGGGTTTCGGAACTGGCCGCGTTATCAGTTCGCGACGACCTTTGTATTTTCCATCCGAACAAGGTTGTGCTTCGTCTGGACCCGGCCTTCATCCCGAAGGTCAACACACCATTCCACAGGGCGCAGGAACTCGTTCTCCCGGATTTTTGTCCGCACCCGTCCCGTCCACAGGAGCGCCAATGGCATCACTTGGACGTCCGTAGGGCGCTTCGTAGATATATTAAACGCACGGCTTCCTTCCGACGTTCAGAGGCCTTATTCGTGTCGTTCCAGCCGACTTCCATGGGTCAGAAGGTGTCAGCTAACACGATAGGGCGCTGGATTAAGGCTTGTATTGCCCTGGCCTATGACAGCCGTTCTCGTCCCTCTCCAAGACGCATCGTTCCGCATTCCACCAGGAGCGCCGCTACGTCCGCGGCTTGGGTGGCGCAGGCATCTGTAGAGGACATTTGCAGGGCAGCGACATGGTCGTCCCCTTCACCGTTTATACGGCATTACCGGATTGACTCTTATGCCTCGGCTGAGGCTGCCTTTGGGCGGAGAGTGCTCCAGAGAGTTGTGGCCACACCTGCAGCTCCTGAACAGCCTCGTTCCCGCCCCTGACGTCTACAGCTTTGGCATGTCCCATGCTTTGGATTCCCCAAAGCAGCACACAGGAGAACGACCGTTGACTTACCTGAACGGTCCTTCTATGTGTGCTGCGAAGGGGAATCCAACCCCACCCGTTCGGCTTCGGCTGTTCGGCCCCTTCCTACCTGACTGTGACGGATCACCGGACTTGACTCATTGTCGTTCTGAACTATTGGACTCTTAGACGGCTTCCCTTCGTATGAATAAACTGAGCATGTGCGGAAGGAGGAGGTGTGGCCATCTATTCAAATAACTCAGTCGTCTCTAGGCTAGAAGGCTATGTTAAACCCATGCTTTGGATTCCCCTTCGCAGCACACATAGAAGGACCGTTCAGGTAAGTCAACGGTCGTTTTAGCTTATATTTAAGCTAGTCTTAATGCCTTAAGGCCATGGTGGATATTTATAAAGATTCTTCACAATTTGAATAAAGATACTTTTTAAAAATCCTGGGAAAAGACGGAGCTGAATTATGACATTTTGTGTATATTTAATATGAAAATAAATGGTATGATCTATGGATTGGCAATTTTCTAACCATATCACAATTTTAGAGGAATTTTTATCATTAAAATAAGGTCAAAGACCAGCAGATAAAAAGAAAATCAGATCACAGGATGTAAGCGCTCCATTAAATTAATCTCTTGTTTTTGTGCTTCTAAATGTATAAAACAAGTCCATTATTTTGTTTTAGCAATTTTTTTTATCAGAAAGTGCATTTCCTCCTTTTATTCTTTTCTCCTCTTAAAGTTTCCAGATGTTGAAGTTCTCTCAGGAATGCTCCCTCCTTTTCCAGACAAAGAAACAAAGGAACCGTTGTTTGATACATTTACAGAATCTTCTGAAAATGAAACTGCTGGAGTAACTGCAAGTAATACTGAATTTACTGCATTTATTGGGTGCTGGATACTT
Organism: Rhabdophis nuchalis; assembly: GCA_039707465.1. Lineage (NCBI taxonomy): Eukaryota > Metazoa > Chordata > Lepidosauria > Squamata > Natricidae > Rhabdophis > Rhabdophis nuchalis. Next base: position 137,426,658 of record CM077644.1, on the reverse strand, counting down.
TGAAGGTAGTAACATATAACAAATGCTTGAGAAGTAATATGAAAAAAGACCAGTAATTCATATTGACAGAAAAAAGAATTGGGAAAAAATGCTTTTAAGCTTTTGCAGATGTATTTTACAGAATTGTGGGACTGAAAAACAAACAAGATTATAATAATGATGGATGATGATGATGACATCCATTCAGTGGTATGGACATTGACTTGGTGACTCTATGGGATAGCTCTCTCTTCCTCTTCTTATCTTGCACTACTACCTCTATGCACTGGCTAGTATCAAGTTTGATGGCGTCCAACCACCATATTCTTTGGTGGCCCGTTTCCCTTTTACTGCTAACTCTTCCAAATGTAATTGCTTTCTTCAGTGAATTCCCCCACATGACATGACCAAAATAAGTGAAATGTAGTTTTGTAGTTTTTCCTTCCAGTGACATATCTGTTGTTATGCACTCCAGTACTTGCTTGTTGGTCACCTTTGCTCTCCAAGAAATATGCAGGAGCCTTTATCACAAATGAATCATTTTTTCTTGTCTTGCTTTGTTAATGCCCAACTTTCACAACCATATATAAATACAATAGAATGGAATACAATAGAATGGGAATATAATAGAATGGATTATACTACATTTGGTTGCTAGGCTGATGTCCTTGCTTTTCCATATTCAACTCATATTCCTCATAGCTGCGTGAACTGGTTCAACCTGACATTTTATTTCTGGAATGCATTTACTGCTATGAGTGAACTGTGACCCTAAGAAAGTGATTTTTTCCATGCATGCTATCTCTTCACCATCAGTTTCCATTTTGTTTCCGGTGGTCATGAATTTGGTCTTTTTGATGTTCAGAAAATGACCAAAATTTCCTTTTTTTCCTTTGATATACTTGATCAGATGATCCAGATCTACTTTAGTTTCTGAGACAAGAGTTGTCAGCATATCAAAGACTGATGATATTTCTACCTCCAATCTTTACTCCAATTTTTGAATCTTCAAGATGTAGCTTCTTCACAGTCATTTTGGCATACAGGTTGAATAAGAAAGGAGAGAGTAAGCAACTTTGCCACACTTCTTTCTTGAACTTAAAACAATCATTGTCTCCATATGGTATGCACACAATGGCTTCCTGATTTGTGCAGTGATTTAATAAACTTGACTAGATGTGCTGGTACATCTCCATAGTTTCTCTCCATAGCTTCTCATGAGCAACAGAATCAAAGGCTTTCTTGTAGCCGATGAAGCACTTGTAAATCTTTTGCACAGTATTGTCAGTAATAAATATAAATTATCATTATTTTTATTTCAGTGTCCAAACATTTGTAACATCTTATCAAAAAATACAGAACTCTTGAAAAATTTGGTTATTTCACACACAAAAATATATGTATTCTAATTTACAGTCTGTGGAGATTCTCAATCATCCAGGTCATAGTTGTTCCAAAGGCAACTGGACTTTTTTGTTTTCTTTGAGAATGTTTTGCTTCTCATCCAAGAAGCTTATTCAGTTCAATTCTTCAATTTTAATTTACGTTTTAAAAAAACACAAAGAAACCAGAGGAGGTATTTACAAGTGGCATAAATAATAGCACCTTGGGCAGCTACAATAGGTTAACAAAGAATACAGTTTGCTTTATAATTTTTTTTCATAACATTTGGTAAGGAAGCTAAGTAGATATGTTGTATTTCCTGAACAGATGCCCAGACCTCTTTCTCGATAGCTATTCATCTACTTATATTTATCTATTTATTAATTGATTTGATTTATATGGCTTCTCCTGTCTCAGCCACTCTGGTTGGCTAATTGCACAATAAATAATGCAGAATAAATAAATCACAAAAACTTGCTTGATCCTGAAAATGTAACATTAATAATTTCCTGAGCTTAGAAACTGAGTTACTCTAGTGCAAAGTTTCTCTGTACAGTGGTATCTGCAGGGACCTGGTGAAAACCTTGTGGCATGTGTTATCGGATTCAGAGTGGCGTCTATGCTACCAGTCTTGATCCAACAGCTGTTTTATCCAACTATCGTCCGGTCTCCAACCTTCGCTTTTTGACGAAGGTTGTCGAGAGTGTGGTGGCACGACAGTTCCCCCAGCACCTGGAGGAAACTGCCAATCTAGACTCGCGCCAGTCCGGCTTCCGACCTGGGTATAGCACGGAGACGGCATTGGTTGTGTTAGTAGATGATCTCTGGAGGGCCCGGGATAGGGGTTGTTCCTCTATCCTGGTCCTGTTAGACCTCTCAGCGGCTTTTGATACCATCGACCATGGTATCCTATTACACCGGCTGGGGGGGTTGGGGTTGGGAGGCACCGTTTTACGGTGGTTCTCCTCCTACCTCTCCGACCGGTCGCAATTTGTGTTGGCAGGGGGGCAGAGGTCGAAGTCAAGGCCCCTTAGATGTGGGGTGCCTCAGTGGTTGGTCCTTTCGCCCCTCCTGTTCAACATCTACATGAAGCACTGGGTGAGATCATCCGTGGTTTTGGGGTAGAGTTCCATCTGTACACTGATGACACCCAGCTGTGCATCTCTACCCCTAACCACCCCAACGATGCCGCTGACGTGATGTCCCAGTGCTTGGAAGCCGTGCGAGTCTGGATGGGGAGGAGCGGGCTCTGACTCAACCCATCCAAGACCGAGTGGCTGTGGTTCCCGGTGCCACGACATAGCCAGTTAGTTCCATTTCTGACTATTGGGGGTGAGTTATTAGCCCCCGCAGAAAGGGCCCACAACTTGGGTGTCCTCCTGGACTCTCGGCTATTCTCAGATGACCACCTGACAGCTGTAGCCAGGGGGGCCTTCTATCAGGTTTACCTGATACACCAGTTGTGCCCCTTTCTGGATTGTGGCGTCCTACACACAGTCACTCAATCTCTCGTCATCTCCCGCCTGGACTACTGTAATGCTCTCTACATGGGGCTCCCCTTGAGCTGCACCCGGAGTCTCCAGTTAGTGCAGAATGCGGCCGCGCGGGGGATCTTGGGAGCCTCAAAATACTCCCATTTAACACCTCTCCTGTGCGAGCTGCACTGGCTGCCTGTGGCCTTCCGGGTGCTTTTCAAGGTCTTAGTGACCATCTTTAAAGCACTCCATGGCAGCGGACCTGGCTACTTACAGGATCGCCTACTACCACATACCTCCACTCGACCCATCCGCTCCCATAGGGAGGGCCTCCTTAGGGTGCCGTCCGCCGGACTATGCCGGCTGGCGACTCCCAAGGGAAGAGCCTTCTCTGTGGCAGGTCCCGCCTCTGGAACGACCTCCCCCCAGATCTCCGCACAATCACAGATCTTCGCCTCTTCCGTCGGACATTAAAAACTTACTTCTTTCGTTTGGCCAGCCTGGCATAGCTGGTACAGCTATTACTATTTTAATTGGGTTTTAATTAACGTTTTAGCACAGGTCTAATCTTATTTAATCTTAATTTTAACTATTTAATTGTTTGTACTTTTATATTTTATAGCTCCTGTGCACCGCCCTGAGTCCCATGTCGGGAGATAGGGCGGTATAGAAATGAAATTAAAGTTAAAGAAAAGTTGTCTACTTCTTTGACAAGTATATATATTTTTAAAAAACACATGATAGAGAGAAATATTTTCTGCAATATTTTCTGTGTTTCCACTTTTTATCTCCCACAATCTCATTTTAAATTCTTTAGTGAATAAGAGAATAAATAAGGCTAATTGGATGTTTTTTCTCTTAAAAATCGCATAGTTCTAACTTGGTGGTTCTTAACCTTCCCAATGCCATGACCCTTTAATACTGTTCCTCATGTTGTGGTGATCCCCAACCATAAAATTGATGCCTCTGTTCCTAAGACCATCGAAAATATGTGTTTTCCGGTGGTCTTGGCGACCCCTGTGAAAGAGTCATTTGACCCCCAAAGGGGTCATGACCCACAGGTTGAGAAACACTATTCTAACTAATTGGATACCAAAAAAATAGGTTATGAATTTTCTTTATAAAACTTACCAAACTGTATTCCTTGATTATCCTTCAAAGCCTGTTTCTGTAATTGTAAGAAATTCCCTTGCAACCCTTAAATCTTTCACCTGTCAGTCCCATCAATACCTGCTGCAACTAGCAGTCCTGCCCCCACAATCCTGTTCCCTGTATTACTGGATTCATCAACGTGGAAAGTTTGAGTTACACAGCAACGCAGTCACAAAACTCTCAAAGAATTTCTCTTGCATGCTGTGCTTTCAAGTGGACAGGAAATTTTAAAGATGTAGATAACATTTTCCTCAATTACAGAGAATGTATACTGCTGCTCTCATCAACAGCCAGGGACGAGCCTGGGGTCTTTTCACCCCTTGTGAATGAGAAAGAACATGAGAAAGAACAGGACCATATGTTCTGGATGTCATGCAAATAATTTGCTTTCATTATAGCTGGCCTTTATAAAAGCTTCATAAAATATTAAGAACTTTCACATTACGTGTTTTCAAACCATGTGCAGAAGGGCAGGCTTTGTCATTTTTAAATTTATTTTATGTATTCTTTTTTCTATTTTATTTTTCTGTAAAATAATGTATGAACCTTTCAGAGTGAATAGTGAACCTAAGTTTGAATGATCTCCTCCCTGTTGCTTTTCACCAAGCCCATGGACCAACAATGAGATGGAGTGGAATGGGACAATGGGCCACGGCCAACCCACCACGGCCAATTCGCCACCAATTTGCCATGGCCAACTTGCTGTAGCCAACCCGCCACAGAACAATTCGCTACAGGACAATTCAACAATTCAATTTATTTATTTAAAATAATTTTAAAATTATTTACATTTTTGTTCACACATTTCATTTTACCCCTTCTTTTGTATTCTTTCTTTAATGAATTCTTCGATATTAGTGTCCCTTGGCGAGTTGGCAATGGCAAGTTGGCTTCAGTGAGTTGGTCACGGTGAGTTGTCATAGTGGCTGATTTGATTGTTCCCTGGGTAAGGGATGGGGGCTTTTTAATGGGATTTTATTACATGGTAAATTTTGAAAATTTTGTAAACCATCCACCTCTGTGTGAATTGGGCAGTTATATAAATTTGTTTAATAAATAAATAGCAAAATTGAAATGCTTCAGATGAGTTTATATTTATGTTTTAGGTGTCAGAGATAGCTTGGTCAAACGTAAGCATTCCAAAGAACTACCTCCAAACACCATTTCTTCCACGGTCTATGCTGAAACCTATCCATCCCGTTTTACAAACGGTAAACCATTCCAAAGGGGTCTTTGAAAAAAGCAGTTATTAATAGAACTTTATAAATGTTAAAAATCTCTACTTTATAACTGATTTGTTGATCTCTACTTAATAAGTAATATTAGTAAGTTGCATATGTCTTATGTGTTCTACATGCAGCATATTTTGTTGTTCTCAGCTACTTTCTGGAGTACAGAAAATATTTGTTCTACCGTGATGGCGAACCTACGGCACCAGTGCCACAGGTGGCACGCGGAACCATTTCTTAGGGCACACAAGGCTGCATGTGCTGGCCAGCTGATTTAGGCCTTCTTTTGAGGCTGTTTTTCTCCCTCTGGAGACTTCAGGGAAGCTCCTGAAGCCTCTGGAGGCAGGAGGGATGCTGTTTCCTAGAAAGCCTCTGGAGCCTGGGGAGGGTGGAAAAAAGCATGCCAAAAGCAGCACACATAGCATTATGGGTGTGGCATGCCCATGCAAGACCCCCCCTGCGCTCCGCCCGCTTTTGGCACATGAGCCAAAAAAGGTTAGCCATCACTGTTCTAGCACATTTAGCTTCCTTTGGAAGAAGTGAGATTGAGGGGTCAAAGTTCATAACAGATATATTACTATTTATGAATAAACTATAATATGTACCGTGTTTCCCTGAAAATAAGACAGGGTCTTATTTTCTTTTGACCCACAAAATATGGCCTTGGCCTTATTATGGGGGGAGGGTTCTTATTATTTTGGGAATAATTATTTGGGAATTATTTTGGCAGCAAGCATGGGACTGCATGTCCTCCCGCCCCCATCGCCTCCCCTCCCTGCAAGGGGGTGGGGGGAGACAGCAAGAGAAGCCACGTCTCGCTCCATGCCTCTCACTTCTCCCCCACCCTACCTGCCACTCCTCTCGCTAAAGAGACAGTGGGGAAGGGAAGCAGCCTGGATTCTGTTAGCATTGAGGCTAGCATTGAGGTTAGCATTGATGCCTCCCCTCGCCAGGCATGGCAGGCTTTCTCTGCAGCTTCCAAGCCAGGGCAGAGAGATGGCGAAGGGTGAAACATTCACTCCTGAGGATTAATCAGATGCTTCACTGGAGAAACAGCCCCACGCCAGCCCAGGCTTCCCAAATCTCTTGCTCCCCAGATCGTCCACCTTGCAAAGAAAGCCCAACCTGATCCAAATGCCGCCTCCAGCCACCTCTTCATCCTGGGGAAACTACATTTTGAAAGGATGATCTGCAGGTGGAAGGGGATTTCCTGCACATTGGCAGTGGCGTCTCTTCACAGGGCTTCTCCCAATGTCCCAGGTGCGAGGCCTGGTCTTATTAGCAGGACATGTCGTATTTTTGGGGAAACACAGTAGCACAGGGGAGAAAATGAGATATATAGCAAATCACAGCATCCACTAACTATCATCACTATTGGCAGTATTTTGAGATCTAAAACTAACTTTAAAAATGCAGACAACTCACCTCTGGTCTTTGATCCCTAAAGAATAAAAAATGACTGCATGCATCTACAAAAGTTATGACTTAATTGTTATTTTTAATCTAACAGAAAAGGGAAAATATTAAATACAAAACTGAAGGGTATGTACATTAATTCTATTTAGTTTGTTACTTAAATGAGCCAAGGTTAGAGTGCAGTATTGCAGGCTACTTCAGCTGACTGCTAACTGCAGTTTGACAGTGAGAGTCTCACCAGGCTCAAGGTTGACTCAGCCTTCCATCCTTCTGAGGTGGGTAAAATGAGGACCCAGATTGTTGGGGGAAATATGCTGACTGTAAACCGCTTAGAGAGGGCTGTAAAAACATTATGAAGCCGTATATAAGTCTAAGTGCTATTGGTATTGCTAAAACTCTGGCATGCCACTCGAAAGCCTTCAACCTAGAAAAATTGCATAATTCTGCAAGCCTCTCATCACTAAAAATAGATGCCATTCTCTTTCCCTTGAAAGTATCACTATTTCTTCAAGGCCTTCAATTGGTTATCAAATAAAATTCTTTTTTCTTTTTTTTACCAGTCATGTTCTTTTTCTCCTAAGTGACCTCAGAGAGCATCATCAAAAACAATCTTGTCTTCCTTTGTCACTTTGGTTCTAATTGTACCCTAACATCTTCAGCGACTTGTAGAATTAGTCTAGGCCTGGGCATATACTGTAATCTTAAAACTCTTTTCCTTCTCAGTAGATGCAGAAGGAAGTGAAAATGGAGTCCGGGTCCATCCAAAACATCAACCACTTCTTATGGATGTTACAGGATCCCCAAGGAAAGAGAAAGTGAAATTGCCTGCTTTGATACAAAGAAACAAGACACAATCAGTACCAAGGCAAAAAGTAACAGAATTCCCACAGTACAATTACTTTTTTACTTAAAAAAAAATCCTTGACTTTACCTTCATTATATTTAGAATTGTTTCTGTTTCATGAAACTTTTTGGTGCTAGTTAAGATGATCGCGCTTAAAAGAGGTATGAAAGATGCATCACCATGTTTTCTATCCACTTCTCAAATTTTAGAAATTTCAGCAGAGTCTGCCATCAGTTGAGCTTTGCTACCGGTGCAGTGCAATGATGATAGCATTGGACTGGAACAAATTCCCAAACCCTAGTTTGTGGAGTTTGCTAGTTGAATTAGAAACATTCCTTTTCCTCAGTTCAACCTATCTCAAAGTGATGTTAATGTGAGGATCACATGAGAAGTGAACCATGAATACCACTTTGAGTTCTTTAGAGGAAATGTAGAATGTGTTTATAAGAAATAAATGCTTTAGAATGATTATCTTCCTCCTAAACAGCCCACTCCAGGGAAGCACCTTTTTGGCACTTAACGTATTTTTCGGAGTACAAGATGCACCTTTTTTCCTCTAAAAAGAGGCTGAAAATCTGGGTGCGTCTTATATACAGAATTCAGCTTTTTTTTGCCTCCTAAAGCTCCATCCCCTTCACCAAAATGGCCATGCAGAGCCCTATGGAGGCTTTGCAGTGAGCTCCTGGGGGCTGGGGGAGGGCAGAAATTAGCATAAAATGGGCCGATTTTTTTGCACTTCCCCAGCCCCCAGCAGCACTCTATAAGCCTCCATAAAGCTATGCATACAATTTTTTTGAAAAAACAATAGCTCATTTTCATGAAAAATGGGCCATTTTTTGCTCATCCCCCCCCCCCCCGAAGCACTCTGCAAGGCCCCCCAAGGTTATTCATACCTTTTATTTGAAAATAAAACTGGCCTATTTTCGCAAAAAATGGGCTGCTTTGGGGAGGTTTGCAGAGTGCAAAAACTCCCCCCCCCCTTTTGGAAAGCTGTTTAGTTAGAGCAGAGGTCTGCAAAGTCGGCTCTTTTAAGACTGGTGGACTTCAAGCCTGGCTGGGGAATTCTGGGAGTTGAAGTCCACCAGTCTTAAAAGAGCGGACTTTGCAGACCCCTGAGTTAGAGGGATTGATGAGAGTTACATTGATCAAGTACTGTTCAAGCAGAAACAAAGTTTTAGGTGCTACGGTGATTTCCTTCTCCAGCACATGGGTAAATATACCTGGAAACATCTACTTATCTACTTACCTACCTACCTACTCTCTCTCCCTACCTATCTACTGTATTTCTCTCTATTTTTCTCTCTCTCCCTACCAACCTACCTACTCTCTCTCCCTACCTATCTACTGTATTTCTCTCTCTCTCTATTTCTTTCTCTCTATCCCTCTACCTACCTATCTACACTCTCTCCCTACCTACCTACTTACTGTATTTCTCTCTCTCTCTCTCCCTTTATTTACCTACCTAAGTACTCTCTCTATCTACCTACCTACTTACTGTATTTCTCTCTCTATATATTTCTCTCTATCTAGCCCTCTACCTACCTATCTATCTACACTCCCTACCTACCTACCTACCTACCTACCTACCTACCGTATTTCTCTCTCTATTTCTCTATATATATATCCCTTTACCTACCTACCTAACTACTATCTCTCTCGCACTACCTGCCTACTGTATTGCTCTTTCTTTCTCTCCCTCTCTATCCCTCTATCTACCTACCTACTTTTTTTTTTTAATTGCCACTTCAAAACCTGGGTGCGTCTTATATTCCGAAAAATACGGCATTCAATATCAGCATTGTTGAACTTAAAATCCAATGGATGGAACTCAGAGTGGTATTTTGGCTGGGTAGGAAGTTGAACTTGATCCAAGAACATATCCTACCTGCAATTCATGACTAGTTTAACCATTTGGTTAAGGGAAACTAGAAAAGCTGTCACAGAGAAGCATTCAAGCTCATCTCTTTACCTGTATGCTCCTTTCCTTCCCTATCAGGATATCAGATGTAACAAGTCATGACTTAAAGGTTACAAACATAGAATAGCAACTCAAGTACCTAAGAGTATTGGATTCCTCCCACACCACGAGTAGCTAGCTGTTTTTTTCCAGCTGTCACTAAACAGTAGCCAAAGAGTTTGGAGCAAATGGACAACCTTGTAGTCCCATCCACTCTGTCATCCTGGAAGGCTTGTAGCTTGGTTTTGGGGACTGCATTGGAACGGATTAGGAGTGGACTTTTCCTCCTTCCCTCCCTTTGAACTGCTTATATACTGAGTACAAAAGGAGTGTTGTCCCTCTCATCCACAAGGACAGAAGAAGCTAAGATTGGGAACAAAGGAGTTTATTGCAAATCTTTGCTTCCTCTGTGAACATCTCCTTCTGCTGTTGGATGGTTTCTGCCAATTTTCCTCATATGTGATCCAATGATAAATTAACCATAGTTTATCATTTAGTAAGACCTGTTCATCTGATTGTAGAAGACTAAAACAGTATTGATGGCAGCTGAAAAGTAAGAGTAGCACTATTATTATGGAATAATACTCAATATGCATTGAGTGTCCAAGGAACTATGCAGTATAATTTTACCAAAGAAAAATAAAACCTTTAGTAAAAATCATATTACGGATTCCTGTTTCTCATCCAGGAGTGTACTGAAGGTTAAAGAGACTTTCATGCCTTAAGTTCAAATCCATACTACAGGACAGAAATAAATATTGTACATTTTAATACATGTTAAATTATTCACAGGACTGATTTCACATGGGCACATTCACTTATAATTCAAGGTATATTATGTTCCAATTGTCTATCCTTCCTAAATAATCTCTCTTGTTTGTGAAGAATGTAGACCTTGTTTCTGGCAAAGTCCGCACATCCTCTGTCACAGCACCTTCCCAGACAATGTCAGGATTCCTTCTTATCCCACCGAAGGTGACATTTGGCATTCTTAAGGAGGGCTGCACTTACTCAACCACAGTGGCTTTGAAGAATGTTGGAATGGACTTCTGCAGGTTTGCATATATTTTGTATCTGCCACAGGATAACACATCAAAATATGTCACTTTTGGGTGGTTTGGGGATATGCCATGGAGTTGTTTGCAGATAACTGAGATTCTTTTCTATACGAATGATGTCAGAGTGATAAATTGTTCAAGGAGGAAGAGTGCGGATAATTTCTCTCTGTTGACTACAGATATGTAATATACGAGAATAGCACCAAGCCATAGACCTGAATTTCATCAATAATAATAATTTTCAAAATAGAAGCATTTGTGGTAGCCATGGTTTTCTATGAATCATGCATATAGTTTGCATAGTACAGATGGCACTGTAGAAAGCCTCCGGAGCCTGGGAGGGTGAAAAATGGGTATACCGTGCCATCGCGCACCAAAAGAGGGAGGAAAGGCGGGGGTCACACAAGCATGTGGGGGGGGGTTGCATGTGCAGGGAGAGGGCACACATGCACACGACCACCACCCCCACGCTCCCCCCACTTTTGGCATGTGATGGGAAAAAGGTTAGCCATCACTGCCTTAATGTATTTGTCCAAAAGGTGAAATGTCTACTTAATGTCCCCTTCCATCCTCATTGTTGTAGTGACTTTGAGTTGAACTGACAAAGATGCACAAACTTCCAATGTCCAAAGTTCTGTTAGAATAGCATGGAGTGAAGGTGAAAATCACTATAACAATTGAAGTTACATTCTGCAATGGCATGAGACAGAATTCTGCCCTTGTTATTTCCCACCTGGACTACTGTAATGCTCTCTACATGGGGCTCCCCTTGAGGTGCATCCGGAGACTCCAGGTGGTTCAGAATGCGGCCGCGCGGGGGATTCTGGGAGCCTCACAGTACTCCCATGTAACACCTCTCCTGCGCGAGCTGCACTGGCTGCCTGTAGTCTTCCAGGTGCGCTTCAAGGTGCTAGTAACCATCTTCAAAGCGCTCCATGGCACGGGTCCTGGTTATTTGCGAGACCGCCTCCTATCACACACCTCCCTCCGACCTGTCCGCTCCCACAGAGAGGGCCTCCTCAGGGTGCCATCTACCAGTCAATGCCGGCTGGCTACTCCCAGGGGTAGGACCTTCTCTGTGGCGGGTCCGGCCCTTTGGAACGACCTGCCCCCCGATCTTTGCACCATCGCTGACCTATGCCTATTCCGTCGGACGTTTAAAACACATTTTTTCCACCTAGCTGGCCTGGCATAGATTAATTGGTTTTATTTTAAATTTAATATTTTAATCGTTTTAACTATTTTAGCACAGATTTAATTATTTAATTCTATTTTATATTGTATATATTTGTTGTGGTTTTATCTTTTCTGTGCACCGCCCTGAGTCCTACCACAGAGAATAGGGCGGTATATAAATCTGACAAATAAATAAATAAATAAATAAATAAATAAATAAAAATTCCATTTCTGATGGGTCCTTTTGTAGCAGAAAAATCTTTTGAATTTAGAATAAAGGTGATACTGTAGTGCCCAGTATTATCTTCCCTTCTTTATTTATAAAGAATAAGATAGTTATGATGATCAAAGACTATTTAGTTCCAACTACATGGCTTATAGACCCACATGGACCTTCCTATTGAATGTTCCAATACTCCCAGCTTTACTTAGCTTGCCTCTTCAATCCAATCCAATGCAGAAAGAAATGTAGTGGATTTCAAACACATTTTTTTGGTTTATATCTGTAAAGTTGCATCTGTGCTGAGAATTCAGAGTGAAATCTTCCTTTTGGGAAGAAATTATCATGGTGATATTTTACAAATCATTGGTGATATTTTACAAATTTTCATGCGGGAGATTTTTCTTCCGTCAATGTTCATCACAATCTTATTATTCAGAAAAATCTAGTTTGGGCAATGGATGAGGCTACCAGCATGAGTATGAGGGGGGAAATTGCCTGAGATTCTTTCAATATATGCTCTTTGGAAATTCTAATTACATGACAATTTCATTCCTAGATTTGATACAAACAGCATGTTTAATAGGCAAAACCACTGTGCCCCACATGGCTCAGAATTACAGCCATCAAGACTGTATATTTTAAAAACTCTTTATTTCTGGAGAGATGTAAGTTACCATTGGACTGATTCTTAATAGCCCATTTGAGAAGTTTTGTCAGATGTTCTCTTTATTTCTGGAGAGATCTAAGTTACCATTGGACTGATTCTTAATAGCCCATTTGAGAAGTTTTGTCAGATGATCTGTCCATAGTCTGGATCCAGGTTTTCTGCACAATTACATAAAAATCTTCCCATTAATTCAGGTGGCATAAGAAGTCCTCAACTGATCCCTTGGCCAAGATGTTTGCCTTTTTACTAGTTTGCCTTTTCCCTTATAAGCAATAGAGACTACAGAGAACAGCTGGAGGTTGTTAAAATGTACATAGGTTGTCTCCCAGTCTCACTTTGGTCCTTTAGATGCATATTCTGTTTGAGACCACTTTTATCTGTCATCAGACTGAAGAGATTAGGAGGGAGGCTGCATCTGTTTTATGATGCATTCAAGTTGCAGTGGGAGCAAATTTCCAACCAAACACTTAGCTTTAGATGGCTTCAAATGCGGCCCAGTAAAATGAGCTTTCAAATACTAATTACAAGGAAGCAATATGTCATTCTCTCACTAGAAATATCCAAGTCACACTATGTCTTTCTTCAGACTGAAAAATATAGTTTAGATGAAGAGGGTAGCTAAGAAATGAAAAAACCTGAATGTAATTTTAGTAACCCATTCTAAGTGGTTATTTGGGGGCTTCTTAAGCTATGAATGTAAACTTTGCCTTCATGACTGAACATTCTTGACACATATTGAAAATATCTTAATTAAGGAAGCCAACGTCTCTGTGGACCCATCTTCTTCCATGGCCTGCTTATTTCTCTGATTTAGCACAAAAAGAAATTAACGTTTCTATTACTTGCCAGGTTTCGGGTGAAACAACCACCACCTTCTACAGGATTGCGAGTCAACTACACCCCAGGGCCTGTAAGTCCTAGGCTGTTTAAATAATTTGACTTAGTTTTCTTCTGCAGGCAGACCACTCTTCTTAAATGTGGACTATGGGCCTTTCCTCACAACTGAGTTCAAGTGTTATCCATCCATCTTGAACTGGCTGAATATTACGGGCTTCTTAGCTGATACCCGTCTAGTGTCTGTTTCCTCTGAATTGTCACTGAATAATGTGGGTCCTGATTAGTGATTTGTAGAAATCAGTACACTAAGCCATTGGATGAGTTCTCTAGCATTCGTGACTTTTGTCTTCTGCGCATCTCAAACTCCAGTAAAAGTGTAACCTTTGGAGGGTATCAGTAGATTTTTCTCCTAACTAGTACTTTATTGAGATTTCTCCCTATAACAAGCTACAAATAGAATAATTTTAGAGGGATATAATATAGTTTAATGATCAGTACTAAAGATTTTCTGGGCTAGTGGCCAATCACAAGGTTTCTCTACAGTAGTTAAGGGTTTAAAAGAGACCAAGCACATCTAACCTACTAGCAACAAATTAATAAAGAGGCGTAGAATGGATTATCTTCTATGTGGGATTGATTTGACACTCCAGGTTTATTGAAATGGCCCTTCTTTTCAAATAGCAATAAAATATAACAGTTCAGAAAACTAGTGTTAGACAGTTGAAGCAGAATACCAAAAGTGCTGCCTTTTACTCTGCAGTAGTGGAGAAGTTTGTGAAGTAATGATCACATTTTTTGAACTTAGGTTTTGTTTATGTTTTTTAAACTTTTCAAACACTTCTGAAAGGTCATGTACAAATGTGCAGCACATTCAGAACTTTCTCCTTCTCACACTAAGATTATAGAAGTCATTGGAACAACCTGAGAATGTCTGATGCAAACTGTGAGGCATCTCTTCATTTAGCCAACAAATTGCCCCAGGAATGAGTGAATAGCCCAAGCAGCCTATACATAGGTCTTGGGATAAATGGACTGATTGCTGTATCTTAACAGAATGTAGTAGTAATTTCTTTTTTTAATATTTCCTAATACCAATCTCCTATATGTAATCTGTATAGGCTTTATAAGAAAACTTCATCTTCCTTCTAATGAGCATTTCAGCAGCTTTTTTTTTTTAATGGACTTATTCCTTTTCCTAAATATGGGAAATCCTTTAAATTACCTTTAACATGCTGCTTATCCACAATTCTTTAGTTTTCTTTGTGTTCAAATGATGCATCATCAGCTTCGGGGATTATACAGTATAGTAACTGGAAGGAAATTCATGTTGAACACTTGAAGGGTATATTGCCATAAAAATGGTTTGGCACAATTCACGTCCAAGAAAATTACACAGGATTTAGCTTTCTTTCACTCTGTGCTCCAAACAACTCATTTTGTGTCACAGCTCCAAGTGAAGACGGCTTTATAGTAGAGATGTTATGGTGAAAATTCAAGTCACAAATGAAATGAAGCCTTACCACCTAGTTTATTTAGGGTGATGGTTAAGAATAATTTAAAGAGAGCAAGATAGTGGGAAGTGGGAGGCAAGAATCTAACTTTTTTTGTGGTGAATGATATGATCTGTCTTTTCTAGGTGGCTGCTGGACTGCAAACTGTACTGGAAATAGAGATTTTTGCCATGGCTGTTGGAGTGGAAGGAGATGAGGGCTTGGACAAACTTTCCCATCAGATTGAAATTCACACAGAAACTGAAATTCTATTTCTTCCTGTGGAAGCAAATATCTTTTTTTCCCTTTTGTTCTACATTGAATTTATGCAGGATAAACTAATGGCCTTTACTCCAATGACAAGTGGCAATCTTACCTTTCTTTAATTCACTTAATTACTTATTTAATATCCCACCCTTGTTATCTTTATTTAATTCTAGTGCTGTCTTTCAGAACAAAGCCTTTCCAAGGCAATATTAATCAGAAACATGCATGCATTTGGAAGTGGTTATAGGAGCAGTTGTGCCTTTCTATTGTTCACTTCAGCTGCTGGCATATTATCAAAAA
This sequence comes from Rhabdophis nuchalis, assembly GCA_039707465.1. Taxonomy (NCBI): domain Eukaryota; kingdom Metazoa; phylum Chordata; class Lepidosauria; order Squamata; family Natricidae; genus Rhabdophis; species Rhabdophis nuchalis. The sequence continues at coordinate 137,411,205 of CM077644.1, read as the reverse complement.
GGTGTTTAGATACGTTCACATTGCTCCTATTTCTAAGAACAAGGATATCACTTCAATCTATTTTATAACAAAGGTTTTGTTTGGAGTTTTTCAGTGTTCTATTGTTGTCCTGTTAATTTTTTTTTATATTAAGGAAAATTGCATCTCCCAAGAGATATCTGAAAGCACAAACACACATTGCTGATTTGTACAACTGAGAATAACATGGCATTTCATTATCAGCCTGAGGACTGTCAAACACGAGTTGCTATATTAACATAAAAGGAACTATAAACAGTTTACTTGGTGTGGTCTACAACCCTGTGCCACGTGGACAAAAATGTAAACTAGCTGACACAGGGACATCATTATTACTTTCTCTGCTAAACTGAGTAAGAAAGAAAATTCTGGAATCTCATGTCTCATTGTATTTTCTGAATGTTTTTTGTGTTGCCAAAATGAAAGTAGAATTTAGTGGATCAGGCAGCCTCTTTTTTAAAGACTGTCTTTATGCTTTATTATTTATTATGCTTTTATTACACTCAAGGCTCGGGAAAGGGTTTAGCAAAACAATGTATTTCCTTAACTTGCTTTTTCACCAGTCTTAACAGACAGCATGTATGATGAGAGACCATCAAACTATCCCAAGGGAGGGCATGCCTCCAGCATCCAGCTCATTCCAGCAAGTCCAGCTTCTCAGTTTAGAGTAATACTTCCTCACAAGCTTCCTCATTAATGTAAGCAATTGTATTTCAGCATGGAAAGTCTGGGTTTCACCATATTAAAAGGAGAGCTTACGTGTGGCAATTAAACCACTATTGGGAGGAAGAAAGCGCTTGGGATATATTGGTGGGGAAGGGTTTAGGAAAGCTGGGGGTTGGGGGGGGGCAACCATTTGGGTGTAAGAGGTATGAATGGCATTGATGGGGGCAGATCTTAAATGAGAGAATTACACCGGAATATTCAAGCAGCCAAATACATACTTAAGTGTTACATATCACAAATTAAAAATGTGCATAAAACCTATTGGGATACTGTACACTACACATGCTTTTTTTTTTTTTTTTTAAGAAGTAGCTTGCAGAATTCTAGGTGGACACATTTGAATGTACTGTTGGGGTAGGTGGTATGCTTCTTAACCCTCAGGAAAAAAGAAACTGATTTGGCAAATTGGGATTCCTTTCCCCTGACTCTTGTGTGGCTAACTACTTTCTGTCAAATGTCACCTCTGCATTCTGAGTACTTGGAATATATGTGTCTCGTAACCAGAAAATGCAAATTAGAAACTACAGAAATTTATAAGTTCAAATCATATGGATAAGCTGTGGTCTGCCTTTGGCATTTTTTGAGGAAAGTGAGACCTATAGGAGGTAGGACAAGACTTTTCTTTCTTTTAGACAGACTTTTTTTTGGTCACCAGATTTCAGAGGAGGGCAGAGACCACAAGTGATCTCAAGCCATCTGCTTCATTAAGTAAGAATTCCATATTTAAGAAAATGTCAAAGGAAAAAAATCCACTTCTACGATTACTTTAACTTACTTTAAATGCACAAGGCAAATAAGATAAATGATTAGTATATATCTACCTGCTGAATTTAGCAGGCATATGCATTTTGACAGTCAAATTCATTGTACTAGAAAGTTACGTTAGAAAACTTGCTTAGAAATTTTCCCCTATGCTTATATAATTTTTATGTTTGTTTTGCAGAGCAAACTGGATTGATTTTTTCCAATACTATGACAGTCCTGCAGTGCTAACATTCTTAGTATGCAAAGAATATTAAATCAATATTTTCAAAGGTTAATGAAATTGTATTTAAACTAATATTTACGCATTGTATATAAATTGGTATTGTAAACAATTGTGACCATATCTTAATATGTACATGTAGCAATAAATAAGAAAAATTCTGCATTACAGTAAATCTCTTGGTTTAGATTTATGAAAATTTAAAGGGAATGTTAACAAATTGCTATTCACCTTGTTGAAGGTGAAAAAGCACAAAGAACTTGTGTAACATCTCTAATATCTTGAAAAAATCACTAGCATTCATCAAAATCAGCTACTTTTGCTAGTGGCATAGAATTCATAACCTATTAATACTTATTTTGAAATTCTGCCAATGTGCCTTCCCTAGAAAAGTAAGAAAATTTAGATGTATTTATGATGAGCAACTTACTGAATTTTCTGGTGCTAGTGTTCAAGGTTAAATGAGGAAACCAGATTCCTTATTAGGCTAGATTACATTTCCATCTCATGTTACACAACTGGAGAGCTAATTTTTAACTTTTATATGTTAGCTGGAAGACTTTTTCTGTGATTTCAAGGTTCACGATGGAGGAGCATTGTACTGTAGAGGAGCAAAATGATTTATGAAATTGCAAATGGCAACTAATATGCAGTTGAGCTCAATATACTCAAAACATGTAATCCTAACAATCTTGTAGTCCATGAAAAAAAAATACTGTTTCATTTAAATGAGTAAAACATTTGATTCCATTTCCAATCCCAAAACTAAGATCAGACAATAATGAGTCAAATACAAACTGCTATTGCTAAAATGACAAATTCATTAAATAGCAAAAATAAGACTGAAAAAGCAAGTACAAATGTAACCTTCTCAAACTGCAAAGAAAGGTCTATTTACAGACCAGGCTAAAATATTGTGTGAAGCATGTCATTGATAGATCAAATCGGAAAAAATGCTGGTTTTACTTTTCTTTTTTCTTTCAGAGGGTGGGGAAAACAATGTTGTTGTAAAACAAAGTAAAAGAATTAATCCAGCCAGCAAGAGGGCAGAGAGCTCTATCTGCATGATTTGTCATTATGATGAATGGCAGGAGAGTCAATGTGGAGTCCTGAGATAGGAGGTGGCTTTTTAAAGAAGAGCAAAAGCAGCAGGTTAGATGATGTTGTAGCAGTCAAAATCAGGGAACACATGAAAGGGATAGTCCTGATCTCCTACAACCCATCTTAATATTGTGGATAAAACAATATAGCATGATTTTTGTCTGGTTCCCTCATCCTCTCCCAAGTCCTTGAGAGTCACTCCCCCTTCAGGAGGCGGAAGCAGGCATCACAGTGTTCTCGGGCAACAATAAGTCCTTCAGCAAACCGCTTCATAACATTGCAAGAATCATCTTCTGTTTCTTCTTTCTCTTCCTTTTTTTCTCCTCAAATCGATCAGTAGCATCAGCAAAAAAGGTCACTTCATCCCTGGCTTCAATTTCTCTTTTTAGGAACTGGAGACCAGCCATATTAAATCCCAGAACATCCTAAAGGCAAATACAAATAAATAAGAAGTTTTAAGACCGGGAAAACAATTAAAGCATCATCTACTTAGTTCTATATCCACTTGCTACTATTTCAACGCTCAATTGTTTAGTAATCCTGACACCCACTTTAAAACTGTAAGATAATGGCAATATTATTTCAGATGCAATTCAAAAATGAGCTGGAGCTGAGAGGATGGTCCTAACTCTTACTGCAGATTAGAGATACTCACTTGCTGCCTCTTCCATGACACTGGATAAGGAACTGCAGAGCTTGGGAGATCAGACCAGACTTTTAAACCAGGTTGTTTCTAAATTCTAAACAACCTATTTTTAAACATGCAGAAGTCTTGTGCCACTGCACACTTACTTTCACTTGACTGACTCTGGAAAGGGTAGTTTTTTTCAGGTTCTCCATCACCTGAACAAGAAGCTGATTGCTTGTAATCTGCCCAAAGTGTATCCTAGAAGGAGGAACAAAAAGAGGAAAACTATTTTAAGATTATCATGATATTGGTTCTGGATCCCTGACTAATCCAGGAGGAACTTTGTCTAAACTTTGGAAACAAAACAGGTCCCCATGGTATCAAAATGAAATCCCAGGGCAGGAAGGGAGAATGGGGAAACTTCAGCTGTTAGCCTCTCTTCATGTAGCATGGAAAGAAATAACAAACCCTGAAATTGCAGAAGAGTAGCAAAGGGGAAGAATCCTTTTGCAAGTTCCAACCACTAGCAAAAAGTGGCCATAAAACTAAAATGACAGCAGTAAAAAAGGGGGGAAATGTTTATAGATAATAAAGTTAGATAATTATAATAAGCATAATAGCAAGACTCTGACTCCTCAGGTAACTTGCTGAGTGAGAAGAGGCAAGGAAAAGAAAGTAACCTCAGTCATTTTTCCCTTCATTCCTCACTTTGCTTAAAGCCCCTGGTATCATAGTGGGGAAATGTGGCTTTTGACAAAAAACAAAAACCCCAAATAATTCCTGCACTGTTACAGATCATTTTTACAAATCTTTAAGTCTAAAAACCAAAACACACTTGGAGGTTCAAGTAACCTCCAAGCTTGAAATCTGTAATAAGCTCTATATGGAGCTACCCAATTTGCAACTTCCACTTTATCCTGCAGAGACTATTTTCTGCCTATTCTGAAATCTCTACCCTATTGACTGATTTCCAGATACATACAAGATGCTATTTGTTGTTTTAAAGCCCTGGAACATCTACAAAAAGCCAACCTCAAACGAGATTTTATTTGAGATAAAATAAGGAGGCCTGTTTTTAGTGCAGCTGATTACTACTTGGGGTCAGTCTCTCCCCCTGATGGGACCTCATATGTAGAGCTCACTCTCAATGGAATAGAGATGCCAATCCACAGACTTTTAAGAACGGCTTAGAAACACCTTTTCATCCAGCCTTAACAACACAGAGTTGCATTTTTTTTAAAAATAACAAATTTTATGTATTATATAGCCATTAATAGTTTAATCATTGTGGGGTATATTTTGTTGTGCTTGATTTTTGCACACTACCCAAAAATCAAACAAGCAAGTGAGCAAACAAACACATAAGTCTTGATTATACCATATTAGTACACCTGATGCGCCAATTGCGCCCCTTACTGGACCGGGCTGCCCTTCGCACAGTCACTCAAGCACTCGTGACATCCCGACTCGACTACTGCAATGCTCTCTACATGGGGCTTCCCTTGAGGTGCACTCGAAAGCTACAGTTAGTCCAGAATGCAGCCGCGCGGGTGATCACGGGAGCCCCGAGACACTCCCATGTAACACCGATCCTGCGCGAGCTGCACTGGCTTCCTGTGGTCTTTCGGGTGCGCTTCAAGGTTCTGACGACCATCTTTAAAGCGCTCCATGGCTCGGGGCCTAGTTATATGCGAGACCATCTCCTGCCCCATACATCCCTCCGGCCGATCCGCTCCCACAGAGAGGGCCTTCTCAGGGTGCCGTCGGCCGGGCAATGCCGACTGGCGACACCTAGGGGAAGAGTCTTCTCTGTGGCGTGCCCTGCCCTTTGGAACGACCTACCCCCTGAATTGTGTATCATCTCGGACTTCCGCCTCTTCCGCCAGTGTCTAAAGACACATCTCTTTCAGCAAGCCGGCCTTGCCTAACCTCCCGTTGGGGCTATTTTAGATAGTTTTAAACTGGGGATTTTAATTTGGATTTTAGCATAGGATTGTAATTTAATGTTTTTAAATTCTGTATTTTATTGTTTTGTATGTTTTTAAATTCCTGTGCGCCGCCCTGGGTCCTTCGTGGAGAAGGGCGGGATATAAATTTGATTTAAAAAAAATAAAAATAAATAAATAATGAGTTGTGTTAGAGGGGGTTGCACTGAGAGATCGCAACCAATCTCATTGTACATATTTGTGCACTGACATATTATTATTATTATTATTAATAGTAGTAGTAGCAGCATCAACATTATAACTATTCACAAAGTAAACAGCGTTTTTCATTTTTAATTGAATGTGCATACTGATCAGGAGTGTCTACAACAACAACTGTTAAATATTGCCAGACTTTGACAATTACAAGATATCAAAGAATGTGAAGTAATGGACTATAGCACAAGATAAAGGGATCAATTTGATGAAACGGCTAACCAGCAACTTTCACCAGTGTGTTTATGTTCTAGTGACTAAACCAGAACTGCTAAGCTGTGTACAAAAATTGTGCTATTGATTTTTTTTAAAAATTAAATTCAAATTTGCTCTCTAAGCATATCAAACTTTGATTAGGTTCCCCATATTAATCTAATGCAGGGCTGTCAAACTGGATTTCTTTGAGGGCCGGATCAGCATTGTAGTTCTCCGCAGACCGGGGGTGGGTTTGCATCCCCCCGAGCCCCGTTGTGGCTGCCAGAGGCACCACGGGCTGATCCTTTGCTATTTCCAGGCCAGCTGCATGGGCCAGATTTAAGCACCCCACAGGCCAGATCCTGCCTGCAGATCTTGAGTTTGACACCCCTGATCATAAGCTAGCCAGTTTCAGTCTTAAAAGAAAACAGTAATATACCTGGGTTTTTAAAAAAAAGAAAAATCCTTCAATTTACCTGAGCAGAAACAGGAGAGCTCGGCAGAGCAACTCTACCTCTAGACCCAATTCGAAATATTGACTGAAGAGCGTGAGAAGGTCAGGCACATAGGAGAAAGGCAAAACCAAAAGGGATTCTTCCAATTCACTATGAGAGAGAGACAGAGAGAGAGACATAGGATTATCATTTCCATTTCACGCACCAACAGCATTAAAAAGAAAAACCCAACAATCTGGCAATAATGTTTTTCTCTTATCAAGGAAAAGCAGATGCTCATGGCAAAGGGAAGGCATACTTTAAACAGTTCCTGGCACTGTTACTGCCTTCTTTCCAAGAAATAGAATTAGCTGATAAATAAAATAGGAATCATGCTGAATCAATGGTTTCAAATGGCAGGTGTGGTTCTACTGATTCGCAGTCTTGCTTGGTCTCCTTGCTCTCCTTACTTGATGCCAGCTGGATAATAGTTAAGCGGCAAATGCCTGAAGGTTTTTTCCTGAAACACTAGCCTCTCAAGTGGGCTCTAGACAGCGGAAGTTTGAGAAATTTATTCTGTGTGAAAGTTGGCTTAATTTTATTTCACAGCAGAGGCAGGCAATGTATGTGTGAGCTGTAGCCTTAGCCATTATGGAAAAATATGATAGAAATTGCAATCCAACAATATGGAGGACTACAAGTTGCCAATCCAAAGTCTAAGGCAATTTCTACCATTAGAACCATTTATACTCACAGTCATAAAAGAAAAAGTGGCTATTTGCATAGAAGTACTTGAATGAACTGGCTCTCTAGAAGTAAATTAGTTGCATTTTGTGGTTCATTTAACACTCAGGAATCATGTTTAGCTCCTCATATTGAGAGAGACTGGAGAAGGAGAATTGCAAATAAAAATATGTTTGTGTCTACATGCTTCAAGTGATATGTCTGCTTATTACTCTGATCTTTAGAGCTAAGGACAATGTCTGAGGGGGCAGTAAAACTGAATCTAATTAAGACCTAGAACATACACTGTATCACAAGATTCCAAGGATATTATCATATTTGAAATGCTACACATCCAGTAGCACTCAATACTTTATTAGAGCACGTTCTCTTACATGGTATACATGGAAGCTTGGCAAAACTACAGATTATGAAAATAGAACATGGGATTCATACAAAGTAGATTCAACTTGCTGAGACCATTCTAGCTTTTACCTCAGCAGCTCCCATTAGACAAGCTATTAAGAAATTCAAGATTTTGTTGGTAAGAAGCTTCTACAAACACACCTTGATTTCACCTTTTTGAGAACATCCAATACATATGCAGAAGGCTGCAAGGAAAAAGAAGAATTTCATCATAAACTACAATGAATAATTCAAATTCTTAACTTTCACTCAAGAGATTTTAGGATGTATACTATATTTCTCTATATCTTACTACACAAACAACTATCACAGAGAAGTGACTATCTCAATTCATAATCACATCTGGCCCCCAATTGTCTAAGGAAAACATTAAATATGTAAGTTATCAGAAGTCAATGCATACATCAAAATAAGCTCTTTTAGAAGTTCTAAATAAATAGGGAAAAGACCTTACATTCAGATTTGATGAGGCAACTTAGAATTCTTTTTTCTCTTTGATTTATTTCCGCAAATAATCAAGAATTTACCCTTAATAATAATTTACTCCACCATGTTGAAATTACATTATATTTACCAATTGTGTTGGAGCTTAGTAATTAAATTGGTACATATTGGTAGCTCCTTTGATTACCTCAAAGAAACAATTACTGTAATCAGAACTGTTACCAATATGTACCAATTTGTAAGTACAAAAATTGAAAAACAGATCGTAAAGAAATCAGAAATAAAAATTACACAACTCCATTTGGAAATTAATTTTATTGTGGCTTTATTGTCTATTCTCCCAAGAACTGCATAAGGTGGATGTAAGTAATCAATTCTATTTTATTATTAGCTGTCCCATTTACTACAGCAAGAGAAAATGTAAATGTGAGAAAAGGCAAAGTATCATGAAGATTCCTTTAGTTAAGTAAGATTTATTGTATCTGATTTCCATTCTTATTTGTAATAAGTTACTAAGTTGTAAGAACAAGACAGTTTTTAAGAGAGAGATCTATTAAAAAGTTTTTAATAGGCATAAATATGAACCCATAAAATTTAATCTCAAGATTGCAAATATACCAATTTTTAAAATGTTTGCATATCTGACACATGCATAAAAAGAATAACAGAATTGGAAGGGGCCTTGGAGGTCTTCTTGTCCAACCCTCTGCTCAGGCAGGAGACCCTAAATAATTCCAAACAAATGGTTGTCCAATCTCTTCTTAAAAACCTCCAGTGATGGAGCACCCACAACTTTTGGAGGCAAATCATTCACTGATTAAATTGTTGTAAGTGTCAGGAATTTTTTTTCTTAGTTCTAGTTTGGATTAAAAATAAAATGATTAAAAAGCAAACTTTTTTTTTTAAAAAGAAAACAGTTGGATTCAGCAGAAACATTGATAATTCAAATAATTCTTGTAAGTGGCAGCCCTAAAGATGCTCCCAAAATGGTAATAAGGTTATACTGCTCATGGAAATTTTAAGTTACCAAAATATGAAATGATGGGAATACTAAGTTTGAAAAGAATAAACACACACACACACACACACACACACATGATTTCCAATCCATTACAAACTCTACCCAGACCTGCACATGACATATATACTTCTATTTATGATCTGTTTTTATGCCAAGAAAGTTACTTCAAATGACTAAAAGCAGACTTACTGAAATATTGCCATATGCCTGGAGAATTGGATTTACACGAAGAGGAACCTGGAGAAAGAAACCGAGTTATAATAATCAACTTATATAAAAGTTCAAAAGTAATTTGCTAACATGTCTTGTTTTGAAAGCATCATTTCACTTACCTGAAAAAAGAAACAGCTCTTTCTAGTTATAAAACATGTCTCAAATCCACTCAGTTTCATAAAATATACATTTATTCTACCCTACCCAACTATACACATAAGCAAACAGTAAGGATCCTTGACAGGATCATAGTTAACCAAATAACTCATCTTTGCATGCACGTTCAAATCTGAGCCTTGAAAACGCATTTATTCCGTGCGGCCGGCCTGGTGTAGTTTTTAATCGATTTTATTTAGGAGTTTTATTTGGATTTTAGAACAGGCCCCCAATTTAATGCCATTTTAAAGTATTTTTATATATTGATGTTCTTTGTTGTTTTATTGATACCTGTTCACTACCGTGAGTCCTGAAGGGAGAAGGGCGGTATACAAATTTAATAAACTATAACTATAACAGAAGCAAATCACGGGAGACGTGTGGTGAATCAAGTGTGAAGAGAATATGAAGCACTAGCGTCAATACTCTGTTACAAGTATTAAAACAGTACTAAACAGAACCAATATCTTAAGAGAGAAACAAACACTGATGAAGTAGTTTCCACAAACAATGAATTACACTACAATTATTGGCAATCGAATTAGCATATACTCAGCTCCCATTTCCAAACTTAAGCATTGAGAACCTTGCAATGCTCACTGACAAAGAATATTTCTTCCTGTCTGAAGCAAAGAAGATATCCAAGGCCATGTTTGTTTCAAGTGAGCTTTTTGTTTTTAGCCAACTTCCCCTATGTCCTATCATAAGAATTGGAAGAAGACATTCAGATGTCAAGTCCAATACTCCAAATTAAAGCTTCCCTGACAGATGGCTGTCCAGCTTCCTCCTCGATAACAACCGGTGAAAGGGGCCCAACGACATCTTTGGATAGTTGTTTATAGCATGACCCTGCTCTCGCCCTTTGGAAATTTTTTGTAATACTTATTTGGAATCTGCCTTTCTGTAACTTAAAGCCCATTATTCTCTCTGGAGAGAGAGAAAATAGATATTGACCCTCTTTTATGATGGATTTAGAAACCAGTCATAGCAGGGTTTATCCCAAATGTCTGTCTGCCTTTGCAGAGTTTATTGCTTTTTTATACAGTTTTAACAAGCAGCAAAGAGCCTATAGTAACAGCATCGTTATTGGTGTATTCTCCTTGTCAATCTTTAAGAACATCCCAGCCAGGATAGAGTCTAGCATATCTTGATGGTTCCTGGTGATGCCTGGTGGTGCTAATTAGATGAGCTCAAAGACATTTGAGGTATACAGGTACTGAGACGTGGCAGTTTGCTGCGCAGGGCCTCAAAGTAGGCTGATATGTTTGTCCTCCCATTTTCTTGGTTTTCATCTGTTTATTTATCTGCGTATTTTTTATTGTTTTTAAATTGTAATGGAGTTTTCAACTCTTGTGTTGTATGCCACACAGTCAGCTGTTTGTGAAATGGACAGCTATATAAATATGCTAAATAAATAAGCTAAATAAATAAATAGGACCACTTCTAAATTTCATTTCAACTTGGCCAAGGATGAAAACTGCAGGGAAAAATCTAATCCATAAATTAGATTGCTAAATAATAGCAAATTGGAGGTTTTCCTGCATTCCTAGGCATCATTTGGGTTTAACTTTTTATTTGGATGGTTCTGTTGCATCAAATGGGAAGAACCTTTCACTGTAAATGATTAATTCATTTTTATCCATTTTAGAACATGGATCTCAAAGATACCAAGATCAGCTGAATATTATGTATAAGACCGATGATGCAAAGGTTAGGCTATGTCTCTTTTTAGCTCTGTAAATATTCACTCTGATAATAAATAGGTTTGCTCACACTACACTGAAGAAAACATAAATTGTTCCTTCCTGACCTCTTTTCCAGCAGCTTTGCAGATGGCCTTGTGCTCTTCCAGTTTCGTAGTCTCCTCCCTGTAGAGTTCAATGGCTTCCATGATTCGTTCAGCCTAGAGGAAAAAGAAAACACCCCAAAACACACGGTAGTAATTAAATAGAAAAGTCTAACAGAACAAATAATTTCAACATAGAGTCATTACAATTAAAATGCTGGAAAATATCAAATGCATTTTATTATTTATTTATTTTTTTTATTTTTTTATTTTGTTAAATTTATAGACCGCTCCCTCTCCCCCATAGGGACTCGGGGCGGCGCGCAGGAAATTAAAAATCCAATAAATACAACAATATACAAAATACAAAATATTAAAAACTGAATTAAATTACCCCTGTGCTAAAATCAATATTAAAACCTAAAACCCTAACAATCACCCCTTAAAATTCTGATTAAACAATTTCTTTCTGCGGCTAGGTATATAAAAAATTAGGCCAGGCCGGCCTGATGGAAGAAGTGAGTCTTTAACCTCTGGCGGAAGGAGTGGAGGTCCGTCACTGTTCTGATTTCGGGGGGTAGGTCATTCCAGAGGGTTGGGCCAACCAGAGAAGGCCCTTCCCCTGGGCGTCGCCCACTGGCATTGCCTAGTGGACAGCACCCGAAGAAGTCCCTGTCTGTGGGAGCGAATCGGCCGAAGGGATATATGGGGCAGGATGCGATCCCGCAGAAAACTAGGTCCCGCGCCATGGAGCGATTTAAAGGTGGTAACCAACACCTTGAAGCGCACCCGAAAGGCCACAGGCAGCCAGTGCAGCTCGCGCAGGAGCGGTGTCACGTGGGCAAACCTGGAGGTTCCCAGAACTGCCCGCGTGGCTGCATTCTGGACTAGCTTTTATGTTTTAGGGAAGGGAATAGCTGTATGCCATACTGTAGTAGCGTCATATCCTGCCGTTGCACTAACAAATGTTCTTAAGGGATTGTCTAAGGAAACATTAATATTTCTCCCTTGATTGTTCAACTGGTAGAAAAATAAGATGAAGTTGAGTTTTTGATTCTTACCCACTCATAGGTCTGCTTCCCACTGAAACCACACACAGACATAGATAGTCTTATTCCATGCATTAGAAAGTTTGCACTTCATTTGGACAGCTTTCTAATCAGTGATCGATGTAGGGTTTTTTTTAAAAGGAGAAATATGAATATTTTGCAATTTATTTCTTTTCTTTTTTTTAAAGAAAGAATTTTCCCTTTTACTAGAAAATTGTAGGAAAAATAAACTTACAGCCTTGATAGTTTCAATGGTCTTCTTTCCGGCTAATCCAGCCTCACCCTGAATCTCCCCAGGAACCTGGGAAGAAACAAAATCATTTTAAAATTAACATCTGCAAAATAGGGGTACATGTCTTGAAATCTAAATACATCTAAATTTTAGGTCCATTTTGATTTGAATATCTACAATTCTGTATCTGAATTTTGTATCTTTTGTATAAGAATAAATTCTGTGATAACCCAGGGCAAATACTTTCAGATTTTTTATGGACCACAAAATTTAGGATAAACAAAATGGTGTAAAAAGCATAAGGTTGACAGGGATGGCAATATTAGTGATTATTGCTCTCCAGCTGAAATAAAGTAATTTCTGCTTTGTTTCTGAGAGCACAGTATTTGCTTTGTCTTCTGTTTGTGTATGTCCATATGTTCTCTCGCAGACTTTTGAAAAAATAATTAAATATTAGCATGCAATGTACAGAACTGAGACAATCAAATCAAGAAACGAATGTGTTCCTCATTAACTTAAGAAAGAATAATTTGCTATTCTGTAATCAACAGACTAAATATTACATTGATACAGCAAGGGGAATCTTGGATTAGAAAAAAAGAAACAGGAAAGTGTGAACTGGAAGTTAGTTTGAAAGCTTATGGTGCTTAATTCTGCTGATTGTAATAAAGGTAGATCAAACTGAATATATGGCGGGTATTAGAATCAAATGCACGGTAAGCTTTTTAGAAGAGATTCTTTTTTTGTGGAATCTGAAATATTTTACAAAAAAGGCCTACTAGATACGAGTAAATAGTTATGATGTCCAATAAAATTAATTACTGAAACATACATGTAAATTGAAAAAATAGCATTCAGATTGTTCATTTCTGCAAATTTCCCAGACATTTTAAATTCTGACCTAAAAGTCAGTTCAAATATGGAGAAAGACAGTCCAGGAAATACTAGCTAGCCAGTTGGCAACAGCAACCAAACAGCCCATTGTTCCAGTCCCCATGGCTGCTTCAGCTCCATCTTGAGGCCCCCAAGAAAGGCAGCTTGAGAAAGAAGAAAAAACAGTCCACACAGATGTTGCTTACCACTGGCTGATCTTCCTTAGCGATACTATCTTCATATTCTACTTCTCTTTGCTGTGAAAGAAAAGTATTTTGCAAGTCAGAATATCCAGGTATATTAAAATATTAAAACAATTCTTCCCGATCCAGAGTATCCATAGAAGCTTACTTTTTTCTCCATCTCTATCTCATTCCAACCAGCTCTAAAATCTTTATTTTATCCATTTTTTTTCAAACAGTTCAAGAATATTTGCTTTTCTTCTCCCCAATTTTATTATACTCACAACAGCCTACTGAGAGAGCTAGACATGTAGGGGAGACCTGCATGAGTGCTACAGCAAATGTGCAATATAAGTGAAATTTATATAGCAATAAAATAACATCTTAATTTACCATAAAGTAACTTAGTAGTGGGGTCTTTGGTGCTCTCTGAGCTTGGTGGCTTTCTTGAAGATGTTTCAGAACTTTCAGTCTGATTATGTTATCTAGTTTGGTAAAGAAACATCTGCAAGAAAACCACTAAGTTCAGAGAGCAAAAGGACCTATACTTCAATCCTGAGCTATAAATATTCTCTTTTAACATGGTAGGATTGTAAAATGCCACAATTGAAAGAGATTGATAGTTGGTCTTACCTGAACTGTATTCTTGTAGGATGGGGAAGCTTCCAAGAGTGGGATATTGGCTGTGAGAATACCCCACTCCTGGACGCTTCCCCATTCCCTACAGAGAAGTTATCATATTTTTCGGAGTATAAGACACACCTTTTTTCCTCTAAAAAGAGGCTGAAAATCTGGGTGCGTCTTATGCATAGAATACAGCATTTTTTCCCTCCTGAAACCCCACCCCCTTCACCAAAATGGCCGTGCATAGCCTTATAGAGGCTTCCAGAGAGTTCCTAGGGGCTGGGGAGGGCAGAAATGAACCTAAAACAGGCCGTTTCCCCCCCCCCCCCAGCCCCCAGGAGCACTCTATAAGCCTCCATAAGGCTATGAATGCAATTTTTTTGACAAAAAAAATGGCCTGTTTTTATTTATTTATTTTATTAAATTTATACCCCGCCCTTCTCCTTGTTAGGACCCAGGGCGGCGCACAGGCATTATTAAAACCACAAAATACAAAATACAAAATCGATTAAACTATATTAAATTATTGGACCCGTGCTAAAAACCCATTTTAAAACCATACCAAATTAATTTTAATTTTAAAAGTCAGAAGTAGGGGCTATCCTAGGCCGGCTTGTTGGAATAGATACGTCTTAAGACGTTGGCGGAAGAGGCGGAGGTCCGAGATAGTGCGAAGGTCGGGGGGTAGGTCGTTCCAGAGGGCCGGGCCCGCCACAGAGAAGGCCCTTCCCCTGGGTGTCGCCAGCCGGCATTGCCCCGCTGACGGCACCCGGAGAAGACCCTTTGTGGGAGCGGATCGGACGAAGGGATGTAGGGGGCAGGAGACGGTCTTGTATATAGCTAGGCCCCGAGCCATGGAGCGATTTAAAGATGGTCGTCAGCACCTTGAAGCGCACTCGAAAGGCCACAGGCAGCCAGTGCAGCTCGCGCAGGAGAGGTGTTACGTGGGTTTGCCTTGAGGCACCCAAAATCACCCGCGCGGCCGCATTCTGTACTAACTGTAGCTTTCGAATGCACCTCAAGGGGAGCCCCATGTAGAGAGCGTTACAGTAATCCAGCCGGGATGTCACAAGCGCTTGAGTGACTGTGCGAAGGGCTCCCCGGTCCAGTAAGGGGCGCAACTGGCGTATCAGGCGTACCTGATAGAACGCCCCCCTGGCCACGGCCGTCACATGGTCCTCCATGGACAGCCGCGAATCCAGGAGGACGCCCAAGTTGCGCGCCCTCTCCACGGGGGCCAGTTGTTCGCCCCCAATGGCCAGTGTTGGACTTATCTGGCTGAACCGGGGTGCCGGAAACCACAGCCACTCGGTCTTGGACGGGTTGAGTCTGAGTTTGTTACTACCCATCCAGATCCGTACGGCCTCCAGACACCGGGACAGCACCTCGACGGCATCGTTGGGGTGGTTTGGGGTGGATATGTACAACTGAGTGTCATCAGCGTACAGATGGTATTCCACCCCAAAACCACGGATGATCTCGCCCAGCGGCTTCATGTAGGTGTTAAACAGGAGTGGCGAGAGGACCGACCCCTGAGGGACCCCACATGTGAGTGGCCTCGGGGACGACCTCTGCCCTCCTGCCAACACCCATTGTGACCGACCAGAGAGGTAAGACGAGAACCACCGTAGGACGGTGCCTCTCAGCCCCAACCCCCCCAATCGGTGCAATAAGATACCATGGTCGATGGTATCAAAAGCCGCTGAGAGGTCTAATAGGACAAGGATAGAGGAACAACCTCTATCCCGTGCCCTCCAGAGATCATCTACCAACGCGACCAATGCCGTTTCGGTGCTGTGACCGGGCCGGAAGCCGGACTGGCGCGGGTCTAGATAATCAACTTCCTCCAGATGTCGGGGAAACTGTTGAGCCACCACACTCTCAACAACCTTCACTAAAAAGTGAAGGTTGGAGACGGGACGATAGTTCTCTAATAAAGCTGGATCCAGGGATGGTTTCTTGAGGAGGGGCAGCACCACCGCCTCTTTCAAAACGGTGGGCAAGTGCCCCTCACTCAGAGATGAATTCACAATGCCCTGGAGCCAGCCTCGTGTCACCTCCCAGGATGCCAGTACAAGCCAGGAGGGACACGGGTCCAATAAACATGTGGTGGCTCTAAGGTTCCTCCGCAACCTGTCCATATCCTCGGTAGTAACAAAGTCAAACTCCTCCCAAGGTGTAATCTCAAGACCAACGCTGGACGCCTCGACTGGGCCACAAGTGGAGGGCAACTCGTTCCGAATCTGAGTGATTTTGTCCTGCAGGAATACTCCAAATTCCTCTGCTCGACCCTGCAGAGGGGCTTCCCGCGGCCTCAGATGAAGGAGGGAGCGGGTCACCCCAAACAGGGCGGCAGGGCGGTTTTCCGCGGACGCGATAAGAGTAGCACAATACTCACGTTTGGCCACTCTTAGCGCCACTAAGTAAGTCCTAATATGGTCTCTCACTAGTGTTCGGTCAGATTCGGATCGAGAAGATCTCCACCTACTCTCTAGGCGTCTCTTGCGGCGTTTCATCTCCCGAAGCTCCTCGGTAAACCAAGGAGCATGGGTGACTCGGCGCCGCATGAGAGGCCGCAAGGGCGCAACTCGGCCGCAAGGGCGCAACTCGGCCACTATACCATGCGGCCACTAGATCCTCAGTCGAGCCACGGGGCAGGGACACAGGTATTGGCCCAAGCTCCCTCTGGAACCTTTCCGGGTCCATCAGGCGCCTGGGGCGGAACCAACTTGGTGTCTCTGGTTCCGCCTCCCCGCGGTGGGGTGTGACGGTTGGAATGTCTATCCGAAGGAGAGAGTGATCTGTCCATGACAAGGGTAAGATGACTAAATCCCCTGTTCCGAGATCACTAATCCAGTGTCCAGAGACAAAAATCAGATCCAGCGTGTGTCCTCCCTCGTGAGTGGGGCCCTGAACTACTTGGGTCAGGTCCATGGCCGTCATGGAAGCCATGAACTCCCGAGCCACCTCGGATGTTTCGCCCGCCGACAGCAGGTTGAAGTCCCCCATGACTATAAGTCTGGGGGTCTCCACCGCCATCACGGCGATCACCTCGAGTAGCTCGGGCAGGGCTGCTGTTACATAGCGGGGAGCCAGGTATACAACTAGCAAGCCCAACTGCCTCCCTAGGCCCCATTTCACGAAGAGGGACTCACAACCGGTCGTCTGAGGCACAGTGGTCTCCTTCGGCTCCAGACTTTCCTTAACAATAACCGCCACCCCCCCACCCCTGCCGAGGGCCCTGGGCTGATGAAATGCACGGTAGCCTGGTGGGCACATTTCCACGAGGGGTAAACCCCCCTCGGGGCCCAACCATTTTTTTTGCAAAAAATGGGCCGTTTTTTGTTCGTTTTGGCCCCCCCGCTCCCCCAGAAGCACTCTGCAAAAAACCCCGCCCCCAGACTATTCATGGCTTTTATTTGAAAAAAAAACGGGCCGTTTGGGGAGGTTTGCAGAGTGCAAAAACTTTTTTTCTTTCCTTTCGGAAAGCTGTTTAATTAGAGGGATTGATGAGAATTACATTGGTCAAGTGCTGTGCCAACAGGAACAAAGCTTTAGGTGCTACAGCAATTTCCTTCTCCAGCACATGGTTAAATACACCTGGAAACATCTACCTACCTACCTACTCTGTCTCTCTCCCCCCCTCTATCTACCTATATACCTACCTACCTACTCTCTCTCTCCCCCCACCTTCTTATCTACTTTTTTTCTCTCCCCCCCTCTACCTACCTACACACACTCTCTCCCTCCCTCCCTCCCTCTCCCTCTCTATCCTTCTATCTACCTACCTACCTACTTTTTTTAAAAAAAATGCCTCTTCAAACCTGGCTGCGTCTTATACTCCGAAAAATACAGTACATGATTTATTTTACATGGCTGAGGCCTCTTTCCCATCTGCAGATGGTTCTCAAGATTTCTCTGAAGCCAAGGGAGATCATCTGAGGAAGCTTTTGAGGAGGAGAAAAACAGAGGGGTGGAGAAAGGGAGGCACGGAATGCCCTTTCTAACATTTTACTAATTGAAATGGAATTTATTCCCTGGAACTTGGAAATCTGAGTTGTCCTGTTGTGAAATGATACATGTTTGGGAGAAGCAGCTAACTTGTGTTGCTCCCTCTGATTAAATCTTCTGAATAAACCAAACTTATTTCACTTGTAAAATACATATATGCTTTGTTTCACTGACATTTATAAGAAGATGATTCCAGTCCCTGTATCAGAGAACAAGAAAAGGGCAATTTACCTTTAAATACTTTTGAGTGATCAGTCAACATAAAGATTTACAGCTTCTTCCTATTAAACTAATAGCTTGACAGTACAGCCTGTTCAATGTAAAGCCTCAACATTGCGGTTATAGATGTCTGCAAGTAGGGGACCACCAACGAACTCATTAAAAAGCTCTAATAATGTAAGTACATATGAATGTATACATTAGAAGATCTGGGCTTGGAATTCCACTAAACAGAAGTTCTGATTACTTCTTACCATTTCCTTCTCCTCCTCCAGAATAAGGGGTTCCCTTGTCCTTTCCCAGAGGCGCAATGATTTATCATGAGAGCAGGAGACAAGGTAATCTCCATTGGGACTGACGGCCAGGGACCACACTTCCTGGTGATGCCCCTATGAATTAGGCAGGTGGTTAGTTATAGGAAAGGGAAGAAACTATTTTTTTAATTTATCAATATAGAGGCTACCAAACATGGAGAAACTACAATTTTAAAAGTAAGAACGATATTATAAAAAGTAACAAATTTATAAGTAGCCTGAATATAAGATATATAAATCCATCCAATGGGGGCTTAACCTGCCAACCCCCTGGGAGAACAACCAGATCTTCAATAGCTTCTCGATGGGAGCAAGGGGCAGGCACTGTGACAGAAGAGGCATACTTCCTGCGTCCCACTAGAAGACACTGCAGTTCTTAAGTAGCAAAGCTCTATGCCATGAAATGTTTTATGGGGGAAGTGATAACCGATGCCATGATTTACACTTGGAAGCCTAGTGTTACCCAGCACAACATGGAATAGTGAGGCTACTTGGACATAATGAAGCATTTTCATCACTGCTCACACCACATGCTGGACTAGTTAGAACTTCCGGATGGACAGCATGCAAACATGCACATACACAGCAAATTTCAGGAGAAGTCTATTCCTAAAGATCTTTTATTTTACCTCTAAAGTCTGAATATGCTCAAATTTATCGGCATCCCATTGTTTAATCTTGTGATCTTTTCCTGCTGTAAAGAAGAGGTGGGTCTTTGGAACGAACTGAAGATACATTACGCTAAAGAATGAAAGAAAATATAATTAACTATGAGAATATATGGAAGTTCATTACCATTTCCAAATTCCCATTCACATATTTACATCATGGGAAGTATTTTGAAAAGGGAAGAAGATACTTAAGATCTGCATGCTGATAAAGACTTACGAATACAGTGTATGTTGTATGATAAAGATTTATGGATCCAGCATATGTTGGCTACATTAATATATTTTATCCTGTAATTTTTTAAAATTGAAGTTTGTGTTTTGGGGGAGAAATTGCCGAGTCCTGTTCTTAAAATTTACCATATAAACCAAGATAATTTAATGAGAAAACGGTGGCAAGATATAAAAGAACACTCCAATCTAATTACAGCAAGTTAAAAAAACCTACGTTTTGCACCAAGCTCATGGGGAAAAAATGCCCAAAACAAAACTCATGTTTTAAGGAATCATTATAAGCTCAAAATATAGTGCACATTTGTACTGCTAAAATGTCTGAAGAAATCCTTCCACTACCATAAATGGAAGCCCACAAAATATTATGTACAGTGTTTATAGCTGCATCTTTCAAAGGAGCTGTAAATCCACCCAGCTTCACAAACAGAATTGCAAAT
Organism: Rhabdophis nuchalis; assembly: GCA_039707465.1. Classification (NCBI taxonomy): domain Eukaryota; kingdom Metazoa; phylum Chordata; class Lepidosauria; order Squamata; family Natricidae; genus Rhabdophis; species Rhabdophis nuchalis. The sequence goes on along the minus strand of CM077644.1, from coordinate 137,391,305 downwards.
AGTGTTGAAAAGGTTGTTTTCAACGGAGGTGGCTTGAGGCCAATAGCTGTTAGTTAAGAAAAGGAAAAAAGGACGATACCTAAGGAGCTCTAATCAGAAAGATTCATTGCCCTGAACAATGCAGTATGTGTGCCATATGTAGTTCTATAGAGACTACAATATAATGGATTTCTTTCAGAAGTGTAAAACATTTCACCTTTTATAGAGAGATCTCCCATCTCGCAATTCCCATTGTCCTACCTGTCATCATGAGCAAAAAGTGACCTATGACAATCCCCAAAGTCCAAGCCCCAGATTTTCACATTCCGGTCAGCAGAGCCTGTTGCAATTAATGCTCCATCCTTCAGCATGACAGAGAGAAAAGAACCTTATCAGTTAGATATTCCTGCAGTTCAATCAAGACTTACATATATATGTACCTTTTTCTGGAACATAACAGAATCCTGCACTGTTTTCCAAAACAGGTAAGGGGAACAATCATTAATTGTCATCAGGCAGCCAAGCCTTCTTTTTGGCACAAGTAGTCCTCACTTATCGACTGCTTAGCAATCATTTCAACTTACAATGGACCTTCCTAGAATTATTTATGGTCTGTCTTTGAAGATCCAAAGGCTGTGTGTGTGTGCACGCACACACACACAAACACAATTTCATTTTGGGTGCTTGGCAACCAATATTTGTGGCAGTTTGCAACATCTTGTGGATTTTCAGTGGAGGTTTTTTTGCCTGTTTTCAGGGTTTACTTCTGGTTTCTGGCAAAAAACTCCAACCTCCAATTGAGGAGTACAGGCTTACTTAACTATCACAAAGTTCACTTAACAACTGCTATAAAATATTGTAAACTGTAAAATCGAGCACGTCATTTGGTGACTCACTTAATGACCATAATTTACAACTATTTTCAGGCTCAATTATGGTTCTATCTATACAGACCTTGATTAATACAGAGGTATTAATACTACTACTACTACCATACTACTACTATTACCTGCTTAGTGTTGACAGGCAACACTATTTCATGACAGACCAAGAATTAATCAATCAAGTTCATTCAAGTTATGAGAAACTTTTACATTATTACATCATCCCTCAACATCAATGGGCACATGCTACATAAATAAACTAGCATGGATAAGTAAACACCCCACAGAGACACTTACACAACCATCTTCCAGCATAAAGCCACCCTAAAAATCTCCAAAGCATGGGATACTTACATAAGAGATATCCATGCACAGCACTGGCAATTTATGGCCATAGAGAGAAAGGAAAAACTGGAAACCAAGAAGACATCAGTTACACATTTTAAAAAGTACAGTGTTAGTAAATACCTAGATCTTTCATTGGCACGTTAAGTCCTGCTTTTTGTTTGGGGTTAATCAACTGTCCAACCCAGACACCCTTGTGGCACTGCAGGATTTACCCTGTTCTATTAGGACAGGGGTCTACAAAGTTGGCTCTTTTAAGACTGGTGGACTTCAACTCCCAGAATTCCCCAGCCTGGCTGGGGAATTCTGGGAGTTGAAGTCCACCAGTCTTAAAAGAGCCAACTTTGCAGACCCCTGTGTTAGAGAAAAGAGGAAGCTGTGTGACAAATTCAGCATGAGCAACTTTAACACCATGTTTCATGCTAGTCTCTCCAGTTGTAGGGCTCCCAGTGAAGTTAGGGATTACATTTTATATAGGGGAAGAGGAATAAAAAATGCTGTTTCAAAAGAGGGACTATAGGGTTTTTTCTCTTTTTTTCTCTTATACTAATGAGGAGTGAGGAGCCAAATCAGTTATTCACTATTTTCAGTAACTCTCCTTAAAACATTTAATCAGATTGTTGGCCAAAGATTATTTCAAAGCTTCTACACAAAAGGCTGACCAAAAAATATCTAAATTCCTCCCTCAAAAGAGGACTAACGCTAGCTAACATCACTGCAGTGCAGTAGCATCCTCAACAGCATCAGAAAATAACCAAATCTCTGCTCTTGAAGGTTTTGTCCTTTCTTTCAGCCTTTGACTCTGTTACTTAGAGCAGGGGTCTCCAACCTTTGCAACTTTAAGTCTGAAGGACTTCAGCTCCCAGCTGGCTGGAGAATTCTGGAAGCTGAAGTCCTTCAGACTTAAAGTTGCAAAGGTTGGAGACTCCTGACTTAGAGCACTGTCAGAAATATCATGTCTGTATTAAGGCATAATTACAGAGAGCGCTAATTATGCCCTTTGGGGAAATTGTATTATTTCTCAACTGTGGCAATTCTGTTTATAGCCAGCGCACCTGGCTATAAAGACAGGAGTTCAGATACTCCTTGCTCAATTGCTGTGATCTTGGTAGCAGACCACTCTGAAGATGATAGTTATCATCAGGAAATCTGTACTCCAGACCTTGTGCTTCATGGCCACTAAACCTTGTAGCCCAACCCCACCCAACAGATACTGGCTATGAAAACCCATACCACCTTCTGCTTAGCTGTTGCCATAATTAGCGCAAGGTCTTCGTTACTTTGTCCCGCCCCCATTTTTCAAGGGTGTTTTTGAGTTCGTGAACCACCTTCTTCAAATACTCCAGAAAGAAAACGACGGGAAACATTGGTTTTATTTTTTTCGTTTAAGGAAAAGGAAGTAAAGAGGTAAATAAAATCAGGATGAAATAAAACACTGGGGTGGGGGGGGAGAATAACCCACAAAAGAAAGCTACTATAGAGAAAGAGAATTACCATACTTTTCGGAGTAAAAGATGCACTTTTTTCCCCTCAAAAAAGAGGCTGAAAATCTGGATGTGTCTTATACACTGAATATAGCATTTTTTGCCTCCCGAAACCCCGCCCCCTTCACCAAAATGGCCATGCGGAGCTTTTAGGAGGCTTTCAGAGAGCTCCTGGGGGTTGGGGAGGGCAGAAATGAGCAAAAAACAGGCCGGTTTTTGCTCAGTTTTGCCCCTCCTCCCAGCCCCCAGCAGCACTCTATAAGCTTCCTAAAGGCTATCAATGCCCTTTATTTGACAAACAACGGGCCTGTTCCCCCCCCTTCCCGGAGCACTCTAGAAGCCTCCTAAGGGCTATTCATGCCCCTTTGGGGGGGGGGGGACGGGCCTGTTTTCGTGAAAAATGGGCTGTTTTGGGGAGGTTTGCAGAGTGCAAAACCTTTTTTTAAAATTTGCCTCTTCAAAACTTTGGTGCGTCTTATACTCCGAAAAGTACGATATTTCTGGCAAAGTGAAGGAACAAGAAAGCAACTAGAGTGAAATAGGATCAAGATTTGCCCATCACTTCCTTCTTTTCTTTGGTCACAGCAGCAAATTAACTCATTGTTTAACCGGAGTGTAATTTTTTTAATGCCTAAAATGAATCTGCATCAGTTCCCTTAATTTTATATCCAAACTAGGGGTAGTATTGGTTACCTTGAGTGTATCAGTGTAGAATATTTTTACAGTGCAGTCCAATAAGGCAGCGGCCAGAAATTTCTGATTGGGGCTGTACCGAACACAGAGTACATCTTCATCCAGCTGCAAAACGCGTGTCTGCTTCACAGAGAGCCTAGAATGGGATTAGTACAATATATGGATTCTTACTGCACAGGTAGATTCATAAATCAAAGGCGAGAAACTGGTTCTTCTCTTTGCCTGCATGACAGAACAGGCCTTAACTGGCACTAGTGACATCAGTATCCTGCATTGATTTCATACAGCCCCCTGGGTCAGCTGCAGAAGTGGAATTAATCCCACCCTTTCCCTTTTGCAAAACTACTTCCCGGAACACAAAAAATAATCTGCACAACAATTTAATTTAAAGCTGCTTCTTTCTACTTTCCACTTTTCTGTGCCATAGCTCACTTTCACAATCAAAAAGGCAGAGAAAAATGCCTCTACAACAAGGCCAAAGAATTACTGAATAGGACACAATAGTGGCAATAAAAGGCCTATTTTTGATAAACAGTTTAGTCTACAGTTTAGACTATAAGATGCTCTGGTCTATAAGACGCATCTAGCTTTTGGGGAGAAAATTTTTTTGCCTCTGCCTCCCAACAATTTTCCTCCTTGCAGCAGCCTGGTCAGTTTCACCACAGCCTGATTTAGCATGAGCAGCTGATTGACGGTTGGATCTGCCTCCCAGAATACCACCTATCAGCTGTTCCAGGCTGCAGGGATAGCCACCACCCATCGCCACTGCCACCTATCTCCGCCTCCACGAGACCCATCTCCATCCTCTGCGCATCCCATTTTTGGCCTTTGCGCACCTCATTTTCGGTCTCCGTGTGTCCCATTTTCAGCCCATTCCAGGCGTTGGGGATCCTTGCTGCCTGGAACAGGTCGAAAATGGGGCGCATGGAAGCTGCCATGGGTGGCAACGGTGGCGGCAATCCCTGCAGCCTGGAACAGCTGGTAGGTGGTATTCCAGGAGGCCGATCCAACTGCGATCAGTTGCTTGTGCTAAATTGGGCTCTGCTCAAGCTGACTAGGTTGTTCTGTTTGCTGCAAGGAGGCTAATTGCTGGGAGGCAGAGGCCAAAGGGTGGGGGCAAGCCGGTGGGTGGGGGCTTCAGAAACATTCGCTGTATAAGATGCACAGACATTTCCACTCACTTTTTGGGGGGGGAGAAGTGTGTCTTATACACTGAAAAATACGGTATATATTTCCCCAAATGATTAAATTCATTCCCATTTATACTGAAAAACTTCTTTAACTCAGTGCATCTAATAAAGAAATTAATTCAGAGGTAAAATGTAGTTCTAATAGGAACTCCATAGGAACCGAATGTTTAAGCAAAAGACACTTAATATGTATCATTTTAAATATTTAAAAAAATCCTGCTTAAATAAAAATGGTCATGTTTTTAGTCTTCAAATACATCCATCCTACCAATAAAGGTATTAATTTGGTGCAAGAAGTATAAGAGAGATTAATATAAAAGATAAGTATTTTATTTTACCAAGACAATAGGTAGGATGTCTTAGAAACAGTTTACAGCCCAGAAGATATGCAAAATTATCTGTTGCCAATGTTTTCAATAAGGACAAACACTCTACATCAGGGGTCCCCAACCCCCGGGCCGGTCCGCGGCTTGGTAGGAACCGAGCCGCAGGGCTGGAGAGGAGGAGGAGGGAGCAGCCCCTGGACAGAGCACGCGGGAGAGCGCAGGCGCAGCTGTTCGCGCCGTTGGAGTGCGGCTCTTCCTCCACCCTCATCGACGGTGGGACTCCTGGGCGCCACCGCAACCCTCCCTACCGGCTGCCGATTCCCTTCCTCCCTCCCCCCGCGAAGCCTCCCCAGCCGGCATGCTGGCCACTCGTATTCTTCCAGGGGCTGCGGAGGCTCTGCGGGCGGGGGGAGGGAATCAGCGTCCGATGGGTCACCCACTGAACGCCGTTCCTTCCCCCCCACACACGGAGCCTTCTCAGCTCCTGGAAGGAGCCTAAGCGAGCGAATGAGCCTAAGCGAGCGAACTTAGCCGGGCAGGCTAAGGTGAGTGAGCGCAGCAGGCCGAGCTGAGGAGGCTCCGCGGGGCGGGGGCGGGGACGACGACAGACAGACAGAGAGAGGCACAGACACAGAGAGAGACAGGGAGGGAGGGGGAAACCAGAGAGTGACACACACACACACACACACACAGAGGGAGGGAGGGAGAGAGAGAGACACAGAATGAGTGATTAAGTGCGTGAATCCGAGACAGACAGACACACACACACAGAGTGACAGATGGGCAGATGAAGGAGAGAGAGACAGAGATAGAGAGAGAAAGAAAAAGAGATAGAAAGAAAAAGAAAGTGGGAGAGAGAGAGAAAGAAAGAGAGAGAGAAAAAGGAGAAAGAAAAGAGAGAGAGAGAGAGAGAGAGAAAGAAAAAGAGACAGAAAGAGAGAAAGAGAAAGAAAGAGAGAGAGAAAGAGAGAGAGAAAGAAAAAGAGGGAAAGAAAGAGAGAGAGAGAGAGAAATAGAGAGAAAGAGACAGAGAAAGAAAGAAAGAAAGAAAGAAAGAAAGAAAGAAAGAAAGAAAGAAAGAAAGAAAGAAAGAAAGAAAGAAAGAAAGAAAGAAAGAGAAAGAAAGAACTTATGACCACAATTGAGCCCAAAAGTTTGGTTGTTAAGTGAGTTTCACATTTTCCAAGTTGGCCACGCCCACCCAGTCACATGACTGCGGTCCGCAAAACTTTCTTTAAAATGAAACCGGTCCCTGGTGCAAAAAAGGTTGGGGACCCCTGCTCTACATCATGCTAGCAAGCTCTATGCATCAACAATACTATAAGAATAAAATTCAGAGCTCAAATATTATTAATTCCCAGAAAAATACTCTTACCTCTTTTGGCTACTGTTCCTGTCTTTCACTAGCTGAAACTCCCAGAACTTGACAGATTTATCTGCGCCTCCTGTTATAAAACCGCGCTGAAGGAGAAAATGATTTAACTTAAAACTAAGCATGGTCACTTTTGCTATACATTGTATAAAAGATGACACAACAGAAGAATTAAATTGCTTTATTCGCTCTTCAAGAGCATGTTATATTCAGAAAAGCCAGTGAGCTGAATTGAAAACACTACCATTTGCAGATCATTACCAATTCATTTGTTTTTTACTGCTTCTCCTCCTCAACCATTTATGATGATCTACCATTTACTTCTCCCTTGACTAATCACACTGAAGATTATTTAGAAAAGAAGCTGCATTAAAAGATTTTTGAATCCTAGCCAGTTTGTTTTCCTGGACCAGGAAATCAATCAGTAGCTTATTTCCATAATAATACATTTTTGCAATGAAAGTTAAAATCCTCACCAATCCAAATTCTAAATTGGACTCTGTACCTATAGATCAGAGGTTCCCAAACTTGGCAACTTTTAAGACTTGTGGACTTCAACTCCCAGAATTCTCCAGCCAGCAGCCAACCTCTGCTATAGATGATCACCCTCCATTTTTCCTGCTATTCTCCAGCCAACCTCTGCTATAGATGATCACCCTCCATTTTTCCTGATCAACTACCATACTATTTCACACTGTTAATGTAAAAAAACCAACCACTCACTCTGACATTATATCTGAAAAGTCATCATAACTTATTTTTAAGTAATTACTCTCATTAAACACAAGGTCTGCAAAGGATTGCAAAAAGCAAGGAAGAATCAGGCAGCGTCAGAAGCATTCCAGGATCTACCAACTGCCATAGAGAAATGTATTGTTCACACAGCAGCACTCCAGGGAATGTGGGAAGATGATAACAACCCTTACAGTAGATAAGAGAAGCCGACTACTATGCCCATTTCCATCCCCCCAAAGTCTAGTTCTTACAAACAATTATGTCACCTTGAACACAACTCTATCAAATAAAAAGGAACAAATTTAAACTTGTGCTACCTGATCTGAAGAAAGAGATATGGACCACAGAGCTCCCTCATGAGCCTCCACACTTTCCAATAGACATCCAGAAGCCAGATCAAAGAGCTGCAGCTTTCCAATCTAATAAAAATTATGAATTATCATTTGTACACAAATGATACCAGCTCTAAAGAGCATTATGTGTAAAATAAAGTAATAATAGTTATAGCTAAATAAATTAACAATGATAAATATGAAACTTTATACAAATTGTAAGTGAGGACTATGGAGAGGATGTTGAAAAGCTTTGTTATAAAAGATAAACAATTCTATATAGAATAAAATATAAAGATGTATTACTATTGTATGATTTCAGGATGATATAGTGAAATGCCACAATATAAATTTATTTTAAATTTAGAATATTTTACGTAAAAAGGATGTAATAATAGCTATAGTCAAATGAATGTTTAATAACCATAACAATGGTATACATATATTAGATTGATGATATGAGTCTTTATGTAAATTGCAAGTGAAGACTATTGTGAGAAAGCACAAAAGTTTTGTAACCACTGTAAGTAATTGGAGAAGGGTTTTTATTTTGTGTATGTTTATGTTTGTTTGTTTTATGTTTGTCTAAAAATGAAAACTTTTAAATAAAAAAAAGAATATAAAAAAACACAAATTGATACCAGCTATCAATACCTGCAATTTTTCAACAATTATATCAGAAGTAAGTGCCAATGAAAGGAACAGACACACACACAAAAACATTACATGGAATCAAAACTGTGTTACTATAACCCCAGCTGGGGATGGAAGAAAATAAAGCAAGAAAAGTTTCTCCATATTCAGAGAACCAGTAGTGGAAATTTCGAGTAGTTCGGAGAACCGACAAATGCCACCTCTGGCTGGCCCCAGAGTCAGGTGGGAATGGAGATTTTGCAGTATCCTTTCCCTGCCACACTTATCAAGCCACGCCCACCAAGCCACACCATGCCCACCAAGCCACAGAACCCGTAGTAAAAAATTTTGAATTTCACCACTGCTGTAAACCATACATAAAAGAAACTTGAAGGAAAAAGATGGGACTTCTGTAAAAGACTGGTCTGCAGCTGTAGCAATAGTTCTTCAAAAAAACTTGTAATGGTTCTTTATTGACTAGATATGATTTTTTAAATTAAAAATATGGCATTATTAGCAAGATCTCCTAATGCTCCAGAAAGGATGAGCAATTTACCTTTGTCCCTATAATGACCTGCCGATCTCCTGGGACAAACAGGGAGCAAAGTGCATAATCACACTCCATGGTCCGGATACACTGCAAGGTAGACCTGGGGAAAGAAACAGCAAACAAAGTAATCCATTTTACACACAAGAAATACATTTACTGGAGGTACTTTTGGAAAAGAAAATTTCTTACAATTTCACAAATGGCAGGAAAAAGCTATCACTGTAGATTAGCACAATATTTTACCCCAGATTTCTCTTCAAAAAGCTCTTTTATAAAAGTTAGCCAAAACAGAGCTATGATATACTACCAGTGAGGAAACTGACTGGCACAACACACAACTGGAAAAACAGTTACGTATGCACATGCATGTTGTACATACACACTACAATAGAAGTGAACAATTTGGGGTGTATCATAATTACTTTAGAATGTTAGTACAGCCTCAAAATCATCCTTGTGCCAAGAATGCTACCTTCACAGTTAAACAATTGGGACTTTCATAGAATTTCCAAAGCATAGAAATGTGTGTTAGGTATAAAACTAAACTGAGCTCATAGATCTTTCAAACAGAAATTATACCAGATATCTGACACTGACTTCATTTTACCGGCTTCATTTGGTGGCGGAATCACAACACTGATGTTTGCAAAATAACAACTATATTAGGATTAGCAACCACTAAAAATCTGCTTTCTCCAAAAACTCTCAGCAGACAGTGACCTACTTCAGCTTTCCTCGGCTTTAGAATTACATAGACAAAAATTAATTACAAAATTAAGTAGAATAGGCAACATAAATTAGATGGATGCTTTGAATTTTTTATTTATCAATCAGGAAGTATTCCAGTGAACTGGCTCTGAGATGGTGATTACAGTAGCTTCCATTTTCCACAGTGAAGAACCAGATGCCTCACAAAATAGGTAGCAATTTTCAAGGGCCCTCCAGGAACTGAATTTGAGAGTCATGAAATTTTGGAGTCAGGAGGAACATGCAAATTAGGACTAGCAGCCACTAAAAATGTGATCCCAGAATCTGAACAAACTCTGACAACTGTTAATATTTTGAGCATAGTAATACACAATTTGACTATACGTTGTACAGAGCACTGCAATGACCCAGATAAATTTTACATCAAATGTAAGACAACTCACCATAGGAAAGATCCAACAACACAAAGAGAACTTAACTCCATTGATGAATTCTCAGTAAATGTGACCCTTCTATTTTAAAAGCATACTATTCGGTATTACTATATATAATCTGCCTTACTGCCTATAATGAGATATTATGCATTTTCCTGGATTCCATATTAAAAGTTCATATTCACACCTGAAGACATTTAAACAAAATGTCCTTGTTAATGTGGATTGCAACTCACTTTTTCCCTTCAGCGTTCATAGAGGATTCATACCTGTTCCATATCTTAATGGATTCTGCAGCAGCAGAGAGGATGGCGATGTTGTCAGAGCTAAATGCCACTGTTCTAACATCAGTACGGTGACCTCCAATGTTTATCTTTGATGTCTGCACAACTTGGGGAGATTGCTCTGACGGCTGCAGGCTGTAGCATTCAATGTTGTTGTTCTGGAGCATTAAGGTGGCTTTCAGTTCTCCTTTTGGATTCAGCATCAAGTCAAAAGATCTGTTTCAATAAAACACTATTTATTGTTTAAAAAAGCAGTAACCGGCCTGCTAAGTGTTAAATGAATTAAGAGGAATAATATGTAAAAGAAGCCAACAAAGATAAATATAAACTTCATTTGCAATCCAGACTTCAATAATACATGAAATGAGAACTACCAGACAGACATGCTAAAATCAAAAGTCATATTATTAATATCCAATGGATGATGGAAATGACAAGGAAACACCAAGGATATTTATTTTTGCTTTATGAATTATACTAAGGTTTACACAAGTGTGTAGATCCCTCAAAACTGAGAACAGCTTTTAAAAACATGGATGTATAAGGCTGTTTAATTTGCCTATTGAAATATTATATGACTGAATAAAGCAACATTTTGAAGTGCGGTGCTGGAGACAATATTTGAAAAAATCTTGAGCCAAAGAACAAATTATTCAACCGTAGTGGAAGCACGAATGATGAATAATAACAATGACTGCTTAGTGAAAATACTACAATGAAGCTCAAGTTAAATATTTTGAAAGTGCAAAAACCATTGAAAAAAACCTATGATCTTTGGAAAAATTGGCCACTAGAAGAGAAGTCGGCTGAGGTGTGTGTGTGTGTGAGAGAGAGAGGGGGGGGGGTGTTGCAAATTCCAGTGCTACTGGTTCGCTCGTGCACGTGAAGCTTTTGAGCATGCATCTGAGTGGGTGGGCGGAGCCTCCCACTGCCACCTCTACTAGTTTGCCCAATCCAGGTCGAAACCGGGAGCAACCTACCTCTAGCAAGTGCGTGTGTGTGTGTATCCGTATGTGTGTGTTACACTGCATGTTTTTAATGTTGCATGCCACCCAGAAGGACTGTGAGTTGAAATGTAAAGGAATATTTCATAGAAATATAAGTCTGTTTAATAAATAAATGTATCCCTAGTTACATGAGGAAAAGTATGCAAAACTTCAAAAAAGCCATTATTGAAAACAATCATAGGAAAAATGATATCCATCCTGTCATGAAGATAGAGAACAACAACAGAATGTTGGAGTCTTCGTTTCCAACAAAGTTCAGCCTCTACCTAGAGTCCTCTATAGATTTCTCCCAGTTTGTTTTCCCTATGGTTAAGTAACATCTCTGCTTTTGGCTTTCTCCATATATCTCCAGCATTTAACAGCTGAATTAGTATTTAATTACATGGCCCTATCTTTTGTGCATTGTTATTTTTTAGAATGTCTGTTAAGCTACATTAAATCCCACTGCACCAGAAATAGTTTGGCAGAGGAGGAAGACTAGGATTGTGGTTGATTATATTCATTTTGTATTGCACAAAAGCTTTCCTTGTCTTTTTCTCTTTAGTGTAAAAAATATTTAAATCACATTTTTTTAAACTTGGTCCTAGGTTTGGGTTTATATTACAAGAGAAACAGAGACTATCCAACTCCCTGGTAACATACAATTACAATCAGTAATTTTTCGTATAGTTTAAATACACTATAAAAAAATGAGTTATTGTATAATATTACTGGGTTTTTTTAGCACTTGATTGTTTTTTAAACAAATAATAAATATATTTATCACCCTTAGTACTTGAAACCCACTTGATTTTAGCAGAAGCTTTGATGTTAACAAGACGTTGAATCTTTTCCTGTAGACTGCACTCTATACTGATACCAAGTTCTTCCTCCTCCACATTTGACTTTTGTCTAGAACAAAAAACACAACCTTTGTATGAATCAGAAATATTAACATAAGTTGTATCTTGAATCTTAAAGTGTTACCATTTAAATTTGACCATTTTATGAATAATTGTTTTAAAATAATATATAATGTAAAAATGACAAATATAGCAAATGTATTGCATTCACTTGGCTTTCTTCCTTGCTTTCCTCATTTTCTTCTCTAATTTCTTCTGAATTTCTTCTTTGCTGAGGATATAGAATATTTCCAGGATGGAGTCTGTTCCCTTGAAGAAGAAGAAACCCAAAATAAATTAGAAACTTGCTGGCCCAGAAATCTCTTTCCACAACTACAAGGCCAGAGTTCTGGCAGTACTCCCATATGGTCCAAAAGCTACCCACTCACATGGCAAGCAAGGATTCTCCCTGATCTATCAGTAGCAAGGCCAACAACACGATTCCTTCCTTCCCTCATGATGGAACCAGCTTTCTCACACCTTACAGTGTCCTAAAAAAATTAATTAAGAGGACTAAACAATTGTGGTCTCAAAATTTCAAGGAAGTCAATAAAATGCATGCAATACAGACAACGAAATAGCAGTTATTTACCACCACCCAAGCAATTGAAAATGACAACATTGTTTTGATTGTTCATCTGTGGCTTTAGACCAAGAAAGGTGCCCAATCACTTTACATTTCTCAGTGCCCTTCTTGAAAAAAGCCATAGACCAGTGTTTCTCAACCTTGGCAACTTGAAGATGTCTGGACTTCAACTCCCAGAATTCCCCAGCCAGCATTCGCTGGCTGGGGAATTCTGGGAGTTGAAGTCCAGACATCTTCAAGTTGCCAAGGTTGAGAAACACTGCCATAGACAAAACATAAAGGAAAACAAAGCAGTGAATGGCTCAGAAGAAAAGAAAACCAGGGTTATCATCAAAGGAAATTAACAGAGGGTGGACAGCATAGAAAAACGGGTTAGCCCAGCCAAAATGGCATAATAGAAGGAAGACATGAAAAAAAGAACCTGGCTAAGTAGCAGAGCTGCCTGAAAAGCTGAACTGGCATTCTTTCCCACTTTTCTTTTTCATCATGAAAAGGAGAGGATATCTGTTCTCTCCAAAGCTTTCTCTCTTTTTTAAGCATTATAATGGCAGGGAAGGGGGATTGATTTCAGGGTAGAAGTTGCTTGGCTGTTATCTGTTTGCAACAGTCAAAGGTGACCGTGCAGGCACTGAGTTTCTTTCTATGCCACAGGGCACTCTTTCCAATCTGATAATGGATCTGTTTGCTGTAGCTGTTTTCTTTTCTTCCTATTCATTCTCTTCTATTGCAGTTCACCCTTTCACTCAAGGAAGGATCCTATACAACCACAATGCTGGAAAGATCTAATGGAGAATACAGCTAGAGACCCAAAGACCAAGATGTGGGTGAGAGATACTGGATGCTGAATGCACAAACACACACACATGAGATTCAGCTTCCCAACCCTACACTAAGAGATGAGTGGCACACAGTGATTTCTTCACCAACAACCCACTTTATGGCTCAGCATTGTGCATGAACCATGTGCATCCAATAAGATTGTAAAAGATATCATGACTTTGTGCCCTTCAAAACATTATTCAGTTACGGTATTTGAAACTAGAAAAGTACTAACATGGAAAACCTACTTAAATTAGAAACATCTACCCTGTCTATTTGCTTCAGATGGGAGCATTTCATGTAGTAAATTATGTGTTGCTGTGACTACACATTAAAAAGATACCTCATTTTGGTCCTCATTTTGGGCATCTGCTTTATTGTCTTCAGAAGATTCTTCCAAGCTCTGAACATGTCCTTTATTTCTCTTGTTTTCAGGCTCACTGGAGTCTTGGTCCTGTGTAGCATGCCAAAAGGATAAAAGACTTTGGCTTAAAGAAAGCCTTTTCTTTCTGCAGACAAATTTCTTTATTTATGAAATATCTCAAGTAAATAGCATATTTAGACATACAGCCAAAATAAAAGCAACTGCTTTGTAAGTAAAATAACATATCCCTCAAAGCTGTATATTAGACTTCCGGTTCCGGCTCCTGCGGCGACGAGCGAGCCTAGCGCTCGCTCGCCGTTTTGTTGCTTCTTCTGCCCCCCCACGGGGGCGAGACGCCCCCTTTTTGGGGGTCTCCCGTAGGGCCGGCTCGGCAGGGACGCCCCCCCTCACGGCGGTGGGGGAGGCGACCCTTTTGCCGCGGCCTAGGTGAAGGAGAACATGCTGCGGGGGGTTCTCCCTTCGCCAACGGCTGTCGGCGCCATTCACTTTAATGAAGAGGGCTGAGCGGAAGAGATCGGAAGGTCTGCCGAGGCTTCAGCTGCGAGGGAGAGTGAGTTTAAAAAAAGACTTTTTTTCCTTGCTGCCAGCCAGGCTGAATGGACTGGGAGGGGGGTGTTTGTTTTCAAAAAAAACCCCTCGGACTTAAGCGGCACTTAAAAATGGCTTCTCTGGAAGAGAAAGCGGAAATCTTAAATCCGGACTGTCTTTAACAAGGGAAAGTGGAATGCGGCTATTTGCAACATTGTTTCTAGGTCTGGCTGGTTAAAAAAAAAAAATTATTTTACTACTCTCTCCTCTGGGCTCTGAGATGGGCGGTGAAAAGTGGCTTCTCTTTGTCCCTACCTGACTATTTTAACTATGGAAAATTCCCAGCGTCTCTTTATAAGTGGGACTCTCTCTGGATATTAATGAAGAATTTTTTTCTGTTGGATTTGTGGTTCCTTTCTGGATTACCTTCGTTATTATAACTATTGAGTTGGAAAATTGGCTCTCTCTTGGTTCCTGAATTTTACAACGTTCCAACCTTGATCTGAACTTTTGGCTCCCGGTTAGTCTCACCAACCCCACCCTGAAAACGCCATTTTGGTGGCACTGACTTTAACAGTTAATCATGGCTCAAGAAACAGCACTGGCAAGTTTAGAACAACGGATGGCTTCTCTTGAAACTGTTATACAAACTTTGGTAAACGAAATTCAGGCCCAGAGGGCTGAAAACATCAATTTCAAGAAGGAGCTATTGGACATAAGGAAGCAAACGCTGGAAATTACACAGAAGACTGAAGAATTGGAAGGGGGGTTGGTGGGGGTTAAGGGAGAGATTAAAAATGTTACTAAAGAGGTTGAGGAAACAAGTGGGCATGTGTCTAGGATTGATATGGAAAGAATGACATATTTTTTGAGATTTCAGAATGTTTTTGAGCAACCTGGTGAATGCCTCCCTGATCTTATGAGCACAATTTTAGCAGACTATTTACAAAAACCTAAGGATGAGATCAGGGGGGACATTGACCTAGCCTATAGAATTAACTCAGCATATGCCAGGATAAATGAAGTGCCTAGAGAGATACATGTGAAATTTGTTAGAAGGTCAACCAGAGAGGAAATTTTGAAGGCGCAGAGAGGGAACCCCTTAATTTACCAACAAAAAACGGTCACTATCTTGAAGCAGATTCCTAGAAAGATTCGAGAAGCAAGACAGAAATTTTCCTTCTTGTCTAAAATTTTATTTGATCATGGGATTTGGTTCAAGTGGGTGACACCCGAAGGGATGCTGGTGTTCTGGGAAGGAGGAAGAGTGAGGATTAAAACAGTTGTTGAGGCGGAAGCCTTTCTTAAAAAACATTCCTCTATCCTGGGGGAAGATCCAGGGGGGACAGAGGGGGCCACGGCCCCGCCCGCTCGGGGCCAGGGAGGAGAAAAAGAAGATACAATAGCCAAGAGACTTAGATCTAAAAAATAACTTTGCCTTGATTTTCCTGAACAATTTTGCATAATATTTTCTGGATTTTTTGTAAATGTCTGACAGCATGGAATTGAGAATTTAGGTATATGTACTTGCTTTTACCTTGTAGTGTTATGAAAAATGTTTTTTTTTGTTATTTTTTTGTGTATTTTGAGGTCTCGGAAGGGCCGACGACTCTGACGTGAATGCTCTCAAAATTTCTTTGTATCCCTTACCCTACCCTATAGAAAAAATGTAAAACCAATAAAACTTTTTCAATTAAAAAAAAAAAAAAGCTGTATATTAGAGCCAAGGACTACAAAAGTTACAAAATAGATGACATTCAATAAAAGTGGATTATTAAAATACTGCTTCTACCTTAATTTATTTTTAATTAAGGGAACCACGTGATATGAACTAACTATCTCCTGGAAAAATAAATGGCTTCATAACTCAAGGGATTAATTCCTGCAATCAAAACATACAGTCAAAGAAGCGAGCTCAGTTCCATCTATATACTACTAAAACTTTGTAGCCTTCAATTAGCGCAAACAGTATGTCGTAGTACTAAACCTTTTGAATCCAGGACCTCAAATCTGCACATTTAAAAGAATGCGTGCAAAATCTGGAATCCGTTACTCTTGTATAATTAAAATTTCAAGGATCTTCATACAGCTATAATGCTGCTTTGATTACGTAATTGTGATTTCTGATGCTCCATACCAGTTTCCCACAGGCAATGGGGAAGCAGACAGAAAGTTAGAAATCACTCCTGCTGCCACTGTTTTTTTGCCCACCTGTGGTCCTTCTGTTTAGATAAGGAAATTTCTCTGAAAGGATGCCCTATCAGGCAACACTACAAAAGCAGTACCTAACCAAGGATAAGTGAATGACTCTTTTTCTCACTGGACCAACATTAGACTTCTCTGTGTCCAAAATCACCAGAAGTACAGGTAGTCCTCGACTTACAAGTGTTCATTCAGCGACCATTCAAAGTTACAACAGCACTGAAAAAAGTGACATGACCATTTTTCACTTATGACCATTGCAGCACTTGGCAACTGACTCATATTTATGACGGTTGCAGTGTCCCAGAGTCACATGGTTACCTTTTGCGACCTTCTGATAAAATGAGTCAAAATACATTTAACAAATATTTCACCAACCACACTCAACGTGTAGTCCTCAATGGAACTGCATCTACATGGAGGGAAGTATGCAGTGGGGTACCCCAAGGCTCTGTTTTAGGCCCAGTACTCTTCAACATCTTCATCAATGATTTGGACGAAGGAATAAATGGGGAACTCATCAAATTTGCAGATGACACCAAGCTGGCAGGAATAGCCAACACTCCAGAAGATAGGCTTAAGATACAGAAGGATCTTGACGAACTTGAACATTGGCCACTATTTAATAAAATGAAATTCAATGGTGAAAAGAGTAAGGTTCTACATTTAGGCAACAAAAATGAAATGCACAGGTACAGTATAGGTGGTACTTTGCTCAATAGTAGTAACTGTGAAAGGGATCTTGTAGTCCTAGTGGACAATCGTTTAAATATGAGCCAGCAGTGTGCAAGCAGCTGCCAAAAAAGCTAACACAGTTCTAGCTGCATAAATAGAGGGATAGAATCAAGATCACGGGAAGTGTTAATACCACTTTATAATGCCTTGGAAAGGCCACACTTGGAATACGGCATCTAGTTTTGGTCGCCACGATGTAGAAAAGATGTGGAGACTCTAGAAAGAGTGCAGAGAAGAGCAACAAAGATGATTAGGGGACTGGAGACTAAAACATATGAAGAATGGTTGCAGGAACTGGGTATGTCTAGTTTAATGAAAAGAAGGACTAGGGGAGACAGGATAGCAGTGTTCCAATATCTCAGGGGTTGCCACAAAGAAGAGGGAGTCAAACTATTCTCCAAAGCATCAGAGGGCAGAACAAGAAACAATGGGTGGAAACTAATCAAGGAGAGAAGCAACTGAGGAGGAATTTCCTGACAGTTAGAACAATTAATCAGTGGAACAGAAGTTGCCTCCAGAAGTTGTGAGTGCCCCAACATTGGAAGTCTTTAAGAAGATGTTGGATAGGCATTTGTCTGAAATGGTATAGGGTTTCCTGCCTAGGCAGGGGGTTGGACTAGATGACCTCCAAGGTCCCTTCCAACTCTGCTATTGTATTGCATTGTACTTAGCAACAGAAATGTTAGGCTGAGTTGTGGTTGTAAGTCGAGGATTACCTGTATAACATAAATTGCCCCAAGCATAGGATACAATACCAGGGAATATTATTTTATTCCATTTGCATTTATATTTTGATTTTACATTCAATACCAAAAGCACTAAAAATAATGTTTTGATATGAATAATGATCAAGCAGTAGAAATATCAAGCACTTGCCTCCTGGGAATACGTGACGTTCCATGCTCTCAGTTCACTATCAGCAGACCCAGTAATAAGAAGTTTTTCATCAGAAGCCAAAACTAACCCCCACACCTAAGGAAGAGCATGTGAAAAGCATTTCTTATTTTAATACAGTAGCTCGTTCTTCAGAGAAGACTGAAAACTAAATCTACTTCCCTCGTTTCTGTAAGTTTAATTTCCTCACTTTACTGCCAGAAAACCCAAAGGCAAAAAGATTTAATGGTCCCTTAAGATAAGACTTGGGCTTACTACAATATACTATTTTACTTTCATCAATGAAAGTTATTTGCATAGAGGACACTATTCTTATCCATTATAATAGGCAATTCAGAATAACATTCTACAAATTCTTCCTATCTGTAAAAATAGTCCCTTAAAAATGCACATAAAGTGAAAAAAGAAAATCCCTGTGATTATCTCTCTAAATGAGCAGTCAGTAAGTGAAGGCTACCTATATACAGATAGCCCTCAACTTATTCCCGGTCACTTAGCAACCATTCAATGTTACAATGGATCTACCACTGGGCCTACTGATAACCTGGATTCAAAGCTTCAATGAGGTTTTCCCATGGTTACATGCCTGAACTTTGTGTGCCCAGTGACAAAGCCACATTTTGACTATTTGCAGCAACCCACAATCATGTCACTGCATTTTATGATGGTTTTGCTGCAAATTGGCACTTTGGGGGTTTGGCAAAATTGTGCCATAGTGAACAGTGAGTTTACCTAATGACTGGTGATCGATCGTTCAACGGATGCTACTAAAAGGTCATGGACTGGTCACGTGACCAATCCATTTTACGAGCATCATGACTTAGGCTTGTCAAGGACTGCCTACTGTATACTTTGAAAAGACATTATTTTTTTTCTTGCTACTATTCTCACCTGCAAATCTGCATTCTACTTACTTCAGAGCGGTGCCCAACCAATGTTTTAAAACAGTGCTGAGTATCCAGGTCCCACCATTTTACTACAGTATCTTTTCCACTGCAAGAAAATGTTGCTTCATAAATGTTACGGAAAATATTACCATTACATCAGAAATTTCCCCTATTCTGTAGCAGGTATGTACACAGTACAGAAAAAATTAAAACCTATAGATTAAGTTCTCCAGACAATGCATTATTTCAATGGGAGGTGACAAAGCTAAAAAAATTACTCAGAATTAGCTTACCCATGAAACACGTGAAGCCAATTTTTATTGTAATGCTAAGAGTCTTTCTGAATGCGTAGACTGTTCTTTACTAATACCCTTAATTTTGAAAAGGAAGCATCTATGCATATTTCATGCAGGATAAATTACAGGTTAATCTTCTCAATAGAATAAGAGAAAAAAAAATAAAGGTTCCTTCAATTTATTCACAGATTTGGTGAATTAATGCAAGAACATCTTATTTGAGGTATTAACACTAAGCCAACTGTCTACAATGCAAATAATACAACTGACCTAATGAATAATTAATTTTCAGGATTAACTTTTTCTCTTAATTCTTAGCAATTTTTTTTTAACTTAAGTAAAATTGCAGTACTTAGTAGGTGATTTGGAGGGGGCAGATAGTACACAATTACCTAGAAATCAATATATTTTTTGCTTTCAGGAATGATAGCTGTGTTATTGCATCCTTGTGGCCTTTCAACCGGTATAAACCACTCTCATTGATCACATCCCAAATTATGATATCTGTGTCCTGGAGAAAAAAAAATTGAAGAAATTAAATGGCTCAACATGTTATTTTCCTGGCAATGAATAGGGTAAACTCACCCCATTACCCAGTGTCAAATATATTTCCTGCTTCCCTATGATCTCAAAAATATAAAATTAAAAATGTCATTCCTGATTTTTTTAAAGATCAAAACAACAAAAGGCAATGTGTTCAATATTTTTGTTGTTTACATATTTCACTACATGTCCTGCCTATCTTTCAGAAATGCCTTCTTAAACTATTTAATAAAACAATAACAAAATCTGACAGCAAAATCTCCTTCACAAGACTTAAGGGAAGTGGTTTCCCAATTGTCACTGAACTACAATTCTCAGCAGCCCCAGCCAAATTGAGAGATGTGTGCAAAATCAGTTTATAGAGTCTGAATTGTTACAGGTTTTCTAAACTTAGAGAGACAAAAAAGTTTCTGTATTCATTTCTTTCTGCCACTCAGATTACTCATAGGAAAGTCATGTTTCTTGACTCCCACGATTTGCTACTATTTCCTTGAAGGTGCATTTACTGTCAAGCTTTGCTTGCCTGATTCTTCAATAACATTTATATGCAGCTTGGCATAGTAATTAAGGGCACCAGGCTAGAATCATGAGTTCTAGGTTGCCTTAGGTATGACGTTTCGGCCCCAAAAGGTAGTGGCAAACCTCATCCAAAAAGCTTGTCAAGAAAACTGCCAGGACTGTCCAGGAAGATACCAAGAGTCAAGATTGACTAGAAAACCTAAAAACAAAACTAAAAACCTTTATCCTAAAAAGGATCTGAAGGTAACAGACCAAAAAAAAAACCCCTAGTTAATCAAAGCCAATAAAGTGACTGCAATACCGCAATGTAGATAAGCCTACTTGTACCAAGGATTTCAGAATATCGGCACTGGGTATCTAGTTATTAAACTGGAAGATATGTAAGTACTTACAATTTTACACTGTATTTGGAACTATTTCATTGCATGGTACAGAAATTTATGAAAGCTTGTTCTTTTTTGGGGGTAAGAAAATCTCAGAATCAGGTCTCAAAAATTGAGAGGATGTTTGCAATTCTAAAAATGCCCTGCACACTTCCAATTAGCTACTTTGAAAGTAATGCTTCCTCAATAAATATGGATAGCATTTCCATTTTTCTTTTTATATCCTGTTACCATATGTATAACATTCATTTTCACTGTCTGCATTTTTCCCTATTCCTCACTGATTTTCTCCCAAATGATGCAGATTTTTCACCTTGCTATTCTCTCCAATCCCAAGCATATTTGTTTAATTTTAGTATTAGTTGGTAAGCAAGCAAAGACATTCAGCTTCCATTGTCTTTCCCTCTACTTCTTCTAGGAAAATAGTCTAGATTCAGAAAATCATGGGTCCCAAAATGAACAGAATAAAACAGAAATAGATGGCTGACAAGCACAAAAAATCAACTATCACCTTGGCATGTGTTAAGGTGCCACTATTCTCAATATAAATACTAAATATTTGGAAAACTAATAGGTACAATGTAGAACCCTATTCATGGAACTTTAATCTCTGCATTAATTGGGGGGGGGGGGGGGAGTTCACTAACCTCCATATCCTACTTGGGAACAACCAAAAACATTTAGTTGATCAGTGATAGAAACAAATATCACATATTCCATTCTTGTGTTATACCTACCCGTTTTCGCTGTTCCCCTTATTTCTCTCTCTTTTCCTAAACTCCTAAAAATAGGGACCTAAAATCTATCTCACACAAATCCATTCCATGAATTTCCATACTCAGATCTCCAATTGCTTTTCACTGAGCTTTAATCATATGTTTCATTTACATTTATGACAATCAGCAACTCAAAAAATTATCACCTTTGATCCTGATGCCAAACATCCTCCCAGCTCATCAAATTTCAAGACAGTAACAGCAGCTTTATGGCCATTGAATGTGACAGTTTTTTCAGCACTTAAGAGGTTGAACAAACAGATTGAACCATCCTCATATCCAACAACCAAATGCAAACCATCTGGAGATGGGCAGAGGGCAGTGACTTCCTGCTTGGGGCCCTGAAAAATGAGAATCTGCAATGCAAAACAGGAGAACTTTACACTTTGGAATAGTAAAAGATTCCAAAGAAAGCAGCAATTAGTACATGGTTGCTCTGAGGAAATAAATTATTTTAGACTCACTGCTCTATTATTTCAATGCTGAAACTTTGGATCCTTTTAATAGAAAAAAGGACAATTGCAACATTTTGAATTTAAAAAAATGAACATGTTCAATTTATCAGAAGTTTATTTTTTAACAGTAATTACAACCATACCTTTTAGCAAAAGCAATGTGGAATTGGTGACTTTTTAAATAATGCGTATTATTTATGATTAGGATGCTGACCTAGAAAAAAGTTTGAGGCCTCCCTTAAGCACAAAAGTCATCTGGCTAACTTTGGGCCAATCACTCTCTGTTGGCCCACCCCACCCCAAAGGGTCGTTGCTGTAAGGAAAACAGGAAGCAGGAGTATGTGTGTGTGCATATATGTGTGTGTGTGTGTATGTATGTTTCCGACCGCTGCTCCCCTCCGCGGGGAGGCGGGACCTGAGTTACCAATCTGGTTCCGCCCCAGGCACCTGATGGACCCGGATGGGTTCCAAACGGCGCTTGGGCCAGTTCCTGTACCCCTGACCCGCGCCCCGATGGAGGACCTCGTGGCCGCATGGAATAGTGCGACCGCGGGAGCCTTGGATCGGGTCGCGCCCTTGCGGCCTCTCTTGCGGCGGCGGAACACCCTGGCTCCTTGATTTACCGAGGAGCTGGGGGTGATGAAACGCCGCAAGAGATGCCTAGAGAGTAGATGGAGGTCTTCTCGTTCTGAATCTGACCGGACACAGGTAAGAGCCCATTTACGGACTTACATTGTGGCGCTGAGAGTAGCCAAACGTCATCATTGCGCTACTCTCATAGCATCCGCAGAAAACCGCCCTGCCACCCTGTTTAGGGTGACCCGCTCCCTCCTTCAACAGAGGGTGCGGGAAGCCCCGCAACAGGGTAGAGCAGAGGAATTTGTGACTTTTCTGCAGGAGAAAATCGCTCAGATACAGAACGAGTTACCCCCCATTCATGGCCCAGTGGGATGCCACGAGAGAGATCTTGTTTGGGAGGAATTTGACTCCGTTACTTCCGAGGATATGGACAGGTTACGTGGGCGACTGCGAGCCACCACATGTTTATTGGACCCGTGTCCCTCCTGGCTTGTACTGGCATCCTGGGAGGTGACACGAGGCTGGCTCCAGGAGGTGGCCAACGCTTCCTTGAGTGAGGGTGCCTTGCCTGCTCCCCTAAAAGAAGCGATGGTGAGGCCCCTCCTTAAGAAGCCCTCCTTGGATCCAGCTACTTTGAACAACTACCGTCCCGTCTCCAACCTTCCCTTTTTGGCGAAGGTTGTCGAGAGTGTGGTGGCACAACAGTTTCCCCGTCACCTGGAGGAAGTAGACTATCTAGATCCGCGCCAGTCCGGCTTCCGGCCCGGGCATAGCACCGAGACGGTATTGGTCGCGTTGGTTGATGATCTCTGGAGGGCCAGAGATGGGGGTTGTTCCTCCATCCTGGTCCTATTAGACCTCTCGGCGGCTTTCGATACCATCGACCATGGTATCCTATTGCATCGGCTGGGGGGGTTGGGGGTGGGAGGCACCGTTTTACGGTGGTTCTCCTCCTACCTCTCTGGCCGATCGCAATTTGTATTGACAGGGGGGCAGAGGTCGACCGCGAGACCCCTCACATGTGGGGTGCCTCAGGGGTCGGTCCTCTCGCCCCTCCTGTTCAACACATACATGAAGCCGCTGGGTGAGATCATCCGTGGTTTTGGGGTAGAATACCATCTGTACGCTGACGACATCCAGCTGTACATTTCTACCCCAAACCACCCCAACGATGCCGTAGCGGTGATGTGCCAGTGCCTGGAAGCTGTACGGATCTGGATGGGAAGTAACGGACTCAGGCTCAACCCGACCAAGACCGAGTGGCTGTGGTTTCCGGCCGCCCGATTCAACCAGCTTACTCCATCGCTGGCCATAGGGGGCGAACATCTTGCCCCTGTGGATGGGGCGCGCAATTTGGGTGTCCTCCTGGATGCCCGGCTGTCCATGGAAGATCAAGTGACAGCCGTGGCCAGGAGGGCGTTTTACCAGGTTCGCCTGGTTCGCCAATTGCGCCCCCTATTGGATCGGGACGCCCTTCGCACAGTCACTCATGCTCTCGTGACATCCCGACTGGACTATTGTAACTCTCTCTACATGGGGCTGCCCCTGAGGTGCACCCGGAGGCTTCAGCTAGTCCAGAATGCAGCCGCGCGAGCAATTATGGGGACCGCAAGGTCTACCCATGTAACACCGCTCTTGCGCGAGCTGCACTGGCTGCCTGTCGTCTTCCGGGTGCGCTTCAAGGTGTTAATCATCATCTTTAAAGCGCTCCATGGCTCGGGACCTAGCTATCTGCAGGATCGGATCCTGCCTCATACATCCTCACGGCCGATTCGCTCCCACAGAGAGGGGCTTCTCCGGGTGCCGTCCACTAGACTGTGTCAGCGGGCGACACCCAGGGGAAGGGCGCTCTCTGTGGCGGGCCCGGCCCTCTGGAACGACCTTCCCCCCGACATCAGGACAACTACGGACCTCCGCTCCTTCCGTCTTAAATTAAAAACTTACTTTTTCCGTCTGGCCGGCCTGGGATAGCCTCCTTGCCTTGGGATTTTACAGAATAGGTTTTAGTTTAATTGGGATTTTAGCACAGGGTTTATTTAATTGGTTCTTAACTTTTGTTGGTATATTTATTGTTGTTTGTTATTTATTGCTTTTATGCTACCTGTGCACCGCCCCGAGTCCCCATGGGGAGAGGGGGCGGTCTAGAAATAATAAATTTCATTTCAATTTCATTTCATTTGTATGTATATATATTTGTTTTCGTAGATTTTCAAGGGTGTAGGTATGCTGGTCTTGTTGTATTCAGATCTTTTCCCATGTAAGATTGAGATTGTCTTGGCAACGTTTTGGCGAAGTCTCACTCGCCATCTTCAGGCTGGTATTTTTGGCTTCGGAGCTGCTGTCTTTCTATAAATCTTGGGGAGTGGGGGGGTGGAGTGCTGGCTTTGTTGCTCTGAGTGGGTTGTTTGGCTGTGTAGTTGAATCATGATTGGTAGATTGGTGCTGATTGGTGCTGGCTGTGTGTTCGTTGTTCTTTTGTATTGTAATGGCCTGGGTGGTGGGTGGGGCTTGTTTTGTTGACTAGGGCTGGTTTCCAGATGTCTGGTAGGCGGGAGGTATCGTCACGTTTATTCATGTTGTGGGGGTGTTTCTCTATTTCGATGGCTTCCATAATTATTCTCTTGTTGAAGTGTTCAGTTTTGAGATTAATTTGGTTCCTTCAAAATCAATTTCATGTCCTGTAATTTTAAGGTGCTGGTAGAGGGAGGAAGTTTGTTCTTTTTTTCTTACTGTGTTCTTGTGTTCTGCAATGTGTGCATTTATTCTCCTATTGGGTTGTCCTATGTATGTTGCAGGGCAGATTTTCATGGTATTCCGTAGAATCGTTGGTTTTCTAGCTGGATCTTGTCTTTGGGGTTTCTTAAGATGTTGGCTATTTTTTGGTTAGTGTTGAAGGCTGTCTTGATATTGTGCTTGTGGAGAATTTTGCTGATTTTATCTGTGGTACCTTTGATATAAGGGAGGAGGGTTATGCCGTTGACCTGTTCGGTGTCTCAGTTCTTGGGGGAGTGTCTCCTTTTGGATTAGATTGGTAATTGTTTTTCTTTGGAATCCGTTGGAGATTAATACATTTGTGAGAGTGTGCAATTCAGTTTTCAGGTGGCATTTGTCAGCTAGGCATTTGGTTCTGGAGATGTGGGTCTTAGCTACAGAGTTGATCTGTGCAGGGTGATGATGGGATTGTGAGTTTAGGTAGCAGTTGGTGTGCGTTTTTTCCCGGTAGATAGTGTGTCCTAGGGAGCCATTGCGTTTTTTTGTAGATTAAGACATCCAGAAAGGGAAGTTGGTTATTAGCTTCTATTTCCATAGTGAATTATATTTTGGGGTGTAGGCTGCTGAGATGTGTGAGGAAGTTGTCCAGTTTTTCTTTCCCATGTGGCCAAATTACAAAAGTGTCATCTACATATCTAAGCCAGAGTTTGTGTTTATGTTCAGATTTATCTAAAGCGTTAGTTTCAAAATGTTCCATGTCTAAGTTTGCAATGACAAGTGAGAGGGATGATCCCATGGGTGCTCCTTCTATCTGTTTGTATCTTTGTTCATTATGGGTGAAGTATGTGTTGGTTAGGCAGTGGTTGGTCAGATCCAGGATGTGCTTAGGGGTTTTTTATTTGTTCTGGATAGCTGTCAAGGCTTCTTTTATACACACACACATGTATCTACACACACACACACACATATTATATAATAACAAAAATAATATGTCATTTCAGCTTTTTCATTTTGCTTTAAAGCTCTGTGAATGTTGTAAATGTGAAGAGGGTCAAAAAGGTATTTCTTCATCACGATCACAGTACCCAAATGAGGTAATTATTTAAACAGGGATACCTATAATGTTTTTCTGTGACTCCCTCAAACACCAGGGTGATCATGGCAGTAATTTTAAATAAACCTTCATTAACATCCAGCACTTTTCATTTAATCTTTTAAACACAAAAAACCCCATCAAGAACAAAATCCCATTTATAATATAGAGGATATATAGGATCCCTTCCCACTCTGTTCATCTGATCTGATTTTAATACATAAGGAGCCTGGCTTTGTGCTTACCTTTTCTCCTTTCCTTGAATCCCAGAGGAAAACATGTTCACAAGCTGGCACTGCAACATAGCGACCTTTCTCACCACGCAGGGTCACAAAGGCAATGTTGCCTTTCTGGCTGGCAATCACTCCAAAGAGGGCGGTGTCTGCATACCGCAAATATTGCTTGGTGAGGCCCATGGGTAGGCTTCAGGTTTTTGCAAAGTCCAAACTAGGCCGAACTAGTTGAACTCATTATTTCTGAAGACATTAAAAAAATGTTACCTTTTTAGCCAGCCATTATTACTCTTCTATTTTCAAAACTCTAACACAGAAACACCCCAATTTCTGGTATTTTGCAGAATTCACTTCTGCAGAACCCTTTTTTTGGGGGGCTCTGCAGGTGTTGGGTTTTTATCAGGAAGGACCGATTTCAGACTCGACTCAGCCACTCAGATTGGCTGGGCAGCCCGGCTCAGTTTCTCCAAAGGCAAAATGTGTAGCAGTGCAGCAGGAGGAGCGACATCACCGTATAAGCCACGCGAGGGAAGGGACTCCCGATCTGAATGTACGGCGGGCAGGTCCCAGCTGCTGCCGTTTCCTCCGCTTGAGTCTTCCCTCCTGCAGCGAACGTCAGTCAGCCGAGCAGCGACACTATCTGTTCGCTGCACGTGTAGCGGGGCTGAACCTGCCAACCCAGCATGCTTAGGCAGAGGAAGCGGAAGAGGCGGGACGAAGATAAAGAGAGCATGGAGCTATGGAAATATAGAGAGACTCATCTCACTATGGGATTAAACTCTCGAGTTTCAAGCAACAATCGTAGTTCGTTTAAAGCGCGCGCGTGTGTATGTGTGTCCCCGTCCGTCCAACCTTGGCAACTTTAAGACTTAAAATTGCCAAGGTTGGAGACCCCTGGTTTAAAGCACAATGAACAACTCCGTCCATTTCCAATTTTAATCCCAGCAAGTGTAAACGCCTCGCTCAAACAAAGGGATTGCCTGCAAGACGCACGTAGGGATTGGCCTGGGGCAGAGTTTTAAGAAGCCGGAGGTGGGGATCCGTCAAATGGGGCCTCCCTGATGCCATTTCTCAGTTCTCCTTTAGGGCCAATCACGATATAAAAGTTGCCTTCTGCTCTCCCTCTTAATTCCGATTTGAAACTAATTAAACATGACTATTAGATAAGACTATATAAGCAAACACTGGGGGGGGGGGTGGACACACAAAGTTGTAGCATACTCCTTTCTACGTGATCTTATATCCACCATATTAACAATTAAACGGCAGTTAATACGATCCCTATCAGTATTTCTCTGTGCCAACTTTAAGAAGGGTGGACTTCAATTCCTAGAGTGCCCCAGCCAGAATGCATGCAGGGGAATTCTGGGAGTTCCAAGTCCACCCTTCTTAAAATTTGTCACATTTGAGGAAATGGGATAGCCGCAGTGAACTTTTGCAACAACCAAGCCTATCAATCTTAATTCTCAATCAATCCTTAATTAATTCTTAATCAGTTCTCAATCTTAGCGAAACACTGCTTTAAAGCAATCTACCGTTCTCGCTTTACAGACGCTGCAGCTTCGAAGCCTCCTCAGTTTGCAATAGGGACCGGGGCTATCTCGGCACTTGTTAAACCCCCCCCCCCCAAATGACACTACCTCAAAACCAGTGGTGTATTAACCATTAAGCAGACTAAGCACGTGCTTAGGGCACCAGGCCCTAAGGGGGCACCACAAAGTTGAGAAAGGAAGTAAAACACCAAAGAAGATTTGTACAGTATGTGGGAGGGGGGGGGGCAACATTTGTCAGTGCTTAGGGGTCTGCAAAGTTGGCTCTTTTAAGACTGGTGGACTTCAACTCCCTGAATTCCCCAGCCAGCCATGCTGTTGAAAGTCTTGAAAGAGCCAACTTTGCAGACTTTAGGGCACCACTGAGCCTTAATCCACAAGGTGCGCAGGAAGCAAAGGCACGTGTTTCTAGACCAAGGAATTGACCCCCGTCGCCCATGTGGCTACAAAGCTCAGCCGGCTGCTCTGGCGTCTTTGGGAGCATCTGCCAGGCCGGGCAGACATTGGAGCGACCAATCGCAACCCTTCGTGTCCCGTTCGTTCTTCTCCCATTCTCCATCTTTTCTCGCATCTGCGGCGCAACCTGGGTTTGGGCACTCGGATACGACGGGGCGGAAAGCAGAAGGCGGCGCTTGGCGGATTGGGGCGTTCACCGGAAGAGGGACCGAACGAACGGGACGCGGGGAGTCGGTCGGTGGTCGCTTTCCGCGATTCTGCTCCTCGGGTATTGGTATGGTCCCGCCGAGCCTCTGGCAAAGGACACGTCCTGGCCGCCCGGGGGTGGCAGCCATGCAACCGTGAGTGTCGCGAGACCCCGAGGCGAGGTGGGTGTCGTCGACGACCCCGGGGGGGGGGGCGGGGGACGCCTTGCCTTGGCACGCGGAGCCCGGCCGGCTCATGCCTTCCTATTCCTCGGGTTCGCCTTTGGCTCGCGGCCTCTCGTCGGGAGGAAGAGGAAAGGAGGGCGCGGAATTCTTGACCGTGGTGGTGGGAGAGAATTATTCTCCCCTCCGAGAAAAGAGGAACTGAAACTCCCTGGGGAAGAAGAGGGGGAGGCAGGACGCGTTCACCGGGCTATTTTTGTTGCCGGGGGTGGGGGAGGGCGGTTCGGGTGCATGGAGTTCTGCTGTTAGTCCAGGGGGTCTGCAAAGTTGGCTCTTTTAAGACTGGTGGACTTCAACTCCCAGAATTCCTCAGCTAGCCATGGCTGGCTGGGAAATTCTGGGAGTTGAAGTCCACCAATCTTAAAAGAGCCAACTTTGCAGACCAGTTAGTGAAAAGGCTGGAACCCTCCATGCTGCCTGGAGAAATGTCAAGTTTAAACTAAACTTCTCAGGGATGACTTCTTCTGGCGGTATTCCGTTGGAGTGGGGCGGCTAGGTAATTTAAATAAATATAAATACCGATACGCTTATAATTATATCAATGTAGTAATATAATAGCATCGATATAAAGCTTTTATGTGTAGGTATATATGTATAATATAAATAGCAATACAATATGTTTCTAGATTATTTAAGATGGATTCTGGGTAAAAATTGGACCCATTAAATCAGTGTTTCTCAACTTTGGCAACTTGAAGATGTCCGAACTTCAACTCCCAGCATTTGCTGGGTAGAGAATTCTGGGAGTTGAAGTCTGGACATCTTCAAGTTGCCAAGGTTGAGAAACACTGCATTAAATGTTTAAAAAACCCTCATGATTTTGTGGAGAAATTGAAGTTCATTCCAATCTGTGTGCATGTTGAACAGTAACTCTCATGGCTCCAACAAATTGACACTGCCTTGTTGCCCAAACATGGGGTTTCAGGTATAGATACCTATGGACTTTCATATGCAATACTATTGAAACCACTGTCAAAATATGGATCATATACAGCTTCATAGAATGAGCCATATTAACCATATAAGATTTTTTGCAGCCATAGGTTTACGTTTATTACAATGTGACCCCCCTGAAGAAACAAATGATAGATTGCTTCCACCTGCACAAAATTAATCACAACTGTTACAGATCTGAAGAAGTTTTAGTGCCTCTGTTGTGACACTTAAAATCACCAGATTTTAATTGATTTTGTTTAAATTAATGCAGATTGCTCTGATTTGTTTAAAACAATATAAGAGAGACCAAATGCATAGCATCTAATTTGTATTTTGACCACATATTATTCAGTATTTCCATCACATAGAATTCAAAAATTGTCACCTCTTTAATTATTTCAGGCAGATCTCGGATGGAAGTCATGACAATCCATACCTCTGATCTGCATTCTGTTATGGTGGAACCAAAAAACCCAGGGTTTTTTTGTGTGCGGAACATTTGGTGATCTTAACTTTGATATTTGAGCTAAATGTGTGTTCTTAGCTACTTTCTTCATTAATTCTTACTGTATGACCTTTACCTGAGTTAATATTTTTCACCAGTTCTCCTAATAGAGTTGCAGCAATTAAAAAAAAACACCAAAAAACCCTGAAGGCAGATTTCTTCCCATCTAACGAAACAATGGTCTCTTGTATGGTATACAGAATCTGGGCAAGATCTTAGACTCACATGTCTAACAGATTTCCTGTCATATATTATTGGGGGTGTGTGTGAAGTTTTTGTGTCTTTCCCCCTTATGATATAAGCAGGGATTAGAGTTGTTTTTAATCCATATTTTGTTTTATTTCAACTAGGCAGTTATAGAAACTAAGATTTGATGTTGGCTTCTTTAAAACAGTGGAAATCACAAATTGATGTTCTAAGTGATATTGATATTCCAGGCACATGAACTCTAAACTTGTATGACTTTATTTTAGGTATGTTGTACTAAATTATTATTTAAAATGGTGTATGAATGGAAGGTATTGATTTAAGATGAAAAATAAGAGTGTATTAAACACACTGAATTTTTATTTTGTTGTATATTTTAATGTGAAACAGCAATATTTCAATAAGCAGTGAAGTGCTTATGAAGTGAACTGAAATAAGTGATTCCATGGATCCTTTGGGAGCTCCTTCCAATTTTGTGGATATTAATACTTTGCCGGGATGGTCTAACTACCACAATGAGAACCAATCAAATAGCTCTCATTTACCAATCAAAGGGGGGAATGTTGATGTTCGATCACCCTTCCCATATAGGGAAGACATCAATGCAAAGATAATATTATGGTAAGTTTGTATCTCATTATCTTAAATAGCCATTAAACAATATCAAACATTTAGATTTCTGTCAGATTCATTCCATTAGCAAGAATGAGTTACCGTATTTTTTGGCGTATAAGACACACCTTTTTCCTCTAAAAAGAGGCTGAAAATCTGGGTGCGTCTTATACATCGAATACAGAATTTTGTGCCTCCTGAAGCGCTGCCCATTCACCAAAATGGCCGTGCATAGCCTTATGGAGGCTTTCAGAGAGCTCCTGGGGCTGGGGAGGGCAAAAATGAGCAAAAAACAGGGTGTTTTTTGCCCCCCCTGCCCCCAGCAGGACTCTAAGTCTCAATAAGGCTAGGCCTGCAATTTTTTTGACCAAATAATTGGTCCGTTTTCGGCCCAAATGTCCCGTCCCCCCCCCCCCCCCCAAGCATTCTGCAAGCTCCCCCAAGGCTATTCATGCCTTTTATTTGGGGAAAAAATGGGCCGTTTGGGGAGAGTGCAAAAACTTTTTTTTCCTTTTGGAAAGCTGTTTAGTTAGAGGGATTGATGAGAATTACATTGGTCAAGGGCTGTGCCAACAGAAACAAAGATTTAGGTACTACAGGTTGTCAGCTATTTCCTTCTTCAGCACATGGGTAAATACACCTGAAAACAGTGCCGCCCTGGGTCCTTTTTGGAGAAGGTGCGGGGTATAAATCTAATAAAATAAAATCTCAAAAAATCTACCTACCTACCTACCTACTCTCTCTCTCCCTACCTACCCACTGTATTTCTCTCTCCCCCGCTCTATCTACCTATATACTTAACTTCTCTTTCTCTCTATCCCTCTACCTACCTACCTATCAACTCTCTCTCTCTCTCTCTCCCCCTACCTATCTGCCTACTGCATCTCTCTCTCCCTCTCTCTCTCCCTTTATCTACCTACCAACTCTCTCTCTCTCCCTACCTACCTACTGTATTTCTTTCTCTTTCTCTCCTTCTCTATCTATCTACCTACCTACTTTTTTAAAAAAATTGCCTCTTCAAAACCTTATGCTCTGAAAAATACGGTACATTTACAAGCTTACCAAAATATAAGAACTTCAGTATTTAAAAAAAACAAAATGTTTTGCTTATGTTTATTTATTTTACTAACTGTAAGAAATCCTCACAATTTGAGGCATTTGGGAGGCTACTTATCTTCTTAATCCTTCTCATTTATAAATATGAATATATTGATTGGCCTCTTTCAATTCAGTTTTCCTTTTAAAAGTGTACATTCTCTTTTGAGGACCTCCATAGTCTTAATATATTTTAGGGCAATTAAAGTGCGTGTCTTGGATATGATGGCTATTTTTCTATTCATAGTATAGTAGTAATCTAGGTGGTATAGTGTTAGGTGGTATTTTCTGAGAATAGTCAGATGTTAAAATGTGCAGATTTTGGCAGTGCTCCATTGCTTTCTACCTGATTAATCAGTACTGCTATGGGAAACAAATAACTAGATGGAGAACTTCCTTTTTATATGCAGGTATCTTTGATTCTACTTTTATTTCTTCTGCATTGTTAATGAATTGTAATCTTTTCAAAGGAGAGGCAACGTAGCATTGCTGAACTGCACAGCTATAGTAAACACCAGCAATGAGTCCCTCACAGATAAGAATCCAGTCTCTGAAAGCATCTCCATGCACGCGGGACCTGACTTAAAAGTTGAACTACAGAAACTTAAAGGTCAGAATAGTATGTCAATTTTCATAAAACAAGCTTTGCTTCAGTGATTCTTTTTTCCCTTTGTTAGGTACTTCAGGATAAATGGCTGCAGAGGTCAAGGATGCAAGAGCCACAACATTTGCCACAAATTACTTAGCCACAATTGCATTTTTAAAAACTAAATGACCATCTTTATGCAAGAAATTTATTATCACCTAGGTAATATGTGAAAGAAACGGGAAGGAAATTACTAAGTATTAGAAGAGGTGTTTAATTTTCTTCATTTTCTAGAATAGAAACTTGATTCTGGGGAGATATTTCAAGTTTTAAAGAAAAAAAATGGATGCTGTAGCAAGAAATGCAATTTTCAACGGGAAAAGGTCTATGATTGCCTGATTGGACAGAAAACCTGAACACTAACGAGTGATCTGAAATGGTCATTTGGTCTTGGAACAAACAGTCTAGAGCAGGGGTGGGCAAACTTTGCAACTTTAAGTCTGAAGGACTTCAGCTCCCAAAATTCTCCAGCCAGCAAAGTTGGCTGGGAGCTGAAGTCCTTCAGACTTAAAGTTGCAAAGTTTGCCCACCCCTGGTCTAGAGTATTGCACTGCAAGGTCAGATTACTCCTTCTGATGCAGGCAAAAAGACTCTTGTGCAATTCGTGAAAAGTAGACAAACATGTTTTAGAGCCATCCAAATTCAATAGCAAGTTCTCAGACCTATCCCACCACTTGATGGAATTTCTGGTCAGTGAGATGGACTTGTAGATTCTTGTTATTACAACGACACCATGCTTACTGACTGCATCTGGTATAACCTGGTAGACAGTGCTAGGAATAACTCTGTTTCCTCTTTCCTTCAGCAGGCCTTGTAATAAATGCCAGGTCAGTATTTTCATTCAAGATGTTTTATCAAAAGTTCACCTGGCATTAGAAGACTAGTAATCCTAAACTTGACTTTTCCAGGCAGTTTCTATCTATCAATGTTAGGGTTATAATTTCCATAAATCCCAGTCAGCTAACAAAAAGTTATAGAAGGATGGCACACAAATAGTTATAGTAGGATGAGTTTGACAACAACAAAAAAGTGGGTATAGTGTATAACACACCTGGGCATTTTACAGGCCACAGGCCATATCCAGTCCATGGGCTGTCCCAGTTGGACCTGCATGGGGTTGGGGGTGGGAGCTTTGATTTTGTCCTCCACAGCAGTCCACGTTTCTCATGTGGCCCCTTGGGAAAATGAATTGTGTGTAAAGTCCCTGGGCCCAAGCCCATCTAGGAGTATAAAGGGTATCGAATAAAGGGTTCTAAATTGAAAACAAAATGCTTGGATTGCCATTGGTTTGACATTGCTCGTCTTGTTCTGGTTTCTTATTAGGTTGTCGGACAGGGGAAGCAAAGATGACCAAGGGGTTCAATCTTGCTGCCCGCTTCATCATTCACACTGTGGGACCCAAATATAAAAACCGATACCGAACAGCAGCAGAGAGTTCCTTGTACAGCTGCTACCGCAACATCCTTCAATTTGCAAAGTAAGCATGTCTCTTCTTTTGACAGGCAAGTACCTTCTCTACACGTCCCCAAACATGCCTTGCATGCACACTATGGAGTTCACGTAACCTGCAACCAGTGTAAAAACAGAGGCTTTCAAATGCGCCTTTAAAAAGGACAGTGTATAGTATCTTAAATGTTGCAAAGGTATCACGGGTGTTATTAAAAATGGCTGCTGTGAAGAATCAGCCTATTAACAGGTGGTGGTACATACAGCAAGCAACAAAACACTGAGGAAGATGCTTTGGTGAGGATAAAGGGCAAAGGAGTTACCAAAGGATTCAAGGAAATAGATGTAAAACCACCAAATGCACAGATTTTTGGCCACATTAATTCAAAATTAACCTTAAATCATTTTCCCGCGCAATGATTCCTGAGGGAGATCTACCAATCCTTCCACACTCCAAATTCAACAAGATGGCAACAATATAATTTTTTTCCTGACTCTACTTGATCAGGATATAGCTGCTTTCCATATTTGGGAGAATGCTTCTGGGAGAGTTGCATGAACCTGGCTTTTTTATTTGTAGTTTTGCCCCAGCTGCCAATTTAAACGATTATTTCTTGAAAGAAATAAGTGTGACCTAAATAGGCTAATAAACACCTGCAAATAGCTCAGAAACCGCAGCTGTTACATCCTGTATCTCTCAGTCTAGCAGATTGTGAAAGTACTTTTACAGACATGTGCCACCTCCTTCCTCTTATGTACTTCTGTAATTTTAATTGTCCTCCCCACCCACCCCCCAAATATTAGTTGTCCAATATTAGGGGTAGACTACAAAAAGTATGCATATTCCTCTGAGCAACAGAGTAGAATAAAAGATGATTCACACCCTGGTTGGTATCTCTTTGCCCTTCTACCATCAGGCAGAAGATATCAAAGTATAGCCAGCCGAACGAACAGGTTTAAAGGTAGCTTCTATCCATGGGCTGTGAGACTTTTAAATTCAACCGCAATCACTCCATGCACATGCTAGTTTTTTCTTTTTTCTTTTCTCTCTTTTTTGTTTCTGTTATAATTTTGCACCAGTGAAGTTAAAACCAATTTCATTGTAATTTTTACAATGACAATAAAGATTATTATTATTATTATTATTATAGGAATGAAACAAAAGTATTAAGTGTGATGTGGAGCAGGGGTCTCCAACCTTTGCAACTTTAAGTCTGAAGGACTTCAGCTCCCAGACTTTTCCAGCCAGCAAAGCTGGCTGGAGAAGTCTGGGAGCTGAAGTCCTTCAGACTTAAAGTTGCAAAGGTTGGAGACCTCTGATGTGGAGGACAGAAAAAGGGAGGAGCTGTCCATATCAGTACTTGGCCTAGTTAACTCTTTCTTCCTTTCCTGAAAGAAAGAGAAATCACCAGAAGTATCCCCAGTGCTGCAGAACCTGGAGCCTATTAAATTTTAATGTAGGGCTGATGAGAACTAAATACCAGTTCCAATCAACGTCTGTGTGCCCTTGCAGATCACATCCCTTATTCTTTGTTGTTTCGTTTCTTGTATGTTATGTTAAGCTATGAATTGTGGTTTGTAAATCACAGTAACTTGGTTCAAACATTCTAAGTCAAAATCAAACAAGCACATTATGGTTTACCATGATAATGTAATGCCTGTTTTCCACTCCTCGGAATATGATACGCAAACTTTTTTCTGATTTACAAGATTTTCCACATTTTTTAAATATAAGAGATGCTTCAGTAATATTCCTAATCTTAGATCTAGGACTGAATATTAATAATAGGTTTCTTGACTCAGTCACGATTATGGTTTACCTGGACTGACTCATTACTGCTAAACTAGGCTCATCTGAATGTTCATAGTGTATAATTTTCTCAAATTCCTTTCAAATTCCTTTTGCGTTTACAATATTTTATTCCTCTAGGCCAGCGTTTCTCAAATAGTGGGGCGCGCCCCCCAGGGGGGGCGCGAGGCTCTGTAAAGGGGGGCGCGTTTGACCTCGGCAAATCGGCTCTGCCGATTCCCTTTCTCCCTCCTCCTCCCTCCCTCCACAGCCGGCATGCTGGCCACTCGTCGTCTTCCAGGGACTGCCGTTCCTCGCACGCGCGCGCACACACACACACACACACGGAGGCTGCTCAGCTCCCGAGCGAGCGAACGAGCGATCAAGCACAGCGGGTGGCCGTGCGGCCCTGGGCAGGCTAAGGCGGGTGAGCCGGGCTGAGGAGACTCCGCGGGGAGTGGGGGCGGGGCGGGGACGACGACACACAGACAGAGAGAGGCACAGACACAGAGAGACAGGGAGGGAGGGAGGAATCAGAGAGTGACAGAAACACACAGAGACAGAGAGAGACAGGGAGAGAAAGAGAGAGACACAGTGATTAAGTGCATGAATGCGAGACACACACACACACACACACACACACAGCGATAGATGGGCAGACGAAGAAGAGACAGACAGAGATAGAGAGAGAAAAAGAAAAAGAAAGAAAGAAAAAAGTGGGAGAGAGAAAGAAAGACAGACAGAGAGAGAGAAAGAGAAAGAGAGAGACAGAAAGGAAAGAGAAAAGAGAGAGAGAAAGAAAAAAGAGAAAAAGAGAGAGAAAGAGAAAGAAATTTCTTTCTTTTTTTAATTCTCTTATACGTTAATAAGGATACAGTGCTATGCAGAGGTGTACTTATAACAATTTTATAGACAAATGATACTATTTACAGTCGCGGGGGGGGGCGCGCGAAATGTTTTCTTCTTCCTAGGGGGGGCCTGACAGAAAATAATTGAGAAGCACTGCTCTAGGCCAATATTGAATCACTGGTCATTGTTTTTGGATGGGATGGGAATAGTGGTCAGATTGCCCAAGGGATCTAAAGTAGAAAGATTCATATTCAAATTCATATTAAATTGAAATTAATTCACTGTAAGTTTGTTTGAATTTAGTTTGTAAAATCAGTAATTGTCCAGGTAATTACATCAGCACAACCATTTTATCCATCTAAAATAATTGAAAATTTATTTTTCTTTTATTCTTTTTAAATCCTGTAATGTTTAATGTTTTCTTGCTTTTACTTTCCTCCTTTGAGGAATTTGCATATAATTTTATTTTTTATCTCTTCGGGTTTGCCGCATTTTTAGACTTTGATCCAAATTCTATCTTTTGCTATATCAGAATTTATTTATTTATTTATATCCTGCCTTTATTAAATTTTTTTACAAATAACATTAAGCAGTAAACCATTAAACCAAGAATGGTTATAATGCATATTTGTGTGGGTGAGTGTATTTCCCCTTCATATTGTAATACTGTCTCTCCCTATCTCCATATCTAAGAACAACATGAAGGAGGAAGGAATCCAAATGACACCCCCTCTTTTTTTTTGCCAGCCCTTTTGAAGTAGTGCAGATCAGGAAACAGACTAGAATTCTGTTGCTGCAGGGTACAAGAACAGAAACTTGAAAGTTTCTGCTTTCTTTTATCAAAGAGAATCAACATGGGATAATCTTATATTTCTTTCTCACTCACTATACTTCAAGGGCTAAGATGATGTCTGTGTAATTTCAGTTCTTGCATTCCTTCTTTAAAATTTTGTAACTTCCCTACAGTTTTCAAAACAACCATTTTCTCTATCCAGAATACACATTTTAAATATCTTTGAATGTTCTTCCATTTTTAATTCTGTAAGTAGGCCAAAGGACCTGCTTCCACCCCCACCCCACCCCAGAATTAGGAATAAGCCGCCAACTTTGATTGGTGATCTTAATCACCATTAAGAGTTCTATCCTTAATGGTTATAGAACCAACTCTTAATGGTTGTATGGCTCTTCTGTCCTAAATAAATACATACAGGAAAATTGGCATGCCTATGCTTTGATGTAGTAGAATTGACCTTGCTCCTTGCTGAAATTATTCTTTACTGATGTTATTTTAGGGAACAAGCAATGTCTTCAGTGGGATTCTGCGTGATAAACACTGTGAAACGTGGTTACCCTTTAGTGGATGCAACTCACATAGCATTGCGTAAGTATCCTTGAAGGGGTGGCTGTTTTATGTAACTGGTACTTCAGAGATCAGATCCCTCTGCCTTGAAGCACCTTGCAATCTATTTGTAGAGCAAAAAGAAGGAGAAAGAGAGAAAAATAATGGAGGCAAAGAAAGAATATGTGATCATATAAATGAGTAAGTGTTATAGAATGGTGTATCAAGAGTAGGTGGGCAATCGCCCAGAAGAGGTAAATGTAAAGGGCAGAGCTTGCTCTGCAACACTTGTTTGAGCATTCTGATAAAACATCTGGATTCTACAGATGCTTCTGTCTATTGACTTCTCTATTTGATGTGTAGTTTACTACCCACAGATCTCTTTTGTATGGTTTCTGTTTTGATTAAAAAACAATATTTGAGACAATTAATATGAGAATAAGATTACAATTCCTGAAATTCTGCCTTTCATCCATTGATAAAATAATAGAGGTGTAGGTAAACTTTGAGGCACAGGTTAGCCTCCCCTTTCAAGATTTCCACAGTGGGTGCTGTTTCATTTGGAGGAATTAAGGGGCTAAGAAAATGAGAAATAGATATGAGGTGTGAGAGCCAATATAGTATAGTAGGTAAGGTGTTAAATGTGGAAGAGAGGGGAGTGGGGGCAGCATTCAGTCATTGAGTGGTCAGGCTATCTTTCTCAGCCTATCTTATGTTACAGTGTTTCTGTATGAATCATTTTAGGCAAGACCAATTCTATGCCGATTTCAGCTTTTGGAGGAAAGGTAGAATATAAATATGGTAAAATGCTGACTCCTCTGTAAATCAGACTATCAAAGTCAATTTCTCCCCTCAAAAATTATCCCCAAGTGCAAAAAGGTAATGGGTATACACGAGACACCAAGAACCATTGAGGACATGTAGTGGTTCTTCCAAGCAGATGTCTTTATTATTTTACATCTATAGGCAGAACCATACAAAACTGAAGCAGACTACTATTTACATGAAGCATGTACTTTGGGAACTATTGGAGAGGGGTTGTCTTCACCCTCTTTTTCTCATGCTATCTGAACTGAGTTGTACCTTAGTTCTCTGGAATGGATCCCTTTCCTCCCACTACATTCCATGGGGTGGGGAGGGGAGGAATGTTGGTCCTGCACAGTGTTATCATCAACATCTGTAGCGTTATTAGAGAACCAGAAACTCAATGCAGTAAGAAAGGATTTGCTTTTACCCTGTGGTGCTAAGCAGATCACATGGAAAAGTTAGACAATCATTCCTGCAATCACCCTAGGTATTTCTGCTATTTCATATTATTTCATTTGTTATGAGGATGGCCTTTAATTAGTATTCCTCCTATATGATAGGCTTAAATGTTGTCTCC
Organism: Rhabdophis nuchalis; assembly: GCA_039707465.1. Lineage (NCBI taxonomy): Eukaryota > Metazoa > Chordata > Lepidosauria > Squamata > Natricidae > Rhabdophis > Rhabdophis nuchalis. The sequence continues at coordinate 137,351,601 of CM077644.1, read as the reverse complement.
CTCTCATTTTTCTGACTTGTTTTTCTTGACTTTTCCTCTACCACTAGGTACAGTCCGACGATTTTTAGAGATTCATGGGGAAAGCCTTGAAAAAGTAGTGTTTGCCGTTTCTGATCTTGAGGAGGTATGTAAAGTAACTTGTTTGCAAGCATTAATTGTGCAGTTATAATACTTGTTTTTTCTTGTAGCTTTCTTTTGAAATGTATAATAAACTTAATCTAAAGACCTCTCATTTTCATTAATTCATAAGGGTTTTGCTTCAGACTCTGTGTATTCTGATTCAAAAGTGGATAAAAATTAGTGAGCCCTTTCCTTTGTTGATCTTAAGTACAGTGAAGAAGTAGATTTATGTTTTATTTCTAAAATGTGTTGAAAATGTAACTCACTAATCAAGTGACACTGATTCAAGTGATGCTGCTTTCTTGTTGTATGAAATATGGCATAATGCTGAAAATATTAATCTACAATGGAGTCTTAATACTTGAGTGCTTTGAAATTTGGCAAATTTGGTACTTAACATATTTTGACATGAAAATTTTGTCCCAGTACTCATCGTTTGTATGGTGCAGGCTAGGACTTGTCAGTGTCGGCTGCCTTGTGACTCGCTACCCTTTCCAGCCAACAGAAAGTGCCACGCATTAGTCACATAGTTTGTTTGGTACTTGTCATTTTTAGTACTTGTTGTGCCTTCTGGAATTAATTAACAAGCACCACTGTAGACACAGTGGAAACAGATCCACATTCCTTAAACCCTGAATTCCTTGTGTTCTCTTAAGTAGGGGTCCCCAACCCCTGGTCTGTGGACCAGCAAGGTCCACGGCATACCAGCAACTGGTCTGCGCAAACAAGTGAAACCCCATCCATAGGATGCAGGCAGCACATGAAACCACACCCCCTCTGGTCCACAGAAAAATTTCTCTCCACGGAACTGGTCCCTGGTGCCCAAAAGGTTGGGGGCTGCTTTTCTTAAGTGACTATTGAGTGAGTGCTAAATGGAGAATACTTTATAATTGAAGAAAGCTTTAAAATATGTGAGCGAACCTGTTACTGCAGAACTGCACAAGAGCTTAATATCAAATAATATATTTAGTGTCCTTAAGCAAGTTGTGATGAAAATAGAATGGCTTGGGGTTCAAAATTGTTATTAGTTTATCAAAACATCAAATACAAAATATAAGGAAAATGAAAATAAAGGTAAAATAGGGGATGAAAAAGGGAAGAGAAGAAAGTGTAGGATAGAGGAGAGAAAAGAAAAAAAACCCATTGACTTCCAACTCCTTTTGGTGCAGTAGAATAAGGTAATAACACAAAACCTAAACTTTTTGCTTTTGTATAATATATACTAGCCATTTCTACAATGCCAAACCTATCTAATCAGCAAAACTTAAAATCAAAAGTTTCATTTCCACCTCAAGCACAAATTCCAAAAGTGATTTCCAACTAGAAATAAAATTGATTGTATTCTTTTCTTTAATCAAAGCAATTTGATTTAGCCATCTCTGCTAACTCCCATCAACTTTTGTAGCCATTCATCCATTGTGGGAATCAAAGTGTCCTTCCATGTTTGCATAAAGTAATTTTGCTGCTCTGGTTTTATCGTTATATTTACTTTAATAATCTTCTGTATGAATCCTACTCTAATATTTCTTTGCTCAAAATCCATATCTTCCAGTACATTTAAAGCCTCAGTTTATGTTGTCAAAGCCTTCTCTGCATCCAAACATATTAAAGCTGCCTGTTTCTCTTTATGTTGAGATGTGGTGAAAATTGAATGGAAAGGCTTTTAGATAAACAATCCATGTTTCTGAATGTACTGGCTTAAGAATGTTTCCTCGGTTAAAAAACACATCCACACAAAATGAATGTTGAAGAAAGGAACACCAATACAGTTCTAGGTTTAGGTCACAATTGCAGCTTTTTACATGTTGCCAATTTTATAATGTGTTCTGTGATCTTAAAAAATATTTGCAAATGCCTACTTGGTATTGGTTAAAATTTTTCCATAATATAATAATAATAATAATAATAATAATAATAATAATAATAATAATAATAATAATAATAATAATAATAATAATAATAATAATAATAATAATAATAATCTTTATTGTAATTGTAATAAAGTTGTAATAAAATTACAATGAAATGTAATATAAAGAGTTGGGAAATGGTCATTGCCAGTATATGCGTGTTTTAGGAGACACCTTTGCTGTTCCTAAGATATGCCTCATTTCTCAATTGTTTTCCTATATCTTTGAGAGTTGCTTTGATTTCTCATGGTTTTTTATACCAGTAACCATAGCATCCTCCTCCCTGTGAGCAGAGCTAGAAGATACTGTTTTGCAGTGCTTCCTTTTTCATCATCTGAAGGGCTGATTTCAAAGAGTGACAGTGGCAGTTACTACTCCACACTGTCAAGGCCAGGGCCTTGAAGCAGTGGTGATTCAGCAAATAGGGTGAAGCTGAATCCTTATCATCCAATTTAGATCCTGTAGGTAGTTGGTGTTTGGAAATTTAGTAATTTTCTAGGCCAGTTCATACATTCCCTGTAGGAATAGGATTGTAAACTAGTGCTACTCATTGTGTTATCTCTGTTAATGGAGGCATTATCATGCCAATTTTGCTCACAATATGGATGTGACATGTACCAAGAAACACTTAGACTTGTGATGAGCTGCTCTATAAAGCTGTTTCACTTTCTTTAAAGCCTGCACTACAAATGAAATCATTGGCTTTTTAAAAACAACACTAGTACATTATTCCCTCTCTAAAAAAAAAGTTTTAAGATGGTATCAACCTTCTACTGTGCCTTATAAATTTGGGACAGTCCCATTTATTACAACAGCTAGAGCTGTAAAAACAGATGGCTTTTGGTTATGCATTTCAAGGCACGCGGAGAACTTCAGAACTAAAGCACTAAACTCAGCTGATATTGACATATGTCTGTGTTTAGTTCAAAGCTAGCTAATACCAAAATGAAAATTTGGGGGTTGATTAGATTGTCTTCAGAGGCACACAAGGTGATTTGGAAAGAACTAAGCACCTCCTTTCTAGCTTCAAACAGAAAAATGGGAACTTGTGTGTGTGTGCGCGCGCGCGCATGCACAAACACATACACTTCTTAACAGCCCATCTCTCCCTCATAGACAAGCTAACTTGACTGCTTCTGCATATGTATGAAAGCAGAAGAGATTTAGCCACACTGAACACACTATAATGCCTACCATATGTCAGCTGGATTTTCAGATAGTTGTAGAAGTTAAGTTTCTAAGATGAACAAGGATTCTATTTCTATCAGAAATTGAAATTGAAAGAGAAATTATCTACACATTGAAAAGGTAATATTGATGAATTTATATGATACTGGTATGGCCAGTGATTTCATTTTAACACGAATTAATACTCTTCCTGATTTCAATCTTGCCCTGACAAGTGAAATGCAACATGAGACAGTTTTCAAATTCTCTTTTCTATAGCCTACTTATCAGAAGATGCTGCCTCTGTATTTTCCAAGATCCCTGGCAGAGGAGAGAGAGACTCTGCCTTTACTTCCTGAAGATATAGGAAATGCAGAAGGGGAGCCCGTTGTGCCCGAACGTCAGATTAGAATTTGTAAAAAGCCTGGTGCTCCAGAGGGTGAGTCTGCATTTGTGCCAAAATAACTTGCAGAAGACTTAAAGCAAGCAACCAGCCTTAAATGGCTGTAAGTTTTACATTTAGCATTATTATTAATATAAATTATATTTCCATACTAGCCATTCCTGGCCATGCATTGATGTGGCCCAGTCTGGTTAAATAGCCAACCAATCTATGTGTAGATCTATACCTGCACACACAAAGACATACACACAACCACCATATAACCCCCAACCTACCTACCTACTGTATTTCTCCCTCTCTCTCTCTATCCCTATAGCTGCCTACCTACCTACTGTATTTCTCCTTGAATCTTATGGGCAGAGTATCTTATGTCATAAAGGATGACATAATACCTGTGGCCCACTGCTCTCTCTGTATCCATCTACCTACCTTTTAAACAATTTTTTACATTTCCGTTGCGTGTACCTGGCACAGGTGTGACATCTACACTATATATATATATATATGTATATAATTGGTGCCATATTTGAAAGGAACGTTGTGTGAAAATTAGGAAGCAATCAGTGCAGTACTTTCGGAGATTAGTGGTTTTGAACAAACTCTTGTTACATTTTTATTTATATAGATTAATAATTTAATCCTGAGCCATTTTTCAAAGTTAGTTTATACAGTGGTACCTCGGTTCACGAATGCCTCTCTTCACGACCAATTCGGTTTACGACCAAAAATTTCCCAAAAAATGTGCCCCGGTTCACGAATACCGTTTCGGTTCACGAACGGAAAAGTTCGTAAAAATATGCTCTGCTTCACGAACTCCACCTCGCTTCACGAACTCCGCGTTATAAACGAGGGCTGGCTGGGGTGGGGTGACGCAGTGGCGGCCGGTCCATTGAGGGCGCAGGCGAATTGTGAGTTCGCACTGCGCCTTTTCCGGGCTGCACCCTGCCGCGGTTGTTGTGAGTGAAGGGGACGGGTGTGTGTGTGGAAGCGAAGGCGGGGGGGGAGGAGCTGCCTTCCCGGCCGGGCTCCGCAGCTGAGGGGCGGCCGCGCGCGGTTTGCTCCATCGCCCCTCAGCTGCGGAGCCCGGCCGGGAAGGCAGCTCCTTCCCCCCTGCCTTCGCTTCCACACACACACCACGCGCGGCTGCCAGCATGACTTTCGCCCGTCTCTTTCTGGGCTCGGCGCTTCTGCTTCTCGGGACGCTTCCCGAAGCCGGCAGCCCCGCGGCCAGCTTCGGGAAGCGTCCCGAGAAGCAGAAGCGCCGAGCCCAGAAAGAGACGGGCGAAAGTCATGCTGGCAGCCGCGCGCGGTTTGCTCCATCGCCCCTCAGCTGCGGAGCCCGGCCGGGAAGGCAGCTCCTTCCCCCCTGCCTTCGCTTCCACACACACACCGCGCGCGGCTGCTAGCATGACTTTCGCCCGTCTCTTTCTGGGCTTGGCGCTTCTGCTTCTCGGGACGCTTCCCGAAGCTGGCCGCGGGGCTGCTGGCTTCGGGAAGCGTCCCGAGAAGCAGAAGCGCCGAGCCCAGAAAGAGACGGGCGAAAGTCATGCTGGCTTGCTCCATCGCCCCTCAGCTGCTTTACATTGAACCCTATGGGAAACTGTGCCTCTGTTCACGACCAATTCTGTTCGCGAACAGAGTCAGTTCAAGAATCACGACCAAAAAACAAGGTCAGAACGGATTAACCGGATTTACATTGAACCCTATGGGAAATTGTGCCTCGCTTCACGACCAATTCGGATCGCGAACAGAGTCAGTTCACGAATTAAGTTCGTGAACCGAGGTACCACTGTACATGCTTGATTTTATAACTAAGAGTTTAACAAATAAAATAAAAAGTTAGAAAGTAACGAACAAGGTATTATGCTTCTACCCTTTTTTGTATTGAATAATTATCATCTTAACTTCCTCCCCCCAACCATCTTTATCCCTATTCCTCTTCAAATCCTGACATCATCGAATTGTTCCTCTCTTCTTTCAACAAAAAGCCCAAATATAAGTTCCCAGTCTTTCAAAAAGATTTTATTTTCATTTTTTCCTCTGACCAATCTGGTCAGTTTTGTCATTTCTGCACGTTCAGTTAAATTTATAATCCAGTCTTCAACTGATGACCTCTCTCACTTCAACCAGACGGAGAGAGAAATTCAGACAGGCTTGATGGGAGAGTCACCTTTCCAGTGTTCAGCACTACTGCTGCCTTTTGCTCTCCACAGTTATCCGCATGACCTATTCAAAGCTTGAAATGTATTGCAAACTGTAAGTGGTAATATTTCATCAGTTCAGATTGCGCCAGAAGAAGAACTGCTACTAACCTCTGATGTTTTGCCATAGAATTTCTTCTCACTGCAATTTGTTTTCATTCAAATGGCTCCTCGTTTTCCTGCATTGCATATGTAATATGACATCCTCAGGGACAGGCCCTTCATTATCCCGGAATATCTTCTGCAGATAATTCTGATGAAGAGGAGCTAGAAGCAGACTTCTCATTTATTGGTTCGCATGCTTTTGCTCGAATGGAGGGAGATGTTGATAAACAGAGGCGTCTTATCCTTCAAGGACAACTGTCGGAGGCAGCACTACAGAAACAACATCAGAGGAAGTAAGGCACTTTTTACCAAAGTCCCTTTCCTGTTTGCAGGTTATTCGTTTTCACTCTTTGGGATTGTGGGTGATGGAGAGCAGTGTACTTACTCATTCTGGTCACAGGATAGTGTTCTGCTGTAGTTGATTTTTTTTTTTTTTTTTTTTTTGTCTTTCAAAGGAGAAATACTGAAGTGCTAGTGGGTTTGGACAGACTTTTTAAGGTTGTCATGCAGAAGATGCCTGATATTTGTTTGGTTGTTTCCAGTACAATACTTTCATAATTAGTTTCCTTTTTAGGTTAAGTAAGAAATACATTAGGATATTTGGCAGAGAATACATAGTATCAGGTTTGAAGTTTATGCTAATTCTGCTACTAGAAAACTGTTAACTATTTTGCAATTCTGTGTGGTTGCTTTCTAGTTACAACCGTTGGCTTTGTCGAGCAAGAGCTGAGGACCTGTCAGATATTGCGTCACTTAAAGCATTGTACCAAACAGGTATGATTAAGGTCAAATTAACCAAAATGCTTGTCACTCCTGCATGATGAGTGTGCAAAGAAAAAGCAATGAATCTTGCATCTTAATGCTACCAATGAGAAATTTAGCCTATAAGAGTTTACTTATGGTTAATTTTTCTTGAGAGTTATAGTAGCTACATAATCAAAATTGTAATAGTTTTAACTATTTACATATTCAGTGGAGAATAGCTCTAGCACCAGTACTTAGATTTATGTGCCACTCTGTAGTGCTTTACAGCACTCTTTGAATGGTTTACAGTGTCACCATATTTCCCCCAACAATCTGGGTCCTCATTTTACTGACCTCAGAAGGATGGAATGCTGAGTCAACCTTGAGCCGCTCAGAATTGAACTCCAGTCTGTGGGCAGAGTTACCCTGCAATACTGCATTCTAACCATTGAACCACCAGAGCTCCTGATGAACATTACATTAATTGATGTAGCTGATAAGATAGTTCAAGGATTTCAATAGCTAAGAAATACTGTTCTATTTATACTTTTTAGGTTTAGAGAAAGGTTAGCCATTTTCCTGAAAGAGGATATAATGTGATATAATAGGTAGTCTTTGATTCCTGTGCAACCCCAAGCAATGGTGATAATTTTCAAACAATGATTTTTAAGCTAGATTTGACTTGGTGTGTGGGGATGGGGATGGGGATATATATATATATATATGTATTCTAAGTTCTGGAATCTGAAATATGATCCTGATGTTCATTCTGTTCATAGGAGTTGACAACTGTGGTCGTACAGTGATGGCAGTTGTTGGAAGGAATATTCCCGTAACCCTTATAGACATGGAGAAGGTAAGATCCTGAGAAATATGTCAATAGTGTTAACAGTTTTTATTTTAGAATTTTAAGAAATCGTATTTGATAATACAATGCCCAAATTTGATAACTACCTAAATAACTAACCAACCAAATTTATTTCCCTATTGCATATGTTTCAAAATGATTTCCCCCCCTCCATTGTTAGGTTTTAGCAAGAGTTCTTGTGCCTTGCCTCATGTCTCTCTCATGTCTCCCTCAGTGTTCTCTCAAATCCATCATGCATTTTGAGGAACACACAGCCACAGAGATCTATATAGCTTTTGTACATCCAGATTCGTTCTTCATCCTTAAAAGGACATTTTTAAAGGTTTTCATTTGAGACTTAAAATAAAAACCCACTCTGGATACAACTGACATTCCAAGATTTGGAGACCCTACACAACTGCCTCAGAAGACACTTCTATAAGGCAAGCAGTTTTGCCTTAGCTGAATCTACTTTGAGGTTTATTGATCCATAGCCGCATAGACTATTAAAGGTGAAACATTTTTTTAATTATTCCCAAAGCTAACCAGAAACCAAAGCAGTTTAATCTGAATGCCCATTATTAGTTTAAAATTTAGTGTCTGTTCGTTGCTCACCAAATGAAGCTTCAAACCATTTCCAAAGTCAACTTTGCAAACAACACTTTACAAAAATCATAGAAGATTTTGCTAAAACTACAGATCTGTGACCTGGACAAATTGCAGTTGGTGTAAACTTTGTGTACATATGATAGATATTCTATACCAGGAGTCCCCAACCCCCGGTCCGCGGACCGGTGCCGGTCCGTGGCTTGGTAGGCACCGGGCCGCAGGGCCGGAGAGGAGGAGGAGGGAGGAGGGGGCAGCCTCCTGGGCAGAGCGTGCGGGAGAGCTGTTCGCGCCGTTGGAGTGTGGCTCTTCCACCCTCCTCGATGGTTGAATTCCCGAGTGCTGCCGATTCCCTTCCTCCCTCCCCCCCCCCTCCCTCCACAGCCGGCATGCTGGCCACTCGTCTTCCAGGGACTGCCGTTCCTCACACGCGCGTGCACACACACACACACACGGAGGCTTCTCAGCTCCTGGAAGGAGCCTGAGCGAGCGAACGAGCGATCAAGCACAGCGGGTGGCTGGGCGGCCGGGGCAGGCTAAGGCGAGTGAGCCGGGCTGAGGAGGCTCCGCGGGGGGTGGGGGCGGGGCGGGGACGACGACAGACAGACAGAGAGAGGCACAGACACAGAGAGAGACGGAGGGAAGGGGGAATCAGAGTGACAGACACACACAGAGAGACAGAGAGAGACAGGGAGAGAAAGAGAGAGACACAGAATGAGTGATTAAGTGCGTGAATGCGAGACACACACACACACACACACAGAGTGATAGATGGGCAGACGAAGGAGAGACAGAGATAGAGAGAAAGAAAAAGAAAGAAAGAAAAAAGTGGGAGAGAGAGAGAAAGAAAGAGAGAAAGAAAGACAGACAGAGAGAAAGAAAGACAGACAGAAAGGAAAGAGAAAAAAGAGAAAGAAAAAAGAGAGTGATAGATGGGCAGACGAAGGAGAGACAGAGATAGAGAGAAAGAAAAAGAAAGAAAGAAAAAAGTGGGAGAAAAAGAGAGAAAGAAAAAGAAAGAAAGAAAGAGGGAAAGAAAGAGAGAGAGAAAGCGAAAGAAAGAGAGAAAGAAAGAGAGAAAGGGGGAAAGAAAGAGAGAGAAAGAGGGAAAGAAAGAAAGAGAAAGAAAGAAAGAAAGAAAGAAAGAAAGAAAGAAAGAAAGAAAGAAAGAAAGAACTTATGACCACAATTGAGTCCAAAAGTTTGGTTGTTAACCAAGACCATTGTTAAGTGAGTTTCACATTTTCCAAGTTGGCCACGCCCACCCAGTCACATGACTGCTGAATCACTCAGCCGGTCTGCAAAACTTTCTTTAAAATGAAACCAGTCCCTGGTGCAAAAAAGGTTGGGGACCCCTGTTCTATACTATATATTAACATTACTTTAATCATCTGCAAGGAGGAGTACAGTTACAGCTAGTCCTCAACTTAGTCATACTTACAACCAGTTGCCAAGTGCTTCCAATCGTGTGATTGTTTTCTGCCTTCTCTGCTGGCTTCCCCAGAAAGTCAAAGGGGAAGCTGTCAGGGAAGGTTAGTCTGCTGCTGGCTATCAAAAAACATTTCATCCATTTCCATTGACATAATCCTTCTTTGGACCGCAGAAACTACAGTCAGGTCCAGAAATATTGGGACATCGACACAATTCTAACATTTTTGGCTCTATACACCACCACAATAGATTTGGAACGAAACAAACACAATGTGCTTTAACTGCAGACTGTCAGCTTTAATTTGAGGGTATGTACATCCAACTCAGGTGAACGGTGTAGGAATTACAACAGTTGGCATATGTGCCTCCCACCTGTTAAGGGACCGAAAGTAATGGGACAGAATAATAATCATAAATCAAACTTTCCCTTTTTTTAATACTTGGTTGCAAATCCTTTGCAGTCAATCACAGCCTGAAGAGTGGAATGCATAGACATCACCAGACGCTGGGTTTCATCCCTGGTGATGCTCTGCCAGGCCTCTATTGCACGTGTCTTCAGATCCTGCTAGTTCTTGGGGCATTTTCCCTTCAGTTTTGTCTTCAGCAAGTGAAATGCATGCTCAATGGGATTCAGGTCAGGTGATTGACTTGGCCATTGCATAACATTCCACTTCTGTCCCTTCAAAAACTCTTTGGTTGCTTTTGCAGTATGCTTTGGGTCATTGTCCATCTGCACTGTGAAGCACTGTCCAATGAGTTCTGCAGCATTTGGCTGAATGTGAGCAGATAATATTGCCCGAAACACTTCAGAAGTCATCCTGCTGCTTTTGTCAGCAGTCACATCATCAATAAATACAAGAGAAGCAGTTCCATTGGCAACCATACATGCCCACGCCATGACACTACCACCACCATACTTCACTGATGAGGTGGTATACTTAGGATCATGAGCAGTTCCTTTCCTTCTCCATACTCTTCTCTTCCCATCACTCTGGTACAAGTTGATCTTGGTCTCATCTGTCCATAGGATGGTGTTCCAGAACTCTGAAGGCTTTTTTAGATGTCGTTTGGCAAACTCTAATCTGGCCTTCCAATGGTTTACATCTTGTGGTGAACCCTCTGTATTCACTCTGGTGAAGTCTTCTCTTGATTGTTGACTTTGACGCACATACACCTACCTCCTGGAGAGTGTTGTGAAGGGTGTTTACACCTACCTCTGGTCAACTGTTGTGAAGGGTGTTTTCTTCACCAGGGAAAGGATTCTTCGATCATCCACCAGAGTTGTTTTCCGTGGTTTCCCTGGTCTTTTGGTGTTGCTGAGCTCACCAGTGCGTTCCATTTTTTGGAGAATGTTCCAAACAGTTGTTTTGGCCACACTTAATGTTCTTGCTATCTCTCTGATGGGTTTGTTTTGTTTTTTCAGCCTGATGATGGCTTACTTCACTGATAGTGACAGCTCTTTGGATCTCATCTTGAGAGTTGACAGCAACAGATTCCAAATGCAAATGGCACACTTGAAATGACATCTGGGCCTTTTATCTGCACATTGTAATTGGGATTATGAGGGGATTGGGATTTATCTGCACATTGTATTGGGTTTATGGCCATGGAACAGCTGAGAAGCCAATTGTCCCATTACTTTTGGTCCCTTAACAGGTGGGAGGCACATATGCCAACTGTTGTAATTCCTACACCATTCACCTGAATTGGATGTACATATCCTCAAATGAAAGCTGACAGTCTGCAGTTAAAGCACATTGTGTTTGTTTCATTCCAAATCCATTGTGCTGGTGTATAGAGCCAAAAATGTTAGAATTGTGTCGATGTCCCAATATTTCTGGACCTGACTGTAAATTGGATCGTCAGGATCCCTGCTTCGATTCTCCAGCCAGAGGGGAGATGAACTTTTGTGCTGGCCTGGAAAAGCAAAGAGGGGATTGTGAAAATTCCCACTTCATTTCTCCAGAGTAGGAATTTCTTTCCACACATAAAAGGAAGGAGAACTTCTCCAAAAGTCTGCAGAAATGAAGTGTGGAACCCACACTTTTTTATTTTATCAGCATAAAAGGGATCCAGTTTGATGCATTTCTGAAGATGCTGGGCCAGAAACCTAGAGAGGGTGAGTTCTAGCCACCACCCTACCACCCCCTTTGTTATGAAAACTGGTTGGGGGGGCTTTGGGCCAGTTGTACTTCTTGGCCCAGCTCACCTTGCAGAATTGTTGTTGCGGGGAAATAGGATCATTATGGGATTATGTTTGCTACCTTGAGTTATTTATTAAATAGTTGGGATAAAATTTTAATAATTCCTGCAAGACAGATTAGGCAAAGGCAAGGCTATCAGATCAATTTCACAGTTGAGAAGAGGGTCTAAATGCCTTTTGTTCTAAATGCACTGTGTCTTACTCATTGCTATTCCTGAGGACAGAGAAAAGCCATTTAGCTCAACAAAATGTACTATTTTCTTTCTGTTAAGGAAATTATTTTCCCCAGTACTATATTTGTAGAATTACAAAAAAAGAGGGGAAGCCACATTTTGTCTCTGATAAAATAAATGTGTTGTTTTATTCAGGCTCTCTTGTACTTTATCCATGTGATGGACCATATTGTAGCGAAGGAATATATTGTTGTCTATTTCCATACACTCACTAATGTCTACAATCACTTGGACTCCGATTTCTTGAAGAAGCTCTCTGACATTGTCGATGTGAGGTAAGTTTTATAGTCAAAGGTCTTGGAGCCGTCTCTCCGTATTGGCGACCGTGATTAAAAAGCACAAGAAAATTTGCTTTAAAGAATGTACTGTACATACTTATGAGTCAGTTGAGAATTTTAGATGCCAAAATGCATCCCAAAATCAGATGTGCTTATATGAGAGGATATATAATAAAAGTATTTTAAACTACCCATATTTTTCATATATTTTCATATATAAGCCCATCCACGGATAAGCGGAGTCTTTAATTTTTAACCAAAATACCACAAAAAAATGTAGGTCAATTTATCTGCATTGATAGTATTTTGATTAAAAATTCAAGGATCAGTTTATCCACAGATGAGCTTTCACGCAAGCGTATATAGTAATGGGGGGCGGGGGAGGAAGGCAGGGGACATAAACTTAATAAACACCAAAGCACGGTGAGGGCGGGTGGAGGACTTTGCTGTGAAAACTGAGATAAGACTTCTTTGCAAAATCAGAGTTTCAGTTCCTGTCCTGATATCCAAAAATGTGAATCTCGTATTGGATGCTAAGAGTAAGCCAGTTCTGTTCCTGGGTTGGATGGTATGATGTCATTAGTTAAATGTTTTAAGATTTAAGAAACTTCTTTTCTTATTAACCAGGTACAGAAGAAATCTGAAGGCATTGTATTTTGTCCATCCAACATTTCGCTCGAAGGTGAAGTGTGTCTCCAGGTGGAAAATGTACATTTTTGCATGCAATCATAAAAATGCACTCCTGAAGTATTGAATGATATTGCTGAAGTTACGCATCCTGGCATGGAGGACCGCTTTGGCTACCACAGCCTCTTGGAGGAGTCACAGGATATAAGCCTAACCAGCAAACAATCAATTTAAGGGTTTTGTAAACCAAATTACTCATACAAACCTATTTGTTTACATTTACAGCATGCTGTTCTCTCCTTTTCCTTGCCATATTCTCTACTGTCAGCCTTAAAAAGCAGTTGCTTTGGGAAGGAAAACTTGTCTGTTTTGCTTTAAAAACTTGCAGGGTGCACTTATGGTATTGCATTAAGTGCGTTTTTGTTGCATGTCTCATAACTTCAAGATGATGGAATCTTCTGTAGTCAAAGAATTTGTAGAAGTAGCATTAATTTCCCTGTTCTTCTCTTTAGGTTTCAACCTGGTTCTTCACAACCTTTACTGTCTCAGGTCTAAAGGACAAAGTTCACCATGTGGAAGGCCTCCAGCAGTTGTTCACAGCAATACCCCCTGAACAAATTGACTTTCCTCCATTTGTTCTTGAATATGACATCAGGGTAGGTGCATTAGTCTGACACTCTTCCATGTCCTTTGGATTTCATGAAGCAGAGGGAGGGTAAAGAAACATTTCTTTCACTTAGTTTACAAAGATGCCTGGTGTTTTGCTTTTGAAACAGCTAAGACGTGAAGGCCATGTTGGATTGTTTGAGCCTTTGAAAGAATATGCTGCAGAACACTTTTGTGTATTGTTGAAAATACACATTGTATTGATGTAAGAACACATTATCTAGAGAATAGATGGCCACTCATGTTTAGAGCACAAAGCTCTACTTCATAGGAGGCTGTTATTATAACCTAGAAAATGTTGAATTCTATAGCTCTTGTCATCTTGAATGAGCTCCATTACAAAAGCTAATGAGTGCAGAGGAGGAAATAAAGGCATGAAACACAATAGTATGGAGTAGATAACTGTTGTCTAACATAAAGTGAATTTTAACAAGCTGTTCTTTACCCCAAAATGACATTGTGCCTCCTGTCCTTCCTACTTCATCTGTCGTGTCCCCACCACCATTAATTTCTAAATTAAGGCTCCTAGACTTCATTTACAATGTAGTTTATTGGGTGTTCCATTTTTTGAAATCTTACAGTGTACATTGTGGCACATGCTTTTATACAGATTACTCTAAAAGCACAATGGTTTTTCTTGTAGCAGTATGGAAAGATGCAAGTGAAAGCACGTCACTAGTTTTCCCTTTTAAAGAAAGCAAAGGGAAAGAAATTATTGTGTGACCCACCTTCCCTTGATGCATTCCCAGTGTGTTGTGACTTCTTTTCATTTCTCTGCTCTGGCACGTTTCTTTGTTTTCACTGGAAAGATCTTGCGGCTGTTGCTTTTAGCATGGATACACCACTTCCTGACCCATTTTTCATATATATTCTCCTGCGGCTAGACAGGGTAATACCTAAAAAAATAAAAATAAATGGAGGCTCCCTGCAGTTGGAGAAAGAAGGAAACCCGGATGCAGATGAAAAGAAAGGACAGTCAAAAGTGGTATTTGTACAGTATACAATTTGTCGTGTGGTGCTTTAAGCCAGGGGTCCCCAACCCCTGGGCCGTGGACCGGTGCCGGTCCGTGGCTTGATAGGAACTGGGCCACAGTGAGCGGTGCAACTCTTAGAAAGGGCCGGAGAGGAGGAGGAGGGAGGAGGTGGCAGCCCCCTGGACAGAGGGGCTGGGAGAGCGCAGGCGTGGGGGCAGGAGAGCACAGGCCGTTGGTGGCCCGAGAGGGCGAGCGAGCTGACTCACACACACCCCACACGTGCATGCGCCGCCTGTTCCCCCTCCCCCCGCTCCCCCTTTACGCTGGCCGAGCCATGGCCACCGGTCCGCGGAATTTTTTTAACATGAAACCGGTCCCTGGTGCCAAAAAGGTTGGGGACCCCTGCTTTAAGCAACACAATCTAGTCTGGCCCATAATATCTAAATTTTTCTAGTTCTCCAATCTGTTTAGGAGTTAAAAACTGCAATTCAGATGAGGGGGCTTCATCCCCCTACATTAAATGGCAGTCACGTGACCCGGAGTGCTATCTGTGGAATTAAACACATAGAGGTTCCACAGCTCTTCATTTAACAAGACCTGAATGTGATTACTTTGTATACATGGTGTTTATGTTTTTTTTCCCCTTCTCTGCAGGAAAATGGATACTATTCTTACCCTTCTTCTCCAGACCTCTGACTCTTCAGCTCTGCCATTGTTTCTGATTGCTCAACAATCTTTCACATGCTGCTTGCCATTGCCATATCAAGTCAATCTAAGTTATTTACAGAGTTCAGAGATAGGGCTTTCTTCCCCACCTCTGCTATTTTTTTACAATGAGATAGTTGCAAGGACACAAGCAATCAGAAAACTACAGGGTAATGAACTGTATTTCAGATCTAAGCATCCAGGAGAAGATGGATTTTCCATGTGGGAACATTCTTTTTTCTTTTACAAGATCTCAAGATGATTCCGTTGTTATTATCATAGCATTTTCCCGAGACATCAGTGGCCACCTTTTGGCACAATCAGATACTGGCGAGGATAGAATGCAGTATCTATTGTGTTCTATGAGCTTTATATATTGAACCAACCATTAAGACAGGTATATTTACAGAATTGCCTTTAGAAATGCCTGCGTGTAGCAGGAGAACTATTTGTAAATTGTAGTTACCACAAAATACTTAAGCTAAAGGATCAGTCATCTGTTTTCTGTCTTGCCAAATGATGTGAGATGTGAAGGATGTGTTGCTGTGGCCACGTGCACATCCCTCCTCCAGTAAAATTCAAGGGCATGTCTGCCTGATGTTGTGTTTCTCAGTCATTTCGGGAATAATACAATGTGTTGATTGCAAGTTGGAAAATTAATTTATATCATTGAAGAAATTAAGTAATTCACTTTTTGTTTTGAAAATAAATTTATTTGTATGCATTTTTGAGAATTAAGGCTATAATGCCTCACGCATATTAGCTGTTGCAGTTGCTTTGCTTGTGTTCCAGATTGTGAAATCAACTATGTTAATAGAACATTTTTACTATGCAACTATTGTAACAGAAACAAAATAATGATGTCAGTAGATGCCAATAGTCTATGTGTGACTTCATTGTCACAATGGACAATTAATCTGTAAAGGTAGTTCTTGCATTATGACCATAATGGAGACTATCCGTTATAATTCTAACTCATAAAGTCATAAAACAGATCAGTTGCATGAATGACCCAATTTTGCAACCCTTTTTCGCATGGGCCGTAAAGCAAATGGGGCAAAACTGACATAAAATGTGGTCATGTGATTGCAAGATGCTGCAAACAGCTGTAAAGCAACTGTGTTGCCAAGCACCCAAAGTGCATTCATATGACTGAAGAATAGGGGGATAACCATGAAATTTAGAATCTTGTCATATGTCCTCTTTTTGGGTCTGTCATAACTTTGGCCACTAAGTCTGCAATTATTGCAACATCATTTGTGAACCTCAGGCCCCGCATATGTTGAAATACAATTCCAGCTGCACACCATTGGCTTTGCTGCTGAGAGCCATGGTTCACTGAGACTGAAGAACCACATGTTCCCCACCTCCTATAGTGATGGTTGAATGGCATAGATTGGAGCAGAAATCAGGAAAGGGAAATGGAATCGATTGGCTGCTATTGTAATCCATGCTACTGGATGGGAAACCAAATTGAATGTGATGCATACTACTGACCATTAAAAGTATTCATTTCAAATAGAATTTTAAAAAGCAGCTGTAAAAGTCTCCATTAATGAGAAATACCGAGTATATATAACTGTTGTGTTTGAGACCAGCTTATATAAATTTGAAGGTAAACAATAGCAGAGGTACATAATTACTAAGAAGAATTGTGCAGTGCTATCATCCCTCTTCATACCGAGAACTGAAGGTTTAATTTTGCATTCTGTGTGAGGCAATATCATATGCAGTGTGGAACTAGAGTGGCAGTCCTGTTCATTAATGATAAAGCAGAGGAAGTCGTCCTTACAGCTGTGCCTGTAGAAAAGCTTCATTTGCAAACCCAGTACATAGTTGTGAGATAGTGTCCTGGGTGTTTGTGCAGGGAAAAGGAGACTTCTGGATTGGGAAAAGGAATGCTTGTACATCATTCCAACAGCAACAGCAATATAGTGCCTAAATTAAAAAATCGTCTCCCCAAGATCCCATACCATTCTCATTATTTTAAAAAAATGAAATCCATTTTAAAACAACTGGAAGCTGCTGAGCTGCAATGCAAAGAGTCTCCAGGGACAACTCATTTTCCCAAATGCTTTGGTGCTAATATGGGCTTTGGAGGCATTCAAAAACAAAACAGCTGAATTGACTGCAGCCAGCTGCTTTGTTTACAACCGATCGCAGGTAATGTAAATGGGAGCTAAGTTGGGGCAAGCTCAGTCCACAGACAAGAAGAGTTAATTAATTTGTTTAACTATAAGCCTATTTTGTGTGCAAGACACAGATGGGGATATTTATTTTGTTTTGGCATTATGCGTTATATATATATATGTTATGCTGTGAGGATATGGACATGGGAGATTTTCCCTAGTTCAGATCACATGACTTAGTTTGCCTTCTGTGACGTGGGTTTCATGTTTTCTGGATAAGTTGAAGCTTCCGCAGGTCTTGCCAAAAGTTTCACTACTAGGTTGTTAAATCTTGAGATTTATCCATTTGCTTCTGTGAAATCTAAAAGACCTAATCCAAAGCAAATTTAGATGTTTGGACAGTTCAAGTATGCTCTTTGGGCTAGAAGAAGCTACTTTTCTAGTAAATAGTCATAGAAACATAGGGCTGGAAGGGACCTTGGGTCTTCTAGCCCAAATCTTTGCCCGGCGCAGGAAACCTTATTCGTCCTGGGTCCTTTTTAGGAGAAGGTGCGGGGTATAAATTTGATAAATAAATAACAGATGAATGGACATCCAATCTTTTCTTGAAAACCTCCAGCAATGGTGTACCCACAACTGAAAAGCAAGCTATTCTGTTAGTTTGTTGTTCTCATTGTCAGGAAACTTCTCCTCAGTTCCAGGTGGGATCAGTCTCAAGAGTAGCTTCTTATCCTTTGCTTCTTATCCTGCCCTCAGCTGCCCTACCTCACTGGAAGCCCCTCGTGTACTGGAAGACACCTATCATGTCACTCCGAATTCTCTTTATTAGGCTAGACCAGGGGTCTGCAAAGTTGGCTCTTTTAAGACTGGTGGACTTCAACTCCCAGAATTCCCTGGCCAGCCATACTGGTTGGGAAATTCTGGGAGTTGAAGTCCAGGAGTGTTAAAATTGCTATGTTTGGAGACCCCTGCAGCTGCTGCAGCTGACGGTGTCAAAAGCTGCTGAGAGATCCAGGAGTGCAAAGATGGATGAAGCAGACTGTATATAGATTCTTTAATTTTGTGCATATGCAAAAACAGCTTGTTTATTTTTTCATGTTCCTCTAACTTATCCTGAGCTTTTGATTTCTTGATACCTATTAAGGATTGCCAGACTCTGAACTATGTGACCTGATCCTCTTTACATTTCATATATACCCTTTTCTGCTGCAATTTTCAGATTTTCACTAAGATCTTTATGTAGTCACATATTTGCTGTCTCCCAATTTTTTTTCCTTATTGAAGTTGCTTGCAATCCTTTTTCTTTAGAAACTTCCAACCTTCTTAAGGCTGGCTAGGGAATTCTGGGAGTTGAAGTCCACCAGTCTTTAAAAGAGCCAACTTTGCAGACCCCTGGGCTAGACCTACCCAATTCCTGCAAACATTCATCTTTTTAGTCTCCAGACCTTTTATCTTTTCTTCTTTTCTGCACTCTTTCTAGGGTCTCAGCATCTTTTTTTTTTTTACCAGACATGGATACAGTATTCCAAGTGTGGCCTCACTAGCATAGTACAGAGCAATACTATCATTTCTCATGATCTTGATGCTAATTTTTGGCAGCTGCAGCACACTGCTGGCTCATGCTTAAGTAATTGATTACTAAGACACTTAGATGTGTCATGAATGCAAAACAAAAAAACCCTTGAAATAAAAAAAAATGATTTGTGTGTTACCTTGGAAAAAGTAGTCACATAATATCATCACTCATAACTTCTGCCAATTATGTAATCACTTAGTGATTGCTCGTAACTAACATTATGGCAACAGCAACATCTTGTGAATGGCCACTGTCCATGGTGGAGGCTTTGAGGCTTTCTGATCTGATAACCTTGTCATTTTCTCAAAATGCAGATGTAACTCCAAATAGAAGTGGTTATCTCTTCAATTCTTTTACCAGCCCTGCCACTCAAAACCCTTTCACTAGAGACTTGAAAATTCTCGTGTCTTTTCTGCATGCTGAATGTATGCTCTGCCACTGAGCTGTGGTTTACCTCTTCATTAAGAAGGGGAAAACCATAGTGCATTTCTTTAAAATGCCACATGTAAATTCTGAGAGGATTTTTTTTTTGGTTATTTTCTGGTTACCTCCTACTTCCCACAATGCTTGCAAAGTTTATTTTTTTATTTTATTAAATTTATACCCCGCCCTTCTCCTTGTTAGGACCCAGGGCGGCGCACAGGGATGTTAAAATACATACAAAATATATATATAAAATTTAAAATACTTATTCTAATAAATAAACCCTGCGCTAAAAACCGAATTAAAATCCCAAATTTAAAACTATCTAATAGTCAGTATGGAGGTTACGCTAGGCCGGCTAGATGAAATAGGTGTGTCTTCAGACACTTGCGGAAGAGGCGGAGGTCGGAGATGGTGCGGAGTTCAGGGGGTAAGTCGTTCCAGAGGGCTGGGCCCGCCACAGAGAAGGCTCTCCCCCTGGGTGTCGCCAGTCGGCATTGTCCAGCCGACGGCACCCTGAGGAGGCCCTCTCTGTGGGAGCGTATCGGTCTGAGGGATGTATGGGGCAGGAGGCGGTCTCGCATATAACTAGGCCCCGAGCCATGGAGCGCTTTAAAGATGGTCGTTAAAATCTTGAAGCGCACCCGAAAGACCACAGGAAGCCAGTGCAGCTCGCACAGGATAGGTGTTATGTGGGAGTGTCTAGGCGCTCCCGTAATCACCCGCGCGGCTGCGTTCTGGACTAGCTGCAGCTTTCGGGTGCACCTCAAGGGGAGCCCCAAGTAGAGAGCATTACAGTAGTCGAGTCGAGAGGTGACGAGTGCTTGAGTGACTGCGCGTAAGGCACCCCGGTCCAGTAAGGGGCGCAATTGGCGCAGCAGGTGAACCTGATGAAACGCCCCCCTGGCCACGGCTGCCACATGATCTTCCATAGACAGCCGGGAATCCAGGAGGACACCCAAATTGCGTGCCCTCTCCACGGGGGCCGGTGTTTCGCCCCCAATGGCCAGAGTTGGAATAATCTGGCTGAACCGGGGCGCCGGAAGCCACAGCCACTCAGTCTTGGACGGGTTGAGCTTGAGTTTGTTACCACCCATCCAGATCCGTACGGCTTCCAAGCACCGGGACATAACCTCGACGGCATCGTTGGGGTGGTCTGGGGTGGCTATGTACAGCGTACAGATGATATTCCACCCCAAAACCACGGATGATCTCACCCAGCGGCTTCATATATGTGTTGAATAGGAGGGGCGAGAGGACCGACCCCTGAGGAACCCCACATATGAGGAGTCTTGAGGCCGACCTCTGCCCCCCTGTCAACACATATTGAGACCGACCAGAGAGGTAGGACGAGAACCACCGCAAAACGGTGCCTCCCAGCCCCAACCCCCCCAGTCGGCGCAATAGGATACCATGGTCGATGGTATCAAAAGCCGCTGAGAAGTCTAATAGGACTAGGATAGAGGAATATCCTCTATCCCGCGTCCTCCAGAGATCATCAACCAACGCGACCAATGCCGTCTCGGTGCTGTGACCGGGTCGGAAGCCGGACTGGCGTGGGTCTAGATAATCAACTTCCTCCAAGTGTCGCGGAAACTGTTGAGCCACCACACTCTCAACAACCTTCACTAGAAAGTGGAGGTTGGAGACGGGACGATAGTTCTCTAATAATGCTGAATCCAGGGACGGCTTCTTGAGGAGCCGTCCTCAATATCTCCTCATTTAGAATGTTTCTACTAAACCTATACCTGGAATTACCTGCACACTTGCTCTTTATTCTTCCTTCTCTGATCCACTTACTGAATTTGCCCATATAAAATAATGGTGAATTGTTTCCAAGTATACTAGCCAATTTGCTAAGATGGGTATATGTGGGGGAATACGTCCACAAAAGTTGCTAGCAAGGACCCAATAAGCAGGGAAAGACAGAGAAAAGGTATATCCTACATATTGAAGAAAAGCATGTCAGAACCTAAATCTGAGTTGGAGAGGTCCATTTAAGCAATTGATTTCGAGTCTGCTCAGTTCAGGAACACAGCTTACAGCATTCTAGACAAATGGTGGGCCAGGTTCTGATTAAACCTAGTCAATGAAGGGGAACCACTTCTCTGGGTAATGGGCTCCCTGTCAAGCTCTTAACCGACCTCCAGGGATGTGTTTCATCTAGTCCTAAAGACTAACTCATTCCATTAGATATTCCCCGACTGGTTCGATCAATCTTAAACTTTAATCTTGCCTTTCATCCTGTTCCTCAATTTCCAAGTGTGTCCCATATTATTTTGCTGGAGAAGATTGAACTGAAATAGGATTTTGAGTGGCTTTGCCTTTTTAATTACCGTTTGTGTTTGGTCCCATTATTAATAACAGTAAAGTAACAATTGGTTCAATGTATATGCTGCCTGGGTTCCAGTGATTCAGGGCAGTTTACAAATTGTTAAAAACATTTAAAACAAGAAAACCACACAAAGCAAAAAGTAACAAAGGGGGCATAAATAACAAAACTCAGATGGGAATAAAGAAAAAGAAGAAAAGCAGACTTCAACCATTCTTGCCAAAGATCAAGGTGAACAGCCAAGTTTTCAGAGCCCTTCAAAACTCAAGTGCATTGGAGGTTGTTAAAATCTCTGGAGAAAAACTGGTTCTAGAGAGCTGGTGCTGCTACAGGTCATGTCAAATAAACCTTGCCTTCTTTGATAAAGTGGCTAAACTAGTGGATGAGGGAAATGCTGGACATACTCCACTTAGTCTTCAGTAAGGCATTTGATAGACCACAACCTATTTCTAGTAAGAACAATGTGGGATAGAACCACCACTAGGCTTACCAACTGTACTCTGTGTGCTCAAGAGTACTACATTTTTGTGGAAGGAAACATGAGTGCAGTACCTGAAGGTTTTGTTCTTGGGCCCAGTGCTCTTCAACATCTTCCTAAATGACCTAGAACCTAGATAAATTGGCAGATGTCACCAAGCCAGGAAATGGGGGTTGGGGGAATGCTAACACTTTGGAAGATAGACTCAACATTCAGAAGAACTTTGACAGACTTCAGCATTGGGCCCTAACCAATAAGATGCAGTTGAGTACTGAGAAAAGTAAGGTCCTACACTTATTAGCCAGGAAAGACCAAATGCACGGGTTGAAAATAGGCAGTAACTGCATCAACAGTAATACCTATGGAAGGGATTTAGATGTACTGGTTGGACCACAGCTTGGACAACCATTTTTACAGATATAGAATAGTGTAGGAAGAAATGTCCATCTGGGTTCAGTTCCAACTGGAAAGAAAGACACTGGAAACATGGAGCTGCTTGGAAAGCTGGTATAATGGTGGACAGGACCACCTGGTTTGAGGTCCTGGGCAAAAAAAAGCACGTGGGTATGAGAGAGAGATTTATATCTTCTCTTGGGCTCTGCTTTGGAGCTTCCTGTTCCTGTGTAAGAAATGTATTCTGATTGTTTGTCATCTGCCCTGGGCAGGTGATTGGACTACAACACCTCCAAGGTCCAAGGGAAGATCTCTCTCCACCTTATCCTGACTGAAACTGGCTCCAAAGAAAAGAAGAAAACTGCTGTAAAACAGTTCCCTCAATCCCCAACCCAAGGGGCCATCACTGAAGCATACTGCAGGTCAGAGGTTGCCAAACCTGGCAAGTTTAAAACTTGTGGACTTCAACTCCCAGAATTCCCCAGCCAGCCATACTGGTTGGGAAATTCTGGGAGTTGAAGTCTACTAGTCTTAAAATTGCTATGTTTGGAGATCCCTGCAGCTGCTGCAGCTGACGGTGTCAAAAGCTGCTGAGAGATCCAGGAGTGCAAAGATGGATGAAGCAGACTTTATATAGATTTTTTAATTTTGTGCATATGCAAAAGCAGCTTGTTTGTTTTTTCATGTTCCTCTAACTTATCCTGAGCTTTTGATTTCTTGATACCTGTTCAGGATTACCAGACTCTGAACTATCCTTCATGACCTCATCCTCTTTACATTTCATATATACTGTATGCCCCTTTCTGCTGCAATTTTCAGATTTTCACTAAGATCTTTATGTAGTCACAAATTTGCTGTCTCCATTTTTTCCCTTCTTATTGAAGTTGTTTACAATCCTTTTTCTTTAGAAATTTCCAACCTTCTTAAGGTCCTTTTTCCATTAGCTTCTTCTGCCCACGGAATCCTACACAGCATTGTTCTAAATCCACTTTTGGAAATCCAAGATACAGGTTTGTTTACACTCCATTTTAATCTCCTTAAAATCAACTCCAGTATTGTACTGTCCCTCCTCCTTCCATATCCTCAGCTAAGCCTTCCCTATTGATTAGAATCAAGTTGAGGACTTCTTGTGCCTTTTCTCACCCTGTGAAGGATAAAGCTGTCAGCAAGACAAGTCAGGAATTTGCTGGAAGAACTACGCTTGGCAGAGTATGTCTCCCAACTGATGTCCGGTTAATTAGGTTTCTCATCAATTGACTTCATGCCTCCTTGAAAGAGTGTAATTTGCATGATTCACATCTTCTCCTTGGCTGGAAAGGTGATAGTAGACACCAACAGCAATATTGTCTCTACTTGTACCATTACGTACTTTGACCCAGTTGCTCTTGAGTCTACAGCAGGGGTCTCCAGCCTTTGCAACTTTAAGTCTGAAGGACTTCAGCTCCCAGCTTTGCTGGCTGTAGAATTCTGGGAGCTGAAGTCCTTCAGACTTAAAGTTGCAAAGGTTGGAGACCCCTGGTCTACAGCATTGCCAAGTTTATTACTTTGGCTTTCTGGGTAGGAACCTTAACATATCCTATCTCTTCTGTTTCTTTTGAAGAAATTTGCATTTTTTATTTGTTATATTCCAATCATTCCAGATTTTTCTTCCATCCATTTAATCATATCTCCTACTCCCAATCACCCACCTAGTCTAGACCCCACGTTCTATTGATGGAAACAATTCTACTATCAGAAAGAAAAAACTGATGAAATTTCTCTCGCCTTTGAGTTTTAGAATTATTTCATAGAATAAGAGATTGCAGTGGGGAAAAATAAACTCAGACCTTCAAGGGGACAATTGCAAAATGGTACAGAAACTATGAATCATCACTGATTATAGTTCAGAAAGCATTCCTATGTGAGAGAATTGATTCTTTGATCCAGTATATCAACCAGATGTAAGCAGTACCTAAAATACATGCATTTACTACAATTAGTGACCCTGCATCTGTTTCTGGATACCCTTTCCAGGAAAGAAGACCTTTGCAACCTGCTTTTGAATTTTGCTTTTTACAAAGGGATGCAAAATCACTGTTATTCAGTTTCTGAGACAGAGTGGTTCTGAAAAAATAAGAAATCTGGCAACTATTAAACCTTACTTCCAAAATCCATCTTCAGAAAAATCTGAGAAAAGATACCAGTTTAGGGTGGCCTCTCGGAATTGCAATCATATTCTGCTGCCTTTACAGGGACTCTTCTGTAGCACACGGGCTAGCTTTCCTGCAAAGGATAAATAGTTCATAACTCACAACTGCCCTGGTTACAACTAATGAGATTAAAGTATGCATCTGCTAGGATGAACATCAGTAGACACAGCAAATCAAGTTTAAAAAAGCACGAGCAGGTTTTGTGACATCCAGGCAATTAGCTGAATGGCTTTTTTATTGCTCTCACTCAGCTGTACTGGGCAAGTTCAAGTCACTGTGCAGCCCTAGAGACATAAGGACGAAATGATGCCCTCTCCCATTCCATGTCTAACCAATGACCAAATTGGACTATAAATCTTACTTCAACGCTGGAAATGAAGATCCCCGGAGCGTGCTGCATCAGAATGAATGCTCCTGGGCTGATCTCTGTTCATTTTTGTATAATGTCATTCTCATTTCCCCTCCAAGCAAAGGCAGAGTACAAATAAACGAGGAGAGAGGAAAATTGTATCTTGGGCTCTTTTTATCCAGTAACTTGACTGTTGACATCTTGTCTGCTGTCAACACATACGTCTTCTAGCACTGCCATTCAAGCATTGGCTCCTTTAATGTACAATTAACCTGCTGACATAGGCCAGGTAGCTTGCGGGGCTGCCTTGCTGAGTGGTGGAGTTACATCTCAGGTCAATTGGTTGTTTTCAGGATTTTTCAGGATTGGACTGGCATTAGTGCTCCAGGTATCTACAAGGATTCTTTTGCAAATTTACCTCACCTTGCTCCTAGCAAAGGCTATTTTTTTATTATGTAATGTAAAGCATGGGTTCACATTTTACTCTGAAAAATAGGATTGGGTTTACTGCTCCAAGAAAGTGATTAAAATAAAAAGAGACAGTGAAAATGTGCAAAATAATCTTTCTAAGCTAGAGGGAATTGAGCATTAGATTGGCATTTACAAGAACTATAAAATGATGCATTTGAAAAGAAATAAATCCCAAATTTATGTGCATAGAACATAGTGTTGGAAAGGACCTTGGAAATCTTCTAGTCCAACCCTGTGTTCAAGCAGGAAACCCTATCATTTCAGACATGGTTCTTTTGGGAAGCCTCCAGTGTTGAAGCATTCACAACTTCTGAAGGCAAGCTGTTCCACTGGTTAGTTGTTCTCACTGTCAGAAAATTTCTCCTTAGTTCTAGGTTGCTTCTCTCCTTGGTTAGTTTCCATCCATTGCTTCTTGTCCTGCCTTCTGGACCTTTGGTAAATAGGTTCCTTATAGGATGTAGATGGAGATGAGATGGAGAGTGCAGATGGAGTAGTGTCACTGTTCTTACACAGAAGCCTGTTGCTCTATGACCAAGAAGGTCTTCTCTCATATCCAACTGGGGCCCAATTGTGCCTGTGCCTAGAACAGGAGGCCCATTAGATGATCCTTTATGCACTATCCCCCAATTTGGATCAGGCTTCCCAAAAGCAAACTGAAGATCTTTCTAAGAGGCATTATGCAATAGTATGAGGACTTTTAATTATCTCAACATTGGTTAAGAGACACATTCTGCCCAGCATGGCCTTTCCAGGAAATTTTGAATTTGTGTTGCTGACAATTTTCTGCTTCAGAGAATGGAGGAAAGCTCAAATAGCTCAATTATCCATGACTTAATAGAAAACAACAGGGAAGATTTAATTAAAAGGATGTAGCAGGAACATTGAGAGAAGAAATAGTGTGATGTTGAAGTTCTTGCTTTTAAGGGAAACTAAAACCAAATGCTGTCAAAGTAGATTCTCCATGTTAGGAGAATCCAACAGGAAAAGGATTGGAAGATATGTGGAACTTATTTAAAAATGCATACTACATACATACCTAACCTCTCTCCTGTGGAACCCTCCACTTTCCATGGTTTATGGAAGAACTGATGGGTTAAGAAATGTCTAGAATGCTACTGGAGGTCAACGAGGAACACACTTCACTGAGCACCCTTACGTTGTCCACTGAATCGTTGGCCCTCTTTAGGGTGATCCAAGTTTTCTTAAATTGAAGCTGCTGGGTGGTGTCATCCATCATCATCTATATTATCAGTATACTGATGATACCTAGCCGGACATGGAAAACTAAAACTAAAGCCAAAACTTTATATTGTGAGCCAGTTGCGCCCATTCCTGGATCCAGAGGCTGTACAATCAATCACTCAAGTCCTGATCATTTGTTGAATGGATTACTGCAATGCACTTTACATGAGGCTGCCCTTGAAGAATATCCAGACGCTTCAGCTTGTGCAAATGTAGTTATGTGTTCTTCTAGAACTGCATGACCCATCTTGACTTTGTGAGCTACACTGGTTGCCAATTTGCTTCTGGATGCCATTCAAAGTGCTGATTACGAGCTTTAAAGCTTCACGTGGCATAGAGACATATTGAGGGGTCACCCCAGTTACATTTATCCATCCCATCAGGCCTAGCAGGAGGGCTATATTGCAGCTCCCATTGGGCAAAGAACTTTGTTTGGTGGCACCCAAGAAAGCCTTTTCTCCCATGGCACCCACCCTCTACAACATCCTCCTCCCCCTGGATGAAATTGAATCCATTCAACCCTAATGGTTTTCCAGAAGGCCTTTAAAACTTGGTTCTGCCATCAAGCCTAGAAGCCTCATGGTAATGTGAAGCCGGTTAAACGGTTGCACAGTTATAGTACATTCTCCCCTGTATAGAGTAATATTCTATTATAATATTTGTAACTGTTTAACTGTATGTTAATGAGTTTGTTTTAATTATGCTGATTTATTTATTTATTTTATCGAATTTATAACCCTCACCTTCTCCTAAAAAAGGACCCAGGGCGGCGCACAGGAAAATTAAAAAAACAATACAAATATACAAAAACCATTATTAAAACCTATTAAACCCATACCCTGTGTTAAAACCATTTAAAATCCTCCTAATTAAAATTTATAGCTAATAACAGTCAGAAACGGGAGGTTATGCTAGGCCGGCTTGTTGAAATAGGTGCGTTTTAAGACGCTGGCGGAAGAGGCGGAGGTCTGAGATGGTGCGTAATTCGGGGGGATTATGTGTCATCTCGCCTGCATTCTACTGCTGCAGTCTCAATGCCACTTCCATCTTTAAACAACCTGATGTTCTGTCTACCAACAGTTTTCAGTGCCAGCAAAGCACCACAGGCTGCCTGTTCCTATAGCCAGTTCCTGATAATTAGGTCAGGATATAGCTAATAATGATAAGAGTTCTCTATAGATAGCAGTGTTTGTTTACTTCTCCTGTCTCTTTTTCAAACTAACACTGTATGTGTTTCCTTTCCAGAAGTCTACGCCTGCACAAAAACTGCAGAACTTCTAAACATTTCATTTAAAAAACTGAAGATTAGGTAATTAAATGGAAATTTTTTGACTAAATGCAGATCTTCACATTCAAATTGAACAACCCTTCAAAGACGTGTAAATCTCATTCTAATCTCAATTTATCTACAGCACTTTTTCATACACAAAGATTTATCCCCTACCATAACGTAAAAGTAAGACACCAAATAATGATATAATAAACCCCAAAGAAATGTTCAAGCTAAATGTTTGCCTGGTAGGAAATATCTCTTGTTGCAGCAATGTAAGAATACTTGCTAACCAAAAACATTTCCCCTCCCCAAATACATTTCCTGAATTTACATTTCACCATAAATTTCACCATAAAAATGTCACCCCTAATTTTAACTCTGTCTTGGTTTTTCTGTCAATAGAAATTCCGTACCCTAAAAAGTGCTGTAAGAAATAATCCTGATTGTAAAACAAATCTAAGGCAACAATTAATACAAATTTACCTTGAAGTTAATTTTCACAGCAAATTGAACCACAGACCTTGAAGAAACCTAATTCTAACTTTATGCTATAGCATATCATAGTTTTTAACCTAAGAGTTTGTCTAGAGATAAATTTTCCCCATATCATAAGTGTACCACTGTATAAAAATCACATCAGAACTTCAGAGCTAATAATAATTAAATTTCACCACTGTCCTCAAGGTAGTCTAAACTTAACCTTATTCCTGCCCATAAAGAATTATCACCAAAATTATTCTAAAAAACAATTTCCACAAGAAGATACAAAACCAGAAAACAGCAACTCATTGAAACTCATTCTAAATATCATCCATATAAGAAATTCAACTACTGGAAACTTATTTAACTTAGTTCTATGGCCTCTTATTCTAATTTTCACCCATGGTGAAACCAAAATTGCTTAACCTAAATGTTTTCCTAGAGGGTAATCCTACTGTATTGTGAATGCAGCTCAAATCATAAAAACATCTCCAAACTAATCTCAGAATTAGATTCTACCATTAACTTAGAAAGCCCAACTCGAAAGCCTAACTCTTAACCCTAACCCTTGCACCATATTTAGTGACAGAAATTCCTACATACAATTAATACTAATCTCTAAAACTAATTCTGAATCCAAACTGAACAATAGACATCCAGGAATTACCGTGTAGACCAGTGGTAGTCAACCTAGTCCCTACCACCCACTAGTGGGCGTTCCAGCTTTCATGGTGGGCAGTAGGGGTTTTGTCCAATACTGAAGCACTTTCCTTTTTTTAATTTAATTGACTTCCCTACTTTATAAATCACCATTACTGTGGAACCGGTGGGTGATTAGAAAATTTTACTACTAATGGAGATACAAAAGTGGGCGGTAGGTATAAAAAGGTTGACTACCCCTGATCTAAGTTAGACCCTAACTTAATTACATAGCTTGGCTCGGGGCCTAGTTATATGCGAGACCGCCTCCTGCCACATACATCCCTTAGACCGATACGCTCCCACAGAGAGGGCCTTCTCAGGGTGCCGGCGGCCGGACAATGCCGACTGGCGACACCCAGGGGAAGAGCCTTCTCTGTGGCGGGCCCAGCCCTTTGGAATGACCTACCCCCTGAATTACGTACCATCACTGACCTCCGCCTCTTCCGCCAATGTCTAAAGACATATTTGTTCCAACAAGCCGGCCTAGCCTAACCTCCCGTGGGGACTTTTAGAAAGTTTTTAAATTGGGTATTTTAAATTTGGTTTTAGTACAGGATGGGAATGTTTAATATTTATTTTAAATTATATATTTATCTTTGTATTCATGTGTTTTTAAATTTCCTGTACGCTGCCCTGGGTCCTCTGTGGAGAAGGGCGGGATATAAATTTAAATTAAAAAAAAAATAGCTAACCTATCCTCTTTTTAACCTAAATGTTTGCCGAATGGCAATTCTACTGTAACTTGAAGTATAAAAACTCACCCCATGAACTTTCCCTTCATGCCATACAATAACACATAACCAGAGGCCTCAAGGAAATCTAATTTATCTTTCCTTCATCCTGTTGCAAAATTGAAATGCTTTTCTACAAAAGGGGCCTAAGGAAAAGTCCAGAGGAAAAATGAAACCAAGTAATCCTTAATGAGAAAACCCTAGTATAACATTTCTAGGAAATTTATATCCATCAATATAGGAAATAGGAACTCTTTACAAAATTCACATTTTGTAGGCAATCTCCTCAAAATATGAACAGTCCAGGGGTCAATCACCAAATACTCAAAAAGCTGGTCTGACTCATAAAGCTAAGAGTCAAGGATCAGGAGCATAGGTCTGACAATAGTGGGTTATTTCCAGTCTGATGGCTGTTCTGAAGTATACCTAGCTGCAGATGTGGTTCAGTTAGGGATGTTGGCATCCTTGCTTCTCAAAGACGATCACCTCTGTCCTGCTACCAATGCATCATAGGGCTAAAAACCCAACCAGGTTCTGGGCATCATCATCCAAGTCTACATTTGCCTGCTTATGCTGATTAACCAGCCTCATAAGGCCAACTGCCTGCTAACTGCTTGAAGGGTGGCAATCCAATGGATCAGGCCCTTTGCTCTGACTCATAGGTGCCACATAATCAGAGTAGATCATAACAATTAGAGGAAAGTATGTGTACAGATTGAAGGAACTGGGCAGGTTTGGCTTTGAAAGAAATGGGAATATGAAAGTACTCTCCAAATGGATGTCACATTGAAAAAGATCAGTAATTATTCTCTATCGTTTTAGAATGCAGAGCATTAAAAAAATAGATTTAAGTTAGAGAAAGACAGTTTCCAATTAACTTTTTCAAATTCCTCTTAGTAAGGGGTTGTGTTACTAGAATCTATTATCCAGAGCAGCTGTAGATTCCATTTCATTAGGTATGTTGAAACAAAAATTAAACAGCTATTTATCTTTAACTTGGATTTTTTTCACTGAGTATAGGGTTGAGTTCAACTGCTTAAATTGTCTTTCCAATTCTATGATTAAATTAACTTACGCTAGCACTAGTACATATATATTTTTATATCTTCTTTTTTCAGAACTGCAAAACAGTACTATCTACTTTTTCAGAACACATTTTCTGCATAAGTAGGTTATGCTACATGATTTTTAAGGAGTCCCTGGGAAGTGACATTTAAAATCATTACCATTCTGATTTGAAATAAAATCTACATTTCTCTTAAGGTTTTCATAGCAATTTTGTGGAATTTGCAGACTGAAACTAACAGCTGTCAGAAACCAAAAGGTTGTTTACTTTGAAGTCTTGAGAACAAGTTATTCTGAAAGATCCCAATTTAATTTTCTAGCATCTATGTAGTCAAAATAGAAAACAACCTGAAATATGGGCAGTGCTTTAAAAAAGACAAAAGCATGGTTTTAAGAGTGTCTACTTCTCAGTGAGTTAGAAATTCAAATCTAGGGCACTTAAGGGTTCAAATAATGTCTTCGACCCACTATCAAAAATCTGTTCATAAGAAATGCCGAATTTCAAAACATATCATTATAGACTATTCATAAGAGTATAAAAGGAAAGCAAATAAATGATGCTTGGGTATTCTGAAGGAGAACTGGCAAGTTTTGTCTAAAGTTTTAAGGCAGACCTAAGTCATAACACAGGTTTCAATTGAAATCAACCGTCTCTTCAACGTATGGTAGAAAACGAAGACCAAGAAACAATCTCATTTACTCAGATTACCCCCAAGAGATGTCCATAGCATTCTCTTCTTCTTGCTGTCCCTCAGAAGATTATAGCAAAGTTACAGAAGGTTGAACAGATGACAGTCCCTGTGAATCTTTACAACTGAAAGTACATTTGAACCTGGGACTTCCAAGTGATATTGCTTAAATGCCAATATGTATCTTCCCTAATTGGAACTCAAGCACTGGAGAGAATTCAGAGTTACAATGGCTAGTTGGGAAATTGGGAACAAACTGGGAAGTTCTTTGAAAGTCTCCTTATTTTATGGAGGTGCAGAGGAAATTAAAAAAAAAGAACATACACCATTCAATTGACCAAAATATTTTACTTTTAAGCTTTCAAGTTTAAGAAAACCAAAATCAAGGGCATGTCAACAGCCCTCTCCAAAGCTGTCATACTTATCTAGCAACTAAATAATTTTGCAATTTAAAGAAACACATACTTGCCAGAAATGCATACAAAATAGGTTTCTACCAGTGTAAAAAATCTTTAGGCATCATCTATACATTTCAGCTTTGAATGAAATATTAAACAAAGGTCTAAACTTTAGCTTATTGCACCCTTTTGTGATACAATTCTATTTTACATTCCCCACTCATCATAAGGTGCAATTCTACAACAGGAAGCAGAATAAATCTTTTCATGAGCATCAAATCGTTTTTTTTTTACTTTTTAGCTTTGTTTCTGTTTTTGAATAATCCAGTGCAATTAATTTCAGCAATATTCAGGCAATTTGACATGGTCAAGCAAAACATGTAGCTTAACTACGGCAACTGAAATAGGACTCAACGTTTCTCTGCTTATCGGTTTGATTCAAGAAGGAATTCAACAAGGTGGTGCCACTTTAGCACTGCCAAGGTCATCCACCTTTCCACAGATAAGAACTTATCTCTAAGTGACAGAAGAAATGCTACTTAAAAAAAAGCTGTCCTATTTTGAACTTTTATTGAGAGAAACTTAAGGATTTCTATTAGTTAGTAATGAACATTTCCAAACATGTTTTTCCTTGCCATTACCTGCCATATTCTTACCCTTGTTCCAGTTTAATAAATAGCCTAAAAAACTCTATAGGTTGAAAATTATCTATCCTTTTTTCTATATTTAATAGACGATTTAGGAATTTTAGGTGTTCTGCTGAGATCTGGATTTGGTAAATCTATGCTAATCAACCATGAATTTCTTCAATAATGTAGCAAAGTATGCCTTATGGCTATTAAGCTTTGCTGCCAAGAAAGTGCAATTGAGAAAGAATCCTGCACAAGTGTCTTGAGCCCTCTTCTTTATGAAAAAGACAGTGGAGGTATCAAAACATGCTTGACAGATTTCCTTCTCACAAAACCTTCATTTATTCACCAGCTGTGACTGAGAGTCCTTCTTTCCTTTCTATACCTTTGAACTTTAAGAGGCTTCCTAAAAATCTACAAGTACCAATAAAACCTGAATAGCAAGAGTTAGAGATTTATAACTGTTTTAAACTGAGCTCACTTTTAAGAACTTTTTTCAAGAACTTGGAGTGTTAACTGAGTGCTAACTGAAGTATTTTATTCTCAGGTAACTATTGAAACCATCATTTCTACTGCAGTTATTGCTACTCACCTCATCAATAGCATAAATTCCTACCCTTACCACCCTCCCGTAATCTGGTTTCATATATTTATTTATTTATTTTTTGGTTTGAATTCATTTCTCGGGATTATCATCTTGACTGAAATTTTTTTTTTTTAAATCTATAGTTTCAATATAATTTTAGAAAAATACTAATTCCATATTCTGTATATGCCCAGTTTCAGGGGAAAATAGAATTCCAAACTACAGATTCATAAACCTCTATGTTTTCCAGTAATTGTTTTGCTACCTAAAAAGTTTTCCACAGAATTCTTGGATTGCACTGTTAAGAAAAGGCAAATATCCGATATTACCCTTGCAAGAGTACTTTCCTGCTTCCTCCTTTGTTTGGCAGTCTTCCAAACAGGCTAGAAGGAATCATGGAACAGGCCTTCTGCTTTGGGACTGTTACAAATCAAGAGCTCTCCATTGCCAAGGCTGCCCTCCTAAAAATGTTTAAGACTTCCTTTGCCTCCATTGCGGTCACCTTCCTCCTTCAAGGAAGGTGTCAAAATATTTCTGAGGAAGATTGTGAGAAGAAGAGATCACGAAAGCTATATATTTTGGAAGCAATTTCTACCAGCACAAAGTTGCCAGGATCCAATTTCTTTAAACTAAAATGCACCAAATAGAATGTAAGGATTTTCTTTTTTAAAGACAATTTCATTATTACCGTTATGGTGCCAGAAGGAAGCTGATTAAGACTTTCAGGAAAATGGTTCTCATACTACCTACATTAAACTGCTTCAATTCCATTCCTTTTAGTGGGGTTTTGATCAGCTAATTGTGTGCTACAATATAGCTATTTTTCCTGCACAAGAATACCAGATTAGTCCTCATTACTTCCATTAAATTGGGAAAAAGAACTTGCAGACAATGAAACTTCAAAAAAGTAAGATAGCATGGAAGCAATTAAGTATCTATTATTGTTCTGGTGTTGCTGGACATCATTTTTCAGACTTCAGCTTTAAAAATTACGCACACACATTAGGACAGATAGAAAAGAGATTTTCTTTTATGAAAGGCAGTACTAATTTATGACCTGACTAAAGCTTGGTAACATTAGTCCTATTTAAGCAGCTAAGAGAAATACAGGAAACACTCCATTCTGGCTGAATAGAGGCGCTGAAGACAAGAAATCAATTGCAAGGCAGCCAGGTGGGATACACCTGGCCGTAGATATCTGCAACGTAGTAGCTGCTGAAATTTGCATCACTAACATAGGGTGCTGGCTGGTAATAGCAAGTGACGTTATTAGCGTTAGGGATTATGTTTTGCTCCGCAAGAACTCTGAGGGCCAAAAGGGAGATCAAGTTCAGGGTCTGTCTACGTTCATGCCCCATGAGACATACGGTGCTCTCATTCACCACTTTCCGCAAGGTCATTAGGTAGTCGTATTTGCTTCTGTCCTCTTCCGCAAAGTGATTCTGCAGGTAGGTTTCCAATTTGCGCTGCTGTTCCAGAATACTTGGGAAGTCTATGAAGAACCTGGAGCACATGTAGCGCTCTAAGGTTTTGATTTCCTCTTTGTCCATAGGCTTGAAATCCCTCACAAGAAGGTTGCTGTATTTCAGGAGCCCGCCTCCCCTAATTTCCTCAGGATTCTTGGTCGTTATCAGTCTGTTTTTAAGATGAAGAAAGGCTGCCTCAAAATCACCATACATACTTTCCCCAATGACAGTTGGATGGAAGTGCTTCGACATTGGGTTTGCTGAGCATTCATAATAAAAAAGCAGGGAGTCTAATATTATTTGAAAAGAATCAACACTGAACTCAAATTGTCGCCGTATACGATCCACAAACTTGAGCTCTACATTTCTGCCGTGCCTGTTGGAAAGAGATATTAAGCTCCATCGGTCATTTTCAGTGGATACCTTCACCAACTTTTCAATATATACTTCCTTAAGAGTCATGGGAGTAATCTTGAGTTTGTTCACACCTTCTGGCAAAAAATTTAAAAGGGACTGCAGCACCACTTCTTTGACCAACTGGAACTCAGTCTCACTTGGGAGGGACACCTGAAAAACAAGATCTAGATCTTTACAACCCAGTCCGTTATCTTTAACCAAGACTTGACCAGCTGCAGAACCATTCAGTCGAATGTCATGCACTAGAATACTTGCTTCTTCCAGCCTGCTCCGAACAGTTCGTATGATCTTCTTCAAAGTTATCTTCAGAGTTGGAAAATTTCCCCGTCCATGAATTGTCACCACTTCTGACAGGATCTCATGCAAGCGACTGACTTGTTCCCAACTTAGTACACTGCAAGATGTGGAGCCAGACTTTGGTCTCTTGTCTGCCATTGTAGATTGTTTGAACTAGAAAGGAAGAGAATATTCAAATAAGATACATCCTCTTAGTACAATTAAGCAAATTTGAGATCTTGCAATTGATTGGGAATGTACTTCATGGAAAGGAATAAGAATCTCAATGAAATATTGCAAGCATTTTGTATTTGCTATACTCACTGGTTCACTGATTATTTACACTCAATTCATTACAATGGTGATTCTCTGCACACCTTAGTTTCTCCAGCAACTTCACCATTTCTCAGAATGCCTGAAATTCTCATGCATTGTTTTTGTTAGGAGGCAAGAAACCATGAAGATAAAACTTTGCGCCTGAGATACTTCCGTGATACTTCTTTCTTAGATCAACATTTATATAAATATATTAAAAACTATTTTTTTCAGCTCCCCCTATTCATGGCAGCCTTTTTGCCCCTAAAAAATTAGTCTGGGGGCTTCTCATCCTACCTTGATACAAGCAATGGCTGGGAAAGGGTATATTAGAACTTTTCATGAACAGAATTAAGTTCATGACAAGTTACCTCTGTTAAAATTTGATTACTCCCCTTTATCTGTATACCAGAGTCTACCGTACTTACCCCTTTCCTCTCACATGGTATAATCGTTTTAATGGTATTTAAAGGATTTCATGTAAAATAGAGAAATCCACTTTTAAGAAACCGGTTGCATCCTTTAAATCTGAGCCAAACCATTTAGCCTTTGTTTTAAAGGATGTCTAGGGTGGCTTTTAATAAACAAATACACATTACAAAAATAGCTAACTGTTAACAAGCATTTTCAGTCAGTCTATTACAAGTTTCATTAGATAATGCTGGACACAACAATTACAATTCCACACTTACCCACATAGACCCACATACTCTTAAGTTTAATTATTTGAATCTAGGTGGGTAGAAATATACTGGTTGCCTTGTTTTAGAATTACAGAATGGCACAAGGAAAGTTCTTACAAGAAAAGGTCTCAACCAAAACATTACTGCACAAAGAGGATCATAAGAAGTAAATGGGATTGCTTTAGACAGAAAGAACATTCTTCTTCTCCCTCACCTGATATGTATGATTAGACAATTTGGTTTCAATAGAAATGAGCCCTACACCCAAATACATTTGTATCTCTCTCCTCTATCACCACCTTCATTTTCAGAAGATTATCCTTGGAGGAGAAATAATTTTGCTATTACTGTTAGAATATTGAGAATCAGAAACTCTTGCTGGTCTCCAAATCACAGGGCTGTGCCAGCTAATTTCCGTATGAATCAAGTGCATAGACAAAAGACCCACTTTCTGTTGAGACCGAGAAAAATTTGTCCCATGTCTGCTCTTCTGCCGCATTACTTCAGCACCAGTAGCAGAGGAATGCAGCACATACTGTATGGTATTCAGTGAAGTCATGCTGCCTACATGTGCCCCTTGTCTTCACTCTACTTTCTAGTCACAACAATTCTCAAGGTGGGCATCAGCTGGCTGGTGGCAAGAGGGGCAAATTCCAGCAATAAGGCTTGGCTAAATGAAAAGCAATGTATCAGGAAGGTGCTATTTGTATTCAGTTCCCTTAGGAAAGAAACATTGAGCAAAGCATCTTATCTGAGATATTTTCTTATTTAGAAGACGGGACAAAAACCAAATGTCTAGTGCCTCCTTAGCAGAATTGCTGCCTTAAAGATGAAAGTGCCATTATATTCCCCATTAAATGTGGCCTAAGGAGGTCAAATAACTTAGAATGTCAAGTAACAGACTTCCAAAGGGTCCCATTGAAATACTAGACATGTTGCCCCTCAAAAATCATGTAGGAAAATCATCTTAATGTATTCAAGGCAGCATTAGAAAACTAAATATGAAAGCAGCACCAGAAAAGGAATTAAATCATTTGAAGTTGCATAGGAAATATTATTCTAATATCTCTTATTTCATGGTATTTATCTTTATATAAGAAGTACATCAATGATATACAATATAATTCAAAGGATTACTATAAAATAGATCAATATTAGTATTTTTCAGGAACTTCTATGCTCAGCAGCAATGCCGAGACATCACTTCAATATACAAACCTATTTTTAGGCTGTATCAAGGCTACTATTATATTTACTAGTAGTATTTCCACAGAGACTTACACTGAAGTTTTTCTCAAAACTGCTAAACAAGATTGCTTTAATCTGGAGCTACAAAGATCACTGGAGCCCTTCACATAAAAGCCATGTGTTTATTTAGCACACACTTTCCCGTAAAATGGTTGGATTGAAATTAATGTTTAGTAGAGTCATTTTGTTCTGCAGCTTTCCTAGAAAGCTGATCTGAAATGCTGAGATGTAAAGGCAATGCAGACGGAACAAAATGTGATAAAGATGGCCTGCTCATTCTTTATTTTGGAGAAGAGCCTCTGCTTTCTATTTACAGAATGCTCAATTTGAATCCAACCCATTCATCTGAAGCAGCCTAATTACAAGGTATTTTTCATGCAAGAGTCATCCAGCCTCATTCACAGAATGTTAAAGGTGCCTTGCAAACAAGGGTAACTACTACCATCTATTTTTTAAGCTACTACATATACAAAAGAAAAGTAAAAATAAAATAGTTGCATGATAAAATTGAACAATAGCTGCAGTTTAGGAGCTGTCCATCTCAAAGCATCCTTCATTACAGACATCTGGCATTGGCTGGAAAACCCCAAGTTCACATATTAGGGGGTGCCTGGATTAGAAAAGGCTGCTGTAGAAGACTTTAATAATGTTTTCTAGGTTCTAGTTTCACAAGGCCAGAATGTTGTGAAGGATACAACATGAAGAGCTCTCTAGAATAACCTCTGATGCTTGGAAAAATGGAAGGCTATTTAAAAAGCAGCCAAGCGAAGGTAAGTGACTAGACTCCTGTCACTAGCTTGAAAGGACTCAAAAAGTAGTGGTTTCTGATAAACCAAGCTGAGAAAATAACACTCATCAGATCAAGAAGAGTAGGAAGCAACCAAATAAGTGAACAACAACAAAAGTTAACTTATCACTGAAGCCCATGGTATTTCAGCAACAGGTGTGGCTGTTAACACCCACTTAGTAACTGGCTTCTGATAGAAACATCCAGCTGCCTCAGTTCTCCCCAGGGAAATTGGCGTAAACACTCATTTTACCCATCTCTCTCTCCTACTAAGAAGCCAAGGAAAAAATCCTTCAAAGCCATTCTCCTTGGAATTAATAAGAAGTGCTGCCATTTTTTTTAAAAAAATAATCACGCAGGAAAAAAACGCACTGCAACTCAATCCACACCGGAGCCTCCATCCGCGCTTCAACGCGAACTACGCCGCGCAACCCACGCAGTTCATGCTGAAACGGGTCGGGGAGATGCGCGCTACCTTCCGGGCGCACCAAGACCCGCCGCGGATGTGGGAAGACGGCGACCCGCTGCCCAAGAGGTGGAACCCGAAAGGAGACGAAGCCTAAAGCGGCTTCAGGGAGCCAGAGCGAGGTCTTCACGCGTGTTTCACTGGAAGGGCGGCCAAGGAGGAGCCCTTTTGTCTGGTGTGTGTCCCCCCCTCCCCCCCCGCAATGTCGCTGCGAGAGCAAATGCTTTCCGTGCTGCCACTGTTGCTGGCTGGACTTTATATCGCGTAGAAGTTTCTCAGGTGTTTCTGCTCCCGGGGGTGGGCGCCAGGGCGCTCAGGACAGGTCTAAACAACCCTCAACATTTTGCACACAAACCTCCGTTTTCCAACTAAGTCGGTGAGCGGGGAGGGCGCAGGAGCCTCCGCGACGCTGGACTCTTCACTTGCGTTGGCAGCTCGGCCGTTCCGGTCTCTTCTTGCAGCTTAGCATTATTTTTTTGCCTCCTCGCGGATTCATTTATAAGCCCCGCCCTCGGGCAGACCACGCCCCTTCAGGCGGGGCAGCGAAAGCCCTTTTTGTCTCTTACGACGGTCGAAGAGTTTAGCTAGCAAAGCGGGGATGACTAAAATCGTGAAAGTTGGAAACGAGAGCTCACTGAAAATATTTTCGGGTAGGCCCCGTCTTGTTTAAAAATAAAACAGTTGCTGTCTTGGGACTTATGCCCTGGATATATTGCAAGAATTGGATCCATTCATGAACCTTGCAAGATGCGAACTCATTTTTTCAGAGCCTAAAAGGTTCTCTCCTGATCGTTGTTCAATCAGCATTGGATTTTTTCAGAAACTTAACTCCCTGAGCCAAGTTCCACACCAAATGCACCTTAGCAAACAGTGTGGCCAAATACCTTGCCTAATGGATTCGTGTATCATATTGAATAGCAGCTCATCGAATAAACCACTGCTATGTAATGATTTGCAAAACATAATTTGGCTTGTTTAAATACCCAATTGTGGCTTATTTAATAAATCATGATTAAACCAAACCTGGCTTATTGCAACTTGGGGACTGTCCTTTGTAATTTTTATAGTTTGCATTCCATTCATTGTCATTATAAAATGTATAAAGTTTACTTGCACTTAGTGTAAAGTGTACTACATATAGAAAGCCAAAAGTACCTTCCCAATTTTCCACTGGGAGAAATAAGCACAAGTGCCTCTGGATTGGCAAGGATCCAGCTGGAGTCCAGTACAGGCAGAGGCATCAGAATGGACATAGATCCAGTTAAATGGTTAATGCCCATCCCTACTTAAAGCTAGATGGGGTAAGGCAGTTAGTGATAGGGGGATATGAATTACAGTAGTGGTGATGTACAGGTTTTTGAGGGGGTGGACATCTCTAACATGTACAGTAATAGTAAATCTGTCCAAGTTTTCGGGTCCGGGGGATGATCTGTTACTGAAAGAACTAATTGAAGCAAACAGATCTCATGGTTGCAAGGTAAAAAATGTTTTTGAGAGTAAGTAAAACGAATTTCTTGGATTCACAGTTCACTGCCTCAAAGCAAAAACCCATTTCACCGGAAGGGAGAAGTGAGTCAAAAAAAGATAAAGATTTTAAATTGTTCATAAAAGGCCCCTTTGCAATCCCCAGATTTGGCTGGTTCAACAGGAATTTATTGTGCAGGAAAGGCAAACAGGAAAGTAATTTCAAGATAGTGAGGAACCTAGAAGGTTTGATCATTCATTAAACCATTATTTTTATACTTCATACTTTTACAAGTACTGTGTATT
Source organism: Rhabdophis nuchalis (assembly GCA_039707465.1). NCBI lineage: Eukaryota > Metazoa > Chordata > Lepidosauria > Squamata > Natricidae > Rhabdophis > Rhabdophis nuchalis. The sequence goes on along the minus strand of CM077644.1, from coordinate 137,310,818 downwards.
TTTTATAAGTTAAAGCTTATTTCACAATAACATAATCATTTAAAGAATTGAAAACAAAATAGTACATGGAATAAAGAAAATAACAAGGCTTAAGGAACAACTTTTCCATAACCAAATCGTTCCTGTATTCATAAAAAGGCTAAATAAAAGAAAGAATTTTTTTAATGAGGGGGGGTAGAAATAAAGAACTCTGGAATAAGCTCAATACAAGCTGAGATAAGCTTAGAGGCTCCTGAAGATTTGAGTTCTTCAGAAAATTTCAGGATCAGAGCTTCTTTGATAAGGTTTTTAAGAAGAGTAAAACTAGAGTAGGAGAGTCAACAGCCAAGCTGTTTCTTCTTGCCTTAAAGAGATTTTGTTGTTTACTTGGTTTTTGAGATGCACATTTAATACTGCAAAATTTGTACTTTTGGGTAGTCCAGCAAAAAGATATAAGCCTAGGAAAATAGGGTGATTGATGTTAAACAGTACAATTTCAGAAAAATGATTATAAAGTGGGTCTATGAAAAATTGGCAGAATGGTTTCTGGGGTGAAAAAGAAGTAGATTCTTCTATCCCTGCTTTGAACTAAGCCAATTAAAATGCACTGAGCTGAACATGAGAAGGACGGGGAAAACATTTTTAGATATTTGCATGGAAGCAAGAACAGAACAAAGTACTAAAATGTAAATCATTTTACAGAAATGACAGAAGTACAGGGGGATGTGGAATGAAACTGAGAAAAAAGTTTATTTTGGATGCTTGTGAGCAAACTCATGAAACCAAACTCTTAGTTGCTGGAACAGGTGTTGAACAAAATAAAACCAGAAAGCATGTTTATGGGAAAAGACTGCTGGCTTTATCACCAGCATGGCCTATTAACCACTTATTATCCATTTTGTCCTTTGAAAGTAGAATGGAGATTTCCGTTCAAAACTAGACCAAGATTCAAGGTTCTTTCTTCTAATGCATGAACACTTTTAAATGTTAACTCTTTTGCTCCTTAATCCTCCCATTTCAAGAGCTGTTAAGAATATTTTTGGTCCTTAGCTCTCCAAGATCCCATATTACAAAAAAAAAAGCTCAAAATTGTTGGGCCTGCCTACACAAGGGGCTGTTGAAATATCATGTGGCCTGGAGATTGCTCATTCTGTATTATGTCATAACCATTGTTTAATTCTGGCTTACGTTAAAATATTGTCCTTTGTAAATCATAGTTTATGTTTTAATGTAATGTGTGAATGTACTCCGTGATTAAACATTCTTAGTTAATTTTGAAATTGAGAACTCTAATCTAGTTACTTGAAGATCTTTCAATCATATTTGATTACAATTCATTCCACTTACTTAAACTGGCACATAATGATGCCAGTTTTAATTAATGATTATTCTTTCATTCACTGTCCAAGTAATACTCAGGAAGATTGATTGGTGTTTTAAAAGACTTGACTTTTCCACTAGCCTTAGGTTAAACTGCTGAGTACCATATTTCCTAATGCATAATGTGTCATGGACTCAATACTAGGAAAGTGGATGGGATCAAAGATGGCAATAGAAGAGAATACATATAGTTGAGGGTTGAACTATGGAGTCCTTGTGCTTTCTGAGCTTGGTTGTTTGCTGGCTTGTTTCATTATGTAACTAGGTAATCTCAGGTAATCTCATTAGTGCTAGTGAGTGTGGGGTTTACTCCCTGTTTATGTAGGATAGCTTGGTCTGCCAGTGTTGGTAAAGGTATAGTTTTCTTGGTAGTTCCTTGAGTATTGTCTATTGATGAATTATTGATTATTGATAATCTATTTTTCTATTAATGACTGGTGGCACAATGGTTAAACTCTGCCCACAGCCTGGAGTTTGATCATGATGGGGTTCAAAGGTAACTCAGTCTTCCATCCTTCTGATGTCAGTAAAATGAGGGCCCAGATTGTTGCAGGCAATATGCAAATAATTATTATTTGTAAACTGCCCAGAGAGTACTGTAAAACATCATGGGGCTAATGCTATTGCTAAAACTTGATGAGATGGTGCACAAAAAGTGATTCTGGCATTTTGAGAACTAATGGGAATACTGACTGGTTAAACAGATTTGTTTTAAACACATGGTTTAAGCATAAACCTGTTCTTTCATATACATACCAAGAAATTAATATATCTCTAAAAGCATGATTGATCTGTTATGATGAAAGATTGGGACTATTAGAGTGAAAGAATTGTTACATGACACCATAGAAATGTACAGAATTGTATAAATAAAAGTCATTTGGTGGGATGATCAAGTTGAAGAAACCGTGGATGAAGAAAAAAAAAAGTACATAAATTGCTGCAAAAAGGAGAAAAGGATAACATACAAAATGTGCACATAGAGGAAAATATAGTTGCAAAAAGTGTTGTCAGATAGAGCAAGGAAGGATTAAAAATTAAGAAAGAATACAGGAGGATTTTAACAGAAAAAATAGAAGAGGGCTAAACATCCACTAGTACATTGGTCGCCAACCTTTATGATTTGACATCCCGGGCAGTGAGAGAGCAATCAGCCCACTGCTCCATTTTGGTATGTAGTTAGTATTACATGCTTCCAATCAGTGCTGACATTTCAGATATTTATATGTTTTGAAGCTGATATCTGAAAAAAGATGGATATTTGTACCTTACTTACAGATCAGCACTGGAAAGTGGCTCAAATATTCAATATTCTGCAGAATTACATAATATAACTATGGATGGCCATAATTCCATTTACAGTAGAACTTTATATCTGTGTATATGTAGAACCAATTTCGTTGTATTTAAGTACAAAGACAATAAAGATTATACTTGCTTAACCTATATAAATAAAAATGTAAAATAGTTTGTGCAAAGCCGCTAATCTCAGAAACTACTGGACTGATTCCGGCAGCCCCACCCCCCACCGGCCCACTGATCTCTTCTCGCCGGTGCTGCCACCACGGAGAAGCACCAGGAGCGGCAGGCACCAGCAAGGAGGCACAGAGGCAGAAACCTCTCCCCATCCCCAGAAGAAACCGGACACAGCGCCCCATGAAGCCACGAGGTGGCTGCCGCCGCCGGCCCCAAGGGACACAGGGAGGGAGGGGGGCCTGGAGGAGGTTGACTGTGGGGGAGGTAGAGGAATACAGAGAGAGGAAGAAATACAGTAGGTAGGTAGGTACAGGGATAGATGAGAGGGATGAATATAGCAGGTAGGTAGGTAAATAAGTACAGGTATATAGAGAGAAATACAATACGTAGATAGGTAGGTAGAGGGAGAGAGGGAAGAATACAGTAGGTAGGTAGGTAGAGGGATAGAGAGAGGGGGGAAATACAGTAGGTAGGTAGGTAGAATGATAGAGGGAGAAATACAGTAGGCAGGTAGAGGGATAGAGAGAGGGGGAAAATACAGTAGGTAGATAGGTAAGTACAGGGATAGAGAGAAGGAGAAATACAGTAGGTAGGTAGGTAGGTAGAGGGATAGAGAGAGGGAGATATATGGTAGGTAGGTAGAGGGATAGAGAGAGGGAGAAATACGGTAGGTAGGTAGGTAGGTAGAGGGATAGAGAGAGGGAGAAATACAATAGGTAGGTAGAGGGATAGAGAGAGGGAGAAATACAGTAGGTAGGTAGGTAGAGGGAGAGAGTAAGAAATACAGTAGGTAGGTAGGTTGGGGGTTATACGGTGGTTGTGTGTAAACAGTTTGGTTGGCCATTTAACCAGACTGGGCCACAGCAACACATGGCTAAGTACCACTAGTACTTAATGTGTGTGAATATACTGTATGCCCTATATATGGTTTTGTTTCTTTTTTTTAGCTTTCTCTTTTCTTTTTTTTTGTTATAATTTTGGATATTCATTTTGTTTTATATATTTAGGAAAAAAAGAAACAACAGTCTTTAAGCACAGAACAACGTGGTAATATATCTAGGAATATCTGATATATATACCGTATTTATCGGCGTATAACACGCACTTTCCCCCCCTGAAAATAGGGGGCAAATGATGTATGCGTGTTATATGCCGATATGCGTGTTATACGCCGATATAAGGTACATGGACCCGGGAACCGTGGACCCGGAAGTAAGTCCTCCACGTTCGCTGTCTTCTTTTTCCCTCAGCGAAGCGCCGCGGCCGTCCGCTCTCTCTCTCTCTCTCTCTCTCTCTCTCTCTCTCTCTCTCTCTCTCTCTCTCTCTCTCTCTCTCTCTTTCTCACTCTCTCTCTGGCGGGCAGGCAGGAAAGCAAGCAAGGCGGCTGGAGGAGGAGGAGGAGAAGGAGGAGGAGATGACGGTCCCGGAGGCATGGAGCTCTTCCCCGCGGCGGGCGCCTCCTTCTCCGCTGGCAGGTAGAGCAAGGTCGAGGGGCTTCCCCCCTTTCCCCACTTCCCGGCTGTTTTGCCGCCGCCGCCGCCGGTTCCAGCAGCAGCAGCAGCAGGAGAAGGAGGAGGAGATGACGGCCCCGGAGGCACGGAGCTCTTCCCCGCGGCGGGCGCCTCCTTCTCCGCTGGCAGATAGAGCAAGGTCGAGGGGCTTCCCCCCTTTCCCCACTTCCCATCTCTTTCCAAACCTCGGGAGCTCGCCGAGGGGCGGCGGCGGCGGCGGCGAAACAGCCGGGAAGTGGGGAAAGGGGGGAAGCCCCTCGACCTTGCTCTATCTGCCAGCGGAGAAGGAGGCGCCCGCCGCGGGGAAGAGCTCTGTGCCTCCGGGGCCGTCATCTCCTCCTCCTTCTCCTCCTCCTCCTCCAGCCGCCTTGCTTGCTTTCCTGCCTGCCCGCCAGAGAGAGAGTGAGAAAGAGAGAGAGAGAGAGAGGGAGGGAGGGAGGGAGGGAGGAAGGAAGGGAATCAGAATCTGACAGACACAGAGAGAATGACAAAGAGAGACAGGAAGGGAGGGGATAGCGATTTCTGAGTAAACTTTTGTAAAAACAGAATATCCAAGTTTCTTTGTTAAAACAGTTGCTTTTACTGTCCTTTTACATTATTTACCTTATAAGTGGTAATAATATTAATAAAAAAAAGTTCTGAGCTACCCTTATTTTGCTTCAAAGTTCTTTATTTGAAATTTAATTTTCCCCCCTGAAATTTCCCTCTTAAAATGAAGGTGCGTGTTATACGCCGATAAATACGGTATATATATTTTCACGGGTGTAGGTATGCTGGCATAGCTGGCTTCGGGGATTTTCCCGTGTATAAGGCATAGAAAAGTATAAAAAGCATTTTCTATGCCTTATACACGGGAAAATCCCCGAAGCCAGCTATGCCAGCATATATATATATATATATTTCACACAGCAATAATCTAATTGGTTCTCTGAATGGATGATCTCTAGGTTGAGTCGAAGGGCAGAGAGGGATGACGTTAAGTCTCCTCCCCTTAAAGGGACCTTGAACAGGAGCTGTGAAAATATTCTCTCATTAAGAGTCCTGTAAATTGGCTGATGTATCAGGGATACCGGATAGCTCAAGGCATAGAAAGGCTTGCCTCATATGCTGGAGAGCGCCGGTTCAAATCCCAGTAGAAGGAGTATGGCCAGCTGAAGAAGGCTAATAAGCCTGAAATGGATCCATCCTGGTCTCTTTATTTTCAGCCCTTAAAAATCTAACATATATATATATATATATGTATGTATGTATGTATGTATGTATGTATGTATGTATGTATGTATGTTATGTTTTGAGCTGAACAATAAATAAGTCAGGGAGACTAGTATAGATCTATTTCGAGCTTTTTAGCTCTCATCAGCTAGCCATACCGTTACTGGGATTTGAACCGGGGCTGTATTACATGCTGGGCAGGAGCCTTAGCCATTAGGCCACCAGGTTCTCTTCCTGATCAGCTGAGACAGGAGGATAAGTATATAGTTGTGTCAGAACACCCTGTTAACCCCCAATTAAGGGAGGAAGCAAATTGGGGCTTAACAGGGTGTTGTCACACACACACACACACACACACACGTGTATGTGTGTGTTTGTGTGTGTTAGTTTTATGAGCTGATCAATAAATAAATCAGGGAGACTAGTATAGATCTATTTCGAGCTTTTTAGCTCTCATCAGCTAGCCATACTCTTACTGGGATTTGAACCGGGGCTGTATTGCATGTCAGGCAAGAGCCTTAGCCATTCAGCCAGCCAGGTTCTCTTATTGCATCAGCTGAGACAGGAGGATAAGTATCTATAATTGTTCCACAACACCCTGTTAGGGCCCCAATTAAGGGAGGAAGCATACTGCTTTCCTCTTCTGCCTTTCGGCTCATCACCAGAGACCATCTAGACAGAAAGCCATGAGTTCCGTTGTGTATTTATTGATCAGCTCATAAAACTAACACACATATTAAAAAAATTACACAACGGAACTCATGGCTTTCTGTCTAGATGGTGATGAGCCGATAGGCAGAAAAGTAAAGCAGTATGCTTCCTCCCTTAATTGGGGCTTAACAGGGTATTGTGACACAACTATATATATAGTTGTGTCACATAGCTCATAAAACTAACACACATATCTAAAAAATTACATAACGTAATTCTTGGCTTGCTGTCTAGATGGTCTCTGGTGATGAGCCGAAAGGCAGGAAAGGAAACAGTATGTCTCCTCCCTTAATTGGGGCCTAATAACAGGTTGTTGTGAAACAATTACATATATATAACACTATTGAGAGCTTAAAAAGGATTTATTTTGAGAACAAGCATCCTTTTGTCAGTTGAAGACTTCCTCAACTTTTTCCATAATATATGCCTAGAAATAGATTAAAAAGTTGCAAAAAAACAAAAATAAAACCCAACTCACAAGATTATGTTTTAGTCATCAGGAATTTTTTCACAAGATGGAGCAAGTATATAATTTTATGTGTCTTCACAGAATTTACTAAACTTGGAAAAAGTATGGAAAATATTTAGATGCTGCTAGAAAGTTGAGTAGCAACTGGTTCATTTTAAGGGAAGATACATTTTAGAAAGAAAAACAGCTGGATGTAGGAGCAGTTTGTCCTGTTTGTACATGGAAGTTATACATCAGGAGGAATACAAAAATAAGTTGAATGCAGTGGGAACGGGGTATTAAGAAAAAGATAATACAAAAATAGATTGTGAATGATGTGGATTGAATACAAACATAACCAGCACAAAACAAATACTATATGTTGAGGTGATTTGGTCATAGAGAATGAACGAACCTATGAAGAAGTAAAAGGGTTTGAAAGGAGGACAGAAAAAGTCATGGTTGGGTTATGAGATTCTTTAAGAGACGTTTATTCAAAAAGCAGTGTATGATTCAATGTGTGTGTGTTCCAAGTTAGGAAAGTACAGATCTATAATAAATAGTTTGTGAAAACCAGTTTTAGCTGTGTCTTTTCCTTAATTTGCTTCAGCATTTTGTACTCCTTTTCTGAACCGCATGTAACATTGCTAGCCTACCCCCAAAATAATACAAAATAACATCACTTTGAGCCCATTTTCGAAAATAAACATTGATTTAAAAAAACAGCACCCCTTGTGGAGTCCTATAAATCAGGCAATTGCGTGCTTGACATTTAAGATTCTTCGCTTATCGACCATGTTTATTTAATTCACCTAATGGCCTTTCCTAAGGCCCCTTTAGTAGCCAGGGCCGAGATGATCTCAGGCCACAATACGAGTGAAACCATATATATTTTGTTTTCTCTTTTAAATGGGAGGAGGAGGTGGGGGCGGGGTGGTGGTGGAGACAAAAGATCTAAACAATGTTTCTTAAACGGAGCAAGTGTAAGACGTGTGGACTTCAACTCCCAAAATCCTTCAGAGCCAGCCATGTTGGCTGGGGAATTCTGGGAGTTGAAGTCCACACATCTTACAGTTGCCAAGGTTGGAGACCCCTGTTTTAAAGGGATTCATAAGCCGTTTCCGCTACTGGAAGTCTTCCCCTTCTGCGGGCTCAGTTTTTGCATCCTTTGTCACACGCCGGCTGCGCGGAGATCAGGGACGGGCGCTGCGAGGGCGGGGCAACGGGACCCTCCGTCGCTTCCTCCTAGCCGCGCCGAGGCCATGGTGCCGGTGCTTCCGCGGCTGTATCTGAGCGGCGCCGAGCTTGGCCCCGCAGACGGTTCCGGAAAGCCAGCCGTCACGGCGCTGCTGCTGGTGGACTCGGAGCCGCCCGGAGCCGCTGCGCTTGCGGGCTTCGAGTGCACGCTGTTTATCCAGGCGCTGGACCGGCCGCAGAGCGATCTTCTGAGTCGCTTGGACGAGTGCGCGGCTTTTCTTAGTCAAGTCCTGGAGGGCGGAGGAAGCGCCCTGGTGCGCTGGTGAGCCCCCGGCCTAAGGAGACTGCTTGGGAGGCGGGGTGGGCTGTGACCGTGGGACTGGCCGGCAGAAGCCCTCAACCACGTTCTTGTTCTCGTGTTGGAAGGGACCTTGCAGGTCATCTAGTCCAACCCCCTACCCAAGCAGCCCAACACTGTTAATCTGTTAATACAGTGTTTCTCAACCTTGTCAATTTGAAGATGTGTGCACTTCAACTCCCAGAATTCCCCAGCCAGCATTCGCTGGCTGGGGAATTCTGGGAGTTGAAGTCTGGACATCTTCAAGTTGCCAAGGTTGAGAAACACTGTGTTAATACTAGCTTTGAGCAACCTTTCGGAGCAGAAACCAGGATAGAGAAATCCTTGATTATTGTGCAGCTATTAAGAACCAGTCTGGGCTTCTTAAAGGGGTAGAAGAAAATTTCTACCTTCATTAGAGTATAATGTGTCAATCAGATAAAAAAAAAAAAAATTAACGAGTTCAAATACTGCGTTTCCCTGTGGATCGTCTATATCAGTGTTTCTCAACCTTGTCAACTTGAAGATGTCTGGACTTCCAACTCCAGCGAATGCTGGCTGGGGAATTCTGGGAGTTGAAGTCCAGACATCTTCAAGTTGACAAGGTTGAGAAACACTGGTCTATATAGCCACTAATTGCCGTGTAGACAGAGTCCATGCTTTCCGCGCCTTCCGTAGGAAACCTCCCAGATTGTCTTTGTTATGTCATAATTAAAGCTCCATCCCGCTCCATTTGAGCTTTGGAGTTGGCTGTGTTTGAGCTGAGAATAGCTGCCGTTTTATGTATCCCTTTTAGCTTAATGGTGTGTAATATCTGGGTTAAAGAGTTTTTGAGATATTTGTAAGCCTAACCTAAGTTAAAAGGCTGCACGGAGGTGAGGAGGGTTTAAAAATTCTGCAATGCACTTGTGGAGAATTGTTGCCGAGTGTGCAAACACTCCCAAGGTGTAATAAACCATACTTTAAAATTCACAGTTGTTGTTGTTAGTTGAGAAGTTGGGTCCGACTCATCGTGACCCCATGGACAACATTCCTCCAGGCCTTCCTCTACCAAATTCACAGTAATTGATTTCATATTTCATTCTTGGTAAAAACAAACGAACAGGTGAATCTTATGATGACTTATTGTGATTTGTGAACCCAGACAATAGGATGGTTTTTAAATTGCTAACATTCTTCCCTGCATTTTTATTTTTGCCTTCACCCCTGTCAAATTTTAGAGAAATTCTATATTAGCTTGTGGTAAGGTCCTTTTGTCAGACACAGTTCTGAAAACATGCTTTAAAAACTGCCCAACACTGATTAATATAATTGCTGATCAATAAAATGTATTTGAATGTGGAATGTTAGTTTCTTTTTATTATGATCACTGATAGATTGATGACAAATGCTAAATTGCCCCAATTTACATAGGATTAAATGGCAGGCTGTTGTTTCTATTACACTCTAAGGGGCTTATTTTTTGTTCAGAACATGGGAATAAACTATTGGTAGTGTAGAATTGTCACCATCCAAGCATTACAGTAAAAACCAACCTGAAACGTCCTGTCATGTAATGTCAAAAATGTGCTAGGGTTGAATAGTGGGGGATTTCATGATAATCAGGATACATAATAATTGTTTTGCATCCAAGCAGTCTAGCGGGAACTGGAGAAAGATTAGATTCCCTGATTCTGTAGCATTATATTAATGCAGCTGTCAAAAATGAGATGAGGGATGTGTGCCCAGCTTTCTGCTTCCTGATCCTGAATAAAAATGCATTATGAAAAACAGCCTAAAACAGTAATGATATATTGTGTAGTATATATAAGGGAAACAATACTTTACTACGTCTTCCTGTTCTTTTTTCCAGTCATGCTGGAGTTAGTCGAAGTGTTGCTATTGTGACTGCCTATTTAATGAAAACCAATCACCTTACTTTTCAAGAGGCCTATGCCTTTGTTCAAGCCATCAAACCTGATGCTAAGTATGATTTATTTTTTCTTTGGCAAAAGTATTTTCTCATGAAGGTTAAAATACACATTCTCTGATCTTTAAGTTTTCTTTTGATTTGTTCTAGGATGAATGAAGGCTTTGAGTGGCAACTGCAACTCTATGAAAAAATGGGTTGTAAGTTTGATGTTAGCAATACTATTTATAAGCAGTATCGTTTGAAAAACATTACAGAGAACTGTCCTGGTAAGGCAAATAGAAATTACGATATATATACTCAATTATTTAGATGTTGTGCTATCTACATTAAACTGTACTTTTATTGCTATATTTTGCTAGCTACGATCCTTTTAATATTGGCAGTAAGCAGAACTGTAATAGCCTTTCTGTTCAGTATGTTAATTATATTATAGATAGCTTATCTGATGAAACTTCAATTCTGAAAGATAGTTAACATGTTTACTGCCTCTATGAAACATCCCGAAATCTGTAAGAAAGTTAATAATGTACAATATTAGCTATGTTGTATCTCTCATTTTTCTTGTTCCTGCCCATCCTAGCAAAACTTAGCCTTGACAAGAGCATTAAAAGAAATTATATAAAGGTCACTAGTGGCTCCTATATTATTTGTACATTTTTTCCCTCCAGCTTTTTTGCTTTTGATAGCAGAGCCTGTTTAACAGACATCACTTTTACTGATTAGCTAAACTTATCTCATGTGTTTAGATACTCAAGGATTTGGGGGGATAGTTGAAGACATCCAGAAATGCAACTATCTGAGAATTAATACACAGCATGCAAAAGTGCATTTGTCTTTGATTGAACTATAAATCAATAGTTATTTTTAAGCCTAGTGATGGCATTTTTGTCACTTCTGCTAGTCTGTCGTCTTCAGAAAAAAATCTTCTTTTTCTACCATCATGTTTTTCAACTAACACTTTCACATTGAGCATCATCAATAGCAAAACGGAAGTCCGTTCCTGAATGCCATAGGTTCGCCATCACGCCTCTAGGACAACCTAAAGCTTATTGTACTGTGGCAATTTTTTTTTCTCTAATTCATCTGTAATTTTTTTGTACAAATTCAAAATGTTTTCTCACCTTCTTTTGAACCTAATATATAAGTATTACATTGTTGCTCCTGTTTTTTTTTTTTAACATGGGCAAACATGACTAATTACATTTTTATGTGATTTTTCTCTCCCAACATTCTCATAAAATTGCTATCTGAATATTGAATTGGAAATGTTATAGTTACCCTGGTGGACTTACTTTAATAAAGGCTAAAATCTTACTTGGGAGATTTTAGCTATATTAGTTCTTTCAAAGCCCTCTTGGGATAAATTGTTGCAGCTTTAAACCATCCTTTTAAGATGTGTTTTATTGTATACTTCTATGGGGACATTGCTATTAGGGCTACATGTAAATACCTGCAATAAAGAAGTGCTCTAAACTTTCAGAAATGCTTCATTATAAGTATATAAACTCCTTGTTTCTGGTTTTCAGAGGCAGAAGGCTTGCCTGGTCATGTCTTTGCAATTGATCCAAACACAGTACATCAAATCCCAAATCATGACATTCTTTACAGGTGCAGGAAATGCAGGTACGTGGCTCCAGAGGAGCATTTATTGAATAGTGTCTTATGAGATCAGTTTATAGCAATTTTCCGAGCACTAACACTTTTGCGACCAAAGGGCTAACTCTAAATGCAGTTAAATTGCTTGGGGATTTAAACAGACTAAATGTTGAATTAATCATAGTCTAGGCAAAAGTACTTTTTGAGAAAGCTTTACAGCTGATGCAGTTGCACACAAAAATTTGGGTCAGAGTGTATGTTTCAGTGAATCCCTAGGTGAATAGCAGTTGACATAACTCTTGTATGATATAAACATACTTCTGCAAATAGAACTCCCTATAGATACAGTATGCAAGTCTGGGGCTGTGAAAGCCATTATTTATGTTCCTTCCCCCCCTCTTCATTTTATCTTTCTTTTTTATGGATATTTCATGGTTGATTTAAAGATACGTTTCAGACGGATGTTTGGTTGAAATAGCTAATCTCTTTTCTGCTTCACTTTTTTCATTGACTGCTGGCCTCTGCTCTGACTTCTAGAATATGTTGATACTTAGTAGAATCCATGTACAATATTTTACCACCAGCTGTGATGCAACCCCAAAGCATAATAGAGTCACCCCAATACTTCAACTTGGGCAGTGTTCTTTTCTCTCTCTCAAAAGAATGCTGTGTAGCCAAATAGTTCAGTGCTTGTTTCAAATCACTGTTTCTAAATGTTATTAAGATTTTCTTTTGCTGACTTTAGATGGTGAATTGTCTTATCAGGTTTAACCAATCACTCTCTTTCAGCCCAACCCAACTCACAGGGTTGTTGTGGGGAAAAAAGGGAGGAGGAAGGAGTATTAGGTATGTCTTCCCCTTGAGCTATTTATAAAAATAATAAAGGTGGGATGCAAATAAATGAATAAATAAAATAAACCCATGGTGTACTATGGACAACTACTCCAATATAGACTGTAATTTACTTATAGTGATCCATTGGTTCTGTTTTGTAGATCTGACCAGTTTGGGGCAATTTTAGCAGAGAGATATTTTTTTTTTTTTGCAGAAAATTGTAATGTTTAAATTTATACCATGTGGAGTTGTGTCACCTATTGTTCACTTACAGATTTATTGAAAAAAATGTCATTTTTTGCTTGCAACATTTTTTTCTTATCATACATGATAAGTGTTGTATGCGGTTAGACACAATAGCTTCCAAAAGGGTAGTTTACCTTGCAAGAAACCATTGTTAAATGGATGTTTGTTGAAATGTTGAAGATTGGGTTGGTTAGAATTCAGTAGTGATGATCTGGTTATAAAAGACACAGGTCTTCTCTAATCAGGTCCTGCTTGTTCTCTGTAGTATATCAGTGCTGAATGTCATAGTGATAGGAAAAGATGTGGTAGGGCAGGAGTGTCAAACTCAAGACCTGGGAGCCGGAGCCGGAGCCGGCCCCTGGGGTGCTTAGATCTGGCCCACGGGACTGCCCTGGAAACAGCGAATGACCAGCCCGCGGTGCTTCTGCCAGTGAAAATGGCCTCCCAGTTCTGTTTTCAGCTTTCATGGCGTCGTGCAACCCTCTGCCAGTGAAAATGGAGCTCGGGAGGGCCACACGCTCAGTTTTTACTGACAGAGGGTTGCAGGAGGCTGTGGCAGCTGAAAATGGAGCTCGGGAGCCTGTTTTTGCTGGCAGAGCACTCGGCCACCACAGGTGCCCCTGACAGGAGTAACTTCACGCTAGCCATGCCCATCCCGGCCCACGAGGTGAAACACACCCTAATGCAGACCTCAATGAAATCAAGTTTGACACCTCTGTGATAGGGGGTGCACCAGGTGTGTGGAGATTGTAGTTTATTACCAGAAATAGTGTTACAATCTATCAAATACATTTCAAACTGAAAGTATATCAATTTTGTGTTTTAAGTATGGATTATTTGAGATGGTAGCAAGGAGCTTTGAAGATAAGAGAAGGTTATTGCTGTCTGTGAAGGAAATCCACACTTCATGGAAAATGTTTATCATTGGTGGTTTTGTATAGTGCATGGATGAGCTTCTAAATGTTTTCTAATAAGATAATTAAAATCTGGACAGTATATTAAAAAGGGAATGGGCTCATCCTGATATTGTGGCTTAACAATATGCAAATGATATAAGGAGATCCAGATCCAGCAATACTATTTTAATTTCTAAGTTGTGGGGCTAATAGGTAGTTCCCATCTAGTGATAATTCAAATTAACCAGTTACTGAAAACAGTCTCTTCACTGATGGTACGTGCTTTATCTTTAGTTTTCTCTAAAGTATATGCAAATTCCATGCCATTTGAAAATGGTGCCATTATGCTTAAAAGAAGAATTTGAAAAAAAAATTGTTTTGAAATATTTTATTCTTACAATGAAACTTTTCTTAGACTTTTTTGATTCTAGATCAGGATTGCTGTGTCTACAGGTAGTCCTCGACGTGCGACCACAATTGACCCCAAAATTCATGTTGCTAAGTGAGAAATTTGTTAAGTGGGTTTTGCCCCAGTTTACGACTTTTCTTGCCACATTTGTTAAGTGAATCACTCCAGTTGTTGAATTAGTAACACCATTGTTAAGTGAATCTGGCTTCCTCATTGACTTTGCTTGTCAAAAGATCACAAAAGGTGATTCACGTGACCCTGGGACACTGCAACGGTCATAAGTATGAACCAGTTGTGAAGCATTTGAATGTAAATCACATGGTCATAAATGTGAAAAACAGTCATAAGTCCCTCTTTCCACTGCTGTTGTAACTTTGAACTGTCACTAAACAAACTGTTGTAAGTTGAGGATTACATCTGTATGTTTCTTTTCCACCTCATTTGTTCTAATAGGTTAAAAAAAACATTGCAGATGCCAGGGAGCAATGGTGCTTGGGTATCCTTTCAAATGACTTTGTGCTCTTTTCTTTCTGATAAACAGGCGTTTGCTGTTCCGAAGTTCGAGCATTTTGCCCCATGATGAAGGCAAAGGACCCGTAGCATTTGCTCACAAAAAGGTTTCAGAGCCTGGACCTTTAGGCCAGGCAGGTCAATCAAACTGTACATCTTACTTTATTGAGCCAGTGCAGTGGATGGAAGCAGCACTATTAGGAGTTTTGGAAGGACAGGTGAGGAGAAGAATCTGATATTTTTTATTTTGAAGAAGGTTCAAAATAATAGTTGCTGCTTTGCTAAAAGCTGAACAAAGGCTGTGACCTATTTAAATGTTGATATATACGTTAAATAATTTGAATATGGGAAAAGCAACTGTAGCTTGTGTACTAGAAGGAGGGAAGTATGCTTAAGTATGTGTGCAGATGACACAACGGTGGTGGGTCTCATAACTGGAGGGGACGAATCTGCATACAGGGAAGAAGTCCAGAAGGTATCCGCATGGTGCTCAAGAAACAACTTACATCTAAATACTAGTAAGACAAAGGAGATGGTTCTGGAACCACAGAGAGGAACCTGCCCCACTGTATATCGAGGAGGGCTGTGTGGAGAGGGTTTCCTCTTTTAAATTCTTGTGAGTGCTTATTAGTCAAGATCTCACCTGGAAAAACAACACGTCTCTGGTGATTGGAAAGGCCCAACAGAGACTTCATTTCCTTAGAGTCCTGTGAATAAAAACAGTTGGAACAACGGCTGATGACCTCTTTCTATTGGTCCACCATAGAAAGTGTCCTCACATACTATATTACAGTATGATATGCTGGTTTAACAGCTGCGGACAGGAAGGCACTACAGAGAGTGATCAATTCGTCACAAGAAACCATTGGTTCCCCTCTGAGACCACTGGATGACATCGTCAGATCTCGCTGCTTTAGCAGAGTAAGGAAGAGACTCAGATGATGCACACCCTGGTCAGTGTCTCTTTGCACTTCTACCATTGTGCAGAAGACATCAAAGTATAGCCAGCCAAACAAATAGGTTTAAAGATAGTTTCTGTCCTTGGGCTGTCAGCCTTTTAAATACAACCAAAATAACTCCATGCACACGGTAGTTTTTTCTTTTTCTTTCTTTTGAACCAGTGAGGTTAAAACCAATATCGTTGTATTTAAGTACACTGACAATAAAGATTATACTTCAACTCCTCTACAACCTGTCATCCAGGTAAGTCTGTCAAAGGTTGTCTTATGGTAGGTCCTTCCCTGATACTGTTCATGGTCTCTGTTTAGCTTTCTGACCAGTTTGTCAGCAGATGCTATGGGCCATGTTGAAGTGAATCCTCCCTAACTTAATTCATGATCCACAGTAGAATTGAAGCTGCATTGACACATACATTGCTCTGGCCCCAAAGTTCATTCAATCTGTATATGCCAACTAGAGCATGGATACCATGTAGAGTAACTGATAAATGATCACTAAATCTATTCAGAGAAAATAAACTGTTTTGAGACATTGTAGTATTGTGAAAGCTTGTAAAAACACCAGATCTTTTGCTACATTACCTGTATAGAAGATGCAGCATTGCAGCAGATTTCCTCAAGGTACAATTATTTCCAATTCATTTTACGGCAGTAATTTAGCGCATGAAATTAATGGATGGAAAGATTTTGATTTCTTTTCTTGCTGTCCTTTGTTTAACTCAAAAACGTGAATCCTTCGGAGATATAATTTATATATAGGGTCAGAAATTAGTAGCTATATTATCAGCAATGCCACCAATGATATCTGCTTCTATGGATGCTAATGAAGGAATGGAAGATACGAAACAAATTTTACCTGATGCAGAAATTGTATAACCAGAAATACTGGGCAACAAAAAAGGATAGATTATAAGATAGGGAAGGCAGTTACAGCAGAAACATGAGACAATAGAAGGGTTCTGACAATTACTTTCTACTGGAGGCACAAAAGAAAAGTGTAATTCCACTTTAAATCAAAGTGGAATTACAAATAATAAGCCAAGAGAATGACCCAGATAATGACTTTTTACTGTATTTACAAAAGAGGTTTTCTAAAGTCTTGAAGAAACCTTTGGAATGGAAAAAAAGAAAAAAATGAAGAGAGACCAAATCCTACAATTTCTGAATGAATAAGAATTATTTAAAAAAGGGATGAGATAAAATTCAGTCAGTGCTATCATGTAGCTAAGGGAGGATGGGGAGACCTTTTTCATAATAAAATTTTGTAATTCCCTTACTTTAGGTCAACTGGAAAGGAAGTTACTCTTGGTTTTGAAAAATTAACATCTTGATTGTTTTAGAGCAACCTCTTAAAAGAATAAACACCTAGGCTATCAATATTAAATGAAACAATATCAGAACAAAGGGAATTGCAGCAAGAGAATCAGAGTTGTATCTATTATAAAACCACAAAGAAAAGTATTACTGAACAAAGGAATACAATATATATACTCATTCTCTCTCTGTATTTGTGTGTATTTTGGATTATCCTATGGCACCTTTTCCTTCAGTATTTAAACATCAAATCAAAAACATTCATTTTTCTCAAGGAAACAAACCATGTGGCTTTTGGGAAAATTGAAAAGTTGAAAAGTCATATGTGACACATGGGCCTAGAAGGAAGTGCATATTGGTAGAAGATATGAAGCCCGGATAGATTGGGTAGTGAATGAGAAACAGAGAGAGAACAATTGAACAAAAGGGAATTCTGAGATCCTGAGCATCAGAGCAGATTTCAAGAGAATGCCAGATGGAGGACACATTTTCTAAAGTTTTCAGAAGAGACCAGGAAGAGGTGGGTGGTGTCAGGGAACAAAATGAACGCTGTCAAGGGGGTTGGGAAAGGATGTTTTAAAATCAAGAACCAAAGCAAATTGTGAGAAGAAGCATACTGGATTGTTTTTTTCTTTAAATGGTCTTTTAAAGGTCACACATTATTGTGTGCGCTTACAAGAAGAGACACCTAGGAGTACAGGGTTTGGGAAATAGGGGAGTAAAAAAAAGGAGGCCAACTTATTGATCTAATTCACGCAAAGTTTCAAAGTGAAGAGTTCGACATGTTCCATGCTTGTTTTTTAAAGGCGAAAGGCCAGATAGAATATCAACTGTCCCTTCTTTCTGATTCTCTTGTAGCTCCTGTGCCCAAAATGTACATCAAAGTTGGGTTCTTTTCATTGGCATGGTGAGCAGTGTTCCTGTGGTCATTGGGTGACTCCAGCCTTCCAGATTCACAAGAATCGCATTGATGAAGTGAAAAGATTGCCCATTGGAGAGCCACAGAATGTGAGAAAGTGAACTTGGTTTGTATTAGGACAACTACATATATCTGGCATAAAGAGACACAATTTAATCAATGCTTTAAATATCAGTGGCCTTGCGCAGTAATTATAATACAATAATAGCAGACCTAATTACACACCACAACGGAACATTTCTTGAAATAGTTTTAATTTCTTAAACTGAACACTAAAATTTGTGCTCACAAATTGTGGTCAGGATATATTTGCACAACATGACTGCTACCAATCAAGATTACTGTAGTTGCAAATATGTCTAGAGGCTCTTCCTTATGAACAACTCTGCATTGTGTATGAGAACTGCATTTTCCCAATAAAAATATTTCCTGAAAGTTTGGTGTGTGAGTTTATGACCAGAGAGGGAACAGGCAGGATGTTAAATTATAGAGATGCTCAATTATCAAAAATATAATTGAGGTTTGTTAGAAGATCTCATATGAGATGTGCTTCTGTAAAGATAATTCTTCTGAAAGTTGAGTTTAGGAGGGGTGGGCTGCTCATCTCAGCTTCTGGGAGTTTTGCCACATGTATAACCAGCTGCTCAAATACAAATCTTGGCAAGTAGCCTATTGTATGAATGTTTAATCCATTTCCAGCAAGATCTGTTCAGCATGGTTCTCTTGAGGAGTTTTGGAATTACTACAGTTAAAAAATTCAAACCATATTTGCATATTCTTTTTAATTTTGTATAATTAGATTTTTTTTAAAAAAATGTTAACATTCTTGTGAAGTAGAATATGGCAGTCAGAGCTATATTGAACAGCATACAATGGAGTTAAAATGGTCAGGGCAGTTTATTGGAGAAAAGTAGCTGAGATTAAAGCTAAAAAACAGAAATCTGAACACAACATAAAAAAATGTATAGAAGCAGCAGAAATGTCATAAAACAGTCCCAAAATATCCCTTTCAATTAAAAAGACCTGAGGGGAAAAACAATAACGTTTTTTGGGGAAAAAGTGAAGACTACATTTCAAAAGAAGAGTGCTGTACAACACTGAAAGGGCCTGGCCATAGCTACCCACCTACCTCTTCTTCATAGGCTTAGGTGGAGTACGCTTTTTTTAAAAAATTCAAATTTATATCCCGCACCTATCTCTGGATTGGACTCAGGGCGGCGCACAGGAAAGGAATAAAATGTAAAAAACAATAAATACAGGATATTAAAAATAAATTAAATTAAATTGCACCTGTGCTAAAATTGCCAATTAAAACCCATTTCTAAAATAAGATTAAAATTTGGAGCTATGCCAGGCCAGCCTCGTGAAAGAGATATGTTTTTAGAGCCCGGCGGAAGAGGCGCAGGTCCGTGATCGTGCGGAGGTTGGGTGGTAGGCCATTCCAGAGGGCAGGAGCTGCCACAGAGAAGGCTCTCGCTCTGGGGGCCGCCAGCCGGCATTGTCCGGCAGATGGCACCCTGATGAGGCCCACCCTGTGAGAGCGGACAGGTCTAAGGGAGGTATGTAGTAGAAGGCGGTCCCGCAGATAACCAGGTTCCATGCCATGGAGCGCTTTGAAGGTGGTCACTAACACCTTGAAGCGCACCCGGAAGGCCACAGGCAGCCAGTGCAGCTCACGCAGGAGAGGTGTTATATGGGAGTATTTCGACACTCCCAAAATCCCCTGCAAGTAGTCAAGCAAGGGCTTTCCAACCTATGGATGCTCATAGAAGGACTATTTATCTACACTCAGGCTGATTAATCATTGCCACTTGTTTACTGTTACTTAAAAAGTCAGAAAAAGTGCTATGTTAAATTCATAGCTTACAATGATAGCACTATCTTGTCGAATAAATATATTTGAAAGTTGCTGGATGTTCCATATTCCCAATCAAACATCATGCAACAATATACTACCATGTTAAGATTTACAATTCTGTGTTGAAGTCCTTTTCTGGCTTTTAGTAATTAGTTTATTCTTTATGGCATTAAAATGTAACTGTACTGTTTTAATCTTATGCTTATTGAAATGCATAACCATATAACTGGTGTATGGGCTTGCAGATCTTAGTTTTATTAATTCATTTTTATGATTTCTGATTGCCTTTGTATTCCCTTGCATTGTTTTCATAGTTAAATTTTTTTAAATCAACTTATACCATCATAACTTCAAAGTTGCTGACAATTATTACAGTTCTGCATTTTAAATTCTAATTAGAGTCATTCATAAAGTTTAAATAGCTTTGTGGACTTTAATATTAAAGTTTTCTTTTTTATTGTTTGATATAGATAGACACCTGGATGTAATTCATACCATTATACCTGTTGCCACTAAATATGTTTTTGGCAATAAGTATTTTATTTAGTTTATTCTAGTAAAGCTCTATCAAATTATACTAGCCTAGTATTTCATCATGTTAACTGGGCACATATTTAAATTTAGTGCTGTTAATTTCCACAGTACTAAACACAATAAAAATAGATTTTTCCATAGTTTCTATTCTGTCTGGAATTTTCACCTTGTAAATCTCTAGGCCAGATTGCCAACTGATTGCTCTGTATTTTTTCCCATTTCCCTCCAGTGGGGGTTTGGGGGGGGGGGATGCTCATTTATTCTTCTGATAAAGTATCATTACAATTCAAAAGGTAAAAACTATTGTAAAAATATTGCTCTGACTCCACATTAACATAGGCATACATTGGAGGCAATGGTTTTTCACTTTCTTCATTTCATACCTGCCCACAGATTTTCAGTTACCTTTTCTTCTTTAAAGTCTCCTGCCACTGCTGCACCAAAGTTTATTCAAAAAACAAAATAAAAAGAATGCTTTTCTCCTCCCTCCTTTGAGGATGATGGCCTTAAATGATTTTATAGAATCTATTTACTGGGTATGTGGGAAATATTTCAACCTCTGAACAGTCCGATTCATATTGATAGTTTTGCCTTCAAAATCAAACACATGCAAGAGTCAAGCAAAGACTCTGAATTGAGATCGAAACAACAAATATTTATTCTGACTAGCATAAAAATGGCTATTTTGAATGGTATTCTAGCTGTTCAAAGCATATGATTGGGCTGTTGTTTAGTGCCTGGTTTTTATTTACAAACAAACCAAAACAGAAGCAGGTCCGGTCAAGGCCAATTTAATTTGTGTGGAGCAAAGTGACAGCAAAAGTATTAAGAAGGAAGCAGCAGTTAAACACACCACTGTACAGAAGAATATTGCTTGCAACTACAGAATTCCATAGTAAGTGGCTCACGGGAAGAGTGGGCTGTTGTTCATGGGTTGTGCTGTGCTTTAGTATGCGGAGAGACATATGTGAATGTAGCACTGTGCTTCCCACACAACTTATAGCAAATGCTTTAGAGATTTAGGGAAACGCAAAGATAATGTTGGCTTGTTGAGGTCTGGCATGCATATGCAGTCGGTGTATGTTGTGTTGAGCCAGTGATGGGTTCAGAGTGCTTTTAGCATTACCAAGACTTGAGAACTCATGCTGTTACATATTTGATGGGGAGCTTTGATCTTCTTGGCTTCTTCAGCTGATTCAAACCTTTGCTGATTCAAGGTGTCTGTGATTGCTTCTTCTCCTGTTGTGAGCTTTCAAGATATGTATGGCTGCTCTTTAAGGTCAGTTTTCTTTATCCCCTTCCTTCATACTCTGTCTATATATAGATGTAATGTTTACCTTATAATGATTTAAGTGCAGTTCTTGGCTACAGTCAAATAATTCTTATTAAAAAAATTGCAAACAACAAAAATAACCCATGGTGAAGAACATCATTTGTATTGGCTTGTCATGCTTCCTTGGTTCTTCTCAAGAATTCAATACATTTGCTGCTGTTAAACGGCTAAGAGTCTCTTCATTACTAAGTAGATACTAGTGCAAAAATAGTATCTGAGAATTCACTCGTTTCCCTCTCTCTGTATTGCTGAAGTTCCTTTGGATTCAGCTGAACATTGATTCTTTGCTAAGAATGCCAAGGTGTGTTGGGATTCTAATTCTGACTGTTTCAGATCTGCCCTGTGGGGGATTTAAAAAAAATATTAAAGTATTTCAAAAATGATATCTTCGGATAATTTTTGTCAAGTTTGTTCGCTGCTGATATCCTTCACTGCCACTGCCACTGCTCTTGTGATATTAGAATGAAAAAGAAGGGAGAATGAGACTCAAAGCAAATTACACTTTTTTCTTATGCCTGGGATACACAAATCATTTTGAGCTTCATGTTTCAACTAGCCAATTTTAAATACAACATATTTCTCATGTTATGAAAAATTATGTTGCTTGTTGTGGTAATTAATGAAAGGACCAGATCTTGGATCCCTAAAACCTCGATTGAAGAGAGCATACAGAGGATGTAGTTGCCATCAATCTAAAGATCTATTACAGTATATCCAAAATGCTGTCAATTGTCCAATAATTTCATATGTGTAATTATGCAATTGGCATAGTGGGGTCTTTTGCAGCGAAACCATGTTTTAATTGACAAACAATTTAATGGACATTTCTTGCAAAAACAAACCACAGCACATTTTGATCCATAATTGACATCATTCTAAAATACCTCAGATTTTTAGTCATGGCCATGCTGGTTAGGAATTTCCAGGTATTCCAGTCTTGCTATCTGAGGTGAAACTTGGCCATTCAGCCCCTCAGCTCTTCCACTACTAATGCTAGATTCTGGTAGTCTGCCACAGACCTCATGGGCCCACTATATTTTCTTGGATAGGAAAGTATGCAATTGTTTGCACAGTTCCAAGGTTCAGGTGCAAAATCAAACTGGATCTGGAAGAAATAATTGCCCTAGTTTTTCC
The DNA here is from genome assembly GCA_039707465.1 of Rhabdophis nuchalis. Lineage (NCBI taxonomy): Eukaryota > Metazoa > Chordata > Lepidosauria > Squamata > Natricidae > Rhabdophis > Rhabdophis nuchalis. The sequence goes on along the minus strand of CM077644.1, from coordinate 137,288,113 downwards.
AGCAGACCTGACTCATGCATAATGTAGTTTGTTTCCTGACTCAGTACAGTTTGTAAGCTCATCTTAGCTATCGCTGCAGGAACCTTCAAACCTTGTCTTTTTAGGAACAGAGTTAACCATCTGGTGATTGAAAAACCACTTGTTCATGAAGTTGTACTACTCAGATAAATGGTTTAATTTGATTTTTCCCAAATAGAAAAAACTAGTCCTACAGCATAATATAAAATACTGTTTCAATAACTAATACAAATTATTGTAAGCTTTTTCTGGGCAGGTTTCAAAACATACTAGAATTTCTGTAAACAGGTTTGGATAAGGATTATATATTTCAAAGAATGCAGTAAGTGTAATGTCACAGGTGAAATGGGCAGTGTAGAAATTTACCAAATAAAAATAAAACGTGTCTGGCTTGAGATTTGTTCTGGCAGACTGATAGGCAGACTGCTAGGCATCAAAGTAAGAGAAACTGAATTCAAGATTTTAGCAACTTCATCTCAGCGTTCACACAAGATTTGTATTTTTATTACCTGGCTTTAGACTGACAGTAGAATTGTTAATACAATTGGATGTTAACAGTGGATATACTCTTTGCTTTATCATCAGTGTTTGGATTTTATCAAGTCCAAATTAAGAATTGTGAACTGTGGGGAGGTACAGGGCTAGTTAAAAGAATTATTATTTCATGCAGAAGGAGAAATTTGTAGGCGATTTGCAGTAAAGGGACTGTCAATAAGGGACTGTCAATATTTTTTTTACTATTTGTTTCTCTACAAAGGAGCAAAAATTCAAGCAATGTTAAGGCAGGGAAGAATTTTATTTATAACATACTTTTCCAAGCCTCCCCCCCTTTTAATGATTACATTTTGTAGATAATAGTTTAATTTTTTTAATTTTAGTTAGTAGCATAATAAAGATATCAGCTTTCTGTTGAAAATGGTGCTGGGATACACAGTGATGCCACCAGAGGGGGCAAGATCTCAGAACTCTGGATTCTCTTAAACTCAGGCATTTTCTGTCATGGTAACAGTTGTCTAGCGTCCAAGACTGAGTGTCTAAAATGAATTCCCTTCTCTGTGCAACCTAGATTTCCTTGTCTTCCTTCCTAAACCAGTCTTGTCAAAGGAACAGTTCAATATAAAATGGAGATAGAAGTATGAATTGTACCGCATCTCAGCAAATAGGGCATAAAGAGTTTGAATATTTATTTCTTTTGACTTAAGGCTTCAAAAAGTGAAAACTAACAGCTGGCTTCCTTAGGTTTTCTCACTAATTACCCATTGCTTAGAATCCATAGATTCCCCTAAGATCTGGAACATATATAGCTGCTATTATTCTTCCACCTCCTTTTCAATCTTAAAAATAATAGTCGACTTTGAACCGCAATGAGCGACTGGAAAACTCATTGTTGAGTAGCGTGGTTGTTAAGAAAGAGATCACATGAACATGACTTGCAACCTTCTGTGCTGGCTTCCTCATTGATCTTGCCTGCTAGGAAAGTTGCAAATAGCAATCAGGCGATTGCAGGACGCTGTGACTGTCATAAATGCACATGGTTGCCAACTGCCCAAATCACAACCATGTGACTGTGAGGATGTGGCAATAGTTGTAAGTCTGAGGACTGGTTGTAGGTCACTTTTTCAGCACTGTTGTAACTTTGAATGGTCACTAAACAAAGAATCACAAGTGAGAACTACCTGTAATGCCAATAGATACCAAGAGCCAAACATTTTGAAGTTTTTGGGAGATCTAACAAAGAATGGAAAAATCAAATACAGCTATGAAAATAACCAGGTTTTTTTAAAATATCCAAGATATTTAAACGCTGACTGAATAGTGCAAGAAACAAACCAGAAAACACAGAAAACTTTAAATCCCTTTTTAGCTCAGCCACATCCACATCTGAAAGAGTCCATAGCCACATAATGGTAATTAAAACAAACCCTCTGCTAGCTACATAAAGCCCTGCTTTTATGCCGCAATGGGTGGTGCTTTCCCAAGGTAATAAAATATCTTTGGGGAGAAAGCAAATTCACATTCCTATTTATAACAAGACTGTTAATTTTATTTTTTTATGCAAGACAGCATCTTTGGAATACTTCTAGCAGATTCACTATTTGAATGTAAAGAATTCTTGATTAGATTGCCTTGATTAGATTGCACTCTTTAAACTTGCACAATGGGTGACTGTAGGGCAGGCGTGTCAAACTCAAGGCCTGCGGGTTGCATCTGGCCCACGGGCTGTTTGGATCCGGCCCACGGGGCCGTCCTGGAAACAGTGAAGGATAACCCTATGGTGCACCTGCCAGTGAAAACAGAGGTCAGGAGGCTGCAATGGCCTCCTACAACCCTCGGCTAGCACTCAGCCCATCTGAGCTCTGTTTTTGCTGGCAGAGGGTTGCAGGAGGCCATTCCAGCCTCCTGACCTCTGTTTTCACTGGCAGGTGCACCATAGGGTGATACTTCACTGTTTCCAGGATGGCCCCGTGGGCCGGATCTAAGCAGCCTGTGGGTCAGATGCAACCCGCAGGCCTTGAGTTTGACACCCCTGCCCTACAGTCACCCATTGTGCAAGTTTAAAGAGTGCAATCTAATGCCCACCCTGGCCATGCCCACCCAGCCCCAAGGTCAAACACAACCCTGATGTAGCCCTCAATGAAATCGAGTTTGACACCCCTGCTCTAGGGAGATAACAAAATGGCTCATTTGGTACTGAAACCCAGCTCTGCATATTATACAGGCTGTATCACAAATGTTCTGCTAGCATTAGAGTCAACCTCACAATAAGATGAACACGAGTTGCCCAAATTCCAGGGTCTTGCAATGATACAAGATTTTAAAAAAAATATATGGTACTATGAGTCAAACGTAACACAGGTTTCATCACAAAGATGAAATGTTGCTGTCAGTCCTAGAATAAAGATAGAATTACAATAGCTCATCTTTATAATTCTTAGTTGCTCTCATATATACATTCTCACCAAACTAGAAATATATTCTAAAATAAAGCTGAAGGAGTGGAAGGAAGATGTAGGGCATGAATATCTGTTGATTTGATAGCTATGGTTTTCATTCTGCATTTGTATTTGAAGGCTTGCAAAGGGACCTCATAAAAATCTAAGATTCAGACCAGCTCAGCTTATAACCTTCCTTATTGAGCTTTCATTATACATAACAATCGTAATAATCATGCTGTTATATATCTTTGGGGGATACAAATATGCACTGACTTTGCATGCATCTTAAACTCAGAATAAAATGGGCTAAATTTGGGATAGCTTCTTGCTCTCAGGGGCAAAATGGACACCTATCCTTTTCCCACTTGTTCAAAAGTTTAAGTTCTATTTCCAACATTGAGAACTCAACCATGTATCAAAAAGAGTTTTTAAAAAGGTATTTTTGCTTGTTCTTATAAATATACTTTTGAAGTGGAAACAAATTATGGTGGTACTTGGGTTTAGTGTCTGAAGTCCTGCTCTGAAATTATGAAGATTACCATCTTTCATCCAAACACGTCATCTTGGTGTCAGGAATGAGAGAATCTTTCGTTTAACCATTTGTTCCCATTATTTCTTATCTCCCATCCATACAAGTAACAAGGTCAGTGCATCCCTCTTCTTTTCTGATCGGTGGAAGATGTGGGTTTTGTTTTCAGGAATGCAAATCATTTCCTTTTGCTTTTAACTCTTCCCTTTGAACAAAGTTTAGTCAACATGTCTGAAAACATGCATTTAATTGCATTTTTCTGCATCCTCAAAACTAAACATAAATAGGAGAATAGTTTGATACATGACCAAGCAAGAGTCATTTATCTATCTTTATAAGTGTCTTTGCCATAGGAATATAAATTAATGTGGGAGTAGCTGAAATCACTGGTTAGTTCCATACCCTTGTCTTTATCTGCCTTATGGTTTTTCTCCTACTTAGAAGCAGTGAGGTGAGGAAAATTTTTATCCCCAGATAATTCCTCCCCATTGGTACTGCAAAATGTAATAATCCTTCCTACATTAATGTTTCTACATTCCCTTTGAAGTACAGAGCAACTATGTCCCCACTCCAATACCTACACTGACCCCAGTACAGAAATAATTATATCCTATTCTCTTTTGCATCGGGTTTCAAATAAGCACAATCTCAAAAATGTTCATTATGATGTTTGGGCCTAGATATATCTAATAGTATTTACTGTGTATCTTTTAAATGTCAGATATACCTACATTGCTCATCTTAATTTAAATTGCCTAGATCCTAGAATATTGACCACATCACAAACTGGGAAAAGCTCAGTTATTGCACAAATGTAAATTTTTCCTTCTGGGTAGTTTTCATTTGTCTAGCTGGCCAGAAAAAATATATCTTGTATTATGAAAACCTCAAAACTGCAATCACATAACATGAACATGTAGACGAGTAAACAAATCTATACTATAGTTTAGCTCATCTTTTGTGGCTTGTTCAATGGTCGCTAAATAAACCATGAAGCATTATGATCTATGACCTAATAGTTTGTTATTTAATATCCAAATTTCTAATTGTTGGCACTGATATGTGGCATTTTTCTAAACCCAAATTATCTATAGGCCAGTGTACATATTTTGCAATGTGTGTCATCTTTTGATCCAAAAGTTGAACCTCTTGGAGATATTTTTACAAAAAAACCAGCAGAAAGCGGTCTCAGTTAGTTATGAAATATGCTAGCTCCCCCTTCCCCTGCATTAATAAAGGGATAGAATCAACATCACATAGAGTGTTAGTACTTCTTTATAATGCCTTTGTAAGACCACACTTGGAATATAAAAAAGATATTGAGACTCTGGAAAGAGTGCAGGGAAGAGCAACAAAGCAGGCTGGAGGCTAAAACATTTGAATAACAGTTGTAGGAATTGGATATGTCTAGTCTAATGAAAATAAGAATTAGGGGTGGCATGATAGCAGTATTCAAATATTTGAGGGGCTGCCACAAAGAAGACAGAGTGAATCTATTCTCCAAAGCACCTGAAGGCAGAACCAGAAGACCGGGACACCCTTCGCACAGTCACTCAAGCACTCGTGACTTCCCGTCTGGACTACTGTAACGCTCTCTACATGGGGCTCCCCTTGAGATGCACTCAAAGATTGCAGTTAGTCCAGAACGCGGCCGCGCGGGTAATCATGGGAGCCTCTCGGCAATCCCATATAACACCTCTCCTGCGCGAGCTGCACTGGCTACCTGTGACCTTTCGGGTGCGTTACAAGGTTTTGATGACTATCTTCAAGGTGCTCCATGGCATGGGGCCTAGTTACCTGCGAGACCGTCTGCTGCCCCATACGTCCCTACGTCCGATTCGCTCCCACAGAGAGGGCCTTCTCCGGGTGCCGTCGGCCGGTCAATGCCGGTTGGCGACACCCAGGGGAAGGGCCTTCTCTGTGGCGGGCCCAGCCCTCTGGAACGACCTACCTCCCGAACTCCGTGTCATCTCCAACTTCCGCCTGTTCCGCCAGCGCTTAAAAACGCACTTTTTTCATCTAGCCGGCCTGGCATGAACTACCCGACACCGAACTGGCTTTTAGTGAGTAAAGTTTTAATTTGGGGTTTTTAATTATGTTTTAGCGCAGGGTTGGGTTTAATATAGTTTTAATGAGTCTTTGTATTTTGTATTTTTGTATTTTTGTATTTTTAATCTTCCTGTGCGCCGCCCGGGTCCCTTTGTGGGAGATGGGCGCAGGATATAAATTTGAAAAATAAAAAATATATAAATAAATGGATGGGAACTACTCATGGAGAGAAGCAACCTTCAACTAAAGAGAAATTTCCTGACAGAACAATTAACTGATGGAACGGAATTGCCTCCAGAAGTTGTGGGTGCTCCATCACTGGAAGTTTTAAAGAAGAGATTGGACACCATTTGTTTGCAATGGTATAGGGCAGGGATGTCCAAACTTGGGAACTTTAAGACTTGTAGACTTCAACTCCCAGAATTCTGGGAGTTGAAGTCCACAAGTCTTAAAGTTCCCAAGTTTGGACATCCCTGGTATAGGGTCATCTCCTTGAGCAAGAGATTGGGCTAGAAGACCTCCAAAGTTCCTTTCAACTCTGTTGTTCTGTTAGTTCACTTTACCAAAGTGGTACATTCTTACAATTTTTTTTTCTGCTGCAGGATTTTCTGCTTCAATTCAGGCACTATGGCAAATGTGAGTTTGACAGATACTATCCACTTTAGTTTTTCTCTGCCTCTCAATATTATAGGCTTTTAAGTTTCATCTAGGAGTGACAGGTTATTTTTTTTAGCATTTCTGAAATACCATTAAAAAAAACAAAGGTGAAAAAGAAAAGTTCTGAGTGAAGCAGTAGACTAAAGCCCGAATAACTATAATCACAGCAATATTGGGTGAGTAAATACAACTACTATATGATAGGGGCAAAGGCTAGCATTTTTTGACAATACTCCGTTTGCTAATTTATGAAGAGGGGGGGGGAGATGCATTATGTTGATAATGGATAGTGCTTTCTCCAGGGGAGGCTGAAAATGCAGGAAGGAAGACTCACTGAGAATCCTTTAATCTGTATCCTTTTCTTAATATACTCAAGCTCAGAAGATATCAAGAGGGATGAAAATTGCCTTGTCAGCCATTAAGAGCAAGTGCTTTGTGCTCTCAGTGAGAAGATCCAAATGATCTGTGCAGGGTTGGTAGAAAACATCAGAGAAAAACAGAGTTCATTGTAATATTAATCATATCAAATTAGCCTCCTGAAGCTTGTCTTTTGTAGCTATGGCAGTAACCGAACTTTGAAGGGAAACATAGTCATGAATGGGAAAATTCAGGCAAACGTTAGAGGGCACCAAAGCAACACAGAACAATCTTAACATTTTGCTTCCATCTAGAGCTTGTCCAGGTTTTTGCAACCCAGATATTATAAGCCTAGAAAATGTGATAATTATCAAATTAACGGGTAGATATTTAGGAGATTAAATGTAAGGTGTTACGTGATCCCAATTAATTAAACACAGCCAAAGTATTGCTTTTTTATTAACAGTAAAAATTGTGTTGAAAAGGTGGGGAGGGGAAAATCACATTTAAATCTTAGACATGGCACAGATTTTTTTGCATTTTCTTCCCCTTTCTCCCAGCTGCTTTTAGGTATAATATTCTTTTCTCAGGATAAAACTGATGCAAGCATTAGATGCAGTGGCCAATACTCTACAAAAGGATATGTACTTATTGCTCATGGATTTGTTTGTTTGTTGTTGTTGCTTTTACAGCATGTAATAAGCTTTTCTGAATTACCCCCATGGATCTAATTAATTCATTACTTGATGTGAATTGATACTATTAATTATTGAGACAGAGCTAGGAATCAATAATAGGAAATAGGAAACGAAGTTGGCAGGTGGATATTTTCTCATATCCCAAAATTTAACATGGTCTATTTTTGTCCTCTAAACTTCTGGATGTCAATTAAATATCTTTTGCTCCACTGTGGAAAGCCTGAGGAGAAGAAGAAATTGAATTTTATCCTTATCTTTTGAGAAAAATCTAAGTTCTCCAGCTAGTTTCTCTCTCTTTCTCTCTTGCAACGTACAGGTTATTGCTGGGTTGTGACCATTTTTCTGTCTGTCAGGCCTAAAAATGCTTTCCCTTGCTTTCTGTAGCTTTGAGATTAGATTAGTTCAATTCCCTTGGCTGCCTGCCTGATAAGGCATTGTGCAAGCAGCAGAGAGAGCAGGTGTCAAGCTTTTTACTAAATCAGAGGCGTTTTTAACACATTCTCCCCTGCTCTGAAACTCTTGCATTGACTGTCCATTAGAAAAGTGTCTAGGGGTGTGTGTGTGTGTGTGTGGTAGCTTTCTTAATTGTACATGTCCTTCTAAGGATGCTTGTTTGTTTCTTCTTTAAAAGGTGATCTTTTATCCGCTTACGCTTCTGGCTAAATTTGAACCACTATAGCAAATCTGTCAATTACTCCGAATGAAAGATACAGATGGTGCGATATCTCAGCAAAGGAAGGAGATTTTAGAATACAAGTGTTGGTATTTCCCTTATAGCCCATTCTAAATCCAGCTAAGATCCCTCCAAGATCTTGGTCAGTTCATAATAGACTATATATTGTGACAGCCGTGACTGCTTACTCTTTCTGTCTTTTGAGGCAGGGAAAAGAAGCCACTGAATGTGTAGAACTGGACTCATAGAGAACATTCTGTCCTCCATATAAAATTCACAGTATAGGATGACACTGAAGAATTTCAAAGACAACAGACTGTTCATGTCTCTGTTTAAATCTCCCAAGTAAAGTTAATTGACTTCTGAACCTCTGCAGCTCACTGATCAACAATGATTTATATACAGCTAGTCCTTGATTTACAACCATTAGTTTAGCTGTAATTTGAAATTACAGCATCACTGACAAAGTTATTCACAACTGGTCCTCGCACTTGCAACTAATGCAACATCCCTTGGGTCACATGTCCAGAATTAGAGTGCTTGGCAACTGATCAGGTGATCACATCTGTGCTGTTCCCAGCTGCCTTTCAAAGAGCAAAGTCAATGGAGGAACCCAGAATTGCTTAATGACTGTGTGATTCACTTAACTGCAACAATTCTCTTAACTGGGGTGAAAAATATCATGAAATCAGACGTCACCACCAGCCAAAATTCTGGTCCCAATTGTGGTCGTAGGCTGAGGACTACCTGTATGACATTCTTTCTCTGCATACTGCATACATATGCATATGCATATTGAAATTTGATGCAGGGATTAATAGATGATTTTTAAAAGCCGGTTGGAAAAATGAATTAATGAAGTGATAGAGAACAGCACGAAAGGACATGAGAAGGATGGGAGACAGCCGCCAAGAAAATTAAAGCTTTAGAACAAAGGGGGCGAGTGTTTACCGCCTAGGGGCTGTGCTGTAATTTCCCTCCTTGCTTGAGGGCTACAAGAGGCATGGAGAGGGGCATTGTGACATCATCAGAGTGGCAGGGCCGACATTGCTGGATGCTTCTCTGTGATTTGAGGTTTTATGGAATGAAATTGGTGCCTTGCTCCTTGCAGAAGAGTTTTCTTTCCTTACCATCCTTCACTGCAGCTCTCTCTTTATTTGTTTTGCTTATCACGGCTTGAATACGGAAAGAAGACAAAGTCATTCTGCTAAAGATTTCATTAATTTTCCTAAACTCTGGGCAGCTCTATCTTTGTTTTACTCTGTAGGTAGAAACATCTCCCCTCCCTCCCTCCCTCCCTCCCTCCCTCCCTCCCTTACACTCTTTCATAAGCCTCCGTTTTTGGCTTTAGTCTTTGATAGCATCTTTCCATGATTGGTTTCCTTTGCTATAGTCTTCATTGAATATATATCCCTTGTTCCATCTATTATAGAGCTCTCTTTAAAGTGGCAGCTCATTGAAGAGCTACTTTAGATCTACTTTTCCAGTCTTCAGTGGACGTTTTTATAGTTCTTGCTATAATGTATTCCAAAACCACTTGGGAATTTTCTCTTTGTGTTTCTGCCTTTTAATTTCCTAAACAGTTCTTTTCTCTTGAACAGGATTAAGACCAAGGCAGCAGATCCCCTCTTCTTCTCCCTTCTGAGAAATGAATTTGGCAAGATAAGTTAAAAGAGTGGAAGATTTCATTTTAAGCCAGGGTTGCCTGCGGGATATTTTTCAAAAAGTCAAAATGGCAAATCAAATCTCCTCCCATTTTTACAGGCAATACACATAAAAGCTGAGTGTGGAGCTTTGGACGCAGAGTATGGCTGCCATCTTGGTTTTTTTGGGTTTTTTTGCACCATATCCTGCACATAAGTTGCTTATAAGTGCATTATTTCTGGAAATATTGAAGATACTGCACTGGCAATAGGAAGAAGCTTTTCTCAGAAAAGTACTTTATTTGACTTATCAAAGCATATTTATCAAAATGTGTATCTACTTTCAGCACTCTTAACAGGCAGCATAATGTTATGTTGTTAGATTTTAAAATACATGATGTCTGGGCACTTCATTCATCTACAGCAGGGGTAGTCAACCTTTTTATACCTACCACCCACTTTTGTATCTCTGTTAGTAGTAAAATTTTCTAACCGTCCCACCAGTTCCACAGGAATGGTGATTTATAAAGTAGGGAAGTCAATTAAATTAAAAAAAGGAAAGTGCTTCAGTATCAGACAAAACCCTTACCGCCCACCATGAAAGCTGGAACGCCCACTAGTGGGCAGTAGGGACCAGGTTTACTACCACGGGGCTACAGAAAGCAAAAACAGGAGAAGGAGGCAAGGAAATGCCAAAGGACTTTAAGCTGGGTTGCAGGGTCCTTTTTCAGTCAAAATATAGCATAGGTACCAAACACAGGATGTGAAAACTAATCACTCCGTTGAAACAGAACATGAACGATGTTGTCACAAAACTATGCATATTTCAATAGGCCTGTCTGGACAGAATAGTTAGCATCTTTGTGTGCAATTCCATATGGATAATTATGATTGTATATATTGTCACTTCTGTCTTGTAAGTGGTTGTTTAAGGAAATGTGCCTAAGCCCAGCCTTCACATTATGGAAAAAGAAGATAGAAAATGTGACTGTGACAGTGATTGTGGCAATGTTCAATTAGGACAGAGATGTCCAAACTTGGGAACTTTAAGACTTGTGGACTTCAACTCTCAGAATTCTGGGAGTTGAAGTCCACAAGTCTTAAAGTTCCCAAGTTTGGACATCCCTGAATTAGGAGATCTCCCCCGCCCCCCAGTGCTTCTCAACTGAGCTTGATGAAGCCTTATTACTTTAAATACCCTTATCCTCCAGACCTTGGCCAGTTTTCCTTCCAGAGTATCTGAGGACTATGTGGTATAAGCTTCCTTTTCAATGTGAGAGATTTGGACTTTGTGGATGATAGAACATGGTGAAGTTTTGGGTTAAGGGGAATTATAGGACCTTAACAAAGGAATTGTGCTTCCAAACAGTGGCCAAAGTATTCCTGGCTATTGTTTAATCCCAAATAACAAAAACAAACAAACAAAAATAGATGTCTACTGCTACTGGGTGTAAGGTCAATGTGAAGAGAAAAACTGGAAATGCATTACTTTAGACTTTGGGACCTTCCTTGGATTCACCTGTTAACTGGGAAGCTCCCCTCGTTCAGACTAAGAATACTTAGAATACTGTATCCAGTTCTGATCACCCCAATACAAAAAAAAACAACAACAACCCGTTGAGACTTTGGAAAAAGTTCAGAGAAGAGTAGCAAAAATGATTAGGTGCCTGGAAGCTAAAATATGTGAAGAAGAATTGCAGGAACTGGGTATGTCTAGTCTAGTGAAGAGAAGGGAAGGGAAGGGAAGAGAAGGACCAGAGTGATGTGGTAGCTTGAAGGACTGCCATAAAGATAGGAGGGCCAAGTTATTTACCAAAACACCAGAAGGCAGGACAAGAAACAATGGATGTAAACTAACCAAGGAGAGAAGCAATCTAAGGGGAAAATCTCTAACAGTGAGAACAATTAACCAGTGGAACAAATTACTTTCAGAAGTTGTGGATGCCCTATCCCTGGAAGCTTTTAAGAAGAGACTGGACAGTCATTTATCAGAAATATAGGTCTTCTGTGAGAGGAGGAGGCTGGAGTAGATGACCTCCAAGATCCCTTCCAACTTTGCTACTGTTATTGGTAAGGTCTTCCAGGCAATTTTGCTTTGCTTGGGAGCACCCCAATGCCTAACAAACAAACACATTAATTAAGATTTTCTCCTTTGTCTACAGGAATACTTCAATACTGGGCAGAAAAAGGCAAGCTCAACAAATAAATGAAAAAAAAAAAGGAAATGTTGGTAGAAATAGAAGAAAAATGGCTTTGAACATTCACTATCTTAACACTCATGTTGTTAAGATAGTGGTTTATTATCCTCATATGTTAATTGCTATGCATACACATCCATATGTATGTGCATATATAATCTCACAAGGGAAGCAATGCAGCTTTTTCTCTTGCAATCATACTGATTAATGTGAGCATTCTCAACAGCCACCCTGTTCAGAAGCAGATAGATAAGTTCTCAACTTACAACAGTTCAGTTAGTGACCATTTGAAATTACAATGGCGCTGAAAAAAAATGACTTATGACTGTTTTTCACACTTAGGGCTGTTGCAGCATCCCCATGGTCACATGATCAAAATTCAGGTGCTTGGCAACTAGTTCATATTTATCGATGGTTGCAGTGTGTCTTGGGGGGGTCATGTGATCACCTTTTGCAACCTTCTGACAAGCAAAGTCAATAGGGAAGCCAGATTCACTTAACAACCATATTACTAACTTAACAACTGCAGTGATTCCCTTAACAACTGGGGTAAGAAAGGTTGCAAAATGGAGCAAAGCTCACTTAACAACTGTCTCACTTAGCAACATAAATTTTGTACTCAATTATGTCAAGGACTACCTGTATTGACCATATTTGCAAATCTGGAAGAGTGGCCCTTCTAGCAATGAAAACTAAAGGATCTTGGACATTTTCAGTAGGTTTATGCTGCAAGTTTGGTCCCCCATTTTTTTTTGGGGGGGAAAGCATGAGTTAAGATAACGATGACCATAAAAAAGGGACAAATTTGCATCATGATGTATTAGTCCAACCTACCATGATACCTCCCCTGGTGCTGCCGCCTCCTGCAATATTTTTTTTTAACTTTATAATAAAGTTGCCTTCAAGTTGAGCTTGATTCTGGCTGTCTGCACAGATATGTCCATGTAGTTTCCTTGGCAACAATTCAGAAATAGTTCCTTCTTCCAGGAAATTTTACTGACTTCCTAGTTGAGCTACAATTCTGACATTCCTGGATACCTCTTCTTGAAATAGTGGAGTGACCCCTCCCCTGTTGAGTTTGTAAGACAGAAAATAAAGAGAATGAAGAAAATTAGTGAATATTGAGGAAAGAATATAGAATAATAAATAAAAAAGTAAAAAAGCAGCTACTGGTCTTGACTGTGATTATAAATAGATTTATATTTTACCCTCTTTCTCTATAAAGTTACGTTATAATTATATTCTTTCCTTAAGTTACCCTTTCTAATCTTCAAAACTTCATCTCTCTTCCTCCCTCCCTTGTTCCCTCTCTTTAGCAAAAAGTCTATAAATGGTTTCCAGCCAGTAATAAAAGCAGTTGTTGATCTTTCTCTACTTGAACAAATTAATTTTGCCATCTCTGCTAGTTCTGGCAAATATTCCTCTGTGGTGCATATTTCAGATTTCTTCCATTTTTGCACATATAATAGTCTTGCAGCAGTAATCATATTTAAAAATAATCTTCCATGGCTCTTTTATAGTTGACTGTCCATTAATGCCAGCAAGAAAATGTCTAGTTTCAGCTGAATGTTGATCTTCAAAATTCTTTGTGTCATCATATGTATTTGAACTCAGAAATTTCTGGGTGGTTTTACAAGTCTATCAGGCATAATGGGAATTCTCTTAAATGTCTGACGAAAGCCTCCTATACCCACCCCACCCCTCCCCCCCACAAAGCCCATTTTAAAGCATTTCATCTTGATCACATGTTTTTAATGTTGCTTTTATATGTGTTCTAATTTCTTGTATGTATTCTGAAAAGGAGATTCCTGGTATAAGTTGCCCTGGGGGGTTTGGTCCCAGAAAAGTGCATAAAATAATAATAAGAACATATCAGAGTGTATTTAGACCATTAAATCCATCTGCCTGCTAAGTGCAAGAATCCAGATTAAATCATCCAGACAGACGATGGCTTACCCTCTGACGGAAACTCCCTCCTGGTCCCAGTTGGTTCTATTGTCTAAGATTCCTGTCCTTCCAGAGGATTTTGTCTTCTTCTACTTATGATCTCTTAACTGCAGTTTCTGTGCAGTTTCTTCCTGACAAGTAGTCTATAATGTCATAATGCTGCTTTTTAAAAAAAATAGCTGAAAACATTTTTCTGGCAACTCCTTGATATACTTTTGCTGCTACATTTTTTTTTTATAGTTGCTGTGCTATGCAAGATAAATAATGGAAGCGTATCTAATAAAAGTTACATGTAAAGCTATTGCAGCTAAATTGGCTTGATATGCATTCTAAATTATTCAACATGCTTACAAATGTACACTTCATTTTAAGTATTAATGTGGTCATGTATTTGGGAAAGTAGGATATTTGCTCTCAACGTATAGCCCATTTACAAGGCAAATATAGGTACTAAGGCAAAACATTTGCATAAGGGACAGTATAATAAGCAATTATGCATTTTAATAGACTTTCCTTCTTAGGATGTAATTGGCTTTAATTATTGCCATATACAATATTTTTTGGAACATCATATTTGCCTGTGTTGTAGAAATGGAGATGGGATGGGGTGGGAGAATGAAAAAGCAGGAGCCAAATGACTGTAATGTTAGCTGAGTAATCTGACTATAGTGGTTTGGTGCTTCTCCTTTTACACTCAGGAATATCTGATAGGGACTGTTGAAAAATACTCCTGGAGTGGTCTAGTTGTTTATCTGTGCTTCTAGCTGTAGAAACAAACACGAACAACTTGTTAAAAACCAGCGTGAAGCTGAACTTGACTGTCCCTAATTCAAGACCTAACATTTCCCGGGAACTATACTGCCCACCCCTGAAATTATATGTTTGCTAAGTGTCTGTGGAGATACTCAGTCATCCAGGTCACGGTTGTTCCAAAGGTGCTTTTTCAAGAGGCAACTGGACTTTCTGCTTTTTTCTTTGAAGACACAGATAAACCTCCAGGTGACCTCAACAACTTGCTAAAAGAATGCAAATGACCAGCTGTCTGAAAGGAGTATAAATCCTTCCATTCCCCACCATCCAGAGTTGGAAAAGCGAAACGTCTTCAAAGAAAAACCATAAAGTCCAGTTGCTTCTTGAAAGAGCACCTTTGGGATATATTTGCTAAGTAAAAAATATATATAAACTAGTTGTAATTTGCTTGAAAAAGTAATACACTTTGGGCCAGTCCCTTTCTCTTGCCTCAACCCACCTCATAAAGTTGTTGTGGAAAAATAGGAGGAGGAAGAAATATTAGGTATGTTCACCATTTTGAGTTATCTATGAAAATAATAAAGATGGAATTCAAAAAAATCTAGAGAAGAAGAAGAAGAAGCTGGGGATCAGTGGGAGGGACGAGGCAGATATCAGCTGGGCGAAAGCATCATAGCTAGGAAATAGAGAGAGAGAAAAGAAGAAAAATAGCATAAAAGAGATAAAGAACCATACTGGGAAGGTTTTTTCTTGGTCTGAAACAGGAGCAAAGAAAGCAATTTGAGCATAAGGGAAGGGGAACAAAAATAAGACTTCCTCCCCACTGAGCAGAGCTTCCCTCTCTGTAGCACAAGGAGGAGGAAGTTGGCTGGCGGACTCACCAGGAAGAAAAATGCCCAGCACATTAGCCGAGAAAGGAGAGAGGCTTTTTAGAATAAGAGAAAAAACTGGCTTGATTACCGTATATGGGTCAGGATGGAGGAGATCCAATCCAGAAGAAGAGCTCAATGATGGGCAGAGAATTGGAGAAGAAATCTTTTACAGACCCAGGTGCTGCTTTTGGGACATTCTGCAAAAAGAGAAAGTGCAGTTGTTTACTAATTACTGCTCTTTTAAAATGTACTGAGCAGAGGTGAGTTTCAAATCATGGCACTACCTGTGCATGTGCAGAGGCGTCGTGCGTGCGACGCCTCTGCACATGGTCAGAAGCGTCCGGGCGGGTGAGCAGAGCCTCCTGCTGCCGCCACTTCTGGTTCGGCTGATCCAGGCCGAACCAGTAGCAACAAACCTCTGGTAATGAACCTTTAGTACTGAACTGGTAGCAACCAATCTGTGGTACTGAACCTCCCTTTACAATGAAGAGTTCTCTGTAAGTTCTGGAAAGGGAGGAGCTCCAGGCAGATCCATGTGTGAATGAAGAAGAGGGACAGAATCTCTGCAGGGTGAAAGTCCTATTTGAAGTTGTTCTTACAAGGCTTATACCATATAATGCCATCTGTACAGTACCTCACTATAATTGTTGCTTCTCACTGAAAGTAGGAAAGCTATTATTCACAAGTGAGAGATTTATCTTTTGTTAAATGTCCTAGAAGAAGGGACAATGACCTATTAGTCTCACTTACTGGGTGGAGACACTTTCTTTATTGAAAGAAAGCTGGAGGGAGGCAATTCAGAGTTCTCAAAGGAATCCTCCTGGCTGAAGCAAAAGATAGCTTCTGCCACCTGGACATATTAGTTGCACATCCTTTGCTCCCCTACACACTTGAGGTGCGTACTTGTCACTTAAAGAAACAGACCAAGTAAAATAATCAAAAGTCTGGCTTCTAGAATTATGGCTTCAATGCGTTAAAAGTTGTCAAAGCAGCTCAAATTTTGTTCTAATGAATAAAATAGCACTTCCATTTTAGGTTTTATTGAACATTTCTGGAGGGAATTAGCAAAACCATTTTTTGGCAACAGAATGAGCCAACAGAAAGTTGTCACATTGCCCACCAGTCACAACATCTCCACAGTAACTATGCATGGAAAGAACTAATTAGCAATAATGACTGCAGGGATTACAGTACTTAACCTGTCCTCTCTCTTGTCCCTCACATATTGGTCTTGGCGGCTATAATAGAAAAAAAACATTTCACATTCGGCACATGTAACTGAATTCAAGGAAATGAGTTAAGATAATTAAATTCTTCAACCTGCCTACCTTTTCCCAAAGAACAAAAGACTCTGATGCTACATTGTGAAAATGTTTTGGAATGGAATCCTTGACAGTAGGGCTTATGGAAAAAGAAAACAAGATCAAAGCAAGCAAATATCTTGCTTTGTTTAGTATAGGGTTTCCTGCCTAGGCAGGGGGTTGGACTAGAAGACCTCCAAGGTCCCTTCCTACTCTGCTATTGTATTGTATTATCTAGAAGATGGAATCACTGTGCAGTGGGACCAGGTAGTATACGGTACTTTCTAAGTTCTGCTTTGGGAAGATGCTAGTGCCCCCACCCCCCAGGCCTTTCACAACTTAATGTGTAGATATCCCCTCTTGTGAACAATATTTGGAATGAAAAGGACTACCCAGACTCAATTAGCAACAGAAGAGGCCATCCGTCTTCCTTTAGCCCCCACTGTATCTTGTAGGCTAAAGTCTCATAGCACATACCATTCAATTTCTGGACATGCAACTTTTCCTGAAGTTCATGCATTCATCGTCACAATGAATTCATGCATTCATTACCACAACTCCTAGTGCAAAATAATGTTTCAAAAGAATTCTAGATCAGGTATAACATGTATGGATTAACATTTTGTAATTTTACTGCAGAGCTTCTGGGATAGTGCAGGAAAGATCACAGCCAAAACATTACAGAAGTCCAGGTCTCACTTCAGGGAAGATGATTTACTAAATATTCAAGCCACAAAACGATAGTTTCTAGAGTCTTGTACTACCACCTCCCAAGAGATTTTATCTTATCCTTTGTCAGTTTCATGAAGTCATCCTGATCTCTTCATAAAAATGTTCTTTTCCAACTTTTCAGCTGGTTGCTAAGGAAAGAGGCATTGGTTTAAAAATCATTATCATAAACTTCTAGGAAGTATTTATTAAAGAAAATATTCATGCACTGCAAAGTTTTTAATTAGTTTTTCTTATTTGCTGTGTTTCAGAGATGAGAACCTTTTTTTGACAAGTTGATAATGAAAAACCAGATGGAATTGAAATTTAAAGACCCTGCTACTCCAAAGTTAGGGTGAAGGATAACATCACAATGTAATAAGATAATTAATTCAGCAATATTGTGATAAGTGTAATTGTTATAGGTCTGATTAATTTTCAGTCCAGTTATTTCCATGCCTAGGCATCTTATCTTCAGTTGACATCTTTCATTTATTCATTCCAAAGCATGTTGCTCCTAAAATAATGCATTGTAGAATTTTCTCTTTGATGCATCCCATTTTTAGAGGGTAGGTCTAAAATTATGTTTCTGACTTAAAATATGATTATAGCATAGATTTGTCTATTATAGATGCACTTGATGGGACAAGCTGGTTGTCTGGCTGGCTCAGAAGTTGTGGGATGAAACACATTTTTTGTTATCAATTTCCTTGCAATTCATAACAACATATATTCTTCTATTCTACAATGCACTCACTGAAACCCAACCATGTGCACTGAATATTTTAAACTTTGTCTCTCCACTAAAATATTAAAAACAATAGGAGTCAACTACCTGCACTTCAGCATTTCTATGGGTAAGCCATTTTTCAGCTATTAGGGAAGCAGCTCAACTTGGATTGTTCTTTTTCATTTTTTTAACAAAGACTGTTTATTCCATTTTTATTATTTTTATAAATAACTCAAGGCAGCGGATATATGTAGCAATCTTTCCTCCTTCTATTTTCCCTACAACAGCAACTCTGTTGGGTTGAGAGAGACTGGCCAAAAGTCACACAGTTGGCTTTTATGTTGAAATTGGGATTAGAACTCACCATCTTCTGGATTCTAGCCTGGTGCCTTTGTCATTAGATTAAACTGGCTCTCCCTTTTGCTCCTCAACCTTTCCTCCATTTTGGATTGGCTTACTAATCTTTTTTAGTAAGAGATCGGAGCAACATCTCTCGCATGCCCCCTCCAGGGTCTTATTTCTTTCTATCTCCTCAAACAACAGAGTGTGCTTGGCTAGCTCAGGACCCTGAAAATGCAACAAGAAGAAATATAAAGCAAGCCTTTTAACTTGGTGGCATAGGAAACAACATGAAGATGAACCAATGGAATTGAGTGGCAATACAAAGGTTAAAGACTGGAGAGGTAGAAACCAGTGATTTACAGATTGCAAAAGATTGTTACATTTCAGTTGCCAACAAGCAAACTGCCAAGTAACAATTAACCTGGACAAGCGGGGTGGGGGTGGGAGAAAGCAAACAGATGCACTGGTGTACATGGACAACTAAAGGCACTAAATTCCTTGTTCCGTAGTGGGCAATCAACTTTCTGCAATATGGATTCTCTTCGGGGTTTTTTCATTTCTTGGTGCTATTCAGTCATGTCTGAATCTTGGAGACTGCCTGGATAAGTCTCTACAGTTTTCTTGGCAAGGTTTTTGATAAGTGGTTTGCTATTGCCTTCTTCCTAGGGCTGAGAGAAAGTGCCTGGCTCAAGGTTATCCACTCGGCTTTGTGTCTAAGGCAGGACTAAAATTCTCAGGTTCTCCTGGTTTCTAGCCAATGCCTTAACCACTGCACCAAGTGTGGATTCTAACCCACACTCTCCAGTATGGATTCAAGTCTAACCTAGTTGCCTCTAAAATTTATCTACCAATAGAAGAGAATCTATGTAGCTCAGGGTTGAACAGTTCAATCCTTGGTGCTCTCTGACCTTGGTTGTTTGCTTGCAAGACATTTCATTACCTAGGTAAGTGACATCATCAGTGCTGGTGTCAGTGGTAATGAAACATCTGCAAAAACAACAACAACCCAACAACGGGAGATCAAAGACACCAAGAATCTAACAGTCATCTACAAAGTTAAGCAAAGAGTTGAAAGGTAACTGTCTGAGGAACTGTTAATTCCAAACCCTAGAGTGAAATTTGACAACTATGCTACTTTAGCCTGTTATGCTATTTCACCATTATACTACAGTATTTCATTATGACACCTCTGTTTTTTGATTCCACTGTTTTCCTATTATGGTATGGTTAAAGCACTGATGGCTGAGTAATATCCAGTTCTTTAGAAGATTTGGGTTGAAGATGTGGCAGTAGCACAAATGCTGGGGAGAAATTGACAATGATGATTCTGTACTGTCATTCCTGATTTTAAATCAAAGCAGACTGTAGTTGAACAAATAGTTTGGTCTTCAACAGAGCAAATTGTAGGTTCACAGCTTGGATTCCATGGCAGGAGAAGCTGCTGGAGAAAAGATCTCAAGCTGGGAAGAAATTCCTAAAGGGAAGATAACCAAAAAGAAGAAAAATAGAAGACATCATCATCAACAACAACAACAACAAAGCTCATGAGGCTGCACAAACTACTTGACGAAATCTGAAAGCAAAAATAGATACATCCAGGATGAGACAAACAGAACATCAATAGCGTGAAGGTTAATGTCACACATGAGGAAATAGATATAGGGTCCCCTGCTTGGGCAGGGCAGTTAGACTAGATCTCCAAGGTCTCTTCCAATTCTTTTAGTCTATATTCTATGATACGTATAAGCACAAGTAAAGCACAGAAGTAAAAGGGAGCAGGAAAACAAAAGCTGCTTGAAGACCCTGGAGGAGATTGAAACAGATATGGAAACCAGACTGCTGTTTGATGCCAGGGGAAGCAATATACAATTACAAATAAATGCCATTGTTTATGGTATATAGTATTAGTGTATGTGATGGTGGGGGGGGGGGTATAAAGACCTGTTAGTAAAGAGGAATGGAGAGCCATAATAAGGTCATCCATAGCATTATCAGCCGCTATGTTCTGGTTGTAAAGGTCACAGTATGATGATCGTATTTCTTTATTATTCCTATGTAGCATTTCAAATGGAACATAACCTGTAACCTTGCTTAGTTTGGGGATCTTTCTTGTTCATTTGGCTGGGAGCCCAGTGGTTTCTGTAGCTGTGCAGGTCAATAAAACATACTTTGCTAGGTCTACCACCAAATGCTTCAGTTCGTTATTTAAGTAGTGGATTTAAGTGGGCATCCTGTCCACAACACAGGTTCGGGGAGAGAGAGAGTGTCAGGAAAGATAAAGTTCAAAGTGAGCATATTAACTGCTCAGCAAAGACAATAAAAAAGCAACAAGTAACCAAAAGAGAGAGAGACATAGACAGAGAGAGACAGAGAGACAGAGAGACAGAGAGACAGAGAGACAGAGAGAGAATAACTTCTATTTGGAGTCTGTTTTCTCCGAAGAGAGAGAATATGTTATATCAGAATAATAATATCTAAATTAATATTTATATTGATAAAACTGAACAATAGCCATAGAATGAACAGTTAAGGGAACTATGTTTAGCCTAATGCAGAGGGGTGACATGACAGATGTCCTCCAGAACTTAAGGGGCAGTCACAGAGAAGAGGGGGCTAAACTATTCTGCAAAGCACCCGAGGGCAGGAGAAGAAATAACAGATGGAAGCTTTTCAAAGAGAAATCCACATTAGAATTAAGGAGAAATTTCTTGACAGAACAATTAATTAATGGAACAGTTTGTCCCCTGGAGTTGTGGGTGCTCCATCACTGGAGGTCTTGAAAAATAAAAGGACAACTATTTGTCTGGGATGCCTTGGGCAGGGAATGGATTAGAAGACCTCCAGTCCCTTCCAGCCCTATGATTCTATGATCTATGCTGCCCAATTCCCAAAGACCGTGCAATTTACAAATTGTCAAAAATATTTAAAAACGGGGGGGGGGGGGGGGGAGTTAAAGATGGCAGAAATGCAAAACGATGGAAACAAAGGGGAAAAATGAGCTTCAAACATTCGCATCAAAGGTCTGGGCAAAAAGCCAGATGTTCAAGGCCTTTTAAAATGCCAACAGAGTGGGAACCATTTGAATCTTAAGAGAATCTTTTTCTAAAGGGCAGATCCTGCTACAGAGAAGGTACACTTCCAGGCTCCTGATAGATGGCATTGTTTATTTAAAGGAAAGCGGAGATGGAATTCACTGGGCAGATACTTTGAGAGACAATACCAAGAAGCCAAACCCTATTCTTCACAGGTTACAACTAACACATTAAGAATCCTGATTATAATAGTAAAGTCTAATAAAAAATTTATAAAAAGGAAAGAGAATGAAGAGAAGTAAAAATGCAAGAAAAAAGAACAAGAAGAGAAAAGTAACTTTTCATCCTTTTTAAAGCATTTATCTCTTCATCTCATGGCCCATTTCTTATTTATATACAGACCCATAAAGAATGGTATCATCAGAAAGTCGATAAAGGCTCTCCAGAAATAACATCATTTTTTAACCTTGATCAAATAAACCACCTTTATACTCGTTCCATTTATGTCTAACAGCCTTAATCTCTAGTTTATTTGAATATTGTCATGACATTAGATTTTTCATCATTTCTTCTTTGTCTTATCATGCAGAATTCTTAAAGATTTTAACAAGCCTCTTTTGTAAATCCAGTAAGAAAAAATATCCAGGTCACTCTCCTGGTTAGTCATTTGAATTTCCTTTCCTTGATCAGTTTCTTTTGAGGATACAGTGAAACATCCTTTTCTAAATCATTCTTTTGGACTGTCAGTTATAAAATCAATTTCAGTACTATCATTATCTTGTCTGATACATTTTTTCCACATCTGACATTTCTTCAATAATATTTTTTGGACATAGTCTATTCATAGAAGTAGACATTGTTACTGACATTATTGATATTGTGATTATTGCATTCTGATTTCATTCTTTAAAAAACCTTCCAGTATTTTTATTGTCATTATGTTTTGCACCATCTTATAAGCCTATATATCCTTCCTCTACCAAAATCTTTAGTCCCCTCTAGTGTCCAGTTTTTGAAATCATGAAATTATTTATCTATGTAATAACTTGTGAAAATTGAAGCAGAATCTATTTCTCACAAGAAGTTGTATTCTTAATTCCAAAAATATTATTGAAAAAGTTTGATATTCCAATTTTATCTGCATCCTTAATCCATTTATAACGTATAACTTTCTAAAATCATTTTTTTTGAAAAAGTTTTATTTTACAAATTTTTCTACAAATAGGGTATAGGTAAATAAGGTGTACAAAACATTGTGAGAACCTCCATGTCAGAGTCGTTGGCCCCAGCCGAGGCTTCATAAAAAAATATAGATAATACAATAAATTTTCATTTGTACTACAAAGTGGAAAGAAATACAAAGATATCATTTTTAAAATCTATGCTAACAATCATGTATAAATATCCAAACAAAAGTTGTACTATACTGAAATAAAGTCACTTTTGAGATCTAAGTCTTTTGGCAATTGTGTCTTCTTCTCCCTGGCCCCCAGTGGGCAGGGCCACGGCACCCTCCACTCTCCCATTTTCATCCTCCAGGATTGAAGAATGTTTTTTAAGAAAGGCTTCCGCCTCTGCAATTGTTTTAATTCTCACCCTCCCTCCCTCCCAGAACACCAACATCCCCTCTGGCATCACCCACTTGAACCAAATCCCCCTTTTAAATAACCGTTTAGACAAGAAGGAATACTTCCTTCTTATCTCTCTAATCTTTTTCGGGACCTGCTTCAAGATGGCAATCTCATTCTGCTGGTACATTAAAGGACTGTCTCTCTGTGCTCTCAGGATCCTTTCCCTTGTCGACCTCCTTACAAATTTAATATGGATCTCTCTGGGTACTTCATTTATCCTGGCATATGCTGAATTTATTCTATATATCAGATCAATGTCCCCCCTAATATCTTCTTTGCTCTTTTGTATATAATCTGCTAAAATTGTACACATTAAATCAGTCAGATCTTCACCAGGTGACTCAGGGACGTTCTGAAATCTTAAAAAGTAAGACATCCTTTCAAAATCCATCCTAGACATATGACCAGTTAAACCCCCTATTTCATTATTAACACTTTTAAGCTCTTCCCTTGTCCCAGCCAACCCCAGCTCCAAACCATCGATCTTTTGTGTATTTTCCATTAATTTCTTCTGTGTCTTCAAGAGTTCTAATTTGGAACTGACATGGTCCTTCCGCATTTCTTTAATTTCTTTCATGATGTTTTGAAGAGTTTCATCCATTGCTGCTAATTTAGCGTCCACATCTGATTTTTCAGGTAACATTGAGGTGATTTTAAGTTGATGCGTCTGCTTTTTTGAGGCCATAATGAAAGATGTAAGTTTTAGTCAGTAAAATGGCGTCTGCTGGAGAGGAGTCTGTGAGACAAGGTGGGAGCAGATTCCGGTGATCAAAGTCACAATTTCATTTAGTAATAATCCAGAGAGAAACCAAGTTCTTAAAAACAATCAGGTAAAAAGAAAAAAGGAAGGCACTTCAGGGAAAGGTCCAATTAATCCATTACATGCAATCGTTAGTGAAAAGAGAAAGGCAGTCCCGAACAAAAGGGAATGTCAGTAGTTTTCCAAGAAAAGTATGTCTGCTGAGAACAAAGGAACGCCATCTTCCCCCGCCCATCTGGAAGCCGCCGGGAGTTAACAAGCAATAAATTGTCTCATTGTTGCCAGACTTCGATACAAAGTATCCTAAGGTCATACAGGAAAGACTTTCACTCATAGTTTAAAACAATCGGATGTTGATTTCTCCGCTTCCCCAAGCCTGGGGAGCATTTTTAAAAATGCCGCTTTTTTTTCCATGCCGAGGGGGGGTATTACAAACTCCCCCCTCCATCCTCTTTCAAGCTGAAAGTTGCGAGCATTAAAATAAGATCACTCACATTCCACTCTGTAGCCAGGAGCCTCGGTATTGCTTCCAACTCCGGTGCTTCAGCTCTTCTAGAAAGCAGTTAGGTATTCCGCTCCTCCATCGGCAAAGGGGATGATGCCCCCCCGCAGCCCGTTCTCCTACGCCTAGGTCGAAATCAGGGACCCCCCCCCGACCGCCGTCGGGGTGGGGGAATTCCCCGCAAGCCACCCGTACAGCAGGAGTCCTTTAGAAGAACTCCCTGCCCCTGAGGGGCCGTAGAAGCAACAAAGCGGCGGATGAGTCTCAAGACTCGACCGTCGCCTCTGGAAGACTGGAAGGAAGTCTCCCTAAAATCATTTTTTAATTTAGATTTTGCTGTTTATTTCAGATTCTTTAGAAACCTTCTGATATTTTTTCCCATTTAGAATTAAAGGCAAACTCACCCTGCATTTTCAAACTTGTTATTCCAAAGGTCTCTCTTATTTCTGAAGTAGCTAAGCAATTTGCAAATGTGGTTAGAAAGCGAGATTTGTTAATTTAGTGTCCTTTAAAAGTCTCTGCCATGGCACCAAGTAGAATAGGTCATCCCACTGTCTGCTAGTGCTGAAACCTGCATAAAACCGCTATCCTGTAGTCTTGTAGAAAGCGGCAGTGCAGAGCATATGGGTGATTTCCCATCCTTTATCTGGTGAGGCTCAAGGAACTGGTTTGCTCACCATTCCTTGGTCTTTGCTGGTCAACAGTTCTACTTTTGCCAAGTTCATTCCTCCATACCTTCCCCAGAAATTAGTTTTATGAACGGAAATGGAAAGAATTGGAAATGTTTATGTTTGACAAAAAAAGATGGATGGATCTATGACAGCACTTCAGATATTTGAAGAGATGTCATACTAAAGGGGGAAGACCTATTTTTTTTAAAATATTCTGGAGGGCAGGACATTGAATATTGGCTTTAAGTTACAAGATGGCAGATACTGACTGAAAATGGGGAACAAATCACTATTAAGAATGGTTTGAAAATAGAACCAACTTCTTGAGAGGCTTTAGCCTCCCATTCACTGTGTATTTTCAAGTAAAGTTTGCATAGCTATCAGATAGGGAAACTTTAACTGGAACTCAGTACTGATTTCTTCTAGCCCTATTATTTTGAGAAAATATTTTGGTCTTTTTGACTGAGGCATACAAAAAAGATAAAAAAAGGAACTAGAAAAACGAAGAAAGGGCAGTGGTAAACTATTTTGTCCTTCCTGGATATTCTCACATAAGACTTGAAGCAAAAGGAAAACAAGAAAGATTATGCAAATATCTATATCTATATAAATAAAAATGTAACTATGAGTTTGTTCAAAACCGCTAATCTCCGAAACTACTGCACCAATCGCCACCAAATTTTCACACAACGTTCCTTACAAGTGCAGCATCAATGATACGTACATATTGTGTGGATGGCACACCGGTGCCAGGTACATGCCACACAAATGTAAAACTGCAGCTCTTCTGTGTGTTTCCCTCACTCGCTCACTCGCCACCCTCCCCTTCACAGCCCCTCCCATTTGGTGGCTTTTCAGCTCACGTCACTTGCATGAGTGGTGGAGTGGTCTGCATCATATCCGTGATGGTCGCCTCCTCAGCAGCCTCCCTTTCCTCCGCTGCTGCCCCCCTCCACCAACTCCCCCCCACAAGGCCACTGCCGAGTCAGTGGCCTCTTTTCTGCGGTTGCCACCCGCACCGCCAACTCCCTCCCCACAAGGCCGCTGCCAAGTCAGCAGCCTCTCTTCGCTGCCGCCGCCCCCCCTCTGCCAACTCCTCTGCTGCCACTCAGCCTCCACCAACTCCCCCCCACAAGGCTGCTGCCGAGTCAGCGGCCTCTCCTTCACCACTGCCGCCCCCTCCAACTCTCCCCCCACAAGGCCGCTGCCAAGTCAGCGGCCTCTCCTCTGCTGCTGCTGCCACCCCCCCTCTGCCAACTCTCCCCCAGGGGTGCTGCCGAGTCAGTGGCCTCTCTCTACTCTCTCTTTAGGTAGGTAGGTAGGTAGAGGGATAGAGGGAGAAATACAGTCGGTAGGTAGGTAGGTAGTTAGAGGGATAGAGAGAGAGGGAGAAATACAGTAGGTAGGTAGGTAGGTAGGTAGAGGTATAGAGAGAGGGAGAAATACAGTAGGTAGTAGGTAGGTAGGTAGGTAGGTAGGTAGGTAGAGAGATAGAGAGGGAAATATACTAGATAGGTAGGTAGAGGGAGAGAGGGAGAAATACACTAGGTAGGTAGGTAGAGGGAGAGAGAGAGAGAGGGAGAAATATAATAAGTAGGTAGGTAGAGGAATAGAGACAGGGAGAAATACAGTAGGTAGATAGGTAGGTAGGTAGGTTGGTAGGTAGGTGGTAGGTAGAGGGATAGAGACAGAGGGAGAAATACAGTAGGTAAGTAGGTAGGTAGTTAGGTAGGTTGGTAGGTAGGTAGGTAGAAAGAGGGATAGAGAGAGAGAGGGAGAAATCCTAGGTAGGTAGGTAGGTAGGTAGGTAGGTAGGTAGACAGAGAGAGTAAGAAATACAGTAGGTAGGCAGGTAGTTAGGTAGGTAGAGGGAGAGAGTAAGAAATACAGTAGGTAGGTAGGTTGGGGGTTATACGGTGGTTGTGTGTACACAGATTGGTTGGCCATTTAACCAGACTGGGCCACAGCAACGCGTGGCCAGGTACAGCTAGTTTTCAATATAGTTGTTCCTGATGTAATGGGATTACTGAAACGGCCTGGTCAGATTCCTTCCTAGGAATTATCTCATTACTATTGATTCAATTTGCAACGAACAATTATTCTCTTATTGTATGATAGGGAAAAATGTCCATGTTATTGCACATTTACAGTCCTTAAAACTTGAAGAAAAATAAGGATAAAGAATCAACTGGGATGTGACTTTTTTTATATATAACCATTCTATTACAGTCCCAATTTACAATGGTGACAGCAACACACAATTTTAATTAAGTAATTAAACTTAAGCTTAGTATAATTATCAGCTTCTAATTATTGGATCTATTTTTTTGGATTCAAACATGTTCTGTTTGATTTTTCCTTTAATGAGTTTTAACAAACAATCCCAGTTGTAATGGAAATGAGGATTTCATACAGGAATTGCAAAATGATTCATCTAATTTTCTTCTGATAGAATTTAGAAGAAGTAGATTCCTAAGTAATTCTACCTGAGATGTAGTATCAATCTGGTCTTTCTATGTACATCACTATAGAGATTGTCTCACTTCCTTCACAGCTTTTCATAACGTTGTTAATAAGTTATCTAGTTTGGATTTGAGAACAAAACAGAGATTGTGGCTGTATTAATATTTAAATCGCATGCAAAAAAAAAATCTACACAATTTTCATTTCTTTTCAGTCTAGGGAAACCATTTCAATTGTTAGATAGTCTCAATAATGTATTGTTCTTTTTAATATTCATTAGATTCATAACATTCAAAAATGCCACCAACAAAACAGAAGATCCAAAGATCATTTATCAGTAAGAAATCTACCAATCAAATCACTTTCATTCATTATTCCTCAACAGTTTAGAAAAGAGGAATAGATTTCTCAGTCAGAATCCACAGTGAAGATACTGACAAATTACTCACAGACACAGTTACATTGACACACAAAGAAAAAAACTCTGTAGCAACATTCTGATCAATGACACCCAAACCATGAACAAGAATCTTGTATCTTAAAGTCTAGTAAATGTATTATCACAAAAGCTTTCCTGGGCCACATCATATTTTATTTGGTCCATGGAATATTAACGTCATAGAAACTTTATAATTACACTGTTATCTGGGTGGTTGAGGAAGGGGAGAGGTCACAGGGAAACGAAATGAAATAATATAGAGAACTGAACATTGATAAAACAATGGTGGTGTGAATGTGAAGTATCAAGAAAACTAATACAGTACATGTAATAAAAGCACTGGTTTCTGTTTATATCTTGAGAAGCTTCATAATAAATTTCTGCTTGTGCTGTTTCATGATGATAATTCCTTTGTGGAATTATCAAAATAACCTTTAAGATATAATTTAAAAGATATTCTATGGCCGTGATGGCGAACCTATGGCACACGTGCCCAAAGTGGCACACATGTCTGGCGTCACCCGTTCCTTTTCTGGGTTTCTGGCATGCATGCGCACATGATGATCATCTGCCCTTCATGTGTGTGGCAGTGCAGGAAACTGGAATAGCTGGTCTTCCAGTTTCCTGCATGAGCATGCACAGTGGCCAGCTGATTGTTGCGTGAGCATGCCAGAAGACTAGATGGCTAGTGTGCATGCACATGCCGGAAACAAGAAGTTAATTTTCCGGTGTGCACATGCCCCCTGGGCAACTCCTCTTCCAGGATGTGTCCCCGCCGAGCATGCATGCTCCCTTTTCGGCACTCGGTGCCAAGAAGGTTCACCATCACTCTTCTATGGTATAGATGCATGCAATAACACTTTTTCATTTTTGTTGTACTTATGAGTAATGAACATGTGAAAAGAGAAGCTAAAAGATATGGAATGGATTTATTTCACTTGATTGGTACAACCCATCAGGCTCCTATCTGTGGGGGAAACTTGTGTAGAAGAAGACTGCTTTCAGATTAAGCCCTTCGTGGGTTGCCTGACTTCTGCCGGTGTCACAGAGGGAAGCAGAATGTCCTTAAAAGGGACACCATGGGAATTATTGCCCAACCCCACAGAAGGGAGACCCAACCAAATTATGGTTTCAATACTTGAAATGATATGAGGGATAAATAATTTCACATTGGGCAGTAAAAATTGATTAATTAAAATATACCTCAAGTGTTTCTGCAGTTTGTTTTGGCTTCCCATCACATATTCCTGCTCACTGACTCCAGTGAACAATATCAATAGAGAAACAACCATACTGATAAGGGCTCTTCCTCCATCTTGGGTGGGCCTTGATCTCTGGCATTGTAATGCCTGATAAATTCAACTCAAATTCAACTGTGAAAGTGCTTTTCTGTTTCTTTCCTTCCCCTTTGGGAAGCTCCCCTCTCCAGTCAGTCAGTCAGTCTGTCTGCAACAATAAAGGTGACTCTCTAGAATGATGGATTTTGGGTTCTGTACAGTGGTGGGTTTCAAAAAACATTAGAACCTCTTCTGTAAGTGAGGCCTGTTTTGTGGGAGTGGCTTGCTGGCCATGTGACTGAGTGGGAGTTGCTTGGCAGTCATGTGACTAGGTGGGCGAGGTCAACTTGTAAAATGTGGTGAAACTCACTTATTTATTTATTTATTTATTTATTTATTTATTTATTTATTTATTTATTTATTTAATTCAATTTATATCCCACCCTTCTCCAACAGGACCCAGGACGGCGCACAGGAATTTAAAACAGCATACAAAAATAATACAAAATACATAAATTTAAAAAGCTATTAAATGACACAAAGCTTAACAAAGCTCTTGCTTAGCAACCAAAATGTTGGCTCGGAAACTTTGGCATTTGTACACAAGTCTTAAAGTTGTCAAGTTACAAGACCCTTGTACCCCTAACCCTTTAGAAAAAAAACCCCAGGGGTGTTTAAACTTGACAGCTTTAAGACTTGTGGACTTCAACTCCCAGAATTTCTCCTCTTGTTCTTCATCTTGATGATGTGCGGACGGGCAGGGGGAGGGGAGCTGGAACCGGTTCTAGACGGCACTGTAGATTTGTGGAACCTCTTCTATAGAAGAGGTTAGAACTGGCAGGAACCCCACCTCTGCTCTGTAGCAAATTGCACTCCAGACTCTCAGAAAACATTGTCAGCTGTTCCATAGCATCTTCCTCTCAATTATACAGTGGGACCTTGTGTGCTGACTGTAATCTATTCCAGGACTTCAGTCGGCACCCAATTTGGTTGTGACCAGAAACAAGACTGACTGCACATGTGTGCACACACACACAGAAATTGGCGCAAAAGGGGAAATCGCTGCAGCTGTGTTTATTTGGCACCCAAGGATGTGATTGTGACCTGAGTGAAACATTTAGCAGATTTTTTGGTCGGCACCCGAATTGTTCATGGTCTGAGCCATTCAGGACACGAAGTCCCACTGTAACTCTTCCTACCTTCCTACCAATACATATACAAATGCTACCAGCACTCTATTTGGGGGTCAAGCAGAAGATGCCAGGTCTAAAATTCTAATTTCTTGCTACCATCTAGTAATTGTCTCAGTGTTCACAGCTCAGATGTGGCAGTCCTAGGTTTATTGCTAATTCGCCTGCTAAATTGAGAGACAGGTGATTATGAAACAAGGAGGCTGGGAAGTGGCAGGGTAAAGTGGAAGAACCATCTCTTGGAAGGTTTCCAATATTTGTCTTTATCATGCTGCTCTTGCCAATGCAGGTGTAAATCAGCCTTTGGGAATCCTGCATGGAGCTGCCCAGTACAATGGATGTGTAAGGGGAGTCAGCTCCTGTTCCCTGCTCATTCCTGCTTGAAGAAAAACAACAATGGGCAGAGGAGAGTATCCTGGTGCCAGAGGGAACTATTATAAGGTGCCCTACAGGGCCTTTGACTGTGTTGCCTGGAAAATAGATAATGTTAAGCTGTGGAATGCTTAAGGGGGAAAGCTCTCTTTTAAAACTGAAGCAGTTATTTAGGCTAAACTCATTCATGGGTGCAGATAAGCTGTAAGCAGTCTCACAGAGACATGACAGAATGGAGACATCACCAAGGCATGCTCCCACTGTGGATAAAAGCGAGGAAGGAATTGAGCAGAAAACATTATGTGAGAAGTGGTCAGATCAGAGGTGGTATTCAGCCAGTTCTGACAGGTTCTGGAGAACTGGTAGAGGAAATTTTGAGCAGTTCGGAGAATCGGCAATTAGGCTGGCCCCACCCCTGCTGCTTCCCAGACTTCCAGCTGATCTTCTTTTGTTGCCCTGAAAAGGAGAACAGAGCTGGAAAGCAGGTTAGTGGGATGGGGAGGGAATGGGGATTTTGCAGTAACCTTTCCCCAGGAGGGGGGAGGGAATGGGGATTTTGCAGTATCCTTCCCTCTACCATGCCCACAAAGCTGTACCCTCAGAACCATAGTAAAAAATTTTGAATCCCACCACTGGATCAAATGGAAATTTTGTCCCTGGTCCTCTCAGATTAAAGGTTCTGATTCAATCAGCATATTCAAATACTTTGATTGGGCGAATTTAATGCTTACCTGATTGCCCCTTGTTGGGTGTAAATAGGACAAGTGGTCAAACTATTTAAAGCCAGTTATTTCGTTTTAATCCTCACACTGAACTTCTAAATTAATCATTATTCCTAATTGCAACAGGAGACCTTGTCTACGGTCCACTTACTTTGCTCAAGGCAGGCATAGGTTTGTAGCTTCCAGCACAATCCTATATATTATGTAGAAGAAATGACTTCTGTCTGCAAAGGTCTTTGCAAGCCTGCATGCATTTGCAATCCAGTTAGCTCTTCCTACAGCAGCAAGTTTTCAAACCATTTTCAGTAGAATAGAAAATCAGTTACAGCAAGACAGAAAGTGTCTATGATAATTGTTTTGTGTAAGGAAGGAGGTGAAAGATATTTAAAGACGTTTTTCTCACCATCCGTTTGCATCTGCAATTGCAATAGATACTGACTACTTTAATTTCTGTTGCATTTGCTGAGGGCTTGAAGAAAAAAAATGACCTATGACCTTATTACAAGGAGATCTGGGGAGAAAGGATATGGTAATTGCACTGCAATAAAGTACATCTAAGTTCTGCTTAAATGGCAGAATTTGCATTTAAATGGAACCTACAAAATGAAAACATGTATACATTTGATGGGTGTAATTTTTGATTTACAAGTTGAGCAGAAAAGGTGAAGCTGCTCCTAGTCTGGAATGACTCATGAAAAATCCATTTTGAACCATAAAACACTCACCCATTAAGAAAAAATAACCTTTTCTAGGGTTCTAAATAAATACAAATTACTTCAGTTGATTTATATTATAAGGGGAGGGGGTTTAATTACATTAGGTTTCCATTTTAGAAATATTGTGCAGTTAAAATTTTAAGTTAAAATCTGTACCTACCAGCTTTAAAGAAATCAAATTTTTATTTATTTTATTTTATCAAATTTATACCCCGCCCTTCTCCTTGTTAGGACCCAGGGCGGCGCACAGGCATCATTAAAAACCATTACAAAACAATACAAACTCTTAAAAGCATATTAAATTAACCTAAAACCCGTGCTAAAACCCTTTAAAACCCTAAAAATTTAAAATTTATAAATATAGTCAGAAACGGGGGGCTACGCTAGGCCGGCTTGTTGGAATAGATACGTCTTCAAGCATTGGCGGAAGAGGCGGAGGTCTGAGATGGTACGAAGGTCGGGGGGTAGGTCGTTCCAGAGGGCCGGGCCCGCCACAGAGAAGGCCCTTCCCCTGGGTGTCGCCAACCGGCATGATGGTAATACAGAAATGGTCTATTACAGTAGGTTTAAATAAGGCCACCACATCTAGACAAACCTTGGTAGCAATAGATAGATATGTATTATTTGTAGCTCAAATCTGCTGGCCCCGTTATTCTAACCAAACATTTCAAAATATGGCAAACAATGCTTTAAAATTTATTTGAAAATCTTTTTTTGAAAATGTTGCATATTCATAATCATTTTTTGAATCTTTTTCTCTATATAAACTCTAATAAACAGCTATTATTAGAAGTGTCAGAGAAATATTGAGAATTAGGGATTTATAAGACGACTGTAAGATGTGTATAAGACCTATCAGCTTGGGATGAATTAGACTAAAATTGGAGGAGGCATTAAACTCCTCAGTCTTTGTTCAATGTTTATGTGAATTATTGTTCAATAGAAATTTATTTTAAGGGAAAATATATATATTAAGTTTGGATCGTTGAAACGCCACCTCCAGAACCCATCAGAGAAAATAAACAAGCAAAGGCAACAACGGAAAGAGGAGAGACGAGGAGGGAAAGGAAGAAAGGGTAAAGTAGAGAAAGTAAGGGTGGGGAATTAAGAGTAGGAGAGAGGATAAGAAAGAAGAGAGAGGAAAGAGAGGAGAAAAAGGGAAAAGAGAGGAAAAATAAGAGGAGGAAACAAGAAGGCAGAGAAGGGAGCTTGAGAAAGTAGGAGTGAGGCTGTTGCAAAATAAGATGGAGACACGGGGTGGCAAGAAAGCGATCCAAACTGTATCATACAGTATATATGTAAGAATGTATATAGAGATTAATGATGAATAGATAAATGTTAAATAGTATTTATATCAATGTATATCAATGAATGTTTTTGAAATGGGAAAAGAAAAGAAAATGTTGCATATTCCAGTTAGCCCTATTAGCCTGAGGTCTGTGTTTTCTGATACAATTTACTTTATTTTGGTACTTAGGAAAATTGGGAAGCAGGGACACATGCATTAAACACCTCCCACTCTTTGCCAGCCTACTAAAAAAGACACTTGTATCAATGAATAAATGGGGAACTCATCAACGACACCAAGCTGGCAGGAATAGCCAACACTCCAGAAGATAGGCTTAAGATACAGAAGGATCTTGACAAACTTGAACATTGGGCACTATCTAATAAAATGAAATTCAATTGTGAAAAAAGTAAGGTTCTACATTTAGGCAAGAAAAACAAAATGCACAGGTACAGTATAGGTGGTACCTTGCTCAATAGTAGCAACTGTGAGAGGGATCTTGGAATCCTAGTGGACAACCATTTAAATATGAGCCAACAGTGTGCAGCAGCTGCCAAAAAAGCCAACACAGTTCTAGGCTGCATAAACAGAGGGATAGAATCTAGATCACGTGAAGTGACAATGCCACTGTATAGTGCCTTGGTAAGGCCACACTTGGAATACTGCATACAGTTTTGGTTGCCACGATGTAGAAAAGACGTGGAGACTCTGGAAAGAGTGCAGAGAAGAGCAACCAAGATGATTAGGGAACTGGAGACTAAAACATATGAAGAACGGTTGCAGGAGCTGGGTATATCTAGTTTGATGAAGAGAAGGATCAGGGGAGACATGATAGCAGTGTTCCGATATCTCAGAGGGTGCCACAAAGAAGAGGGAGTCAAACTATTCTCCAAGGCACCTGGGGGCAGGACAAGAAGCAATGGGTGGAAACTAATCAAGGAGAGAAGCAACTTAGAACTAAGGAGAAATTTCCTGACAGTTAGAACAATTAACCTCTGGAACAGCTTGCCTCCAGAAGTTGTGAATGCCCCAACCCTGGAAGTCTTTAAAAAGATGTTAGATAGCCATTTGTCTGAAATGGTATAAGGTTCCTGCCCACGCAGGGGGTTGGACTAGAAGACCTATAAGGTCCCTTCCAACTCTGCTATTGTATTGTATAATAAAGTGCCCAGGTATGTTTTATTATTGTGTTTGCGTTTAGATAACAAACGTAGCTGAATGCTCTTGAGAGCCACTATCTTGTAAGGAGAAATTTCTCCCTCTAATTTCCCCAAGGTGGAAGCCCGTGCATTAAAAAATAAAATAAAATTGGTGCCTATCACAGTAATCTCTGTTTCACAGGGAAAATAATTAGGGTGCATAGGGAAAGCATGAACTCAAGGGAACAGGAAATGCCTGTTTATTTATATTATTGGCCTTGCCTAGTTCAAAAACCGTTGTTGATTTAATCTCTCTCTCTCTCTCTCTCTCTCTCTCTCTCTCTCTCTCTCTCTCTCTCTCTCTCTCTCTCTCTCTCTCTCTCTCTCTCTCTCTCTCTCTCTCTCTCTCTCTCTCTCTCTCTCTCTCTCTCTCACACACACACACACACACACACATGTATTTTGGTGCTTAGTTGCTTGAAACATTTTGTAAAGAGTAGATGAAGGGAGGGAAGATGAGGAAACATTGGCTTAAGACATTAACAAGTCCATTCTTGGCTCAAATGATTGTTATGATAATATCACTCTTTCTTGCCCCATTCCAGCACATAAGGCAAGGGTAACCAGCTATTGAAAGTAGCAGACAGAATTTTGGGAAGAGGACTGATACTGCTTGCTTCATGAAATGATTTCCCAGCCTCTCATTCTTAGCAATTGTATAACAATGTTTTGAGTGCTAGCTTAATTATTTAATGTGTGTTTCTTTGTGTAGAAAGTTCATTGAGCTGATAATCATCTCCATCAAACTGAGGCATAGTTATCATTAATCCTTCCCACTTCTTCCCTTCTATTTGTACAATCCTCATTGCCCTCTGGGATATATCCATTGATGAGCAATTGCTGAAGGAACAGAAGAAAAAAGAAGTTGATGGAACATAATGATACTTCAGAGAGCTCAGTGGAAATTGCTTAGCCCTGTCCCCTAACCCTGCAGTCCGAGAAACTAACCACGTCACAGGAACACAATCTTTCTGTCTATGCAAGCATCTCGGATACTATGTCCAGAACCAAGAGGAATGGAGGAGTTACTGCTAGAGGTTATAAGCTGAAGCTAGTACTATCATTGCCAGAGATGAAGCCACAAACCTCTACCTGATAAACTTCTGAATGTCCTCAAAATGTTGTCAATCCTGCAGATAACAATGGATAGATATCATATGCTGCTAAATAATGGGTACATGAGTTTTCCAGATCCATTTTGGAAATTAGGAATAAGCTGGGATAAACTAGTCCCAGACCTAGAGTAAAATAGGATACTTCTCAGCTGTCAGAGGAAACCAGATGATAATCTCACAAAGATTTCTAATGTGGTAACAATGTATGCTGAGGAAAAGTTATTTGCTTTGTTTTTCATTGTCTTTGGGTCAATGAATGATTCAGTACTCTTACAAATCCATTATCACTGGAAAGTAGATTAGGTATCAAAGAAATTATAGAGATCCTCAATCCCCCCCCCCCCCATTTCTTTCCTTTCCCTTTGGACATAAAAATATATGCTTCAACTAAATTGGCCAATATAATCTGGAACTAAACAATCACAAAAGATCATTCTTCATCTTTGCTCTTCTCTATTCTTAGCAGCACACAACTACAACAGAATTGCTTAATGGACAGGGTTCATTTTATTATTGAACCTGAGTTCTGCTGCTTGTAGGAAGCTTAATTCAAGGATTTTCTTTCTTTCTTTTTAATCACTATAAACTAAAACATCTTGACTAAAATTATTTCCAGCTAAAGAAATCTATACCTTTTCATTCTTATATCATCTGAAATTGAAAATTTTATCCTAATCTATTATATCTTCTAAGAGTGCCTTTGCATATAAATTATGTATTTTGGAAAAACACAAGCATAGAAAAAGGATTATTATAATAATTTGACGAATAAAAGATTTCCCTGAATTCATCAACAGCAGGAATTTAGTGCTTGGCATAGATGTGGGGCAAGAGTGTCAGACATCGGAGGTTAAAAGTATTCAGGTAACTTACAAATTGTTACAAATGTGAGAAAGTTAATTTGCAAAAGGGCATTTCTATCAACACAGAAATATAACAAACAACCAGAAAGTTAGTTGAAATCTAGATATGAAATTCATTCCTGCCCTAGTAACTTTTTAAAAGTCATTATTCTGAAGTAAAAGGAAAAACTGCTACTGACACAAGTGGCCCTCAGGTTTTGAGTCACTTTATTGCCAACCTTAAATCTCTACAAGCAACAATTTTATTGATGAGGACTGAGCACTCATTCCTCAGCTTATTAAATTATCAACCTGGATAAGAATCTTGTTTTCATGTCGTCTCTGCTTCTGCAAAGAGACATTCATGGTCCCAGATAATCAAGAGGTAAATGCTGGTCATATTCACTCTTACGTTTGAGAGAAGATCAATATGCACATTCCTTGTCATATAGCCATGATGGCAAACCTATGGCACATGTGCCCGAGGTGGCACGCAGAGCCGTCTCTGTGGACATGTGTGCCGTTGCCAGCTGCTCTTCTGGTTTCCGGCGCATGCATGCACGTTGGCCAACTGGTCTTTGAGTTTCTGGCACTCTGGCGTGCATGCTCTGGTTTGGGCACTTGGTGCAGAAAAGGTTCACCATCACTGTCATATAGTGTAAAGACAATCTTCAATTAGTGCACCCCAAGACTATGAACAAATTTGTGACAAAAAGGAGCACTAGAATTAAGGGAAAGATTCTCTAAAAACTGACCAATAGATTATACTTATTTAAATTCATCTCCATCTTTTAAATATTTAGAGTTAAGATGGCTCTTCAGTTTCAACTGACAGTTTAATTGCTTTTTGAGAAAACTATACAGTATTAATAACACAAGCAGGATAGCCTCTTAGGGACAAATGTTGCTTCTGATCTCAGATGGCAATAGCAGATTCTTTCTTTCATCGCTTCCCCATCAAGCTTTTCCTCATGGAGCTGCTAATATATATTGCTGCATTCTATCAATTACTATTGGAATACCAATAGGGAATATTGAAGGACTTTTGAGTTTGACCCTTTGGTTGCTAATTTAGCAAGCGACATGATTATAATGGCCCTCTTAAAATATCTGTCTCATTTTGCCTGGTCTTGAATTGGAGATTTTCCTGGAAAAAACTGTGACTAATATTTTTTTGTTGCTTTCTGCCAGGTGAACCAAAAACCTCTTCTGGGTTGAATTTCATGCCCGTGATGAAAATAATTAATTGTTGGCTTACTATCAAATGTACATTGCTATAAGTAATAGAGGAGGCTATTTTGTGCTGTTGTTTACACCATTATAATGCTAAGGCTTTTTAGTTTGATTTTTGTTTTGCTTTGCCCCGAGGCAGAAGAAACAAAATGGATGTTCTAAAAAAAACAAGATCACAGATTTTTATAATCTCAACAATTTTCAAAATAGCAATGTTTAAAAAACAGATTTTAATTTTTATATCTGAAAAGTCATTATATCTTTATAGATAAATTAAGGTGTATTGGCAGAATGTTGCATTTTTGATAGCCTGCCACAATAGAGTCATTTCTAGAAATATACTGTTTAACTTAATCTTCAATCTGATGCTCTGATTTCAGGATTACATATGGATAGAAAGAAATCGGAAAAATCCAGACTTTCCCTGAGAAGGTCCAAATTTGAAATAACTATTTCCTCTCTAGAGCATGGATTAGTTTTTCATGGATTTCTGATTCTGCTTTGTGTTCTTTTCTGTTTAGCTTTATATATCTGCCTGGACATCAGAATAAAATCTATTGAGAAGCAGGTTTTTTCCCCTGGATTTGAGGAAAGGTAAATATTGAAACATACAAAGGCAATCTTGAGAAAAGTTTCTTTGCAGAATGCTAATAGGTGAAATGAAGACTTTTCTTACCTTTTGGTGGTGCTGCTGTTTTGCTTAAGAGTGTTAACATTTGTAAAGTTCTCCTGTTGGCTTTTTTCTTTTGGTTGATTCCCAGAATTCCTTCCTATTTCAAGGTTGAGTGTAATGTTATTTTAACAAAGATTTGTTGAAAGAAACAGAAGAAAGTGATGATATTGCCAGAACTCAACTAATGTTAAATTACATCTCTGTCACCACTCAAACAGACAAGCTATAAAAGGAAATAATCATATCAAAAGTCATCATACTAATGAAGTGTGAAATCCAGGCAAATATTTGAAGTGATAATGAAAACTAGGCAGAGGACATGATCCTGTTATCTGCAGAATTTATTACACTGTTGTTGTTGTTGTTGTTTTAACATTCCAAATTTGGAAATGTAAATATAATAAGGTTGTCTGCTTGAGCAGGGGATTGGATTAGAAGACCTCCAAGATCCCTTCCAATCCTGTTATTCTGTTATTATTATTCTTTATCACACAGTCAGCCAGATGTTCAGTCTGGGTTTGGACCTATTGAGTCTTTACCATGGGCCTGGGATGATGATATTATTATTATTATTATTATTATTTACTTTATTCATTAAAGATGAAACTCAGCCAACTGAACATTTAAAATGCATTACAAATACCATTGATTGGTGCTAATGGTTGATACGGTTTGCTGCCAGTGTTCTAGGTATCAATCAAGTACTTTCTTAAAATATAAGATGTTTCAATTAGCGCAGTTTTCTGCTGGTGTTATTGTAGGAAGCTGCAATTTGTTGATGTATCTTCTAAAATTCTTGGACATGGTGTCAAGTGCCATGATGACAATGGGTATCACTGTTACATGCATCAGCCATAGCCATGTAGTTTCAATGGCCAGATCACAATATTTCATTATTTTTTCTAGTTCTTTTTCTTCAACTCTGGCATCTCCAGGAACAGTGATATCAATAAACTGTACACTTTCGCCCTCTACAACCTGGTGTGTTATGCTCCAAATGATGATCCATTTGTATTCGAAAGTCCCACAAGATCTTCACCTTCTGATTTATTATTATTATTATTATTATTATTATTATTATTATTATTATTATTATTATTATTATTATTATTATGTTAATCTTTGGTGAGATTCACAGTCTTTGGGGCTGGTTGGTAGCTCAACAGCTCGAGTCCTAACCAAGGACCTAGGAACTGTCAAGGTAAGGAGGATATAAGCTGTTCCAAGTAAGGTGGTTTCTTGTAAAGTCAGAATGTTCAAGTCTGGTAAATTTAGAATTTCTAAATAGCAAGGGAACCCTTTAGGTATTGCTCCAAGGGCTCCAATTACAATCAGGACAACACACAATTTATTTTTCCACAGTCGCTCAACTTCAATTTGCGTGTCCTGGTACTTTGTGATTTTTTCTTGCTGCTTATTTTCAATTCGTGCATCACCAGGTATTGCAATGTCAATGAACCATACTTTTTTCTTTTCAACTATTGTTATGTCATGTGTGTTGTAGGCCAAATGCTGCTGTAGTGAGGATGAAGGATGTATGGGAAAATTTACAAGAAGCCAAAGAAAAAGGCACAAATAAGGTTATGAAGTCAGAAGCAAAACATTGATTAAATGAGGAGAGATGGAAAACTGAATTGGCAAGGGAGAGGTATATCAGGCCTTCAAACATATGGTTTAACTAAGACTTTGCTAACAATGGCAAAAGATCCATGCTCTAAAGAGCAGCTGGATGAATCTCAACACTGACCAATGTCAGGAAAGACTTTTGAGGCTGGAGGGGAACCATAAAACTCTGACTTTGAAGAAATCCATCATACACTGACAGAAGACTCTTTGTATGAGTGATTATGTGAGAGCACAGATAGGAAACATTAGTAATAAATAACAATCTCATTAATGCAATTGAGTTTAGTAAATTAAAGGGATGTTCTCATGCTTGGTTTGTTTAATATTCCACTTTAATGATTCTACAGGACTGATTACTCTGGCCTCTAGGAGGATGGGTTAAAGTTAGTTAAATAGAATTAAGCATAACAATTTGGGAACGGTGCAGGCTAAAAAAAAGTTAAAAAAAATAATATTCATACCCATTTGATGGGATTAGCTATTATTTATTAGTATAAATAGTGATTGTTATAAACCAATGCTCAATTTCAGGCATGACTAATTTCCTAGAACAGGAGCTGGAAACAGCTTGAATAATATAGTTATATATAGCAGCACATTTAATCTTTTTTCAAAAATAATCTTCGTGGGTTAAAAATTAGGTCCCTAGAAAGATAACTGGGAAAGCCATTGCCTAAATATCCCAATTAGTTGCTCAAAACTTTAGCAGTTTTGGACTGACACAATATTTGTAAATTATTTAATTTGAAATACCTTCTATCCTTTGTGATTACCTTTCTTAATTTGGATGCTCAAATTAAAAGACTTTTATGACAAATTCCACAGATGTACTCCTTTTTAGTGTGTATGTATGTGTGTTTGTCAATGGGAGACTTTTTAAAATAGCTGCTACTCTGAGTTGCTATGGTAATGAGTAATGATTTTAAGAAACATTCAGAATCAAATGACCAATGTTTAAAGTATCTGACTTTCCAGTTTGGTTAAAATATAAAGTTTTCTTGTTTGTAAATTTTGCAACAGTGAAATAAAAGGCAACGTAAGACACCTTTTCACATTTCAGCATATCAATCACTTTGGGAACAGTTCTGGGAATGAACTCTTGATCTGATTGAAAAACCATCCATTGCTACGTGAACCTAAGGGGAGCAATGATGACAGCTGATACTTTTAATCTTCTAAAGTAAGTGTTGAACAGAAATGAATAACTGGAGACGCTAGAGAACAGAAAACTGGGTTATGTGTCTGACAATTATAAGTAAGCAATGTCTGTTTTATGAGAAAGTTCAGGGTTTTGGGGGGCAATGAGTTAACTTCACAAGATATTTCAAGCAATGTTTTATATTTTGGCAGCATGTTTCATGTTTGAAAGGAGCTTCATCTCCTGTCAACTAAAGTCAGGGGAAAAAAATCAACTTTCATTTATTTTGCTGAACATCAAATACTTTTCCTTGGCTTTTTTTGATCCCCTTCTCATTTTTTTGTGATACATTTTACATATAATTGTAATGGTATGTGGGAATGGCCTCGGGATACAGCAGGAACCCACAGCCTAGGCCAGTGATGGCGAACCTATGGCACGGGTGCCACAGGTAGCACGCGGAACCATTTCTTAGGGCACGCAAGGCATTGCCCTGTCAGCACTAGGGCGCATGTGTGCACTGGCCAGCTGATGTAGGCCTTCTTTTGAGGCTGTTTTTCACCCTCTGGAGGCTTCAGGGAAGCTTCTGAAGCCTCTGGAGGTGGGGAGGGGAGGCTGTTTTCACCCTCTCCAGGCTCCTAGAAAGCCTCTGAAGCCTGGGGAGGGCAAAAAAAGCATGCCAAAAGCAGAGGGTCACGTACATAGCATTATGGATGTGGCACGCCCACACATGACCCCCCCTGCGCTCCCCCCACTTTTGGCATGCGAGCCAAAAAAGGTTAGCCATCACTGGCCTAGGCTGTGAGTTCCTCCTGTATCCCAAGGCCATTCCCACATACGAGACAGCTCAATCTCCAGGAGGAGAAAAAGCATAGGAAAGAATTTGGAAATGTTTTCCTAATTTTCCAGATTTAAAGGGAGGGGGGTGGGTTTAGAAATATTTTCAATCTTTCAAGAGTCTGTTAATGTAATTTTATAAGAAAAAGGATTACCGTATTTTTGGAGTATAAGACGCACCTTTTTTCCTCTAAAAAGAGGCTGAAAATCTGGGTGCGTCTTATACATCGAATACAGCATTTTTTGCCTCCTGAAAACCCGCCCCTTCACCAAAATGGCTGTGCACATACCCTTATGGAGGCTTCCAGAGAGCTCCTGGGGGCTGGGGAGGGCAGAAATGAGCAAAAAACAGGGCGTTTTTGCCCCCCGCCCCCAGCAGCACTTTACAAGCCTCCATAAGGCTATGCATGCTATTTTTTGACCAAAAAATGGCCAATTTTCACGAAAAAATGGGAATTTTTTCCTCATTTTGCCCCCCCCCCCAGAGCACTCTGCAAGCCACCCCCAAGGCTATTCATGCCTTTTATTTGAAAAAAACGGGCCCATTTTTGTGAAAAATGGGCCATTTCGGGGAGGTTTGCACAGTGCAAAAAGGGTTTCCCCCCCCCCCCCCCTTTCGGAAAGCTGTTTAATTAGAGTGATTGATGAGAATTACGTTGGTCAAGTACTGTGGCTGCAGAAACAAAGATTTGTTCCAAAGGTGGTCAGTGATTTCCTTCTCCAGCACATGGGTAAATACACCTGGAAACATCTATCTACCTACCTACTCTCCAGGGGTGGGTTTCAAATTTTTTAGAACCTACTCTGTAGGTGTGGCCAATAATTGTGGGCATGGCTTGGCAGTCATGTGACAGGGTAGGAGTGGCCACCTTTTAAAATGTGGTGAAACTCATTTAACAACGCTCTTGCTTAGCAACCAAAATTTTGGACTCAATTGTGATGATAAATTCTTTCTTTCTTTCTTTCTTTCTTTCTTTCTTTCTTTCTTTCTTTCTTTCTTTCTTTCTTTCTTTCTTTCTTTCTTTCTTTCCTTCCTTCCTTCCTTCCTTCCTTCCTTCCTTCCTTCCTTTTTTCCTTCCTTTCCTTTCCTTCCCGTTGGGTCACTGGCAGCGGCGGGCCAGATTTACTTCCAGGTACGCTGGTGGAACCTCCTCTCACCGGTTCTCTAAATTTCACCAACTGGTTCTCGCGAGTAGGTGCGAACCTGCAGAAACCCACCCCTGCTACTCTCTCTCTCTCTCTCCCCCCCTACCTATCTACTGTATCTCTCTCTCTCTCTCTATTTCTCTCTCTATTTCTCTCTCTCTATCCCTCTACCTACCTACCTACCTACCTACCTACCTACCTACCTAC
The DNA here is from genome assembly GCA_039707465.1 of Rhabdophis nuchalis. NCBI lineage: Eukaryota > Metazoa > Chordata > Lepidosauria > Squamata > Natricidae > Rhabdophis > Rhabdophis nuchalis. Next base: position 137,244,626 of record CM077644.1, on the reverse strand, counting down.
CTACCTACACTCTCTCTCCCTACCTACCTACCTACCGTATTTCTCTCTCTCTCTCTCTCTCTATTTCTCTCTCTCTATCCCTCTACCTACTTATCTATCTACACACACTCTCTCTCCCTACTTACCTACCTACTCTATTTCTTTCTCTCTCCCTTCCTCTCTCTTTCCCTATCCCTTTATTTACCTACCTACCTAACTACACACTCTCTCCCTACCTATCTACTGTATTTCTCTCTCTTTCTCTCCCTCTCTCTCCCTCTACTTTTTTTAAAAAATTGCCTCTTCAAAACCTGGGTGCGTTTTATACTCTGGTGCGTCTTATACTCCGAAAAATACGGTAGTTCATCTGAAGGTGCTTCTTGTCTGCACTACCTTGCAAGGCAGATATCAGTCATGCAAGACAGAAAATATTTCTCCCCATCTCTCTATTTAGTCTCCCAAAAGCTTGGGAGGGTCCCTTCTGACATGCCTCCCCTGCTTTTTTTTTTTTTTTAACCTGTAGACTGAGCTGCCTCTGATCAGATTAGGCTGCAAGTCTTCCTTCTGTCTCCCAAGATCATTTCCACACAAACATTGCAATAATACACTTGAATGAAAATGTTTTCATTGACCATTCAGTCTGGCTTTGGATTATTCTGAACTATTTTGTCCCACAGGATTAGATTTGTCCATATAACAGAGCTATTAAAAATGAAGGCTTCCTAATATAACAGAAAGATAAGATAAAATTGCATTTTTGAAAGGATCCATGACAGAATTAGCCAATATGTGATGGCATAGAGGTCTTCTCTGTGGAGAAAAAAGTGCCAAATTTGGCAGTTAATGTGGTAAGCGTGAAAATTGGGGTTGATTAAAAAAAAATAGTACCACCATTTGTGTGGTGTAGAATCTTTATACACATATTACAAAACTAGATTTTAACAAAATCTAGACAATTTCAAGAGGATGATAGCAATGATTTCAATGTCTATATCTGTTTCTTTTTATGGACCTATGCCTGCACTTTTCCTTTTTAAAAAAAAAAAAGATATCATTGTATGATTATTGCAGGCAAATGATTCCTTCAAAGCACTGTGATTACTTCCATAGAGTAGAAATCGGAAGTGATTGTGGTTTGACTTTTCCTCCTCTCAGAAAAGAAATGCTTTCTGGAGGAAGAGCACCTCAAGGTAGCATGTTTACTTCATATAACTATCTGCCTTTGCTGCAGTGCTCAGAAGCATCCAGTCTTCCTCCACAGTTTTTGACAGTCCCAATTTAGTTTAGGCTGCTTTGTGTTCATCCTGCTTTGCCTTGTGAAGCCCCAGAATCACTCTGAAGAAATTCAGGGATTTTGTTAGGAGATGGCAACAATTCCCATGTACAATTCCAATAAAAAGATTAGATGTCTTATTTAACCTATGAAACAAAAGGTAGCGCTACATTTTTTACACACACTATGTGTGTTTGCGTGTGTGTGAATCCAGCTAATTTAGTGCGACACACTTTCTGGTAAGCTTGCAGGTTTTGCTACAGTGCATGACGTTGCCAGAGATGATGCAAACCTGAAAACCTTTTTCTAAGCTATTTTTATGATATTGACCTTGCCCTCTGCTCATTTTTCTCTCAGACTCCAACCATCTTTACCCCTGGTATTGGACTGTGTTCCTATGGAGCAATTCTCCATTATAGGACAAGTTCACAAATTTGGTCTTAAATTATAGGGATTAATAAATTTGTCATTAAATGATTGAGCAGACTACAAAACAGTGTCTGAACATTTTGTCTGAAATCTCTAAATTCAGAAGGAGACTTTAATGCTTGCCTACAGACTAGCCAACTGGCATGCCCAGAATTTGTACAAAATCCATATCTGATATCAAGAAAGGTTCATTTGCAGTTTTATCATTTCACATATAAAGTCTTTCTCTTCAGTAAGAAACACAGGGAGAACTGATGATATAATGCCACTGCCTGATATTATTGCCAGGAGTGTGAAAATAGATGGACATCTAGGATAATTGAGGCCTCCTTCTGAAAAACGGCACAAGAAAAACTGCAGGGGGCAGTAACCAAGAGTCAAAACTGACTGGAAGGTATAAAATTGAATTTGAATGTGTGGTACAAGAAGATAAGAAATCAAAAATGCAAAGAGACAAAGGCAAATAATACACATTGGATAACAGAGATCTTTCTTTTTTTAGGTAGTGTCTTCCTCACCTGGACAATTTCTGAGTATGTGGTTTAACTCCCCAAATATTCTAGCATGCAAATTGAAGTCCATTAATCTAAAATAGATGATGTAATCGCTTCTCTTAAAATGAGAATTTTATATCCCACTGAGCAATTAACATTTAGATCCTGTTTCAGGAGGAATTTTAGAATAATAATTGTAGTAGAAAAATCACAGGCTAATTTTAAGTGATGATTATTATTAACTGATTATAGAAAACATTCCAAGAATTTGGTACATTTTTATAGTATTCCCATGTTTTATAACAATACAAAAAGATTACACATCACTATATTGGTGTCCCTCTGCTCTCTGTCAATGAAAGAGATTGTTACTTCCAATGAAAACTGTAATAAGGTTCATGAAGTCAGCTCAGGCAAATTAATGTATAAAGAAACTGTTGCTAGAAAGCTGTGATTTGAACATTATCATGTTGCTTTATGCCAGTGTTTCTCAACCTTGGCGACTTTAAGTCCTGTGGACCTCAACTCCCAGAATTCCCCAGCCAGCATAGCTGGCTGAGGGATTCTGGGAATTGAAGTCCACAGGACTTAAAGTCGCCAAGGTTGAGAAACACTGCTTTATGCACTTGCTAGGTCTCCTCAGAATAAGTGATATCATTGGGCTTTTGGGTAGAATTTCTTAATGTAGGTAATTCTTGCCACATGGAAGATTAGTTCTGTTCATAAGAAGAAAAATACTTTGAAAAAAACCCCTGAAATGATTATTTGGGTAAGTTATGAAAATAATCCATAGGTGGCACTAACTCTGCTAAAATAAGCTATACATTCTAACCAGGGGTGGGTTCCTACCGGCTGAACAACCGGTTCGCTTCACGCGTGTGCGTGCTCAGTTTAGCAAACATTGAACTTCCGCATTGCAAATGAGGAAAGGAGCAAGCAAAATAGCTTGCTCAATTCAATCTGCCACCACTGATTAGCTGGGCTTCAGAAGAAGAAATAAAGGCCTGTATAACCTAGGGGCAGGCCCACTTTCACAGAAACAGAGAACCGGTTCACTCTCGGCTTGCAGTCAGAGCTACCGGTTCTACCAAACCGATCTGAACTGGTAGGAACCTACCACTGATTGTAACCCTTCTAGACTACATTAATGGGGTTGTGAAAAGTGTGTGTGTGTGTACACACCATACATTGGTGACAATTAATTAATAGACGAATGTCCCATCTATTTCTGTTTAGCTCAATATTCAAGCAGTTTATAATGGCAGAATACAAATTATAAAGCCAATAAACTAATGAATCTTCCACAATGAATCCTGATGTTGGTCAAATGAACTCATGTTTTACCTAAGTCAAGTGAACCTGATGTAACATAACAAATGCATTCAGTTTCTGTTCTTAGTAGTCAAAACGATTTTTAAAAAGTCAGAAAATTAAACTCTTTCTTTCAATGGATCTGTGATCTTTAAAAGTATGGGAAGGAACTCTAGCAATTTGTAAAAATTAACTAAGCAACAAAGATCTTTGAAATATCAAAAAGAAAGGCAAACTCACTAAATTTATAGCAGACATTTGCAAAGCTGATTTTTTTTTGACAAGAGAGATAACTCACAATTACTTGCTACTGGTTTATTATTACTGGAACTGAGCCCCAGATAGGCACAGTCTGCAAGAAGGAAATGCTCTGTATTTAGTGCTGACAAGACATGCAAAGTGGTGAGGTTTATTATGAAGGAAGAAATGAGGGACACCTGCACTGCTTAAGCCCCATTTCCAGCTTCGTTCTTTCCATCAAGAAAGCCACTTTGAGGGAACAAATTATGACTGTAAGAGAAGAGACAAGACAGGGAAAGAGAGGTGATTCTTGGCATAATTTATTACATCGAATGCCTCTTTGTCAGTGTGACGAAGTAAATATAATAGTTGCCAGGCAACTTAAACAGGTTTGGCATGCTGCAGAGCATGTAGCAATGTGTCCTTCAAAATGAAGGACACTAATCCTCTGAGCTTGGAAAACAGTTTCAAGTGGCAGAAAGGGGTGGCTCAAAATGGCCCAGAGGGGGAGCTGTATCATTAGAGTTTTGCATTCCCACAGCAGTGATTTCTAGCCTGAATGGAGTTGAACCAATAAGCCCTCATGTGTACCGCAACCCCAGCATCTCTCAAAAGTCTCATCAGCAACAATACGGTATAATGATTGAGGCAATGTCAGCCTTGTGAGGTAGTCCAGCTAAGAAGCACACCCAGAAGGACTAGCTCTAACCTTACCATTAAGGTTACATTAACCAAATTTTGCACGTCTGAACTTACAACTCTCCCACCTCACTTTACAGCCTAAGAAACTATGGAGGGTTTGCCTTGCCCTCTTTCCTTCTTCAGGCTCAGCTGCCTCTTTTCTGATGATTGTCTAATCTGCAGTACTTCTGCCTGGCAACTACTTTAATAATTAGCAAAAAGTCAGGTTTGTGGTCGAGAGTCTATTCTTTGTAATAGGTGGCCCACAGTAAACCTAATGTCAAGGTTCCAAGTAACCCCCCCCCCCCCCCCTGAAAGAAGACTCTGAGGCTTGAGTTTCCTCAAAGTTCCAAGTTCCTGGAAAATGGCTTCCAGGTGTAACACCTCATCTTGTCCATATTGCTCCCATTTGCAATGTTGGGATCCTACACTAAAGGATAATTGTGAAGGTACGTGGTTTGCAAGGGTAGAAAAGCAAGAAGGGTTTAGTACATTTAGCATATGATGTTGGTAAAATTAGACTTGGATTTTCTTTTTATTTTCTTATCGCTTTGCTTTGGCTTCAGATTTTTTCATTCTTTCTGCACTTAGCATAATGATGCTTAGCCTGAAACGGAATAAAGTGTTGGGCATACATGCATATGGGTAGGTAGTCATCAGAACTGAAAAACAAAGAATGTGTTTAGGTTTCATACTCAATATTAGCATTGTATGTTACTAGAATTGACTGACTTAGATAAAAACCAATTTCATTGTAATTTTATTACAATATTATTACAATGACAATAAAGATTATTTTTATTATTTTTATTATTTTTATTATTTTTATTATTTTTATTATTTTTATTATTTTTATTATTTTTATTATTTTTATTATTTTTATTATTTTTAATATTTTTATTATTTTTATTATTTTTATTATTTTTATTACTATTATTATTATTACTACTACTACTACGATGATGATGATGATGATGATGATGATGAAGTCTATTGAGGTTCTTTCCACTTACTGAACTACAGGAAGCAGGCTTTGAGCCAGCGGCCTTGGGTACACTCAGAACCCAAGAAAAGAATATGAAACCCATTTTCCAGTCCTTTTCCGAAGCATCCAAAACATACATTGCTCAAACCCAGTGCACCAAAATCACCCAAGGAAGGGAATGATTGACTTTGGTGGCCCTGGTTTCAATCGATTGACACAAGTCTTTCTGAATTAGTAACAGTAACGCCCACAGTCCTGCCATAGCCATATTGTTGTGCAGACTGGGTGATAGAAAAAAAAGCAGTTTGTTTCTGGTATAATACTGTCCAAATTCAATCTGGAGGGCAGCTCAACAGGTGATGATTAACAATGCAGCCTACCCCACATGCTTATAGTAGTGTTGAGGACATTAAGGAGGTAATACTGGAGCTACCTTGAGGTCTTGGAAGAAAGGTGGGAGGTAAATTTCATAATTAATAATTATTTATAATAATACACACACACACACACACACACACAAGAATGTTAGCAAGAAAATGGACTATTACAATATTTCTTAATACTATGAAGATTATTTTGTGAGCTGATCCTGTTCTTTTGAAGAACTGTTGTGGGCACAATTCCATCCAACTGGGTCAACCAGGATGAAGATGGTCAGGTGTGGCAGCCAATTATTTCTATAGAATGGGACATTTTTAAACCCATATTTGTAGCTATGCTTGACTGTATGATGCCAAGGAAATTAGGCAGTGCAAAAAAAATGGAAGGGATAGCAGAGGAGCTAAGGAAAAGTAAGACATGCACAACAACGTGAAGGGTTTATAGCTTGATGAATTGTAGTTGAGAAATTTGCTGGTGAAAGACAGAAAAAACGATTGTAAGCAGATGCAAAATTTCTAGTAAAAGCCCATTCAGTTTCACCAGAAAAGGATGGGTTTAGAATAAATGAACTTCTAGAATGGCAAAGGATATCCTGTTTAGCAGATTCCCCTGAGCAAATGTTAACATATTATCTGTCTATTATCCTTACTCTTCAGGAACGTTTATCAAGATTACCCACCGACTGCCATAACATCGGTCATATTACATCCAAATTGGGAGAGGGAGAATTTAATTGAAGCTCAAGAGCTCTTCTCAATTCTGGTGCTGCGTTAACAATTCCCTTAAAGATAGATTATTTTTTTGGTCCAATCTGCCAAATATCCATCAAATCTCCAAAGTATTTTCATAGTGGAATTTTTAGATAATCCAGTTGTGACCTACTCTGGAAATGTTCTTCCTGACAGTGGCCTCCCATGTCCACATCAGAGATCAGGGACCTTATTTCCCAATTAAAACCTGGAAAAATTCCAGGAGGCGAATCTTTCTCCTCCGGAATTATTAAGAGAGAACAAAGGGAGGGGTGGGGGGAGAGAAACAGTGCTGGCTACCTATTCACCCATATTAACAGCTCAGCATGTTTTCCTACTGGCTGGAGCCCTGCCATTGTTATCCCTCTCTACAAAAACAAAGAGGATGAATTAGACTGTGCCAATTATACACCCATCAGCCTGCTAAATGCAATCAGCAAGCTGTATACTAACTGTTTCTCTTCAAATCCATTGCACTGCGTTAATATTGAAAACATCCTCACAGACGAGCAGGCAGTTTTCAGAGGGGACCAATCAAATCTTGACCACTGTTTGGTTCTCCGTCATTTAGCAGGGAAATCTCCCTTTGGCAACCTTGTTTTAATTCCAAAGGAGAGGCTGGGGGAAATACTAAAAGGGATTCTCAATTGATCAAAAAGCTGTTTCTTGCCATTTCAACACCATTCCGAGTATCAAATGTTCTCCTGGGAACACCTCTCTAGAACTGTCACTACCCATAGCGAGTGAGACAGAGATATATTCTTGCCCCTCTACTTTGTAGCTTGCAAATAAACCCAATAATCCAAGCCATCACTCATCTGAATTAACAGGTTCCAGCTCATTTCAATGCAGATGTGATCACATCTGTCTCCCAGATGAGAATAAGGACACTGAAAAGCCTCTTTCCACTCAGAGAAAAAAACAACAACAAATTATCAGTCCTAGTATTTGCATGAAATTATCATTGTATTCATAATTGGCAAATTGATGGGAATGCTCTTGAGTAGGTAGGTACTTATAATGCAGTTTTTGGCCTCACTATCCTAGAGAGGCCATTTTTTATATCTGACCAGTATTATTCAGCCAAGCCTTCTCAATTCTAAAGGAGCCCATTTCATCACTGCAGTTCATAACATCTTTTTGCCAAGGCAATCTTCCAGTTCCTCTATGATGGCCAAATCTGTACTATTACAAACATTCTTAAAGCTGTTCAATCTAAGTTTAATCAAGCTGTTCTTTTGATCCTAAGAGGCCTTAAAACGCTGCACATCATTTAGTGATAGCCAAACCAGACTCTATGGATGGCAGAGCCTAATATCATTGTTATAACTTTTGGCTTAAGTTATCTTTTTCCCTGGTGGATCATCTTCTTCTAGTTCTCAGGGAATCTTTGCCCACCAATGTAATTCAGGCAAGAAGCACAATAAGGAGGTTTTATCTTTAGTGTAAAGTCATATTAAGAGAATAGTTCAAGACTGAAAGGGTTGTTTCCCTCCTTTCCTTTTATTCTCTGGAAAACTGAGGGGAGGGGAGTCCTCCTGAAGTGTTTGTCATGTTGCCACCACTCCCCCCTCATCTGTGGGCTGAGTCATATTTTACATACTAGTTGTTTGGTCTGTGGCTCTCCCTCCTATCTCTCAGGATCACTTCCATCTGCCATTACAAAGACCACTTTAAGTCAACCTGGTTGATGTAAATTGGCATTATCTAAAGCTCTTGTTGGAAAGCTTGGGTTTTGATAATGCATGTAGTGCATCTGGGACAGTGATTTTCAAATCAGCTTAAATTTGGAAGTGCCTGTGGGTTTTTTCAAACATGTACTGTATGTGCCAGCCATCTATCATACTCCTAAAGTTTCCTCAATCCTTCACTTTGGCTAGGTTGGATCCTGTCAGCCATCTTGTTGGGGTGCTACAAAAATATTCTGCCTCATCAATGTTTAGGCCCTCATGGGGACAGCTCAGTGGAATATTAGAGACATTTGCTCTTTCATTGCTCTGTCTACAGAGAATCGTGGGCAATTTTTATTTATCTTGTCTTGAAGAAATTTCCTGCTAGAGAATGTGACTTCCATTTGTATCTTCTCCTGTTGGATCAGAAAGAAGAGATAACTAGTTTTCTAATTCCATGCAGCACCAGTGGCAGGTAGGTTGATAATCTTACCAAAGGGACAGACAAAACAGACAAAAACAGACAAAAACAGAGCCCCCCACCTCCACTATGGTCTATATCTGACTTTTCCTATTGGTGACAGTGCTGGGAAACAGAGCAACAACCTCTGAGCACAGAGTCTGCATGAAGGCAAAGTACAGACATAGCACACCATCTCTCCTCCTCCTCCTCCTCCTCCTCCTTCCATATCCGTCATCGAACGTTGGTGATCATGTTGGCGATCCTATTTTTATCGATAGCCACACGAAAAAGGGCTGCTGAGTTTTATCCAAACCAGTCCCTTAGATTTTGAAGCCATGATGTTCTTCTTCTGTCTGGACTTCATTTGCATTCAATCTTTCCATGGAGAATTACAGTAAGTGAAGTATGGCATATTTTTCTGGGTGTCTAGAAAATATTCTAACTTTGGCTTTTTAATGGTTAGAATATTCTAACTTTGGCTTTTTAATGGTTTTGATGATCTCCCTTGGCTTATCACCTCCTCATTTATGATTTTGTCAATCCAGCTTGTACGTAACAGCCGTCTGTAAATCCACATTTCAGATGGCTTCTAGTCTCTTCAAGTGGTTTTCTGTCAGAGACCAACTCTCTAGACACACTAAATATCCACTATGAGAGCATCTCTATTTCTGCCAGAATGTGGGGTATCTTTCTGTGTCTTTTTATGCAGATGGCATCTAGTCTTGTCTGGACATTCTATCCAAGGGGGTCAAAGTACAGGAACGTTCAGGTGTGCAGTCATTCCTTACTGATCTTTATCACTATAAAGGCCAAATAAGAATTTCAGGTTCTTCAGATTCTTGCTGGAATCAATAATTTAATAATTTTTAGTAAGTTTAATCTCAGAGGGCCATTTTGTAAAGGCAAAGGGAAAAAAACCTCAGTGATTGATCTTAAACCAAAACCAATTTACCTCATAACATTTCATATGTGTGTGCAAATGTGCCCATCTACCCATGTGCTTACACACACATTTACAAACCACAAAGAAAAAGCACTTCAACATGACATTGAATGGATTTCTAATTAACCAATACTATATGCATGTATAAATATAAATGGAGTAGATATAAAGGGCATTAAGACTGAGAGGGCAGTGCAGTGATTGCATTATTGGCTACTTGGCTAGTTTATTTGAAGCTTTGTCTGTTTATGGAAAATTATGTCATCTCTCTGTAACAGGCCATGTTTATCAGCTTACAGATTTAGAGAAAATAACAGATGGCAGAAACAGGCAGCAGACAGCAGCTCAGAGATGTTAGCTGAAATTCCAAATCCAGTGTTGAACAATCTGCTTCCCTACCTTCAACTTAGTTTGGCACTGTTTGCATGTTTTTAACAGTCCTCAAGGTGTCAAATTCCCTGTAAATACATCACTGGTAACTAGTTTATTCTGCTACACTGGAAAGGAAATATTAGCTTTAATAATCATGCCCCTCTGTTCATAGCCTCCAGGATTTCAGGGCAATGATTGCTGATTATATTCCAAACATCTGTGTAGCAAACCTAGATGGATGATCCACTAAGTGGCTCCATAAAAACAGGATAAAGAATATGTAATTTGCAGCCTGGCTTGAAAGACAATTTTGTTGGTCTGTACTTGTTAAGTCGCCCCCCTCCCCCAAGGACGAAGGGGAAAGATCTCTTGTTTTGGGTCTCAGGATGACTTATTCCCCAAGACAGATCCCTCCTTTTGACTCAAGCCTAGGTCTTGCACTGAATCAGCTGAACTTATTGATCGAGAAGGCTCAGAATGGTAATGACATTCCTGTAATCACATTTGGGGCTCTGTCAGCAAATAAATTGAATATTATGCTTTCCCAGGATTAAATTGGTATTGCCAATCCATGATATACTCAGTGTGAGTATGTATTAGCTAAGACAACATGTTGTTTGCTTAAACTAGGGTAACTACCTTTATGTGAAAGCACCCATTGTGATTTGAATTTATGACCTAGCATCATGCCAAGCATCTTTTTTTAGCTCAACCAGCTATAACTTATCACACCTCCTGGCAATATTTCCATGATGCAGAAGTCCTCCAGCACTGATGTATCATTGTCCCTTGCTCAGAATTTGTCCAAACAAGGATTTTCACTCCTTTGGAGTTTGTAATACTATTGCATTATTGGAAAGGCAACTTCCATCCCACTTCTGCAGCTTGTAGGGTTGGCTTTGTTTTCATGAGAGAGATTTCTCATTGCTTTCACATACAGGTAGTGGGAGCAGCATTTCCATTTCCATTGCTAAGCAAGGAGTTGCATCTGATTTCATGATCTTATTTGTTATAGTTAAGCGAATAACTGCAATTGTTAAATGAATCATGCTTGTTGAGTGAATCCGGCTTCCCCATTGAGTTTACGTCTCAGAAGCCAGCTGGGAAGGTCACAAATGACATTCACATGACACTGGGATGCTGCACCCATTGTGAATACATGCTGATGCCAAAGGTCCACATTTTGATCACATGATTGTGGGGATGCTATGACAGTTGTAAGTGCAAGGGCTTGTTGTAAGTCATTTTTAGTGCCATTGTAACTTCAAACAGTTGCTAAATGAATGGTTATAAGTCAAGGGACCAAGCTATCTGCGAGACCGCATCCTACCTCATACATCCCTGCGGCCGATTCGCTCCCACAGAGAGGGACTTCTCTGGGTGCCGTCCACTAGGCAATGCCAGCGGGCGACGCCCAGGGGAAGGGCCTTCTCTGTGGTGGGCCCAACCCTCTGGAACGACCTACCCCCCGACCTCAGAACAACCACGGACCTCCGCACCTTCCGCCAGAAATTAAAGACACTCCTGTTCCATCAGGCCGGTTTGGCCTAAGTTATTTACCTAGCCTTCCGTCTGTATTATAAATTGTTTTAATTGGGTTTTTAAGGGATTATGTTTTAACTATTTAAATTTTAGCACAGGGATAATCTATTTAATTCAATATTAATTATTTATATTTTGTATTGTGTTTGTTTTAAACTTCCTGTGCACCGCCCCGGGTCCCTTCGGGGAGAGGGTGCGGTTATATAAATTTTATAAATAAATAAATAATAAATAAATAAATAAGGACTACCTGTAGCTCTCCGTGCTTACTTACATTTTCATCTGAAAGTACAGCAACTGCAGCCAATCTTCTGTCCCCCTTCTGTAAAAGTTTACCATACCATTTGTGGGGCTTCCAATATCTTGGTGTTTGAGCATGTATTTACAACTGCGCTCAGAAGGGTTTCTATAATATTGACTTAGCATTAGAGCCTCAATTAGAGCCTTGGCAGGATCCCCTATAAAAGTTTATTGCAATATTGCCATAACAGCATGGCTACAGGTTTACGGATATAACGCTATTCCACAAAGCTGCTATGTCCAGGTGCCTTCATCTCTATTTTTTAAACTTCCTTCGCTATCATAAAGGCTCTATCAAAACTGTTCAGAATTGATAAGGACTCCAGCCAAACCTATTGAAGAAAAGATAGAGCTTTTTGTTCTTTTAAAATAATATATTACAAACACATAGTATTTCCTCATTACATTTGTACATCATCTTTGTATAATGAGTTCAGGATTGCTCACAAGGGAATCCACCTTCATTTCATCCCGATAACTGCAACTTTGAGAAGTTGTTCCTACAAGGGAAAATAACTGCCCCCAAAGTCAGTTGATGAAGTGTAGGAATAAGTTGGAACTTAAAACTGCATTTTCATAGTCACAGCCAACACTCTAAGCACCACACTGCAGTTGTCCATAAAAGTCAGCTGGATCATCAGTTTATCCTAATTTTGTTGTTAGTTGCAAAGTTGTGTCTGATGCATCGCGACCCATGGACAATGTTCCTTCAGGCCTTCCTGTCCTCTTACCATCCTCCGAAGTCCATTTAAGCCCACGCCAACTGCTTCTATGACTCCATCCAGCCACCTTATTTTCTGTCATCTCCTTCTTCTTTTGCCCTCAGTTGTTCCCAGAATTAGGCTCTTCTCCAGTGAGTCCTTCCTTCTCATTAGGTGTCCAAAGTATTTGAGTTTCATCTTCAGGATCTGGCCTTCTAAAGAGCAGTCAAGGTTGATCTCCTCTACGACTGACCGGTTTGGTTGCCTTGCGGTCCAAGGGACTTGCAGGAGTCTTCTCCAGCACCATAGTTCAAAGGCCTCAATTCTCTGGTGCTCAGCCTTTCCTATGATCCAATTTTCACAGCCATACATTTCAACTGGGAAAACCATAGCCTTGACTATATGCACTTTTATTGGCAGGGTGATATATCTGCTTTTTAGTATGCTGTCTAGATTTGCCATAGCTTTTCTCCCCAGGAGCAAGCATATTTTAATTTCTTGGCTGCAATCCCCATCTGCAGTGATCTTGGAGCCCAGGAAAATAAAATCTGTCACTCCCTCCCATTTCTTCTTCATCTATTTGCCAGTAATTGAGAGGGCTGGATGCCATGATCTTAGATTTCTTAATGTTGAGTTTCAAGCCAACTTTTGCACTCTCCTTTTCATATTGGGAAGGTGATAGATGCATCTCTTAACTGAGTTAAAGTTTTAAAGTTAAATCTGATGTTATATATGAATACCCAACTCGCTTGTTCCTTTCCTGCTATCTCATGCTTTATGGTCCTGGTTGAACAGTAACTAAGAGAGAATAACACTACTTGATAAAGTTAGCTACATGTGCCTCTTATTTTATTAGTTTAATCTCGCACAGTTTTTCTAATGAATTTTGAAACAGCAATGCATTCATTATCAGTTGATTCTCAGGAACTTGGTAATTCTGTTTCTTCAGTTGATAAACTGATTAGGTCATTAGCATGACCAAGAAAGACACAATATTCTAAAAAAGAATTCAACTGTTCTCCTTTGAAAGGATGGCAGAGTCATATTGTGTCCAAAAGCATAAGGATATTTTGCACAGAAATATAGTACTAAAATGGCTTGTCACATAGGCCGTGATATGAATATGTTAAAAATCTATCCTCACTTTTCTAGTGAGAGTTAAACACTCTCTGTGTCTCTTAAAATGCAGTTTTAGTTTCAGCCGCTTGTTATTTTGCACTTCTAAATTAGATCTTGGAAGATCAGTATATGTGTGTCTGTGCTATAAATCTCTTGGAGATTTATAGATTGGGAAGGATTCTACTTACAAGTGTTTATTTTAAAAATTACATGGTTACTTATATAAAGCAACACACAAATAATAAAAACACAAGATGAAAACTCTTTCAGGCCACCAAATACCACAAAAGGAAGGTCAAGGGCTTCTAACAGGCAAGGAAGATAGAGACCCTCTGTATCTCAGGGCATAAGGCTGGTGCAACTGCTTCCTAGGTCCTGCCAGATGGCACCATTTAATAGAGGAGGCCCTGTAGCAAACCCACCCTTATTTGATGAAATTGGACAGCTACATGTCCTTCGGGAAACACAACCCTGCAAATAATCTGACTTCATGCCATTCAGGACTTTCAAGGTTATAACCAGCCCTTTGAATTGCACCCAGAATCTGGCAACTAGGGCAGCATCCCCAGCAGCAGTGTAACATGGGGGAACTGCATGCCTGTGCTGTGATCTGGACCACTTGAAGTTTCCTGGTATTTTTCAAGGACATCGCCATGTACAGGTAATCCTCAACTTACAGCCACAAATGGAATCAGAATTTCCATTGCTAAGTAAGGCAGTTGTTAAGTGAATCATTCACTTGTTAAGTGAATACAGCTTCTCTCATTAATGTTGCTTGTTGGAAGCTAGTGGGGAAGGTTGCAAAGGGCAACCATATGACTCTGGGAGGCTGCAACTGTTGTAAATACATGTTGATTGCCAAGCCGCCAAATTTTAATCACATAACTATGAGGATGTTATAAGGGTTGTAAGTGTGGGGCATGGAATTAAGTCATTCCACCCCCACCCCCTAATGCTGTGATATATTTGAATAGTCACTAAACAAATGGTTGTAAGTCAAGGGCTACTTGTATAGCACGTTGCAGTAGTCCAAATGAGGAAGTGAGTAGGACATGAGTGATTGAAGAGATGGGGTGGCGCAGTGGTTAGACTGCAGTACTGCCAGCTACTTCTGCTGACTGCCGGCTGCCTGCTATTTGGCAGTTCGAATCTCACCAGACTGTTAAGTTGACTCAGCCTTCCATCCTTCTGAGGTGGGTAAAATGAGGACCCAGATTGTTGGGGGCCATATGCCGACTCTGTAAACGACTTAGAGAGGGCTGTTGAGCACTGTGAAGCAGTATACAAGTCTAAATGCTATTGCTATTGGCAGGGACTTCCATCCAGGAATGGGCACAATTATCACATAAGACAAATTTGTGAAAAGGTCCCCTTAACTATGCTTGTAGCAGGAGCCAGGAGGACCCCCAAATTGTGTTTCATCTCTGCTTAGGAGAGTGCTACCTCACTTCATTGATAGTTGACAAATTTTCAGATCCAGGGATTCCAAAATCGCAAAGTCATTTTGCTAGAATGGAGTTGCAGCCAGATTTTTCTTAGCCAGACCTTCACAGCCTCCAAGTGTTGGGTAAGCTTAAACAGCATTACTTGTCAGAAAGCTGCTGAGAGACTCAGGAGGATAGGATGAACACATCACCTCAGTTCCGAGCTCACCGGAGGTTACCTGGAGGCAGTCATCCCATTTCAAACCTGGTCTGAATCCTGACTAAAAAGGATCCAGACAATTTGCTTATTCTAGGGCCCTTTGGAGCTGAGTGGCTACCACCCTCTGATTAATCTTTGAGGAAATAGGAAAGGTTGGAGACTGGATGATATTTGCCCAATGTGGCTGGGTCCATTATGGCCTCTTGAGAAGATGGCAAATCACCGCATCCTTCAAGGCAGGTGGAACCAACCTCTTTCGCAAAGAGGCATTAACCACTACTTGGGTGCAACCACATGCCAGCTCCCAAGAGGCTTTGACCAGCTGGAAGTTATGAGTCCAACAAACAGGTAGCAGAACTTCACAGCTTCAAGGATCCTATCCTCTTCTTCAGGAGCAACTGGCTGAAACTCCACCCAGATAATGGAACAAAGTCCTGACTCAGTCCCTTCCATAGGACTGCCCAGGCATAGTCCAACCCAGAAGAATCTCAGACTTTACTCGACAGATACTTAGAATAATGCAACAGTTTATCAATCAAAAGCATCCCCCCTCTCTAAGCACTTTCTATGTATTTGGGTGGTAATCTCAAATTTAGATCTCCAAATAAATTTCTGGAATCCATTTAATATCACACTTGCTGGAGTCATACATTTTTTATTAAGCCATATCTTTCCTAAGCATGATTTGTTGAAAAAAAAAATTATAGGAGTCTTATTTTGTACATACACCCGAGATAAAATCCTAACACCATCGCTTACAAATCATAAGAGCTGGTTCACTTATTCACCTATCACAGTAAGCCAAGCCGAACATTTTTGTTTGTTTGTTTGTTTGCTTGTATCCCATTTTTAGTATTTTTACAAATAACTGAAGGCAGAGAATCTCCCTCTTTCTATTTTTCCCACAATAACAACCCTGGGAGGTGAGAAAATGAGAGTAACTGGCCCAAAACCATCCAGCTGACTTTTATGCCTAAATTGGGATCTGAACTCACAGTCTCCTGTTTTCTAGCCTGGTGCCTTCACTACCGAACCAAAGTGATTATGATGAAATAAACTGCATTAAACCTTGGCATAATATATGAAGTCCTAGGTTGGTTTGCAGAACATGCTAAGAGTTGATGGCCATCTTTCCTTTTCGTTGCTGCTGTTTCTTACATCCAAGATGGAGGGTGAATCTGGAGTGTCTGTCTCTGAAATTCAGACTTACTGAATGGGAGAAACGTGTTGTGTGAGTCCAGTTATAGTAGTTTGCAAAACATGCTTTATGTTTAGCAAATTGTTCAAACTCAACCTCTTTTGGTGTAACATAACTATTGTTCAGCAAAACCACTGCTTAGCACACTGCTTTAACATAATTATTATATGTGAAATAAAATTAGAAATGGGCTTTAGATTCAATATGCCAGTGTTAAGTCCATTGCATGGTTTTTATAAACTCCCTTGTTAATATGAAAAGTACTGTCCTCTAATGCAAGTGCTGTCTACAATTCATAGTAAAGTCGTATTCCTAGACACAGAATTGCTATAGTTTATGGCAAGCCCTCATTATGTGAAGCATAATGGATATCTTCCTCCATTCTTTCAGTGCAGCATAATGCCTTTTAATTGGGAGATGATGCAGAATCCTCTTGACATTGGAACTATTCATGTATTCCTGAGAGATACTGGTTTTATTTGCCACAGCAAAAGAAACTCTTCATTGCTTCCGTGGTGTAAGAATGAAGCCAAAATGTTAAAGGTTAGTGTAGAATGAGACTTTTAACAAGGACTTTGGGGGCTGAAGCTTGAACGTCTTGAGCTTATTGATTGTCAGAGCTAAACCTTTATTGAAAACAAGTCAAATTTTGGTCTATTCAGTCACCAGATGACCTTTATAAATCAAAGAACAAGCTGTACATAAGAGCTCCAAGTATATTTAACTACAAATATAGTTTAAAAACACACACTCAGCACAATGCAACAGTCCCAGGGTGATACTTCACCAAGCAATGAAATAAGATCCAACAGGAGCTTCACCATTAGAGAAACTTATTAAATTACATGACAGGGATAATATTCTTTGCATAGCCATTTGCAGTTTTACATAGGCGTTTTGAGCATCCTAGCTACCCAAAGTTAAGATTTAGCTCATTATATACATCAGGGAGCTTTATTACTGTATTTATGCAATTTTCTTCCTTTACAATATCATTTATATGTGCCAAAACATCATGTTTTGGTAAACGCAAAATTAGTAGAGGAAATTGAACTTAGTCTAAGCAGTTTTCAGTAAATGCAAAGTTGGTAGAGGCAATTAAAGGAAAGCTTTCTTTTGTTTACAAAAGAAAAAAAAACCCTTCCTCATAGAAGTGTGAGACTCCTCAGTGAATACCAGCCAAGAATATCTACTAGTGTTGTAAAACACATTTGAAGGAAATGTTTCTCAAAGCATGTAGGTGCAAGCAAAGCATCTCTCCTTAAGGCATCCTTTGGAAGGTTTGCACAGCTCCTTTGAAGATTGTCCCTAGCTGTTTGTATATGTGTATGTGCATACATGCATGTGTGCATATGCGTGTGCACATCTGCTTCCTTGAAATGTGATTAGTGCCTTGACATTCACGTGTAATTGAGAACAACCCCAGAAGTAGGTGCATAAACTTTGTAATGGACACAGCTCCTCTCTGATGTTCTGTGATGTGCTTTGCTTATGCTAACATGCTTTACGAATCATATTTTTGAATGCTCTGTTTGGTATTCTTGGGCAGCATGCAGCGAGAGTTCTTGCATACCCATGAGGAAATATTTCTCTTTTGTAAAGAAAGTAAAGTGTTCCTAATATTTCTTATGCCAACTTTATACTTAATAAAAGCAGATTAGATGGAATAAAATTTCCTCTGACTTAATGTTTATCACAATGCTAATCTAGAATTCACCCTAGTTATCAACAACGAAGTGACTGAACTTGTGTCCAAAGGAATTTTAGAATCCTTCTGTCTAGGGGCCACATGATTGAAATCTTGTTGAGAACACAAAGGTTAAGTTTCCCATGTCCAGTTGTGTCCAACTGCAGGGGGGGGGGCGCTCATCACTGTTTCTTAGCTGAGAGAGCTAGTGTTGTCCAAAGATAGCCCCTTGGTCATAGAGCCAGCATGACTATATGCCGAGGCTGAAGGAATGCTGTTCCCTTCCCACCAAAATGGTACCTATTTATCTATTAGTATACCTTGCATATTTTTGAACTGCTAGGTGGGAAGGAGCTGGGGCAAGAAGAAATGGGGAAAATCTATTCTATAGAATATTGACAAGCACTCCAGCTTTATTGACGGTTAATTATCTTAACATTAATTAAATTATGGTAGCCTAAATCACCAGAAACGTGTTGAAAACAGTTTTTGCAGGTTTTTCAAAGCCATCTGAAACTTCAGCCAGAAAATATGCCATCAGATTGCATTTATATTGACTGAAATTGCCACAACATTCTAGGTTTCAATATTATGAATATGCATTTAGTAGTGGTCAAAATTGACCACTCTGTTTCATATTCATTATTATCACAGAATTATACAAATTCTGAAAAAAAAAGCCCATATTGCAATTGTAAACTGTATGGTTTGTTCAGCTCCTCATTCTGGCAATAAAGTGGGGACTACGTTTGGAGGGAATCAAAATCTGCCTCAAATTCCTGTCAACAATAGGCCTCTCATGTACCATCTGCAAAAAGAAAGAAGCATTTAAAATTTTCTTCAATACACATCATATATCATAAAAATGTTTGCTAATAAACAATGATTCCTTTTGATTATTTGTTCTGTTTTATTGCAATAATTTATGAATAACACATGGCTTTGTACAGTGTGCTCCCTCTCTATTTAATGCTTTCTATCTTTCAATAAATATTGTATCTTTCCATTTTTAAAAATTGGAACACTTCAATGTGCTTAAATGTTTCCCTGAATGCCATTGTAGACAATCAACAGTGTATGTTAACACTCAAATATCAACAGATTTGTTAAGTTGTTGCTTGCTGACATTATCATTTGTATTAAGTGAAGATGAAAATGTAGTTTCCATTATGATTTCTAGAAGCAGAAGTTCATAAACCCAGTGCATTTGAGCCTCTTACTCTAGATTGCTTAAAGTCTGCCCTTAATACATCAGGAGAAGCAATTGTTTCCTTGGCAAGTGTCTTTAGGCTGTAATAGTGAAGATTAATCTTTCTTCTTTGATATTAGTGAATTAGCAAAGAATCTGATCCCTCTTAATCAATTGTCTTTTGGCACATATAAAGGTGAGCAGCTGCTGAGCCAAACAGGCATTCATATTACTGTTTACCTGCTGGGGAAATACATTTACCACAGCTTCATAACATTTGAGAAATTCCACTGCCAACTGGAAGCAGGAAGGATGCCATTTTGTGTGGACAGAAACACTCCTGGAATAAAGTAAAACAGTACTTCAGAGCTGATAGGTGCATGAAACAGCCACCATATTGGGTGCAAACTCCAGGCAATCAGAAATATTACTGATGCTATAGGGGCAGAGTTCGCATGATTGAAAACTATTTACATGAAGTGTCTATTTTAAAAATCAAGTGGAGACCCAATGATAGGTTTGCATGCTCTGTAAGCCATGTTCTAGAAATTTGCAGCATTTTGTGTGTATGCCAGTTTCCTTTAAAAAAAATAATAATAAAAATGAAAATACCTGCTCATTTTCTGCCAGTTTATTTCACTAAAAACATTTTACTTTACTCAGTTGGAATTGCAATCTATTTGGCCTACTCAGCTGTTCTGGGCTAATGTGTGCAGAGGGCTTTTGTTGGTGTTGAACAAACTAGACCATAAGTGTGAAAAACGTCATGTAGTCCTGGACTCAGTTGTGATATAAAACATGGCAACCTTAATAAGCCAGCAGAGAAATATGCTGTTCATCATTTTTGAACAGAAAAATGTACAGAAGTCTATCTTGCTATTTCCTTAAGTATGTTTTATCAGCAGATACAATTGTTCATGCAACTCTTAATTGATGCTATGTAAAGATGTTCCCCAGCTTTTGATTTGTAAGCCCCAGGAGAACACATATTTTCCTATGGAAATTTTGAAGTAATGACTATAATTGATTTGCATTTTACTTTTTTATTTTGCAGAAAGCACAACCAAACAATTTCCCATTTGAGATGTACAAAATAAAACAAATTTGTGCTCCAGCTTCAGAAAATCGCAAATCAGTAGTCCTTCAATTACAAACTATGAATGTAAATTGGTGGAGAAAGCACATACTTAGAAGACTATATATACGCCTACAAGATGCTAAAATTATCAATGATATTGGAAATGGTATTAGATTTAGAAAGGATTAATATTTTGGCTGGGGAAAAAACACTTGGGTGGTGGATTTTTTTAAAAAGTATGCAGTTTAGTTGAGGTACAGTTTGTTTCAGGCTGCACTCTCAAATTATGCAGTTGTCTTTGTGAGACATAGGATAGATGGCAATAAAGGAGAATATCTCAGGGCAAAGCAGATTAGGAATGTAAAAGAAATGCATCATGGATTTCTTTTTGAAATGTCATGATTCACTCAAATGGAATCTGTCACAGGATGGGCACTTAATTCTCAGAGCTGAGTAGCATCCAGCTCAAAATGTTTCTTGACTCAAAAATTTGATCTGACAGAATTGCCTGCAAAAGGGTTTACTTCATGGGGGTGAGGAGGGGAATGCATGGGAGGATCCCTGATGGGAGCGGGAGGAAGAGGTAGGACAAGTATCTGAATCCAGACCAAGAAAGGAATATGAATGAATGTTCACATGAATGTTCAGACAAGCCCCTCCCTGTTCCTAATAAAGGGAGAGAAAGGGAAGCACATTCCGACTTTCAAGCTTACTACAGCTTTACAATAAAAGTAATCCTGACCTACTGGTATTGGTTTCCAAATCTGGTCAATCTTGAAGGACTGACATCAAACAGATTACTCCTTTCTGCTCCTTCCCAGGCTATTGCCAGTTTAAGAGGCTCTTTGTTGTTAAATAATGTTATTATATTTTTATTTGCAATTGTTTATGGTTACACAAAAGGCATCATATAAATAATTCCAATCAATGAACACGAATGGGAAATAATTGTGGATTTTTGTGGGTTTTTTTTTTTTAATGTACAGAAAATTGATTGACTTTGCTTCCGGTTTCTGAAGGTGTTGGACGTGCTTTGTGCTTTGTCCGCCGCTTGCTGTACCGGTGAGCTTCTTTGGAAGCACGGAAGGGGCTTCTGCCATAGGAGCAGCTCGCTGGGAGCCCCCAGCCTGGCGGCGGCTGGTGGCATGCCACCAGCCTCGCTCTAGGAGCTGGGGAGCAAAAAGGGGGGGCAAACTTTTGCCTCTTTGCCGGATGGAACTCGAGAGCTATGAGCAGAATAAGAAGAGTAGCTGAAATGCCGGAGGTGAAAGACGCTCCCTAATCTCTTGAATTGCAGATGAAGGATAAGCGATAAATCACTGTAAGTGCTAGTTCAATCAACTTAGAATGGAGATTGGAGGGGGAAGTTTTCAACCCCTCCTTGGACAAAGCGGCAATTAAGCGATCCCTCTCCTTTGAAATGGAGAGAGGAAGGATTAACTTGTTATTTGAACAAACCATGGGAAAGATGTGTATCGTATCGCATTTGCAACAGTCTTTCATGGAGCTCTTTAAAAAAAAAAGAAAGTAAATGGTACTTTCACTTTTCTTCCTGTCAGAAGGCGGGGCAAGATGGCTTCTCTTTGTTCTCCGCTTATAACTCCTCTACAGTGGTGAAGCTTTTCCCTCCATAACTACCAAAGAAGGATTATAAACTTTTTACTTCACACATTCCTCCCAGAGGCTCCCAAGTCTCTCCCAATATGTGGACTCCTGGTTTTGGACTGTAAGGTTTCCTTTTTCTAAAGTGCATTTTTAAGACTCTTAAGACTGAGCTCTCACTTGGACTCTCTGATACCTTGGACTGTCTCGGTCGTCCGTTTCTCCGACACCATTTCTTTGTCAATTAAGAAACTAGAACTGACACAATGGCTTTTAGAAAGCCACCAACAGTAAAGTCAGCTTCTGCCCCATCCTCTGCTATCTCCAGTCTGACTATACAGTCGAAGATTTCTACATTTTTACAGAAAGAACTTGCTGGAGAAGGCTCAAAGGATCTGTTGGTTGTAGAAATGTTTCGGGAAATAATGAAAAATATGAATAGCATGAATGAAAATATGAATGAAATGCAGAAAGAAATGTCAGAATTAACATTAGAGCTTAGGGAAGCGCAACGAAACACAACGGAAAATAAACAAAAAATTGAGAAGCTAGAGAGGGGGGCGGCTGAGATAGGGGAAGAGGTGAAAGGGATTTGGAGTGAGGGTTTAGAATTAGGAGCAAACATGACTAAAATTGAATTTGAAAGAATGTCTTTTTTTCTCACGTTTCAGAATATACCAGAGTTAGAAAATGAAGATCTTAAAGATCTTATGAGTACAATATTAGCAGAATATCTTAAAAGAGAGAAAGATCAACTCTGGTGGGATATGGACCTGGTTTATAGAATTGCCAGGATAAATAATGTCCCAAGAGAAGTTCATGTTAAATTTCTTAGGAGATCCACAAGGGATGAGATATTGAGGGCCCAACGGGATGGAATTTTAAAATACCAGGATAAAGAAATAATCATTTTGAAACAGATTCCGAAAAAAATTAGAGAAATAAGGAGGAAGTATTCCTTCTTGTCTAAGAAATTATATAAAAAGGGAATAAGGTTCAAGTGGTTATTACCAGAGGGAATGCTGATCTTCTGGGAGGGAGGCAAAGTAAAAATTAAAACATTAAGTGAGGCAGAGGCTTTTATTAAAAAAACATTCTCCCCAGTTGGGAGGTGAAGACGGGGGAACGGAGGAAGTGATGGCCCCGCCCGGGGACAGGGAAGAGGAGTCAATTGCAAAAAGACTTAGATTGCAAAAATGATTTTATTTGAAACACTATTGTAATTGTTGATACAAGATAAAATGGCAAAAAAAAAGATGATTGAATATGTAGACTATGCAATGTAATCTTTCTATGTGTTTATCCTTTACTTTTAAAATTGTAAATTTATGAAGTTTTGGGAGGGCCAACACCAACAGCAGGGAAGCTACCAAAATGTTACCTTTACCCTATACCTTTTCCCTTGTAAAAATTTTGAAAACCAATAAAATACTTTTCAAAAAAATAAAAGAAAATTGAAGGAAACCTGTTGGGACTTATACACATAATCACTGCTTTCAGACCGAGCTGCATGTGGATCAAGAGATTACATGTATAAATGATTTATTTATTGCAATTTATTTAATATTTGCATCTTGCTTTGCAATCAATGTTTAAATTAAGTTAAAGGAAAATTGAATATCATAATACTCTGAAATTTCAAATTGAAATGTACTCATGTAACCAACAAAAATAGGACCTGCATCTCCTAGGCCTTTAAAGGTTAATACCATGAAGATCAGAAACAAGATGTTAATCAATGTAATTGGTTTAGGATTTGTGTAATATATTTCAACTGTCTTGCTTCTTGGGCTTCTGCTGATCTCGTTTATATCAATTATAATTAATTAATTAAGATATATAATTTATATCCCTCATTATTGCTGTTTTTCAACATGAAAATAGAGTTACCAAGAATTGCCAGTATAGAGGACAGGAGGGAAACCCAGCCTGGTTGCAGCTGTGAGTGAATGAATAACTGCAGCTTCATCAACTATGTATCAAGCTGTGCAGCTTTCTTATGGTTTTATGGCAGGCTTGTGTTTGCTTTGTTGTTTACTGCCTAGAGTTTTAATTGATTGGGGCAGTTTACAAACAATGTAAAACAAACTAATAAAAACTGGGAAAAGGTTCTTCTAATTTCTGGAGTATCCAAGGACAGGATTTGATATAACAACACCCCAAACTGATTTTTGAGTTTCAGGATAATACAACTCCATCTAAAGTGGGCTGAGCGCTTTCAGTATCCCTCCAATAACACCTTCACTTTGGCCAAATCATAATTACCTTCCAATATTGATTCAGAGTTTCTTGCATCTCTAGTATAAGATGATGGAAATGAGAGAGCTATGTATCATCCATATCTTTATGCCACTTCAGCCAAAACTGTCAGGTTTTTGTAAATGTTACAGAGCATGAGGAACAAGAAAGATGGATCCTTAAAGCATCCATAAATCAAAATCTATGGAGCAAAATGGTTAATCCCCTGCACTGTCTTCTTAGAACAACCCTTACCTTGTTATAAAATGGAACTTCCTGAAGCATTGCAGAGGGCTAATATGGTATCCTTACCATCAGAAAGGTAGCATGATTGATGGTGTTGAAAACCATTGAGATATCCAAGAGAATTGCTATTCCCTGACTTATTTCTGAATGTAAATCATTGATTGGTAGCTAGGCAAATTTTAAACTGCAAGCAACTTTGGGCAGCTTTGCATACAAATGGAAAGATGATAGAAAACAAATTGTTCCATCACCTTTAGGAGCCTTTCTTCTGTTCCCTACCCAAAGCCTGCTTTTCATTGTTTTAAAAAGAAAAGATGCTGGTTAGATTTATATTCCACTTTTCCTCCAGAAACTCCAGCCTAGTTACACCCCTTTTCCTTTCCTTTTATACCAACACAGTAAGAAGAAGTCTTGGAGATAGGAAAGTGACAGGGCCTGTAATGATTGGTTTCTTGTTTTGGGTGTAAATGATTCACTGTTGAAGTTGGATGCCTAAAATTTTCTGTCTTGCTTTGATTTTCTTGTGTTATTTTAGACCTGCTTGTAGGTTTCATTCATTTTGCTTGCACTGGGCATTTTTTTAAAATAAAAAGCTGCATATAAATATAACAGAGAATCTATAACTGTTAATGTATTCCAGTTAAAGCAGCATTTCAGGAGAGAGCAGGTGAAATCTCACACTAGTTTCTTTGAGGCTGCAACTGTAGAGAATACGTTAATTGGTTCTACAACAGTGTTGGATGCTAAGGGAGGTTGAGGCTACCAAAATGGAAAGCCACAAATTAATATGAAAAATATTATTCTTTGCCACAAATTAATATGAAAAATATCCAGTGCAGTGTAAACAGCCAGGGGGATTTGAAAATTACTGGTGTGATAGAATCATCACAACTTTGAGAGCCTTAATATAAGAGAAAGTGAATTAAAACTCAGCCTTTCATCTATAGGAGCCAGTGGGAAGCCAATGTGGTTTTCTGATGCAGAGACTAAAGACAGGCTGCTCTTTCCCAGATATTTTGGCATCAGAGACAGTAACAGTTGTTGGCTCGCTCCCAGCGATCATCATTAATACCCAATGAATTGCTCTTGCCAAATGGACTTTAGGAAATAGTCTAATAAAGAGGAATCATATACTTGCAAGTAAAAATAGCCATTAGTCCACTGATTTCTTTTTAAAAGGGCCCCCTTCTTAACATTCTAGAATGCATCCCTGTTGATGGAATATCACAATGCACACGAGGCATGAGTATTCATGGATAATGAACTAGGATTCCCCCTCCCTCCAAAGTTTTATGCATATAGATCTGTACATTTTCAGACCAAAGTTCACTGCTATAAAGGCAGTGATAACAGATTAAGCATGTGAGAGTTAACCACTTTGTCTGCTTAAAAACTCCCATTGTTTATTACTTATTAATTTATTGTAACATTTATATCAAAGGATAAGGGATTAAAAATGAAACAAAAAAACCCCTGTGGCATTAAAAAAGCATTTACCCAATGTTTCAAAATTGTGGTGCTGAATTACGAGTTTTCTTGTCTTAAGAAACCAGTGTTGCTGCCAACCAGGCCTTTGGGAATGGAAGGGCAGTTGGTACAGTATTTGGAAGGGACAGTTGAGATGAATGTCTTCCAAGCTTCCACAAAATACATTGCTTCCATTACTCTGGTGCAGAGAAGACGTCTCTTGCTAGAACTTAAAAATGTGGGCAAGCAAATATGCATTAATCAAGGGGAAGTGATTCCTTTTTACTATGATTTTGATGCATATTTTGTTCCAATTTTCATTGTTTGTTACTCAATGCACAAGCTAGAACTTGTCAGTGTTGGCTACGTTGTGACTCACTACATTATTCTTATGGGAAAATTTTGTTTGGTACTCATAATTTTTGGTATTTATTGCACCTTCCAGAACCAATTAATGATGAGTACCAAAGTACCATTGTATACTGATTTAGACAATAAGATAGCAGAGATATTTTTATTAGGATTCCTGCACTGAGCCGCATGTGGGCTCCTTCAGTATGAAGCTGTGATTGACTATAGGGTGATATGACATGGACTAGCACCACTCTGTTCAATGTATATTTGAGGTTGGGGAGCAAGTAGAATCCTTCTAATATTAACCAAGAGGAATCAATTATCTTGGTCAGTTAACATTTTGCTATCTTAAAAAATCTGTCTTTTTTTTATTTATAAACTATGGACCAATACAGGTTGCATATCTTGACCCAATAACTTGCAATAAGAAAATAGGAGATGAGAATAGTGACTATAATAGAAACTTCATTAGACGACCTTTTAGGGATAACAGTAACTTGATTTGTTTACTTGCTATACTTCTGATCATCTCACTGATCAATGCTCTCTAGACAAAGTTAAAAGATTTTAGTTCTTAAATAATGCTTCACGAGTGAGGTAAAGAAATGGAAATAAGATCAGAGAAGGGCAATGAGCAGGGGGTTAGAAATTAAGTCCTGTGAAGAGATATAGAAAGAATTGAAAGTGCTTAGTCTTGAGAAAATGGAGGGGTAATATGAAGGTGTGAAGAATCAGGATCACATGTAAATTCCAGTTGAGAAGATTTAGTACTCAAGCCTATACACAAAAATCAGCATAAACTTGCATGAGATAAAAGTTAACAGAATTCCAGGGGGCTTGGGGGCTTGGAGTATTTGTGAACATGTAACAATTTTAGGCTGAGTCCTCTCTTGACTCTGCTCCAGGCTCTGCCTACTCTTCTCCTGCAATAGCCACCTCAAGAGATGTAGAAGAGGGTCAAGATCTCTGTCATCCTAGAGTGCAGGGCAAGGGATAATGGTCTTCAATTATAGCAAAGGAAATCCTGATTGGGTAAAAGAGGGGAAAACCCCCTAAGAGTAATAGCAGGTCAGCAGTGCCACTAATTACTCAGAGATTCTCTTCGCTGGGTATGTCACTGTATATCACACATATATTCATTAACCTGTGCTTCTGGGATGCTTTAATATGGATTCCTGCGCCGAGCATGAGATTGGCGTTCACGACCTTTCAACTCTGTGAGCATTCCTTTTGATGATCACTGCATAGTCATCAAGTAGACACCAAAGGCTCTTTGTGTATAGCAAAGTTGAGCAATATATCAGCTAATTTCTGAAAAGAGATTTTCTTTTCTTTCTTAACCGTTGACCTGTACAAGAAAAACCCCAAGATGACATAGCATAGTGTCAGCACTAAGATAGTTATTCTGACCGTTTCTTATAGTCTTGTCCTCCTGCTAGATTGCCCTCTGTACAGGTTTGTGTCTTTTGGAAACATTTGTATGTAAATGAGTTCCAGTTTCTCACCTTAGCTAGAACTGCTTGAGAGTGCACTTCAGATCCATTGCTTTTAAATGTAATGATTATATAATTCATTAACTCCAATTTTCTTTCTGATTACAGGCCAGCTCATTAGATACTTTGCAGAGATTAGAAACCATAAAGCAACTCATTGTGGGATATATTAGGAATCCCTAACAGGGGCCCAGTATGTGCTGTACATTAGAATTAGGAGAAGTTGACAAAGCTACTGTTCCAAGCGCCTTGGTTTCAAAGGTCAAAATATAGGGACAGTTCTTGCAGAATCCAGTGCATGATCTGTAGGGTGAAACAGTAAAAGGTCTTGCATCATCATGGCAAAGATGAATATATTTTCATCGAAATATATTTTGCAGTCAACATATATCCTCAATGGAATTACTATATTTTTAAGAGTATAAGATGCACATTAGTTTTGGGGAGCAAAACAAGAAAAAAAAAAATCTGCCTCTGCCTACCAGCATCCATTGGTATTTATCTGGCTAGCATCCTTGCAACAAACAGCAAACAGCCTGGTCAGCTTCAGCATGTTATCGCAGCCTGATTCAGCACAAGCAGATGATCGGTGGTTGGATCGGCCTCCCAGAATACCCCCAATCAGCTGTTCCAGACTGCAGGGATCATTACAACCCATCACCACCTCTGTGCGTTGCATTTTTGGCCTCTGCATGTGACGTTTTTGGCCTCCGCGCATTGCGTTTTTGTTCTCCACAGGCTCTGTTATATTTATTTATTGGATTTGTATCCTGCCCTATCTCCCCGAAGGAACTCAGGACGGTTTTAGGCCCATTCCAGGCTGCTGGGATCGCTACAGCACAATTCCACCACTGATCCCTGCCAACTGGAACCAGTCAAAAATGCGATGTGTGGAGACTAAAAATGGGGCATGCAGAGGCCGAAAATGCGATGTGCAGAGGCTGAAAACATGATGCACAGAGGTGGTAGTCAGCAGTGATGTGCTGTGGTGATCTCCACAGCCTGGAGCTGGTCTAAAACAGATTTCGGGGGGAAGGTCGTTCCAGAGGGTCGGGCCCACCACAGAGAAGGCCCTTCCCCTGGGCGTCGTCCGCTGGCATAGCCTGGTGGACGGCACCCAGAGAAGTCCCTCTCTGTGGGAGCGGATCGGTCGCAGGGATGTATGGGGCAGGATGCGATCCCACAGATAGCTAGGTCCCATGCCATGGAGCGCTTTGAAGATGATAACCAACACATTGAAGCGCACCCGAAAGATGACAGGCAGCCAATGCAGCTCGCGCAGGAGCGGTGTTACATGGAAAAACCTAGAGGTTCCCATAACTGCCCGCGCGGCTGCATTCTGGACAAGCTGATGTCTTCGGGTGCACCTCAAGGGGAGCCCCATGTAGAGATTATGATGAACAAATGCAGGAACTGGTTATGTCTAGTCTAACAAAGAGAAGGGGTGACATGATTGCAGTCTTTCAACATTTGAGGGACTGGGACGAAGAAGACGGGAACAAACTATTCTCCAAAGCAACTAAGGGCAAGACAAGAAGTAATAGATGAAAAATTATCAAAGAGAGATCCATCATAGAACTAAGGAGAAATGTCCTGACAGTGAGAATAATTAATCAGTGGAATGGCTTGCCTCCAGAGGTTATGGGTGCTCCATCACTGGATGTTTTCAAAGAGAGATTTGTCCAGGTATAGGGCAGTAATGCCTAACCTTTTTTGGCTCGCGTGCCAAAAGCGGGGGGAGCGCAGGGGGGATGTGTGCAGGCGTGCCACACCGATAATGCTATGCGCGTGACTCCCTGCTTTTGGCACCCTTTTTTCGTCCTCTCCAGGCTCCAGAGGCTTTCTAGGAGCTTGGGAAGGGTGAAAACAGCCTTCCCCCACCTCCAGAGGGTGAAAAACGGCCTCAAAAGAAGGCCTAGGTCAGGTGGCCAGCGCATACATACGCCCTGGAGCTGACAGGGCAATGCCTCAGGTGCCCTAAGAAATGGTCCCATGTGCCACCTGTGGCACCCGTGCCATAGGTTCGCCATCATGGGTATAGGGTCTCCTGCTTGCACAATGGATTGGACTACAAGAGCTCCAAGATACCTTCAAACTCTGTTATGCTGTATGTATGCATAAGCTTTTGTGGATCAGTTCATTGGATGAATGGAATGCAGTCCTGAGAAATAACCAAGCTGTTATTCAGTGCAGGAAAAGGAGGTGAGAGACGGAATTATTTATAGATAGTGACCATTAACACAACAGCACTTAGCTGTGACATAGAGATTTTTTGCACTGATAAATTGGTTAACACACATAAGAAACCTTGGTCTGTATTTAATCTATGAGAAATAGTTTTAAATCTGACTGATTTGTTCCATAGTACCGTCAGTCTTTGCCTTGGGGATGGTACCTTGAGGTCAATAATAGTGTCCTGGGTACTGGAAATGTTCCCCATGAATTTTCATATATGCATATTTCTGAGATAATATGGATTTCTAGATGTATATTTGAGGGGGGGAAAGCCTTGGAGGATAAACTTTACATTCGTCTGATGCTGGTGTGTGTGTGTGTGTGTGTTTTATACTGTAGCATCAAACAATACTGATATCAGAATAAACATGAGACCAGAGTTGACATTTGGATCTGCTGCAGGGTTTTATCCCAGGGTGTGGCATGGCCTCCTTTTGCAAGCATTTTAAATTGATGACTATCTGGGAGATTCACAGGCTTAGTACTGAAAGAGAAATTTTATACCAAATAAGCTATTTCCATTGCTACATTTATTTTCAATGTTTTACATATTTGTAACCAGGAGGCTGCCTGGAGAGTTCATCTTCACAAAGGGCAGATCAGAGAGGCTGGCTAAAAGTTTGGCTCACAATGGTATAAATTGGTAGTTTTGTTTCAAATCCTGTTTAGTGGCTTCTGTTGGGGCATTTTGCAAGCCAAGATATGGAAGGTAATGAGGCAGAAAGTAGTCACATGACTACAAGGGCACAAACCCAATTGTAACGTGCTATTTCTCCACAATATAGTAGGTCCCCATTATGGAATAAGTGAATCTTGCTTGAGTTTCAACTGAAGATTTGAAAAAAAAAAGTCACTTTGCTCCAATTAGGGATGGAAGAGCAATGTGACACTCTGAATGGTGGTATAAGTAGATTAAGCTTGACAACTTGCCCTCAGAAGATGTATATTTGATCTCATATCTTACCCTTTTCAGGAAACTCTTGAGAAGATCATAAGATATTTGTATTAGAGATATCAACATATTAAAATCTTCTGGGACTCTTCTATGATGGAAGTACAGGGCACTGGTGGAATTCAATTTTTTTTACTACTAGTTCTGTGGGCATGGCTTGGTGGGCGTGGCTTGGTGGGCGTGGCTTGGTGGGCATGGCTTGGTGGGTGTGGCTTGGTGGGCATGGCTTGGTGGGCGTGGCTTGGTGGGTGTGGCAGGGGAAGGATACTGTAAAATCCCCATTCCCCCCGATCAGCTGGGACTCGGGAGGCAAAGAAT
This sequence comes from Rhabdophis nuchalis, assembly GCA_039707465.1. Taxonomy (NCBI): domain Eukaryota; kingdom Metazoa; phylum Chordata; class Lepidosauria; order Squamata; family Natricidae; genus Rhabdophis; species Rhabdophis nuchalis. The sequence goes on along the minus strand of CM077644.1, from coordinate 137,213,293 downwards.
AGATGGGGGCAGGGCTAGTCAGAGATGATATTTACCGGTTCTCCGAACTACTCAAACTTTCCACTACCAGAAAAAGAAATTTATGCCCGCTAGACTCCAAAAATGTTAATATTAGGGTATTATCTTGTTACTGATTTAATAGATTAATAAACACACAAATGCATGTGTTTCTATATTACATTGTGCAGTGGCATTATTGTAGCCAATGAGGTTTATCCGAGACGCGATTATTGCTAATTGAAACTATATTACATATTTATTATTTTTAATGTTGATAACTGTATTTGAACATAATTGACTCCTTTGTAATACTTTTCATATCAATGTATTTTTAATATATTTAAATACACCCCCCCCCCGAGGAATGGTTTATTTGGACTCCTGGCACAAAAAGGCGAAAAACCCCTCCTGTGGGGAATCACCATTTGAAAGACTGTCTCTTGTTCTTAGACTCCTCAGAGCTCCTCTCTGGTGGATCCAGTTGTATCCCATTAAAAACATCCAAGTGTTGAATACCAGACTCAGCAATAATCGATAACATCTTTCACAATGCCCCTTTTTAACACGAGTGAAAAAATATTATGTTTCCACCACTGATAGCAATGATGACACCATAATTCTTTAGATTGAGATGAGCTATTGCCAGAGTTTTAGTCGGCCATTTCTCTTGTGGGAGTGTTCTGTACAGATGCCATTGTTATCATCTTATAATACCGATTCCCCACATTTGGTATGCTTCCATAAATAGATTTTCACCTGAATTAGAAAAGGTTAGGGGTGGGAGGGAAAAGAACCCATTTCGGAAACATTCTGTGTTCTTTTCACAACGTGGCAGAAGGCTCATCATTACAGGCAGAAAGACTGTGGTTTTTCTCTGTATCTATGCTGGTTGTTATTTGGCTAAGCTTGACTTTTTGCTCCCTTTTAGTGGGAATGAGACACACCCCTCAAGCCTGAGGTCTAATCAATACTATGCTAACTGCTCCATTAATTCTCTCTTGCTGCTTTTCTCTCTCTCATCTTCCCAGGAGGTTATTGACTGTTGTTACTTTGGAGCAGATAATTGATTTTTCTAGGTAATAACTGCAGAAGATTATCAGTGATATATCTCCATCCTTTTTGTAGGCTCCTGCCAAATTCTGACAGCTCAAAAGTCCTTCCTCCCCCTCAGCCCATTGATGTTTGCGTATTGTTCAATCTAATGTGGAAAACTATGAGCAGCAGATTTCCTCCCCACCTTCTGTTGTCATTGAGGTGACAGCGTCATTCACTAGACACTAGACAATGCATGAAAATGAGTTTCACAAATGGGCATTCAGTTTCGTGAAACATAGAAAACTTGGCTATTATTTAAAAGCAATAAAAAGTATCTTCTGTGTTTCCAAATTAAAAAAAAGGTAAGATTCTTCTCTACTTCACTTTCTGGTCTTGTTTTATTCCACATCCCTATTTCCATCAAGGTCTCTTTCTCGCTGTGAGATAGGAAACTCACATTTCTCACATTTCAGCCTCCAGGTGTCGCTCATGTGACTCAGTGTTTTTCCTTTTCTATCTAATTCTCATGCAGATAGTATTAACACACACATGATGATCCCTCCTTAAATGGCCAGACTTTGAAAAAAAGATATACAGGGTCTCTGAGGACCCCCCATCTGAAGACTGGAGGGGTACAGTTCAGATAAATTCTCCTTTGCTTCTCTCTTCTACTGTAGTTTTAGTAAAGACCTAGGATACGTCTGCCCACTTGTAAGACTCTTGAAGGGTAACACCATTCTACTTTCATTTTGATGTTTCTGTTAAAAGTTCCTAGGGAGGCATTCAGCATATGATCTGGAACAGACTGATTTTATAAAGTTAAGCTTTATGCTTTGAGTGTGAAGGCTCCCCATTAATGTTAAGGACAGTTAGTTAAGGAAAAAAACAGTTGACAAACCCTGCGGAATGAAGAGCCAGCAAGTAGTAGGACAACTGCTTCTTTAAAATACATGTTTATATATGCAATGTTTTATATTTTGGGAGAAAGGAGAGGACTATTTGGGATGCAGTGGCTCAGTGGCTAAGATGCTGAGCTTGTTGATCAGAAAGGTCAGCAGTTCAGCAGTTCGAATCCCTAGTGCTGCATAATGGAGTGAGCGCCTGTTACTTGCCCAGCTTCTGCCAACCTAGCAGTTTGAAAGCATGTAAAAAAATGGAAGTAGAAAATATAGGAACCACCTTTGGTGGGAAGGTAACAGTGTTCCATGCGTCTTTGGCATTTAATCATGACTACATGACCATGGAGACGTCTTTGGACAGCACTGGCTCTTCGGCTTTGAAACGGAGATTAGCACCGCCCCCTAGAGTCAGGAACAACTAGCACATATGTGCAAGGGAAACCTTTACCTTTACCTTTTAGTGGGCTATTTAAATATGGTTGTGCAACAGAAGGTAAAATTTTCAGAAGAAAATAAATCTCTTGAATTACATACCTATTACTTGGAAACTGACATTTCGGCAATGTAAATGAATCCATTTACATTGCATACATGTACATTATCCATCTATGTGCTCCTATGGCCAAACGACTAACATTGCAGCATTGGAAAGATCTATGGCACCATTTATTCAATGGATTGATGACCTGATTGCACTTGCTACCTATAAGTAGATTTTCTATAGTAAATAAATAAATGTATTGTTGTAACCACTGGTCATAACATAGGAATGGCATAAAATACAGTAAAATACCAATAAAACAATGAAATTATAAAATAGAGTAATAGAAATATTAGATGTAAAAAGGTCACAAGAAAATACAACCACAGCTACAAGTAAGAGCTTAGAAACCTATTTCTAAGTTTAAATGACAGCAGAGCAAAAGTAACAACTCGGTGACTGACAGGTAGAAACACATCTTCAAGGAGGTTTTTCAAGGTCAGAGCTCTTGAGTTCATTTGCCATTAATAATTTGCACCTGATCTCATTGTAAATGAAGTAGTAGAGGACATAATGGATAATGTCCTCTACTTGATTAGCACCAAAGGACAGAGACGTTGCTTGACAGGGAGCTTGCAAGATGTCCTTTCAAGATATGTGGAGGGCATGGTCTACAGGTGAAGGGATGTTAAAACCCTTCTCAGTGAAGCACTGGTGATGTTAACCAGATATGGCGAGAGGCTTCTGTGGTTGTTTTTTTAATAATAATAATAATAACAACAACAACAACAACAACAACAACAACACTAAGATGAAAATTTGGATGATTGTACTACAGGGGCATCCTTACTAGCATCTCTTTCAAAAAGCCAATCTCTAATATTATCTCAATTCCAAGATCTAAATTCTCCCAACGGTTACAGGGAATATGTTTGTAGAATAGGTAACAAAAATATAATTCATTGATTCTCAGCTGTATAAAGGAGAAAGCAGTTTGACAAGGTGAGAATCTAATTTCTTTATAGTGTTCCAACAATGCAAGATATACTGTATTCTAACAGCATTTGAAGGTGGTCTTATCTCCATCTTTAAATAGGCACTGTGTGTGCCCAGGGAAAGCTCAAAATCTTCCTTTTGAAGTTGATTTGGACTACTTCTAATGAGCAACGACCTTCTCATTCTACCCCTCAAATTCAGCCTCATGTAGGATTGCCAGTAGATGTTGACTTTGGGTAGACAAGTATAATGAAATATGGAACTCATTTATACAGAATACAGTATGTTAAATAATATTTAAATAAGAGTATTAGAAATAAATATATATAGACTTGAATAATATTTACATTATATAAATAAACGTAGAATTGTAATTATTAACTGTTATACTGATATATTATACTTTGTTTCTTTTTTCTGTTGTACTTTTCATTTTTTAAAGCCACTTTTTATGAGTGCTTTTCCTATGGGGATATATCTATTTGCATCATAATTATATTTATACTCCATATCTTTTCTTTTTCTGTTATTATTTTAAAAGCAAAGTATATTAAAAATTTAAAATCCCTGACAGCATCAAGTGAGTTTTCTTCAATCCTTAACTAAAAACATTTTAACTACACATTTAACAACTAATTTTTTTTAATTAAACAAAAAACAGGTGATCAAACCCTTGACAAAGGGTCCAGGTAATATGAAATAATTGTGGGGCAAAGAACAGCAGTAAGGCAATGGATGTAGAATGTGGGTACCAGATCTGAGTTTAAAAATAAATATTCCCTATGATAGAGCTTTTGTATGCAGCATTCTCTAATGTTCAGAATCAATATAACCCTTCTTATCCTGATTACACTTTCTTTTTTCTCCCCTAGTCCAAGGTTTTGTTTGTTGCTTTTGTCAGTGGGTTTCCATCTGTGCTTCTGATCCTGATCACATTGACCAGGTGAAGTTGGCAGCAGAAAAGGAAACTGGCAATAGGAGTGCAACTTGCTTGGTCTTAGTTTCTATAACTACCAGAACTAAATTGCAAAAAAGGGGATAACCACTAGGTAGCTGGAAAGCATTCAGGATTTTTTAAAATTGTCTCTTCACTGGCATCTAGAAATCTTAACAAAATCAAGCTAGTCCAGCTTTTTAGTTAAATTTAGGCTGATCAATAGCTTATTGAAATCGAGGCCTGCCAAGGTAGAAGTTTAAGAAAGACTATCCATTCCAAAAACTGAGTCAGGTAGAAAGGCAGACTTCAAGGTTCTTGTCCATGGATGAGATGGGGGCATCTGGCAGAAGGGCTTAGATTAACATTGGGGAACATTTTGAGACCAGCTGCGTCTGCAAAACAGAGATGACTTGAAATGGAAGCAGGTTGCGAATCGTAACACCAAAAGGGTTGGAGAGCAACTTTTACACTGATCTCCAGGAGGTCCTGGCCACTGTCCAGTCCAGGAAATACTAGAAAGGATCAGACCAGTGTTGGAAGTGGGTTAATGGGTGGTCATGTCAGTCAAGAAAAAAAAAGGAGACAGAAAGGCTGTGAGAAAAACTCGTGCCAACAGTATTTGAAAAAGAATATACTGTCTCCATGCCAATATGTCTTCAAACCCAAATGAGGGAATTAGTGAACTTGGCTGTGAACAAGTACATAGATATAGCGGGTATTACAGAAATCCGGTGGAATGAAAGGATGAGTGGGACACAGTCATTTTGGGATAGAAAGGATAGGAATGGGGGCGGGGTTGCCTTTTGTATCAAGTTGGCTATGAAATCTAAATAGTAGAAAACATTAGAAAACCAGATGCCTCTATAATATATCTATGGATGGGCAATATCTGTCACAAATAAAACAACAGCCAGAGATATGCTGTTGCTGATCAAAATACTGTAGGTAATCCTAGATGGTGAAAGAAACCAGAGAGGGATGCAAAGCAGAAATTCTCATTATAATAGGGGACTCAGTTACACCAATTAAATTAAAGGCTGTGACAAACTTCTGAATGGTTGTGCTTTAGCAACAGCTTCTCTTGGAACCAACCAGAGGGGAAGTACCCTAGATATAATCCTCTGTAGTGACTCTGGTTGGGTATGAGATATAACTGTAAGTCCTTTGGGAGAAGGGCGGCATATAAATCCAATGCATATAAATCCAACTGTTGTTGATCCAGCACAACAGTTGGAAATATTATGATATTAATGGAAGAGGGCCAGGAAAGTCCAATGTTGTCACATTTGACTACAAAAAGGAAAATGACTAAAAATGAGACCACTAATGAAAAAGGGATTGGACAAAAAAAATAAAATAAAAAATCACACAAGTCAGATCTCTCCAGAATGCTTGGGCATTATTTAAAATTGCAGGAATTGGGATTCAACCAAAATATTTTTTATAAAGTAAGGAAGCATTAGAGGCCAACATTGCTGTCTAGTAATGTCCAGAAAGCTAAGAAGGATTATTTCATGAAGTGGAAAGCATTTCTTAATAAGGAGGACAAAAAGAAACATAAGCTCTGCCAGATAAAATATAAGGTGATAATATGGAATATAGAAAAAAAATTCAAGGAATACACATAAAGCCTTAATAATAACTTATATTTGAAGCAAAAATCCAGCCAGGGAGGTAGTTGGACTCTTAGAATGACAAGGAATGAAAAGGATTCCAGAAGAGGACATGAGGATTACATAGAAAATGAATGAATTCTTTACATCTGTCTTAACTCTAATGCAGGACAGATAGTTGAACCTATATTGATTCCTCTCAGGGTGGGAATAGGAGCAGCTAAAGCAAACCAAGATAAAACAGAAAATATCCTAAGGTATCTTGAAAGACACCATTGGGGGGAAAAATAACTGGTTCTGAGAGAGTAGTCACTCATGAAGGGCCCTTGGCGCATTTTGAGCTTGCTTGTTTTCTTGCAGCTATTTCATTACCCAAACTAGGTAGCATCATCAATGCTAGTCTAGCCTAATATAATCACTAGCACTGATGATGTTACCTAGTTTGAGAAGTGAAATGACTGCACGAAAACAAGCAAGCTCAAAGGGCACCAAGGACCTCTCATTTCAACCCTGAGCTACTAATATTATATTGTATTGGTAGTCACTCAAGAGTTCTTAACTGGGATGTGGAATTGGTGACTCTCTAAAACAGGGGTCCCCAACCCCCCCAGGCCATAGCCCACTACCAAGTTGTGGGCTATTTGCTGTAAGAATGGTGGGCCAGCACGCACCTGTGTGCACACTGAGCTGCTGCTTGCACAAGTCAAGCTGCATAAGCTTGTGGCCCAATTCCACTCCCCCCCCCCAGCTGGGCAGCCACACTGCAAAGGTTGGGGACCACTGCTCTAATAAATATATGTAACCTGGCATACAGCTCTACCTAGAGTTTGATAGAAACCAACCAAACTATTTTTGCATTTTATGGCATTTCCCCATCAAATGATGATGATAATGACAATAATGATGATGATAAGGGAAGCAGGCAAAATCTGGACTGTGTATCAGACAGTTGATTGTTCTGTGTCACAAAACTGAAATAGCATTGGTTGGATATGCCATAAGTTAAGACAACAGCAGAATGCTCCTCTTAGCTCACAACCGGGTTCTGGAACCAATCAGTCATCTTCACCTTAAGACAGCTACTTTCTATAAGCACAGATAAGATTCAGACACAGCAATGTATCAGTCCATTCCTTTCATGCTGTGTGTTGTTTTATTTACGTGAAGAATAGCCACAGCTGCTTGTAAATAAGTGATATGTTGTATCCTCTATTCCATCTGTTCCTGCAGGGTTGATCGAAGGTATGTCATGACACATATGTTTTAAAGTTTACCAAGGAACACTTTTCATTTTTGTTTATAGTCTTTGTAGAGCAACAATTGTTCCTAGAAGGAGAACAAACCTAGAAAAACCAGAAAGGGAATTTTATTAGCTTTTCATTATCTTCTAGAATCCATAATATGGAATTCAAACTAAAATAGGGGAATTTACCCCATCCTGTCACTTTTTATTTTTCAAAAATGTACATCAATTTTTGGGAGACGCATGTCATTTGTTCATGGCATTCAATTCCACATCATAATTACTTTGCATATTTGAAGGCATAGTGATGGTAGAGTTGGAATACCGCCAATGCTTACTCTTGATGTTTTTATATTATATTATATTATATTATATTATATTATATTATATTATATTATATTATATTATATTATATTATATTATATTATATTATATTATATTATATTATATTATATTATATTATATTAATTATATTATTATATTATATTATATTATATTATATTATATTATATTATATTATATTATATTATATTATATTATATTATATTATATTATATTATATTATATTATATTATATTATATTATATTATATTATATTATATTATATTATATTATATTATATTATATTATATTATATTATATTATATTATATTATATTTATTATATTATTTCCTGGCCATCTCTTTTCTTGGTTTATGTTTTAATAGAACTAATGAGAGTTAGTTTAGGGTAGTGGCTTAAGATGCCAGGCTAGAAACCCAGGGACTGGGAGTTCTAGTATGAGGCCAGTTGGGTGAATGTGAAACCTGATCGTTGGAGGCTGGGGATGCCACAGAAGAGCATTCTCTAAAGCTACTTCAAGAATGAAGGCCTCGTGTGATCCAGAGCAGCCTTGTCTAGGCTGCATCGCCTGTTAACCAAAAACTACCTAAAGGTAAGTGGAATGTGGCAGATCCAGGGGAGCACTCAGCTTGCAACATTCCTCTAGGCTCACATGGGGTATGGTAGCCATAAGGCAGCCTTTTGAGTGTCAGCAATAGTGTCAGGCTGAAGTCAATTTACCAAGCCTCCACTTCAGGCCCATCCCTTGGAATGGGCTGAAAATGGGGCACATGGAGGTGGCAATAGGCAGCAGTGGCAATGGGTGGCAACATTACCAATGGGCAGCAGTGTTCCCCGCAGCCTGGAACAGCTGATAGGTGGTATTCCGGGAGGCAAATCCTACCTCCAATCAGCTGCTAAATCAGGCTGTGCTGAAGCTGACCAGGCTGTTTGCTGCAAGGAGGCAAATTGCTGGGAGGAAGAATCTGAAGGATGGGGGCTAGCACGTGGGTGGGGTTTCGGCAACATTCTCTCTATAAGATGCACAGATATTGCCACCCACGTTTTTTGGGGGGAAATGCATCTTATACACTGAAAAATACAGTACTTTATCTTAATTGGGGGTGATAGGGGGAAGAAAATAGAGAATTCTTTCTTTTGTTAGAGTGTGTGTGCATGTGTATGAAAGAGAAAGGGAGGGAGGGAAGGAGAGAGAGAGAAAGAGAAAGAGAGAGAGAGAGAGAGAGAGAGAGAGAGAGAGAGAGAGAAAGAGAGAGAGAGAGAGAGAGAGAGAGAGAGCAAGCCCAGCAGAGTCTTAGGCATTTTCTGAATTTCTAATATGTTGAACCCAAAATGTTCACCATCACTGCACTAAAATGAAAATAGACTGTTTTTTCCTATAATATTTTCTCACATAAGGAGAAAATACTATAGGAAAAACTATTAGGAGAAATATATTTGATGGAAATAAAGTGGTTGAAGAAGTCCAGAAGTCATTCAAGTGGAATGAAGGGAATTACAAATAAAAATGATAGAAAGATTTGGGGGAAAAGTGAGGGAATACCTAAGCAGTATTTTAAAGAATTGTATGAAAATGATAGTAATATGTGAAGAAATTGAAGCAATTGTTACATGTCTTAGTGCCAAGGTAAAAAGAAATGCATGAAAAGTCCTAAAAGCTGAGAGAATTTTGAAAAGTAGCATGGATGCAGCTCACTTATCCACTGGTTGTGCAACTTGTTCGACTTTGTGCTTGTTTATTTGAATAATGCCAAATTTCCCTTATAAAAAGGGAAAAGACAGAAAAGAGTACAGTAGGATTTATTTGTTAAATATACTTTTGGGAATTCTGATTGGAAACCTGGAAGAACAGTAAGCTGTATTACTTTAGACTGGGCAGGAGATTTGTACTCTTAATCAATACACTGAAAAAAGTATGAATTAATATAAGTTTATTTAACACATGTTCATTTGGAGAAAATGTAGAAGAAAATGAATCTGCTTCAATTATGGAAAGTTTTCCACAAATACAGTGTGAAGAATACAATGAGTAGAATATGGAAGTAAAGAAGCCACAAGAAACAGAATGTTTAGTAATTGATTCAATGACAGGTAAGACAAAAAAATATGATGTTACTTAATTAATGGATAAATGGATAAGGAATTCATGTAGTGACAAAAAAGTGTATTAGAATGGGATGTGAACATATGTGTAAATTTGTATGCAAATGATTATTGCTCTGTGGCTGGCTGAGAACTTGAATTATTTACTCAAATATAAGATAAATTATATGATGCAGTTAGTAGTATGGATCTGAAAATTAATGTATGAAAGATCTGAAACAGAAAATGGAGCAATACATGAATAGCAAAGAACTGTAGGAAAGAGATGGATATACCTTAGTAGAATATTTATTAAATATGGGGAAAAATGGAAGGCATTTAAACGACATTTAAACTACATTTACACTACAAATGCTGGTACAAAGATACAGTAGTTAATTAGTTAATCTATGGTGTTTTGTGGGTAATGAAGGTTTGTTGAAAAAATTAAAATGGCTTTCTATAAGTGTCTGCCTCTATCCATTTTTTAATGTAGGTGATTATCTCAGGGATCCACAAATGTTAGCTGAATGTAGTGAAGATGGATCACTTAAATATGTAGTGTAAACAAGAGAGAGGGTAAAAATGAACAGGTACTGAATGAATGTGAATTGAATGCAAATGTCAGTGATCAATGCATTAACGTGGTTTGGTTTTACAGAGAGTATGATTGAGGATCAAATTGCAAAACGAGTATCTAAATGTAGAAAGAGCAAATGAGTCAAGAGGAAGACCAAGAAAGTTATAGGTCAAAGGAGATGATGAGATCCTCAAAAAGAGAGATGTGACCTGTTTAAAGAGAGATGTGACCTGGCCTTCCGGGTGCGCTTCAAGGGTTTGGTGACCATCTTTAAAGTGCTCCATGGCATGGGTCCTGGTTATTCGCCTCCTGCCACATACCTCCATCCGACCTGTCAGCTCCCATAGGGAGGGCCTCCTCAGGGTGCCGTCCGCTGGACAATGCCGGCTGATGACTCCCAGGGGAAGGGCTTTCTCTGTGGCGGGTCCAGCCCTCTGGAATGACCTGCCCCTCTGGAATGGCATGCTAGAGATAGATGTATGTATATTTGTCTAGTATCTACAAGGGATTCTCCCCCCATGATGCTGGTTGATTTGGGTAGTCTAATTCTAAAGCTGGCTCTAAAGCTATCAGGAGCATTAGGCATTAGCAAGGTAGAGAAAAGAGGCACAATGGAACTGGTCTCCTAGTGTGATGCTGAATACTTTTTCCAATAAGGGATTCTGGAGGATCCCCTTTGATCTATGTTTTAAACCAGCTAGTCTAATGTGTACTCTCATTGATCAGAGGTATTTATCTTTTGGATTACACACTTTTTGTTATTCTATAATACAATTCTTGGCGACCATTATGTCCCAAAAGTCTGTTTCGGAGGAAATCCACATTCATTAATTTAAATGGATTTATGAAGAAATACATACAAATTGAAGACACTAATCCCTGCATTCCAATTCTAGCCCCCTCTGTGAATGCAATCATGTTGCAGGCTAAAGACAAATTTAGGGTTTTATTTTGTGACGTATTTATCAATCTTATAATGGTATTGTTCTATGATAGTTTTTGGATTTTCCACTCATGGTTCCACATAATTGCTTATGCCTTTTTGTGGCATCTTTTCAATAGCTGCAATAAAATAACCTGCAGCAGAGCTGTTCCTCACCAGACAGAGGCAGGAGTCTTGTGTCAGAGCCAAGCCAGAGGCATCAGTTTGTTAAACCAGGGGTCTCCAACCTTTGCAACTTTAAGTCTGAAGGACTTCAGCTCCCAGACTTCTCCAGCCAGCTTTGCTGGCTGGAGAATTCTGGGAGCTGAAGTCCTTCAGACTTAAAGTTGCAAAGGTTGGAGACCCCTATGTTAGACGCTAGGAACTATGGAGGGAATCAGGAGCTAGAACTGAAAGCAGATCAGGAGACCAATATGAGGAGCATGCCATGGTCAAAGCACAAAGCAAGAAAGAGTTGTAGGCAGTACGTCATTATATAGGAATAGTTAGTCTCAAAAGAGTGGCCTACTTGAGTACTGGGAGAATTTGTGGATTACTTGTTATAGGAAACCCTTTATTAATCCAGGAACCAACCTGGTTGAGGAGCATCATCAGCCCAGAGCCTGGAAATACAATAACTAAGGTGGTGATTGTTTCTTTAGCAGCTCCCTGAACTGACAGCTTCTTAAATCTATAGTAGCTCTCATGAAGAATGCCTTCTGGCTTGCTGTAGGTGGCATTCAGTGTACAGCAGTTGCTTCCTAATCTCTATCATTGAAGTGCAGTAGTTGCTCTTGATGTGACCTGAATCTTCCTCCCATCATCCATCTTTCCATCTCCATTTGGATACCTCCTTCTCTTCTTCTCAGAGAAGGAGAGTATAATTTGAGATCTGCTCAGTTTCATTAGTTCCATGCCCCATTAAAAATGTTGTATTACTCTTGGGTTGTTTTGGGTTTTTTTTGAATGGGAGATCCAAATTTCATAGCAGACATTTTTCAGTTATGAAATTTAAAATTTGCAAATGGTCCATGAACCGATTAATTGCCAAGAGATTGGAATCCAATGTTATGCAGCATTGGCAAATACTTAATGACATTACCATTATACCAGAGGCAAATTAATCATTATCTCCTAGTGAACTTCAATATTTCTGATTTCCTTACAATTGCAACTTTTCTTGAATTTTGTAATCAAAACACAGCAGGCACTAAATGGTTATCAATTTTGTGGTCCATTGTTTACCAATGTAATATCATAATAAGAGAATTTTACTAGCGATCTAACAGTACATCACTGTGTCATTCTTTGAGGTGTTACTCACACATATTAGAGAAACAAGATAAATCCCCGCAAGCTCTCCATTCACTGCTGCTGCTTCCCTCCCACTCTAAACATTTCTCACTAAATCTAGCTTTAAGGAAGAAAAAAAAATCACATGCTGTGACCACCTGCTTAGTACAATCTGCTGTTTTCAATACTGTTTGCTTAATATTCAGCCACTGAGACAGTAGATCCTCTATCTCACAACATACTAATGAGCAACCAAGAACACAAGGAGTGTGTTTCTTTGAGGCTTGAGTGTTTGCCTCTCTCTCTCTCTTCCCTAGGAATGAAATTACAAAACAGTGTGAGGACTAAATGGACACAACCTTTCTTAACTTACAGAAAGGGATAATAAGCAGTCTCATCACAGCCCCTTCCCTTTCATGCAGGTGAGAACTAGATGTCTGAGCTGGAAGTTTATTTATTTGATTGGATTTAGAAGCCACCCAGCTCCCACTTGGCTCTGGATGGCTTATATTTAAAAAAAATTAGAAGGAGTACAATGAAAAAGAACACATACAGCAGAAAAAAAACCCAAAACTAACAGATCACAAAAACTTGACAGACATCTAACAGACACCCTAATCCCAGGCCTAAAAGCAAACGCATCTTTTTCAAAGACTTTTGGAACAACTCCAGAGTAAAAGCACACAGATCTTTTGGGAGATGCTTTTGGGAGATGCTTCTCCTGAGCAGGAGATGCCAATTGGCCTCTCCTGCTCAGGAGAAGGAATAATAAGGTGGCAAGGGAGATCCCATGCTATCAGGGCCCTGACGTTATCAAGTCATAGAATTGGAAGGGGATCTCAGAAATCTTCTATGCAGGTCCCTATCTAGAGGAGAATTCTTCATATAATTTATATCATTCAGAAAAAAATGACCATCCAACCTTCACTTCAACACTCCACTGATGGAGCAGCCACAGCTCCAAGAGGCAGCTGTTCCACTGCTTAATAGCTTTCATAATTAGAAAGTCCCTCTGTTTTGAGTTTGATTCTGTCTCTAGAAAGCTTCCATCCATTGGTTCTTGTTTTACTCACAGATGCTATGGAGAATAAATGCATATCCTGTTATAGCCCTTAGGTTTTGGGAGACTGCTATAATGTTTCCCATCAGCCTTTTCTTTTTAAGCTAAACTTACCCAGTTCTTTTAAAAATGATCTTCATAGGATTTAGGCTACTCACCATCTGTTTTACTCTTTTCTAAACTCTCTCCTATTCATCTGCATCTTTTCTGTAAAATGCAAACCAGAATTGGACATGATATTCCAAGAAAGGTCTGCCCAGGTATCATAGAACAGAAGAATTAACTTTTCATAGTTTTGGAACCTCTGTTGATGCAACCTAAGATGGCAGCATAGTGGTGGCTCATGCTTAGTTTGTGGTCTACCAGATGCTCAAATCCTTCTTATAAGTACTCCTTCCCAACCAAATACAAACTTGCCTTCTGAAGTATTAGTGTCTCTCCCAGTTTCGTATCTTCTGCAAATTTGATGAGTATACCTTTAATCCTTTCGTTTAAGTCATTTATGAAAATGTTGAAGAGCCCTTTATCCAAAAAGAACCATTGGATATCTCCCTCCATGCAGGCATAAATCCATTAAGGACCACATATTGGATATTGTTGTTTATTTAATCAATGGCAAATCCCTCTAGTACTGGTACTACCCATCCCATATACTTCCATTTTATCAAGGAAGGTATTTTAACTATCAAATATCTTTCTGATGTCTAAGTAAACCGCATCCCCTAATTTAGTCACTCTGTCAAAAGAAGCAATATTTGTTTGGCACAATCTATTTTTGCTTGCAAGCCTATTGCTTGATAATTTTTTTGTATAGGATTGCGCTTGGTATTGATGTTAAGCAGTTTGATCTGTAGTTTCCTGTGTCCATTTCCTCTCTTTTTTAAAGATTGAAGAAGAGCTAAGGCTGTCTCAAAGATGCTTTTTCAAAAGGCAACTGGACTATATATTTTTTTCCTTGAGTAAGAAGACATTTCCCTTTTCATCCAAGGAGCTTCATCAATTCTGACTGGATGGCAAGGGAATGAAAGGATTAGTTCTGATAGGATGGTGGTTGTGGGGATGCAAGGATTATACAGGTAGTCCTTGACTTACAACAGTTGATTTAGTGAAGTTACAAAACTGCACTAAGAAAAGTGACTTATGACCATTTTTCACACTTAGGACCATTTTTCACACTTAGGACAACATCTGATCATATAATCAGATGCTTTTACAATCTTTTGACAAGCAAAGTAAATGGGAAAACAAGATTCACTTAACAACCATATTACTAATTTAACAACTGCAATGATTCACTTAACAACTGTGGCAAGAAAAGTTGTAAAATGGGGCAAAATTCACTTAACAAATGTCTTAGCAACAAAAATTCTGGTCGTAGGTTGAGGACTGTTTGTAATTCTTTGCAGTCATCTGGTCATTAGCACTCTCTGAGGGTCATTGAACTAACACTATTTCAATCTTCGGCACTTCTTGAATTTCACAAATGTTACTTAGTGGTTCTGAGATTACACGCAACAGCTGCTATATTTAAGATAGGAATTAAGTAGTTAGTATTCTCCTTTTTTTGTCTATCATCATTGTGCAAACTTATTCTGATCAGCAGACCAAAAGTTTCCTTGATGTTTTTCATAATCTTTATATACCACAAGAAACCTTTTTAAAGGGTTTTACTCCTGATTTTCATTGCAAATCATTCCTGAGCATAGATTCAAGCTATTCCCTGGGATTCTGATTTTGTTATATGCTTTTTCCTTTTTCTTAAAAAAAATAGTAATTTTTATTAAACATTATAATTACACCAGTAAAAACTAATACAAAAGTACTATAAAAAGATAAAAATAAAAAAATAGAAAGTGCCAAAAAGGAGGAAAGGGAAAGAGACAAGGATAAGACTATAATATATATAAAAAAAACATTTTGATACTATTAAAATTAACTCCCGAGTCCAGTTTTCAAAAATATCCTTCAATATGTGCATTGTTAAAATACTTAACTCCAATCTGTAATTGTAAGTCAAATTCATATTTTCTTCACCTTGAGTAACAATTTTCAGTTTCCTCTAATGTCCCATTTTCAAAATCTTATGTTTTTTAAAAATATCCAAAACAAAAGCGTTTTCCTATGAGAAGGATACTTGATAATTAATTTCAAACTCTTATTTCCAATTTATCTGAATCCCTAGTCCATTTGTAACTTTCTAAAATCAGAGTTTAATCACCCTTTTGCAAAACTGAAAAAAAGTATTAAAGTTTTAAAACTTGTTTTGTTAAAAACTCTCCTGGTGCTGTCAGACTTGTCATTCCAAAGTTTTGTAATAGCCAATCTAATAGTTAAAAAGCAATTAACAAGCAATTTCAGAAAAGTGATTAGAAAAGGAAGTACATGAATTTAGTAACCTTCCAAAGTGTTAAACATAGTTTGAACAAAATGGCTATTCCCTTGTCTCCTAATTATAAACCTGCTGGAGACTATTATCTTGTGATTTCCTTATGAGGAGCAACTGTCTGGAGCAGTTGTGGGCAATCTCAATTCCTCTCCTTTCCCAGAAAGGTTCAAAGAGCCTTTGTACTCCTGGGTTCTTCATTCTTCACTGTAATTGTCAATTCCACATTTTGCAAAGCCATCTTCAATTCATCATTTGTTCTTGATTTATAGACTTTGCCATTTTGCTTCTCAGTTTACTGGAGAGCCCTTTATGCAACAATGTTAATTTCTTTAGGTAATTTTGATTTCTCATTAATATTGTTTGCATTTTGTCCTTTGTTATCTTATTTTTCAGAATTTTCCTACTTTACTGAACCATTTTTCTCATCAGAATTTTCATTCATTTATCCCTTCTTTCTTTTCCCCTTAGCTTGAAATCTAGAACATTAATCTGACTACCCACAATTCTTCTATTGTTTACAGTATAGTGAATTTCAGAATTACATGGTCATTCTTTTTCAAGGTTTTGCAATTTTCACTTTGTCAACTATTTCTTCCCTTAGTAAGCATTAAACCCAGTATAGTTCACTCTTAGTTCCATCCTCTATCTTTTGGATAATGAAGTTCCCTGCAAAGCACATTAATCTGCAGTTAATTTCCAGTTAACTGATTCCCAGTTAATGTTGGGATAGTTAAAATCTTCCATTATTACCATAGTGTGGTTTCCTGAATGCCTCAGCCATAGATCTGAGAATATTTTATCTATATCTTCTAATTGGTTAGAAAACCTATAGTATACATTTACAATAGTGTCATTATTGTTTATTTCCCCTTTAATATTTATCTAGATCAGGGATCTCAAACTCAATTTACATGGGGGCCACTGGAGGCAGAGTCTGGGTGAGGCTGGGCACTGCTTCCCTTAAGTTTCCTTGTTGCAATGTTGCATCCCTTGGGGTGCCCTGAACTTGTTCTGGTCTTCATCCATTCTTGAATGTTCAGAATACTGTAGTTCAGTTAGCAAAGAGAAGACTGTTGGACAAGCTGTTTCTTCTTATAAAGAGGCCTCAAAGGGCTCATCAGGATAGTTTTCGCCCAGCTCATTTGCTATCCACACTGAACTTGACAGTTGTGCGAATTAGCCAACTACTCTTGTTTTTTTTGAAGATAGTAAAACATGCAGGTGCTATAATACACAACAGAGGCAAATTCTAGAACTGACTCACTAAACACCTATGTAAGCTCAGATTATTGACTCAAAGCTGTGACCTGCATTGGAGGTGACTTTACCCTTGGGACTAGTGGGTATTCCATACCAAATATCTAGAATGAACACTGCCTACATTGCCATGGCCACTGACTGACAAATCAATAGGGTTCCCCTCTCCACTTCTAGACAAGCAGTTCCATAGGCTTCTCAACCAAGTCCAGCAGCTTAAAATTTTGCTCTGGAGTCTATGTTTAGTTTTTATTTAGACTTCATGAATGTGAAATATTTGTTAGTGTAATGAAGAAAAGTAAAGGTTATATCAATTTAGATCTCTCAACAAGGAGGGGGAAATATTTTTTAAGTTCTCCTAAGAGACATATTATTTGGATTGAACTCAATGGGACCCAGCACCTGCTGCTTAAAATACTTTTTCATTCATAAATGCAACAAAATAGAATTGCATTAGGCAAGTTTTATCTTATTTCTTCTCATTTTCAGATATCTGTCCTTTAAATTCATTTTGTCTTCACTTTGGAGAATGAACACAAATGCAAAATTTATATTGTCTGATCAAATTTGTTTGTAGATTATCTATTTTCCCTTCATAGAAAGATTCAACGTGATGTTACAGGGAGATTTTCAATGGTTCCCATCATTTGCTATTGCTTAATTCACCTGGGTTTACCTTACTAATTTCTTGCAAGCAGTTTAAACTTTGCAGCCGTTTGGATGTTGCTGTTCAGCATTTATCTTGATGATGCACACAAACCTGATATTTGGTCTGCGTTTTCTCCGAGTCTCCATCCCTGTGAGAGTCAGTGGCATTTAAAAGCCTACAATTGCTAGAAATATAGTGAAGCTGAAACATTTATTTGATTTCCTTTTTTAAATATACTGTCCATTAAAAAGATAAACTAGAAATACATAAAGAAATAACAACAAGGAAATCTAAGGATCCACTCTTGGGATAATTCTGAGGAGCCATAGGATTTCATAGATATCCCCTTTTAAAAAATCATGGGCATGACTGCAACCTGGATAGGCAGGAATTCCCAGATCCAAATCCTCGAAAGCTGTAGAAATGTAGGGAGTTGGCTGGGAGATACTAGGAAAGAATACCTCCCCCAATTCTCAGTCCCACCTCTATATCTGAAATCTAAAATATGTATATACCAGTCAATGGTGGGTTCTGGATACTGTTCCAACCGGTATGGTTACAACGGGGCCTGACATCGTCCACATGGACGCGCACAGCATGCATATGCATCTTACCCTCCAGCGATGCCTCCACGAATCTCCGGGATGCTCCAGCTGCTCGGCGGAACGTTGTGCAGGCACTGTATGTGCTGTGTGCATGTGCGCAAGCGCCGAAGAGTTTAAAGACAGGTAAGGAGCACGGGCGGGTGGGACCCTCCAGAGCACTGGAACAGAATGGTATCTGGTGCTCCGGGCAGCCGCTGGTATACCTGTACCATCTGCAACCCACCACTGATACCAGTTTGCATGCCAATGTAAACATATTCTGTTTCATGGGGAAACATGGCAACATGATAGAGAAATCTCTATTGTCTCCTTTGCCTTGCAGCCTTTCATTCCCTTGCATATCTAGGGAGTGATGGCTTCTTGAGGAGGTTGTCTACTTTAATATATCCAGAAATGCTATCTGCAATGCTGCCAGGTCACTATATTATCTGAAAAAAACCCCTCCCAATTAATTAATTAAAAGCATGGCATCTGTCCAGAGGTGGTATTCAGCCAGTTCTGGCAGGTTCTGGAGAACCGGTAGCAGAAATTTTGAGTAGTTCAGAGAACTGGCAAATAGGCTGGCCCTGCCCCCACTGACTCCCAGCTGATGATCTTTTGTTGCCCTGAACAGGAGAACAGAGCTGGAAAACAGGTTAGTGGGGTGGGGAGGGAATGGGCATTTTGCAGTAACCTTTCCCCAGGAATGGGGAGGGAATGGGGATTTTGTAGTATCCTTCCCCTTCCACACCCAGAAAGCCATACCGACAAAGCCACACCCACAAAGCCACGCCCATAGTAAAAATATTTGAATCCCACCACTGCATCTGTCCAAAAACAGCTTAGCCACTGAGTGTCGTGTGAATCCAGCCATTTGCATGTTTTTGGTCTATAGTTAAGTAAACTATACTTTAGTTTGGAGAATGAATTCTGCCCCTGCACATAACACTCTGGATTTTTACATGCAATAAAATAAATTACCTTGTAAGACAAGCAGGTACCATTTTGTTTACTTAAGAAGTTTTTCCTGTCCTGGTACTTTTAAGGATGAACATTTTGAAGCAAATGACACGGATCATTGGAGTAACTCTCAATAGCAATCTCCATAGGCTGAGTTGCCGGCTGAATGTGAGAAAAGAGGCTTGCTGATTACTTTGATTAGCCATGCAGAGTGATCACAATCAGGTAGCTTTTTCCTAATTACACTGTTATCATTAGGAGATGCTAGATGGAAATCTTCCACCAATGGGATCTGAGACTCTGCTTCTGTTCAGTTGATTCTCCCCTTTCATTCTGAAGCCCTACTTTGATTCATGTTGGATCATAGATATCTGGAAGAGATTATTTTTAGGAGTTGTTTTTTTATGTTAACCAAATTGTTTTAGTGTGTATGTAGGCATGCATATGTGCACGCATATGTATGTGTATTTATGTGTATATGTGTATCATCATGTTATTTAGGGATGAATTTGTAACTTAGTGAATATTAGTTAATTTTAGCCTAAGGTTTAGGAAAACACTGTTTGCATTAAAATGCAATTTAAAATGGAACAAAAAAAATATAAACATCAATAATCATATATTTTAATCCTAAGCCATTATATTATTGCATAACTGTTACATTTATGAAGGCTTTGTGTCTAATAATCTCCTTGATCCATATATAATTGTCAGCTTTGCTGACTATATTACCACAGCTTACTGCCTCATACCTTCTTAATAAGTGCTTCCAATCAATAATTTTGCCACTGCATAAGCCGCCAGCCAAAAGCAGGGTGTAAAAGCACTAAAAAAGAGGTCATTATAGAGACATGAGTGATAAGGCAGCTGTGCTTGTGTGACAGCCATGTCGCAAAAAATGCAGTTAGGACAATCTTACTGCTCCATGCAGAGTCAATGGCAGTCTCAGCTGAGGGGAATATTTACCTTTAAAAGACAGAATTAACATTCTTGTCAAAAATGCCTCCAATCAGATGGCAATCACCATCTTGAATCTTTTATGCTCCCAGCCTGATGTGCCCAAAGTGGATTTATGCTTAGTGAAATTCTAACTTCTCAGTTCTCTGCATGGGCTCCCAAATAATGAATAGCCTGGCTCTTTAGGTAAAGAGGCATATTAGCATCATTTTGAAGTACGGAGAACAGATATTTGAAAATCCTCACAGAAAGTGTACTTTTCATTGTTGTTGGCTCACCAAATAAAGCGCTACATTGAAGGGTTTCCTTGGCACAAACATTTTTATTTCTCTCTTGTTCCTTCTCTGATTAAATTTTATACCTTTGAGTGTTCCAAGCAAAACATTTCATAGGCAGAGCTGCTTAGCACGTAACTGTGGAGAGCAACTTTTCTCTCCTGCACCAATAAATAAATAACTCCACTGAGTAGAAAAACTAAATGCATTATTCCTGTCCTGTAGACTTTACTAATAGAAATCACATACTTGGGACATTTTTTTTAAAAAAAAGTATTATTCCATTGGGATTGTAGCCACTTATTTAAATACACATTTGGGCTATAATGCTACATGAACTGTTTCCAAAATCTGCAGTATATGGAAAATATGAGTATTCATGTACATTCAATGGTTCTTTCACTATCTTTTCTAATTTTCTATGATGAAATGCACACACTGTTTTTCACCAGGGGAAGTAAGCTATTATTTTGCCACAAATAAATGTGTTAGGCCTATTTATTTTATTTTTAAGAAAAGGAATGATGCCCCAGTCTATTGCAACCAAAAAAAAAAAAAAAGGCAGCAGATTTTTCCCACCAGTGAATTGCAGTACAGAGGTTTTTCTATTTCTGCTAACAGGGCAAGGAGAGGGTGCGACATGTTGAGTAGCCACAACTCCTACTTTTTTTTTTACTAATTAAAAGAAAAATCTAATCATAGGTTTGCCTAAATAAACTTTGGCCCAAAACATGTGAAGTAGTCAGCCAGTACTTTATTAATGGCAAAACAATAATCAAAATTTTAGATATAGTTTTCATCCCAGTGCAGTGGCATAATAATCTGAAAATGAAGAATGTAGTAAGTTAGCCTTTTGCCATGGTCAATTCATTCTCTGGCTTTCCTTAATTGCAGGACATGAGGACCCATTAAGTTGGTCTATCCAAGAAGCGTTACTGATTCCAACCAACACTAGCATTTCTAATGAAAGGCAGTAAATCGAATGATTTACCTCCAGTTCTGAAACATGGAATGACCAGAGAATTACATGAGAGAGCCCCTGTGTAACCGCCTTCTGTTTGGTAATTCCAAGGTGCCTCTTGACTTATCAAGGAGCTCAGGGAAGTGAAATATCAGAAAAGAAACTTAAAATATCAGTTTCAAAAACTGTAGAGATTTGATGAGGAAAAATGTGACTGAAATTGATTCCCCTCAAGACTGAGTTAACGCCAGGCTTCCTTTACACTCCAGTAGTAACTTTTGAAAGCATGGCATCTCCCTAAAGGAGCAAATCCATGACTTGGGAATCCACCTAATCTCATAACTATTGCTGGATTGGCTGGTGGGGGGTGGGTGGGGGCTGTTGCTGAGATCTTTTGTCCAGTTTGAGTGGTGTGCCAATTTTCCTCATTCCTGGTCACAGTGTCCCAAGCCCATGTTACCCTTGGGTTAAATTACTGAAGTCTGCTATACACAGAACTGTCTTTGAAAGCTACTCAGAAGCTACAGTTGGTCAAAAATGTCAGGTGAAAATCGTTATTTGCATGTAACAGTTCTTCTGACTCTGCATTGGCTACCAATAGGCTTCCAAATAAATATAAATTTATTTTAATTTTTGTTTGCTATCCAGAGTTATTTGTTGAGATGGTAGTTATACAAATTGAATACATGGTTGAAGCAAAATGATGGTTTGCACCTTTAAAACCCTACATGACTGGCACCCAGCTATGCACAAAACATCTACTTCAAGTAAATCCAACCAATCCAGTGTGGTTAAGCATCCTGAGTTGGGATATTAATATGAGAGCATGAATAGTTTGCTTCTCCACAATGGCACCCACCCGTGCATTGCAAATGTGGTCAGTTCCATCTTTCCTAACCTTTGGAAAAGTGTCAAAAACTGAGCTATTCAGAAGAGCATTTACGTAGCATTTGTCAAAATTACTCCAGATTGTGTTTTCTAGTGATAATAACTTATGAAATGTTTTGACAATTTTAAGCATTCTGTTTAATCATGTTGGTATTTTATTCTATACCACCATGAATCCATATGGGGTATTGTAGTTTATAAATAAATAATACAAAATGAGGAATTTGACAGTCTCTTATTTCAATGTATCTACTTAATCTTAAGTGTTTTCATGGAAAAGTTATGAAATATTCGGGACATTTTCTCCATTGTGAGACTTTTCCACTATGGGACTTTTATTCACTTAGCTCTGAGGAAGCAATTGCATAAACTGATTAGCAATATAGCTGTAGACTAGCAGGTATATTTTGTATTGATAATTTACTTAGCTGTAAATATGACTGTGTTTGACACAGCCTGTCATATCGTAGTTGTTGGAAAGCAAGCAATAGTATGCTATCTTTAGTAAAACCTTATTAACCTTTGTCTTACTAAAAACTTAATTGATGAAAACCCTGATTGGCTATGGGGTATTTATGAGCCCATTCTCTTTCCTTACTCCTGCCTTTAATTTATTTTGCTTTTCTGTGCTAAAATGATGTGTATCCAAAAAGTGAATAGTAGTGTCTATGTATATGAAAGTAATTCCACATTCACATTGAAAGCAATGCAGAGTTTCTATGCAGTAAATCTATTTTCAAATGCATCAGTGCAATAAAATAACCAGCAAGCTGTCAATTTATTTGTGGCCCACCAAATAATGCCATTCATAGTTCTGCTGTTGGCAGTAAGATATATTACATAAGTTGGGTTTTGGTATTTCACCATATTCCCATGTTATTCATATTTTACTGTAGCCTATTTGTTTTATGGACTCAACATGCTGGTTGCCCATGTGATACCACATTGTTGCTTGGATTATCTACTATGGGTGATTGTATACAACAGTCTTTCAAAAATAATTGCTTTTATCTCTATAGAAATGGTAATTCTTCCACTTTCCAATTACGTCCTGGTCTGTCCTTATCTCCATCCAGTTTTGTCCTTCCTTCTGCTACCTTTCGCTCAATCTCTCCTGATTTATTTTTTAAATCTTTGTTTCTTTTGGAAAAAAGAAAGAGATAATATACGAATGTGGTGTACTTGTATATTATTGTATGTAAAGTTGATGTGTATAATTGAGAGATTGGTGTAGGCAGAGAACAGATTTATAAATATATAAATGGGATCCCTTATTTATCAACAGATGGTCTTTCCATTTTTTTCTGCCCTTTCCTGTTTTGAAGTATTGTTTCTGGACACATACATCTACATGGGTACACTTATATACAGTAGATAGGTCTGTCTCTCAGACACTTATTTATTTGGGAGAAGGAAATCCTCAGGATTACTTTTCAACCTAGAGTGACAAAATGACAAGGTGAGAAACTGGGACGTTGCAAAGGATTATGTTTGTGCGCTCTCTCTCTCTCTCTCTCTCTCTCTCTCTCTCTCTCTCTCTCTCTCTCTCTCTCTCTCTCTCTCTCTCTCTCTCTCTCTCTCTCTCTCTCTCTCTCTCTCTCTCACACACACACACACACACACACACTCACTCACACACACAGTCACTGTGGGTGTGTTCTATCACAGAAAGAATAATATTAAATTCAGGGTCATTTTTTAAAGGTAAATACAGTATATGTGAAAGACTGAATAACAACAACAAGTTGATACCATGTCCAAGAATTTTACAAAATACATCAAGAAATTACAGTTTCCTGCAATAACACCAGTGGAACTGCAAAAAACTGAGCTACTTGAAGCATCATACATTTTAATAAGGTACTTGGCTGATACTTAGGATGCTGGCAGCAGCCAGTACCAACTATTAGCACCAGTCAGTGGTATTTGTGATGTGTTTTTGAATGTTCAGTTGACTGAGTTTCGTGTTTAATGAATAAAGTATATAATAATAAGAACAACAAATATATTGATCATGATGGGAAGAAAACATAATGTACTTGATAGCTATAAAATATGATTCACTATTAAATATAAACTAAAATAATTATCAGTCTCTTTTTAAAGCAAGTGGCAAGTTTATATCTAAAATTGTGTGACAAACTGATTAGTTATGGACAACAAATTGGAATGGTACATATCCAAAGTCCTAAATTATTACCCCACTCAGTATGTCTGCTGAACAACCTTCAGGCCTGGATTAGCTAATTAATCTGAAGTAAAGATCATTTTTAACAGAACCATCAGTTTAATATTATTTATATCAAATGATAAACAACTATAAATAACAGAAGAAGCTATATTCCTCAAGAGTAAGAGGAATATAGATTGACATATTTACAGTCAATTTATCCTCATCCCTATTAATTCAATTACATGAATTTATTTGGGGCTAACTGAGCCCCAAATGAAATTAAGCAATAATGAAAATAAATCAATAATAGACCAGATCTCTGGTCTGCGCTTGCGCGAAGATGGCGGGGTAGCTCTGAAGCTCCGTGTGGGCTGCGGAGGTCGTTGGCATTTTGAGTGCCCCCCTGCCCTCGTTTGTGATCTTGGAGGGCATGGGAGGATGAGGGACCCACCCGGACACCTTAGGGTGGGGTTCGCAACATCGGGGGAAGAGCGGACGGAGCGCCGGCGACTGGAACGCTCGGCGGTGTGAGCGCCGGGCGGGAACTGCCGCAACGGAGGCCGGTGCAGAGGCCGCCGCCCGGACGTTTTAATAGGGCGGAGAGAGGCCGGCTGCACTGAAGAGCTCCGAAAAGCTAAAAGTTGAAAGCAACTTGGTGGCGTGCCGTGGGTGAAGCGGTGGTGAGAGCACCGGTGGCCAGCGGGAATGGTGAGAGAGGCGTGGAGGAAGATGGCGGAGGTGGCGGAGATGCTGGTTTGTTGGAGTGAAGAAGGTGGAGAGAGAGAGTGGAGAGCGTGGAGGGAAGAGGTTGCCGCTGGAGGCCGAGTCGACGGCAGTGGGAGCGCCGGAAGGCGAGAGACGAAGGCGGCGACTGAGGAGCCGGTTGGGGAAAGGCGGAAGGTGGTGGCTGTGAGAGAGCCATGTGGTGGTAGCGGAGAGGCGGCTGCTGGAGACCAGGCTGACGGCGGTGGGAGCGCCGAGAGGCCTTTGGGCGAAGGCGGTGACGCGGGGATTGCGGCGGTGAGAGCGCCAAGGTGGATGTGGACGGCCGCTGACCACTGTAATTTCATTTTCCCCCATGGTCACTCTCCCAAGTCTGGGAGAATTACACCACCAAGGCCTTAATAGGCCCGGAAGAACTGACTGACTGTCTTAAAGAAGAACATGTGACAGCAACCAGTTATGGTCACCCCAATGGTCATCATTGCGAACTATCTAATTTAATTTAATTACATCTATTTACCAATTAATTTATTGGTTTACCCATCCTGCACTTTATTTCACCTGATTTCATCCTACCATCTAATGAATTGACTTGTGTGAATTGTTTTTAACCAACTGCCAACGACTTTTAACATCTGTGCTTTTTAACATCTGTATTGTTCCCATACCCACCCGAGTTTTATATATATAATTATTGAATTTTAATTATCTATTTAAAAATATTTAAAATGTATTCCAGAGCAAGCCTGCTATCGCTGCGAGAGTCCCCGCTCTCGCAGGTATGGCCCCTTGATTTATCTAGGGCACATCTCGATGATGGTATTGTAAATCCGAAGAGATGGGCGAAGCGCGGCCTTAGGGGATTTTTAGTTTTTAACTTATTTAAATTATCTTTTTTAGGGGGTTCAAGGGAGGGGGGTAGATATAGACAGATGGAGATGGAAACAGCAATTAGTAGTAAGGGCCAGGATAGCAGTCGACGGCGGGAAGCGGAAGGCGAAAGGCAGGGGGATACCCGAGTCGTTCCTCAGGAGGGCATACCAATTCAGAGGGTCGTGGGGAGGGGCAGGACCGAGGGGAGACAATTTTCATCCTCCCGGTTGGTGGCACGCAGCCGTTGGTTACAAACGGTCGGGTGCCACAACCCTCGCAGGCTAGGTGGCCAGGGAATACAGAGCCAGGGTCTGCGGCTGATGTTTTGCAACGCCAGGTCCGTTGACAACAAAGCCCCCCTCATTAGTGACCTTGTGTCAGAGGGGGAGCCGGACCTGGTAGGAATTGCGGAGACCTGGTTGGGCCACGAGGGAGGTCATCCCCTCGTTGAAATGTGCCCACCAGGTTACCGCGCATTTCATCAGCCGCGGGCCCTAGGCAGGGGTGGTGGGGTAGCGGTCATTATCAAGGAAGGCCTGGAGCCGAGAGAGACCATTGTGCCGCAGACCTCCGGCTGTGAGTCCCTCTGCATGAAGTGGGGCCTAGGGAGGCAGTTGGGCTTGCTGGTTGTATACCTGGCTCCCCGCTATGTAGCAGCAGCCCTGCCCGAGCTCCTGGAGGTGATCGCTATGGTGGCAGTGGAGACCCCCAGACTTATAGTTATGGGGGACTTTAACCTGCCATCGTTGGGCGAATCATCCGTGGTAGCTCGGGAGTTCATGGCTTCCATGACGGCCATGGACCTGACCCAAGTAATTCAAGGCCCCACCCATGAGGGTGGACATACGCCGGACCTCATCTTCGTCTCGGGCCAATGGAAGAGTGATCTGGGTACAGGGGACATAGACATCATACCCTTGTCATGGTCAGACCACTCACTTCTCCGACTCGACTTTCCGACCGCTGCTCCCCTCCGCGGGGAGGCGGAACCAGAGTTACCAATCTGGTACCGCCCCAGGCGCTTGATGGACCCGGATGGGTTCCAGACAGCGCTTGGGCCATTTCCTGTATCCCTGACCCGCGCCCCGATGGAGGACCTCACGGCCGCATGGAATAGTGCGGCCGTGGGAGCCTTGGATCGGGTCGCGCCCTTGCGGCCTCTCTCGCGGCGGCGAACCACCCTGGCTCCTTGGTTTACTGAGGGGCTGCGGGTGATGAAACGCCGCAAGAGATGCCTAGAGAGAAGATGGAGGGCTAGCCGCTCTGAATCTGACCGGACACAGGTAAGAGCCCATTTACGGACTTACATTGTGGCGCTGAGGGTGGCCAAACGTCATCATTGTGCCACCCTCATAGCATCCGCAGAAAACCGCCCTGCCGCCCTGTTTAGGGTGACCCGTTCCCTCCTTCAACAGAGGGAGCGGGAAGCCCCGTTACAGGGTAGGGCAGAGGAATTTGTGATTTTTCTGCAGGAGAAAACCGCCCAGATACAGAGTGAGCTAGCCCCCATTCATGGCCCAGTGGGATGCCACGAGGGAGATCTTGTTTGGGAGGAGTTTGACCCCGTTACTTCCGAGGATATGGACAGGTTACGTGGGCGACGGCGAGCAACCACATGTTCATTGGACCCGTGCCCCTCCTGGCTTGTACTGGCATCCTGGGAGGTGACACGAGGCTGGCTCCAAGAGGTTATCAACGCATCCTTGAGTGAGGGTTCCTTGCCTGCCTCCCTAAAAGAGGCCATGGTGAGGCCCCTCCTCAAGAAGCCCTCTTTGGACCCAGCTCTTTTGAACAACTACCGTCCAGTCTCCAACCTTCCCTTCTTGGCGAAGGTTGTTGAGAGTGTGGTGGCACAACAGTTTCCCCGTCACCTGGAGGAAGTTGACTATCTAGATCCGCGCCAGTCCGGCTTTCGGCCCGGGCATAGCACCGAGATGGCATTGGTCGCGTTGGTAGATGATCTCTGGAGGGCCAGAGATGGGGGATGTTCCTCCATCCTGGTCCTATTAGACCTCTCAGCGGCTTTCGATACCATCGACCATGGTATCCTATTGCATCGGCTGGGGGGGTTGGGGGTGGGAGGCACCGTTTTGCGGTGGTTCTCCTCCTACCTCTCTGGCCGATCGCAATTTGTGCGGGCAGGAGAGCAGAGGTCGACCCCGAGACCCCTCACATGCGGGGTGCCTCAGGGGTCGGTCCTCTCGCCTCTCCTGTTTAATGCATATATGAAGCCGCTGGGTGAGATCATCCGTGGTTTTGGGGTAGAGTACCATCTGTACGCTGATGACACCCAGCTGTACATATCTACCCCAAACCACCCCAACGATGCCGTAGCGGTGATGTGCCAGTGCCTGGAAGCCGTGCGGATCTGGATGGGAAGTAACGGACTTAGACTCAACCCGACCAAGACCGAGTGGCTGTGGTTTCCGGCTGCCCGATTCAACCAGCTTTCTCCAACGCTGGCCATAGGGGGCGAACATCTTGCCCCTGTGGATGGGGCGCGCAATTTGGGTGTCCTCCTGGATACCCGGCTGTCTATGGAAGAGCAAGTGACAGCCGTGGCCAGGAGGGCGTTTTACCAGGTTCGCCTGGTTCGCCAATTGCGCCCCCTATTGGATCGGGACGCCCTTCGCACAGTCACTCATGCCCTCGTGACATCCCGACTGGACTATTGTAACTCTCTCTACATGGGGCTCCCCTTGAGGTGCACCCGGAGGCTTCAGTTGGTTCAGAATGCGGCCGCGCGAGCAATTATGGGCACCTCTAGGTTTGCCCACGTAACACCGCTCCTGCGCGAGCTGCACTGGCTACCTGTCGTCTTCCGGGTGCGCTTCAAGGTGTTAGTTATCATCTTCAAAGCGCTCCATGGCTCGGGACCTAGCTATCTGCGAGATCGGATCCTGCCCCACACATCCTCACGGCCGATTCGCTCCCACAGAGAGGGGCTTCTCCGGGTGCCGTCCACTAGACTTTGTCAGCGGGCGACGCCCAGGGGAAGGGCGCTCTCTGTGGCGGGCCCGGCCCTCTGGAACGACCTTCCCCCTGATATTAGAACGACCACCGACCTCCGCTCCTTCCGTGTAAAATTGAAGACCCATCTCTTTCGACTGGCCGGCCTTGAATAGTTCTCTCTGTCTTTTAATTACAATTATTTTAATGGGTTTTTAATTTATATTTTTAGCACGGGTAATTTTATTTAATTCTATTTTAAGTAATGTTTGTATTATTGTATATTGTTTTTAATTATGCCTGTGGGGAGAGGGTGCGGTTAATAAATCTCAATTTATTATTTATTATTATTTATTATTATTAACCTTATGCATATTCCTCTCATAAACACACTCACTCAAACTTGTTTTTTGCAGAATATATTTGCTTCTTACTTAAAAAAACCAAACTATATAAATAAGCAACCAGCCTATACCTAGACAATGGGATATATCTCATCTGTATGTATCCATGTTGTGCAAAATATAAAATGGAGTGGTACAGAAATAAAATGTCATACTTGCATGTAAATGAATCAGTAACTTCTTTTCTTTTCTTTTTTCTCTTCTCTTCTCTTCTTTTTTCTCTTCTCTTCTCTTCTCTTCTTTTCAGGTTGAAACAGTTTCATCTAAAAATTTTAGTAGCTGGCATGAGAAGAAATGACTCATTGGAAAAGACCCTAATTTTGGGAAAGATTGAAGGCAAAAGGAGGAGAAGGGGATGGCAGGGGACAGGACAGGACTGGACAGGGGCATTGGTGTGCTATGGTCCATGTGGTCATGAGCAATTGGACACATCTTAGCGACACAACAAAAACAAAAGTATTTAAATTCTCTGAAGGCTCCCTAAACTTTATATTTAATTACCCATTTGCAATTGATTGGAATTTGTCCTGTGATCTTGATGAACCTCTGAGATAAAAAGAACAACAGGGATTAGCTATGGAATGAGGATTCCTGACCATAGGTACCCATTCTTGGTACACATCATTAAACCAACATGTAACTGCTGCTTAGAAAAGAAGAAAGCCAAACTACAGCAATGCAAAAATTAATTGATTAGCACAGCAGAGAGGTGCTATCAAGTGATATGAAAACCTCTTTGAATCATCAATGTGATTGAGTATTTCAAAAGCAGCCTCATGTGTGACATTAAAAGACATTAAAACATATCTTTTTTGGATCCTCTTTTAAAAAATTGATGCCATGTAGTCAGTCTATCTGTTTATGTATTTGTTTAAAGCAGGGATGGGCAATGATTTTTTCCCAAGGGGCAACATGAGAAACAGGGACTCTTGGGGAGAGCTAATACCACCATGCCCTCTCCCCTCTCCCTACACCCCTCTGCTCCCCACACCGTTGTGGGTTGTATAGGGACAACCAAAGGGTTGGATGTGGCTGATGGGTCATAAAATGCTCAGATGTAGTTTATAGGGATTTGGCTTGTACAGAACCTCTCCACAAGAGAATAAGGAAATGCATTGGGAAGCGGGGGGAGAGTATGATGATGGCAACTGATTTTATTCTCTACATCAGTGACAGCTAACCTTTTTGGCACTGCGTGCCGAAACCTGAGCGTGCTCATGTGTGCATGAGCATTTGGGTTCTGGCCCACATGCACACAGGCCATCTGCTTTCTTCCGGGTTTCTGGTCTTTGCGCAAGTCTTTAAAACTTTGAAGTCAAACGTTGAAATCACGCAAAGTCTTCCAAACTTTACATTTTTCACGAGAAGACCAGCTGATCAGCACTCATGCATGCAATGTAACCCAGAAGAGCAGCTGTCAATGGCGTGCATACCCACAGAGAGGACTCTGTGTGCCATTTATGGCACGTGTGCCATAGGTTCACCATCAGGGTTCTAGATGAACTCAAATGATACATAAATAAATATATATCGCTCTTGACTGAATTGCTGCTAGTATTTGTCTCAGCTGATTTTGGGGGGGTAGAGTGGCCAGCTCTTCTTTTCTTTCTATACATTCGATTTCCTTTCTATGCACAAATTCAGTTTTAAGCTTAATAAACCCCTCAGAACAGGAGGATTCCTCAAAAGTCTTTAAGAATGGCAGTTAAGGGAAGAAAGGACCAAATAAGGGAGTTGAAAGATACTTGGGTGTCCGTGTTCATTCTTACTGAAAAAAGGATTCCTCATAAACCTTTAAAGGGGAAATAGAGAACCAGTTATCCCATTCTAGTCATTGCTTCTCTCTGGTTTTGTCAGATGGGTGACCAGGGCAACCAGGGGATGACCAATGTGATATTGTAATGATCACATGATCTCATGGAGCCCAAGTAAAGGCTTGGCAGAAAAAAACAGTTGACTTCACGAATGTTTTCTATTGAACGATTTTGGAAGAGAGCTTTTTCAACACTTGACTTAAACACATGAGATACGTTTGGCTTAGCCATATAAAACACGAATTTTGAACATGTTTATACGTGGTTCAAAATCATGTGTTAAGATGCCCAAATAGGGCTTTAAAATAATTTACTTGTTTAAGAAAACAAATATGCATATAGATATGTGTCTGTGACAGCAAATGCCTAAAATATTGTGAATGTCAAAACTCATATACACCTAAGGGAAATGTGTTTGGAGAGCAAGAAACAGAAGGGAGGTAATGTTTCAGCACAATGAATAATTCATTCAGTTAACTGTGAGAGACAGAGTAGGAAGAAACAAACAATATATTATTTCAGTGGAATTGTTAACTGTGGGGAAACAATTCAGTCTCCTAGGACATTCTGCTGTGAACTTTGCTGTCACCGTACTTCAACATTAAAATTCAGGGGGATCTTCCAACACGAAGTTGCTATCAGAATTCATTAGCAAACTTGACCTGTGGAACTAGGTCTGAGATCAGCCTCTCACCACTAAAGTATATGTCCACTCTGGTCTTTATGTTGTCTTCTGTCTGTCTGGATTAATTCATTAACTTTGGTTGGTGGTTAGTAATGAATTTCATCCACCCTGACGAGGTTTGTAACATGCTCTGCATGGAAAGATATCTGATTACATTTCTCAGCTATGTCTACTGAAAACAGTTTTTTTCTTTATTCAAATCTATCTGGCATCTACCAATCTAAGAAGTACTCGATCAATTAGAGGACATTGATGTAATAATTCCTTTTTGCTTATCCCTTGGAAAAATACTAAGATTGAAGAAAAAACAAAGGCATGTTTCCAATCAGTAAAAAGCAGGTATCTGGTTTCAACCACTTTAAGGACTGATCATAAGCATTAGAGTGCATTAGATGATTAAGTAATACTTCATCCCTTTGCTAATAATTGACTTCTGTTATAATCTGGTGCTCATGTTTTTGGAATCTCACTGAACTTAATGTAACTTCTGTCATACAGGGACATAGGTGACTTACTGCCAACCTGTCTTCCGTTGAGGACCTGTACACTGCACGGGTAAAAAAGAGGGCTGTGAAAATATTGACAGACCACTCGTATCCTGGACATAAATTGTTTCAACTCCTACCCTCAAAATGATGCTACAGAGCAGCGTTTTTCAACCACTGTGCCGTGGCACACTAGTGTGCCGTGAGATATTGTCTGGTGTGCCGTGGGAAAAAAGCTATTTTGACATTGCTCCCATTTTCCACTACATATCTGTGTGAGATGAGCTTTTCAAGCCTGATTGCTATAAAAACTAAAGACAGAGAGAGACTGAGAGCTGTTGACGAAGGGCTACGTGTGTGTCTTTCTTCGATTCCTGCCAGAATATCAGCTTTGTGTTCAGCCAAACAGGCCCAGGTTTCGCACTGAGTAAGTAAACAGAAATATGAACAATTATAAAATACTTTTTAACATTTTCTAATGGTGGTGGTGTGCCTCGTGATTTTTTTCATGAAAAAAGTGTGCCTTTGCACAAAAAAGGTTGAAAAACACTGCTATAGAGCACTGCACACCAAGACAACTAGATACAACAAGGGATTTTTCCTGAACACCATCACTCTGCTAAACAAATAATTCCCTCGCCACTGTCAAACCATTCACTAAGGCTGCATTACTATTACTATTAGTCTTCTCCTTGTTCACTCACCTCCTCCCACTTATGCCTGCAGGACTGTAACTTTGTTGCTTGTATCCTTACAATTTATACTGATATTGATTGTTTCCTGATTGTTTATTTGTACCCTATGACTATCATTAAGTGTTGTACCTTATGACTCTTGACAAATGTATCTTGTCTTTTTATGTACAGTGAAAGCATCTGCACCAAAGACAAATTCCTTGTGTGTCCAATCACACTGGGCCAATAAAGAATTCTATTCTAGTCTATTCTAGTCTATTCTAACTTTAGTGGGCTGCAAACTGACTGCAAGAAGGATCGGTAGGGAGGAGATAAATCATTTTTCCTCTTTTTTATTTTTCATCTACTCTGAAATGCTTTTTCAGCTATGCAATGAGGTAAGTACTATGAGGATACAGAAACTTTGCATCTTTTCTTGCCTGCCTGAAAAAAAAAATCACCTGCTCTTCTAAGGGTGCTTTTG
This sequence comes from Rhabdophis nuchalis, assembly GCA_039707465.1. Lineage (NCBI taxonomy): Eukaryota > Metazoa > Chordata > Lepidosauria > Squamata > Natricidae > Rhabdophis > Rhabdophis nuchalis. The sequence continues at coordinate 137,179,629 of CM077644.1, read as the reverse complement.
TGCTGAAAAATAACTGAAGGGGAAAGGATTCAGTTTCCAGAGTTGCAGCTTGCTTTGACTGATATGGCTTAAGGAAAAATAAAAAGAATAAAAGAACAATGGAATTTAGTGTAATATGCAGTTGTATTTTGGAACTCAATGTGGAATTCCGCAATTTTTGCATACATTGTTTTGACTGCAGATGTACAATAGAAGGAGTTTGCAATTGTAGATGAATGATAGCGATAAAAAGGTGTCTTGGGTGTAAATATAATCAATATTTTATTGCTACTGTTGTCTTCATGGAGCCTTAAACTGTGAATCAGTATGTATTTTTTTTCCTTCTGGGCCTCAAATAACAAAGAAAGGTCAGAACTAAGATGTTCTTCTTCTACCGTCTGCTTCAGTGAATAATTATAATAGAGGTTGCGACATAGTTTATATCCCCAAGATTACATTCTGTTTTCATATTCCAGCTGTTCCTAATAGTAAATCCTTGACTACAGTCAAATCATGCTTAGAATACTCTTCCTCATTAGACTGTTATGTCAGATATAATTTGTATTGATATTTTGGGTTTAGAAATGGTTAGTTAGTGCTCAGAATTATGAATAAACTGACTGGTGCAGAAAAGAATAACCATATTCCAAGCTGCATCCTTTTGGCAAGGAAGAACAAGCAGACAGTTAAACTGGGCCTTCTCTTGCTAATTGTTTTGTAGCTTTGATACCTTGTTAACTGCTGGGAATGGATATGGCAGGCAAGAGCCGTTAGAATTCCTTTCTATGGCACCAATTAAGAAATAAAGGTAAATGTAAAGATTCCCCTTGCGCATATGTGTTAGTTGTTCTTGACTCTAGTGGGCAGTGCTCATCTCTATTTCAAAGCTAAAGAATTAAGAAATAATTCCTGCTTAAAGGATATTTCTGAACTGTGTACCCATTGTGGAAATGATTTAAGCTCCCTATTTAGAATTGTTTTACAACACAGTGAATGGATGGCTTAGCCATGATCTTGATTCTAGAACATCATGCTCTGACTGGCTTGTGAGATCCTTGTAGATAGTTCACTAAATCTTTCAGCCTTTCAGCAATAAAAGTACTGGAGATTGATGAATCACACATCTATGGCTGTGTTCTGACATCAGTGTAACAACCAATATATTAGAGTCTAGTAAAAGAGTGCAAAAAAAAACACTTGGGTCACTAAGTAAAGAAGAAAATGGATCAATAGCACCTCATGTCAGTTTAGTGTTAAAAGTTCTTCTGAATCTCTTCAATTGATAATTTACCAGCAAACAGCTTCTTAAAAAACATTGTATTCCCCTCCCTATATTTACTTATTTTATGATTTTGATAAGCAGCTACAATCCACAGACTCTGGTTGGCATATAATAAAGCAAGACTTAATGAAACCATACTGCAATACATAATTTCCCAAAACGACTTGCATTAAGGTTCTTTCTTTCTTCCTAATGTTTTCCTACAAATGCATGGTCTGCTTTTTTATTTATTTATTAGCCAAATGTTGATCCATTGGTTGTGAGAGCAATTAATTGACTGGGTTGTCTCCTGAACCTGACATTGTGGGCTAGACAGTAACTAGTCCAAGGTTACTCAGGCAGTTTTCATGCTTCAGGCAGGACTAGAACTCAGTCTCCTGGTTTCTGGACTAGCTCATTAACCCCTGCAACAAACTGGCTCCCAGATTCCATTAAACAATTAACTCTGGTTAATTGTATGGTGGAATAGGGTTGTTCTGACAGTTTTATGACATGCCAGGAAGGAGAGAATTACATGATTCTCAGGGGGGGGGGCGCCTGTGTATGGGTGCCTGGTCACAGTGAGGCCCTCAAGATGCATACCTGGATGAGCTGATTGAACTTTGGCAAAGTGATGCCTGATGTTTCTGGAGAAGGAACAGGAAAATAATTTCCATATACTCCCAAAACTCTTCAGGCAAGAAATATAAGACATTTTGTAAATTAAAACGAATGCTTAAAAAAAAAAAACTCCAATAATTGTGATAAGAACTTGTATGCTTATAGACTGCTGAGACAAATATGCCCAGAAATGGGTAAAGGTAAATGTCAGGGTTCTGAGTAACACCCCCAACGAAAGAAGAGTCCAAGGCTTGAGTTTCCTCAAAGTTCCATTTTATTAGAGACGTCATATTGGCACATCTGGGAAAACCCGAATCTGAAAGTTTCCAGGTTTTCCCCACCCAAAAGAAAGTTCAAGTCCCTGCCCAGCACCCACATGTCCATCACAGGATCCAATAAATCAGGCACCATTCGGAATTGGAGATACCTCCCAACCACCTCATCGCAGTTGCATGGCAAGGTGTCCTTGACTCTCTGAGAAAATAAGGTTATTTTGACTATATATCACCCACACTCTGTATAATCCCCCCTCCAATTTCCCCATAGTAGAAAATGTGGCAGGAAGCCCCAAAGGTAAAAGATAGCTTCCATGTCTGACAGTATAAAGATACTATGGTATCTAAACCCTCTGAGGTATACAACCATGTACTTAGACCTCACATCTTACAGGAAAATGTGGAGATGCAAATGGAGAAGACTTCCCCTTTATATTAATTATTAAATTAAAACAATCTGCCCACCTGGGCTATTTCTGATGGAAATAAAAATGGAAAAAGACACCATCCTTTCTTTCCCATTCTTCAAAAGTACAAGCCAAGCCTCTCACATTGCTCTTCATTGGCATCCAGAAGGTGTGAGAGTAGAGGAGTACAGGAGCCACTGATGTAGTTGAGCTAATGGTTGCAAAATATGAACAAGAATTTTCTGTTAAAGCCATCTCAAGCCCAGCCGGTTGTTTTCTATTCAAAAGTAGTTACTTCTTTGGTAGATTTCAGAATTTTTTTTATTACGACTAAGATTACCTTGCTGTGTGCAACTTGTCTCTTTATGAGAGGATTCATCACTGAACACATGGAGCTGAACATCACCTCCCTCCCCCTCCCCGATGTTTTCATTTCCCTTGATCGTGGTCCTGCATTGTTTATAGGGATAAGAAATGTCAGGGAGATTTTGCTGAATGCAGTGCAGAACTGGAACTAAAACCTGCATCACTTGGAGAGTTTCCAAAAGAAGTTTATGCTTTTTCTCCTGTTTGCTTAATGTGCTGTGTCGCACGTGAAAACAAATTAGAATAAATTGGTAAATCTGTGCATTGTTGGACATGTAATTAGGTCAATGGGTTTGGTGCACCAAACACAAATCACCAAGTAAAATGAGCTCTTTGTTACACACAGTCATTTTTTTCTCCATGAGATCCATTATAGGAAAGCAAAGCAGAATGATAATAATATTTTGGGTGTTCTTACTTACTCTCCCATCCTTTGGGATAGGAAAGCTATTGTGAACGGAGTGAAGTGGACTGAATGGAGAGTGATTCTGCATATAGATGCATTTCTGAGATGCACATGAAATGCTGAATCTGCAAAGCAATATTTGACTAACAGGTTTTCATTCCCTCCTTGTTGGAGGTGGAAACATTCTCTGTTTCACTGTGTATGTATGTATGTATGTATGTATGTATGTATGTATGTATGTATGTATGTATGTATGTATGTATGTATGTACGTACATTCCCTGGAAGGAATTGTGGGCAAAGCAGGCTTTACAACTGTAACAGAAGAGAACTTTACTTTACTTAACAAATGTATTATAGAAGATAGACAGCACTCAGCACTTAGGTCCTCTCCAAGAGGAAAGTCAAGAATATTGCACAGATGACACTGGAACAAAAGCAGAAAGAAGCGACCTGAACTTAGTCTGTTAGACTAAAAGCTGGTAGATTGATTTACAAAGAGAGGTGGTGAAGTAGATCTTGTAATTGTCCTTAATGTCAACCAGCTTCTTGTCAAAATAAGGTACTAAAGAATTAGTGCCATTGGAGTCACGTGTCCAACGCTCCTTAACTGAATTGGGATTCCCATCCACCCTTCCAGCATACCTTAACTAATTGCTTATAGATCTGAGTTGTGATTTTTTTTTTTTTACAGCTGCTGCTGGAATGGCTCAGAAAACAATCTTTATCTATCCTGAGCTGCTGTTAAGGCTAGTTACTTTTATGGGGTACTGCTTTGGTGGAATCATTCCATTCCATAAGATCCATAGGGACAGAATGAATCATTTTGACCACTGAATGCAATCTACTGCTCAGTGCAGGAATCCAAATGAAAGTGTCCCCAATAGAGGATTGCCAGTGCTCATCTTGAGCATATCCATCAAGTAAACATATTTGAAGAAGCCCTTTAGGTTCTTCTGAACATGCTTTGTTAGTCTCAACTCATTCTGACCTGCAGTTTTATTGACATCATTTCTACAGATCTAGATGCAGCTTTGAAAGTCATAAAAAGATCACATAAGGGACAGATTGTGATGAAGAAAATTTAACACTTAGTAGCCACACAGACAGATTTTCTCCATGACAATCTGTTCCTAACCTCATCTTTTAGGTCTTCCAATAGTGTAGCTATGATCACTGACCCTGAGGCCATCCACTTTGCTGCTCATTGTGCTGTTCTCCACCTTTCCCTGCCTTCTCTAGAAAGCTATGTCTTCACACAATACTTCTGAATGACACAGCAAATACTGAAGAATATAATACTATCAGTTCTGGGTTACAAAATGAAGCACATTTTATAACAGAAAAAGAGATTTTAAGTTGCTCCTGGAAACTGCAGTCCCAGCCACCAGATAGGATCTTAATGTTTATTTAATGCCCTCCCTGAGCTGACATTTTAGCTCTCAAGTCTGATGGGAGCAACAGACATCTAGAGCCATTAATTAAAGTGTTAGTGACCTCTTTCCAAAAAAGTGAGCCTTCGAGGATTTCCCTCTGGTCCATGTGTGCTTTGGACACATGGCTCATGTCAACTCAAAGGGGAAAAAAGCCGCACTCCTTTCAATCAGTCAGTAGCTTTTGTTGTTGTTGCCTGTAAACAAAATTGAAATGCTCTTTTCATGTGCAAATGGGAAATATTCATCCTAAAGAATTTTACATATTTCAAATAATACAAAAATATATAATTGTTTTGTTGGAACCCTGTTTTTATCCACATGTTTATGCTTGCTGAATGGAGTACAGCTAGTCCTTGATTTACAACCATTTCCATTCCTAAGCAAGGCAGTTGTTAAGTGAGTTTTTCTCCATTTTAGGACCTTTTTGACACAGTTCTTAAGCAAATCACTCCAGTTGTTAAGAGAATCATGCAGTCATTAAGAGAATCTGGATTCCTCCATTGATTTTGCTTCATGGAAGCCAGCTGGCAAGATTACAAATAATGATCACATAAACCTAGGGATGCTGCAATGGTCATAAGTGTGAAAAACAGTCATGAATTCACTTTTTTCAATGCCATTGCAACTTTGAATGGCCACTTAATAGATGGTTGCAATTTGAGAATCTGCTGTACCAGTAAAAATATCTTGGTATACAACCTACCACTCTGGTCTCTTAGATTTGGCATATAGCTGATAAGTCAATAAGTAGATATGCAGTAAGGGTCTAGTTGCAAAGTATCTAGTCCCACAATGCAGAAGATAAGTTCAAATAATTAAAGGAAATATTAATAATTCTCTTTCATTTCATAGTTAGATAGTTTGCAACTGCCCAAATAAATGCACAGTGAAATTTCCAGATAGTCGTATATCAAGCAGATAACACAAAAGGGACCAAGCTGGCTAGATAACTTCCCTTCCTATTGATCATCTAATGCAAATCTTTAGAAATTACCCTGGTAGGTCGCCATGATCCAGGGGTGGGTTCCTGCCAGTTCTAACCTCTTCTATAGAAGAGGTTCCACAAATCTACAGTGCCGTTTAGAACCAGTTCCAGCTCCCTCCCCCGCCTGTCCACATCATCAAGATGAAGAGCGAGAGGAGGAATTCTGGGAGTTGAAGCCCACAAGTCTTAAAGCTGTTAAGTTTGAACACCCCTGGGGGTTTTTTTCTAAAGGGTTAGGGGTGCAAGGGTCTTGTAACTTGACAGCTTTAAGACTTGCGTGCTTCAAATGCCAGAGTTTCTGAACCAACATTTTGGTTGCTAAGCAAGAGCGTTGTTAAGTGCGTTTCACCACATTTTACAAGTTGGCCACGCCCACCCAGTCACATGGCCGGCAAGCCACACCCACAAAGCAGGCCACAACTACAGAAGAGGTTCTAAAATTTTTTGAAACCCACTACTACCATGATCCCATTCAAAAACTTCCAGGAAGTCCTACCTGCTTCTTGAAGACATTTCACTGCAGAAAATTCCTTCTCATTTGTATCCTACATCCTTAAATTCCTGTCTATTGGTTCTTGATTTACCCTCGGTTTCAACACAGAAACAGGTCCACTCAGTCTTGAGTAAGAATGCCTTTCAAAATTTTGCAGACTGCTATTATAAACAGTAAGTGAAAAATAATGCCTGTGCCTCCATAATTTTAATTCATATAAGGATGTTTTAATAAATTAAACAGAAAAAAATATTCTTTGATATTTGCCCAAATTTACTTTCCCATATAATTACCTCATGCACTCCATGCTTCTACCAATGATGGACAATCTTTTTAAAGACAGCACCAAAGAACTCCGCTTCCTCACCTGAGGCAGTTAGATGCCCACAGAGATACCCCTTTAAATTTTGTAGGAGTTGTGTGTTGTCCCTATTGTAGATGGGGTAAGAATGCAAAGAGATGTGAGGTGCAGTGTTGTCATTTGCAGCAAAACTACTCTCGTTTTGTTTCCAAACTCTGCTTAATTATTGTTTCAAAGTTGAGTGTTGCAATGTAGATATCAATATCTGCCATATTCTAAAACACAATACACTACTCAGTATCAGTGTTGAATTGATTTTGGTCTTTGGTTCAAAAAAACCTGTTTGAATACGATTATCTGTATCTCAAAAAACTACAAGGAAGAATGTTCCTGCTGAGGCCTGGGTTTTGATTTATTTCCATCCCCTCTGTGAAGCTTTGTGTTGATATTCCATGGACCAATACTTCCTTTTTCGGATATAATGATGAGCTCATCTTTCATCAAAGGTCATAATGCTATGAAGAAACTCCACATCTTCATTCTCAAAGCACGAGAATGGTTGGCAAATATTAAGCTTTTAAAGCTTTCATTTCTGCTGTCAGCATTCAAGGAGCCCATCTTGCAGAATGTTCCCAATATTGAAAAAGATCAAATAATGTGACCCATGTGCTCTTCTGGAAATGCCAAGCTTCACAGCAATTTCTCTTCAAGTGATCTGCCAATTGTCTTTAATCAGCTCATCAACCTTTCTTATGTGAAACTCATCAGCTGTTATCACAGGTCATCTACTTTGTTCTAGCTACAGAAACCAACTTTTCCCAGTCCACAATCTTTACATTTTTTTGGCCCAATGGTTCACAATACTCATACCAACCCAGCCTGATTCAGTAGGGAATCTTGCTCTTTCAATCTCACTCCTGTTTTTGTAAATGCATTGGCCTTTTCAGCTGCTGCATCACACTGTTTGCTCAAATATTATATCTGTGTTCAAAAAGGAGAAAAAACAAGATCCAGAGCACTATAGGCAAGTCTATTGTATATTGACATTAGGGAGATTTTAAAGCAGATCATAAATAAATTGCTCTGCAAATAACTTGAAACATTGCAGTAATGTTGCATTGCAATAATAACCCTAAGTCAGCATACATTTATCAATTAATAGTATGTTTACACTATTAAAAGATGAAACAACCTAATTCTAATAGTCTAACATAGGGTAGGAAAATCCAGCCCATCACTTGTTTTTATAATGCTTGTGAAGAAAGAGGAGGTGATTTGTCAGACCCGAACTCCTGATGTCCTGCATGGTGGAACAGCCTCAGTGGCTGCCATGATGGTGCTGCCCAATGGCTGCCATGTTCCTTGGCCTGTAGATCTGTGAGCTGCCCCTGTGGAGTTCAAGGACAAGGAGGATATGGCCCCTTGCAGAAATACATTTCCCAACCTCTGGTCTAGCAAGTAATTTTATTTAGGCAATTCTACAAACATAATATATTTGGACTTCAACAATGTAAATGAACATTGATAACAGCAATGGAAATTAGTTTACAGTGAAATCAATTGTGTCTCAATTAAATAGATAAATAGCTAGTTCAAAAATCATAATCAAAGAACATTTATCCCCTGCTACTATAATTTGCAGTTCTGGGCCTGCATTATTTAACATTTTATGAAAGAGGCAGCAGCCTCCACAGCAATGTCCAAATGGCAACACATGAATGGTGACTTCATCACCAAAATGCGACCATTATACACTTCTAGCCTGAAATTTGCTGCAAACATGTAAAGTATGTAAGTTGTGGCATGCATGTGTATGTTTATCATCACATGTTTCCTCATTTGCCTCCCTTTTCCTTCACAAATACCTATGAAGACAGGAAACACTTATCAAATGTATAATGACACAATATTGCATGAATTTTGACAGGTTAATCAAAATGTCTTATTTTAAAAAAGAATTTGTCTATTAGAGATAAATGGAAACAAAAATCACATGTAGAGGTTAGGATGAGATATTTCTGGCTTGAAAAAAGTACTTGTGAAAAATATCTTGCAACAGTATAGATTCTAAGTGTAAGAAAGTATAGTAATTTTACCTGAAAAAAGATGTCAACACTACTATATAAGTATGTAATTGAAGCTCCTCTTTTTATTCTGCCTTAGCTCCCTGTTTAACTGTGATTCCCATATTGCAAATGTAGTCAGAAAGTGCAAATAGGAAATGGGATTTGAAACATTTCTATATGATAATCTGTAATTTGGAAGCGTTGCCACTCAGTGCCTGTTAGTCCAACTGGCAAGGAATAGAATAGAATAACAGAGTTGGAAGGGACCTTGGAGGTCTTCTAGTCTAACTCCCTACCTAGACAGGAAACCCTATACCATTTCAGACAAATGGTTGTTCAACATCTTCTTAAAAACTTCCAGTATTGGAACATTCACTACTTCTGGAGGCAAGCTGTTCCACTGATTAATTTTTCTAACTGTCAGGAAATTTTTCCTCAGTTCTAAGTTGCTTCTCTCCTTGATTAGTTTCCACCCATTGCTTCTTGTTCTGCCTTCATGTGCTTTGGAGAATAGTTTGACTCCCTCTTCTTTGTGGCAACCCCTGAGATATTGGAACTCCGCAATCATGTTTCTCCTAGATGTATAGATAACATCTATGTCAATAATCCATCCTATTACTACTTCCAGAACATGACTGTTTTGGATTAAGTTTTGAAATAGGCTAATAGTATTCAAAATTGTTCTAAAACTGGCAGAATATGTTCTCTGAAATCGTCCTTACGTCCATAGTCTAGCAAAGGCAGTACTGACTTGAAGAAGGAGCTCTCTTTATTTTCTATAGGAATGTATTACAGATCTACAGAGTTAAAAAGAATTATTTAAGTAGCAATTAACCTCTTAGTTTCCCCGTCACCTGGAGAAAGTTGATTATTTAGATCCGCGCCAGTCTGGCTTTCGGCCCGGGCATAGCACCGAGACGGCATTGGTCGCGTTGGTTGATGATCTCTGGAGGGCCAGAGATGGGGGTTGTTCCTCCATCCTGGTCCTATTAGACCTCTCGGTGGCTTTCGATACCATCGACCATGGTATCCTATTGCATCGGCTGGGGGGGTTGGGGGTGGGAGGCACCGTTTTGCGGTGGTTCTCCTCCTACCTCTCTGGCCGATCGCAATTTGTGTTGGCAGGAGGACAGAGGTCGACCGCGAGACCCCTCACATGTGGGGTGCCTCAGGGGTCGGTCCTCTCGCCTCTCCTGTTTAACACATACATGAAGCCGCTGGGTGAGATCATCCGTGGTTTTGGGGTAGAGTACCATCTATACGCTGACGACACTCAGTTGTATATATCTACCCCAAACCACCCCAACGATGCCGTAGCGGTGATGTGCCAGTGCCTGGAAGCCGTACGGATCTGGATGGGAAGTAACGGACTCAGGCTCAACCCGACCAAGACCGAGTGGCTGTGGTTTCCGGCTGCCCGATTCAACCAGCTTACTCCATCGCTGGCTATAGGGGGCGAACATCTTGCCCCTGTGGATGGGGTGCGCAATTTGGGTGTCCTCCTGGATGCCCGGCTGTCCATGGAAGATCAAGTGACAGCCGTGGCCAGGAGGGCGTTTTACCAGGTTCGCCTGGTTCGCCAATTGCGCCCCCTATTGGATCGGGACGCCCTTCGCACAGTCACTCATGCGCTCGTGACATCCCGACTGGACTATTGTAACTCCCTCTACATGGGGCTTCCCTTGAGGTGCACCCGGAGACTTCAGCTAGTCCAGAATGCAGCCGCGCGAGCAATTATGGGGACCGCAAGGTCTACCCACGTAACACCGCTCTTGCGCGAGCTGCACTGGCTACCTGTCGTCTTCCGGGTGCGCTTCAAGGTGTTAATTATCATCTTTAAAGCGCTCCATGGCTCGGGACCTAGCTATCTGCGGGATCGGATCCTGCCTCATACATCCTCACGGCCGATTCGCTCCCACAGAGAGGGACTTCTCCGGGTGCCGTCCACTAGACTTTGTCAGCGGGTGACGCCCAGGGGGAGGGCTCTCTCTGTGGCGGGCCCGGCCCTCTGGAACGACCTTCCCCCCGATATTAGAACGACCACGGACCTCCGCTCCTTCCGTCTTAAATTAAAAACTCACTTTTTCTGTCTGGCCGGCCTGGGATAGTCTCCCTGTCTTGGGGTTTTTATTGGGTAGCTTTTAGTATAGTTAGTTTTATGGGAATTTTAGCACAGGTTAAGTTTAATTTGGTTTTAGAACTGTTTGTATATTTTTTATTGTTTTTATTCTACCTGTGCACCGCCCCGAGTCCCCATGGGGAGAGGGAGCAGTTTATAAGTATTAAAATTATTATTATTATTATTATTATTATTATTATTATTATTATTATTATTATTATTATTATTATTATTATTATTATTATTATTATTATTATTATTATTATTATTATTATTATTATTTCCCAAATTAGCTTTTCCAAGGTGGTCCATGCAAACAAGTCTTCAAAGCCAGTGCTGCAATGGCAGTAATATAACCTGGAGATTTTAAACTGGATACAGCCCAGTGGTGGGTTGCAGGTGGTATGCCTTAATACGGGCGTACCAGAGCCTGCCCAGAGTATTGGATACAGTTCCGGTACGGTGCTTCGGAGGGCCCACCCGCCTGCCCGAGCACCTTATTGGTCTTTTAAGTCTTTTGTGCTTCTGCGCATGCGCACAGCGCATACAGCACCCGTGCAACACTTCGCTGAGTAACTGGAGCGTTGCGGAGGCTCACGGAAGCGCTAAGATGCATGCATGCACTGCATGCGTGTGCATGCGTCCATGTGGTGGTCCCATTCCAACCGTTCAATCTGAAACCCACCACTGATAAAGCCACAGAATTTCCACCTTGTTTGACTGAGCTTGTTTGTTGACTCTTATTTGTTCATTAAAGGTAAAGGTACCCTTGCACATATCTGCTAGTCATTCCCGACTCTGGGGTGTGTGTGTGCTCATGTCCGTTTCAAAGCCGAAGAGCAGCACTTTCCGAAGTCGTCTCTGTGGTCATGTAGCCAGCATGACTAAATACCGAAGGTGCACGGAACGTTGTTACCTTTCCACCAAAGGTGGTTCCTATTTTTCTTCTTGCATTTTTACATGCTTTCGAACTGCTAGATTGGCAGAAGCTGGGACAAGTAATGGGAGCTCACTCCGTTATGCAGCACTAGGGATTCGAACTGCTGAACTGCCGACCATTCTGATCGACAAGTTCAGCATCTTATCCACTGAGCCACCATGTCCCATTTGTTCATTACTCTTGCCATTTATCAAGTGCTTCCATGATGTTCCGTGAATCTAAAAAAATAGAATGTTTTCATTTAATCTCCCCCAAAATAACTTCATTCAACCATTACAGGTTGCTGTGAGCATGGGAACAAATAAAAATTTGGGACCCTGCAAATGAAAAACTAAAAAGAAAAGCTAGCTCTACATATCACCCTCTAGAAGTGGCCTTCCAAATAGGAAGAGTACTACTACAGGGAGATCACCCCAATCCAGCATCCATCTAAAATAATAGTAGATAACAAAGATCACAAGTCCAGGAGAATGCTTAAAATTATTCCTATTAAGCCTATTATAGATGGAGATAGTCCTTATACAGCATTGAAAGCCATTTTACAGCCAAATTATGGCTAAAGCTATAGTAAAGTGATTGAGAATCTCATCTAAAAGTGCTCAAAGCTAAAACTATCAGCTACCAACCTCATGCCCAAGGACAGGTTGTTTGTGACCACTTAATAATTATTAGAATATTCAAAGTCCAAGAAGGGCTTCTCAGAAGCAATCTGCAGGACTAATTACATTTTACAACATGTAATTAGCGACAGAGTTTGTGACTTCGATCAGGGAAAGTATTAAGACAGACCACAAACTTCAATCTTCAAAATTGTAAGAGGTCCCATCACAGGTCTCTTAAGTCATATCTAGTTTTAGCCTCTGAGAAATTGAATTATTGTATAGCTGTTAGTGAGATCCAGTAATTTTATGATGCAAATGAAATGAAGCTTTACTTTGCTGAAGTACCCTACTCCCTGGAAGCTCTAAACTACAAATGAGCTCATCTAAATTAAACCACTAGGACTGACTGATTCATAGTAGCTTATATCAATGCAGATAATGTTTCTAACCCCTGCAGCCAATGTTCCATTTGGATTATAAAGTATAATTATAATCTTTCGGAAACAAATGGTCAAATGCTAATTTTTCATGTAAAATTACATTCTTTGCTTAGTCTTAAAGAAACCCTGAGTTTCTATCACACAGAAGTCTCTGCTTGTGGGGGCTGGGCAGTTTTCTAGGCACTATGGATCATCACTTTATGTCTCAATGTGTTTGAAAATTAAAAGGCTAATGAATGGAAGGAGGTGGTTGAATATCCTCAAGTTCTAAGAGATGAACATCCTTATCAGATTTTGGGTCAAGCTCCATCATTGGCAACATGCATCCACTGTCCCTATGGAATCCCCAGTGCCCATTTGCATTTAAATTTAATACAACTACAGAATAAAAGTTACTAATCTAGTGACAACTAGACAACTCTCCCAAAACATCTACATTTTCACAAGTTCATGAGATTTACATTATTATAACAACAATACTTAACTTGGGCCATCCAATGTGATATGACATGACTTGAAATTGTCCACTATACTGCAAGCAAAGTTGAAAGAGATGCCACATGGGTAAAACTAGGGGCACCTATCACTATGCGTGCTGCTGCATTCTGAACCATGTAAAGCTTCTGGGTAGTCTTCAAGGGTAGTCCTATGTAGAGGTCATTGCAGTAATCCAAACATGAGGTGACAGAGGCATGAATGACAGTGAGCAAGACCTCCTGGTTTGGAAAAAGGGCAAAATTGGTGCACCAGACAAAGGGTGCCTTAGCCACAACTGCCGCATACTTTTTGAGTATGAGAGGACCCCTAAATTCTGGACTAGGTCAGTCTGAGGAAGAACCACCCTGTCCCAAATTAAAAATGGCATATCATCTGGACTTGGAAGGTTACAGAATTCAGTGGCATTCACAGTATTGGGTGCCCATAAGTTAGCACAAGTTACATCGTTTTTGTGAGAGCTGCACTGACTCCAGGTGCACTTCAAAGTGTGGTTATCATTTTTAAAGCCATATATGGCATGGGACCTGATTATTCGCAGGACCACCTCTCCCTAAGAATAGATGTCCATCTGAGTAAATCAGATGGGGTAGGTACACACCAGGTCCCCTTCCTGAAACCTTGCCATCTAGTGGGATCCCCAAAGTGTGGTCCTTTTCTGTGGCTGACTCTACTTTGTTGAACATCCTCCCACAGATCCCCACTAGCTTTTCAGGAAGTCACTAAGACATTTTTTTTTACTCAGGTACTGCAATAGGATTGTATAAGTCAGGGGTGTCAAACTGGTGGCCTGTGGGCCAGATGTGTCACGTGCAGACCATGCCCACCCCAGCTCCTCAAATGAGAAAATGTGAAATGTCACATGATGGCAATTGACACCGCGAGTGTCAGCATTTCAAATATCATCCAAAATTAAATCAGAGTCCAAGGCAAAGTATTGCTCTAAGTTCCAATTTATTAAGAGAAACATGTTGGCACATCTGTGGAAAACCGAATCTGAAAGCTTCCTGGGTTTCCCCACCCAGTTGAAAGTTCATGACCTTGCCCCCACACCCACAAGTCCATCCCATGGTCCAATCTCCCACTGCCACGCTGGCAGTTCCACCCATCCACTTCCGGTCAGGTGCAGAGGTGCCAAGAGAAAAGATGACCTTGGGCTTCTAGAAAGGAATTTTTTATTTTGACAACAAGACATTCTTCTCCTTACTATTCCCCCTCCCAATTCCCCACTAATGAAACAGCATAGAAAAATAAGAGAGAGTGTGGCAGGCCAAAGACCCTAAAAGGAACCACCTGCAGGCCTGACAGTGAGTTTGACACCTGTGGTATAGGTAGATAGTGTGGAAGGAGGACAACTGAACCTGTTATGGGGCATCCCAAGAGAATAATTAAGTCATAGGATTTTTGTTTTGTTGTTTTCCTGTGTTGTGATTGTTTTGTTCATTGGTTTCATTGTTGGGAGCTGCCCAGAGTTGCTTGAGAGAGGTGGCCCAATAAACAAACAAGCACATAAGTAAATAAGCAAAGGATGCTGACTGCCTTTCAAAATAGCTATTTAAGATAGGGCCCCTAATACAAACCATGTCTGTGATGCTTGAGAAGGAGGAGTTTCATGCTTTCCTTTCCAATCAGCTTTTTCTGAACAGTTGTGCTTTGTCCTATGAATAAGATCAGCAAGAATCACAAAATGCTGAGCAAACATTCCAGTTCACCAGAATTCCCTTAGTTGGATTCAGGATAAACAAGTGTGGGCTGGAATGGAAATGGAGAAGGATGCAAACTGCTGAGTGTGTCAGATGCTCCAGTCTCATATTTCTAACTGCTTCAAAATGGGAAAAAAATATTGTTTGTTTTCTTGACTGAACCGGGTTAGATTGGCTTGTGCAATAAGTCTCCTTTTGATGATACACAGGAGACTTGAAACTGATTCCAGCACTAATTACAACCCATGGATTCCTTTTGAAACAGTAGAAATTAAAGTTGGGTCACAGGTTCCCTATGGTAACTGTAGGGGAATCAGGAATGGGAAACATATGGCTCTTCAGATGTGGCTGGATTCCAATTGTGGCAGCATGATCATTCATCCAACAACATCTGGAGAGCTACACGTTTCCAACTCATTTGCAATTTAATGTATGGTGTTATTGTTATTTAAGACTCGGTTCTCGCTGGACTGATAAAGATTCCTGAGACTATTATATATAAAATGCCACCTGCAAGCTTCCCTTCCTTTCCCTCATCAGTGAAGAGATCCACCTCCTTGCCAGATCCTAGGAAGACAATTAAGAAATGTTTTGTCCTACTATGGTGGAGGATACATTTATCCTAAGTGCAAAACAGTTTAATTGATGGAACTCTTACAATCCCATCACTTCTATTTTAGTAAACCTTATGATAGAGAAACCTTTGAGAATTGCTTTCTATTTTTGAAGGTTGCCTCAGATGGCAGCTACTTTTATTTTACAGAGACATAAACTACCCCTGCTCAGGCTTACAGTTTGGACTGGAATTACAGTCTACCTAATGGTCTAATTGCTCCCTGTGGGTTGGAAATCCTTCATCCTTGACCAGATAGAGGTAGTCTCTGACTTATAGCCATTTTTAGCAATTGTTTAGCAATTGTTTGAAGTTAAAATGGCACTGAAAAAAGGGACTCAAGACTGGTCCTCACACTCATGACCACCATTGCAGCACCACCATGGCCAAAATTTGGGTGCTTGATAACCAGCATGTGTTTACAATAGTTGTTGGATCCCAGGTTCATGTGACCACCATTTGCAACCTTCCCAACCAGCTTCCAACAAGCAAAGTCAATGGGGGAAGCTGGATTCACTTAATGTCCATGAGGTTCACTTTGCAACTGCAGTGATTTGCTTAACCATGGCAAACAGATAGTAAAATTGGATACAACTCATTTAACAACTGCCTTGCTTAGCAACAGAAATTTGGATCCCAGTTATTTTCATAATTTGAAGACTAACTGTAATTGAAGTATTATAGACTACTTCATCCTGCCTGACAAACTAATGATACAAGAGATTGATTTCCCCCCCTCTTTCCTACAGTCTTGGTATATTATGTTACCTGGGATGAAGCTGTTCTAATCCCTGGATTGGATCTTTATCATTGGAATTGCATGAAGAGGCCCTGCCAGCTTTCATCTACTTCAGGGATATCCAACCTTGGCAACTTTTAAGACTTGTGGACTTCAACTCCCAGAATTCTCCAGCCAGCAATGCTTTCTCCACTTAAAGAACAGCATATTCCTGGTGTAGGAATTGCATTATTCCATCCCATTACTAAATCTGCACAGTTGGGAAAACAGAAAGCAGTATGTTGTTCAATGGCTAAGAAAGAGCTTGTAAATTATGATCAACTGGTAAATTATGCAACTATAAGCTGCATAGAGTATTAGATATGCCTTCCTCTGGACATTACCCTATAAATAATTGGATTGTGACCTATGAAAGATGTGATAATATATTTATTAGTTTTAAAGATGCCATAACATTAATTGTTTTGATTCAGAAACTAAACTCCTGGTCTTCTTTGTTGTTCTGAGCAAAGTTTTATCCATATGTTTTTCATGAAACTTTCTAGTGAATAAAATAGTGTTCATGTAGTAAATCTATTTCTATCAAATGTTTTCATCCTAACCATTTTAACAGACTGCCATATTTCACCATCCCTATTGCTTTCTTGAATGCAACATGTTAATCAATGTTATGCAGCTGACTGAATAATCAATTTTTCATTACTACTGATGACTCTTTTATATATAGTTCACGAGAGAATAGGACATTCATAATTAAGCATAATCAACTGTGATGCTGTGTTTATAAGAAAAGATGTATTATGTTGTCAGCTACATGCTGAGAAATTCTTCAAAAAATCTAAATTTAAACAATATTTGAAAGGCTGAGCCATATGTCTCAGCTATGATATTTGGTTACCCCACTGTCTCAAACACACACACACACACAAACACACACACGCACACCCACCCACCTTGGAATACTTTTTAAGTAAAGAGTTGACCTGGAGCCTTTGTTATTGATAATTTGACCAGATGTTTTCAGAACCTCACTATTCCATTAGTTCTGAAATCTGGGCAGCCATTCCGAGGTGGGATTCACTTACCCACACTACTGGTTTGCAAATGTGAGTGGGTTCACACGTAAATCCCAAAGGTTGAGAAGAATTGCCTTTTATCTCACCTGAGTCCTTTACTATTATGCTTCACTTTATCATTCCGGATTCCCATGTTTTTACAACACACACACAATTTTATAGATCACAATCACATATGAGTTTTACTTTTTATATGCATTAAAAAACTACAAATATTATGACCTTTCATCCTAGGGGAATTGCTCTGAACTTTTGATTTTTATGGTTCACTTTTTCTGCAATTTCCCCAAAACTATAATCCTTGAAGTTTTGTTGCACTTGAAATTTATAAAAAAAAACAATATAATCTCAGCATCTTTATTTTCAGTTCCTTTCCTATTGATCCCCGATGTGGAACCTGATTTTCCAACACAGTCTCAGAAATAACAAAAAAGACAGATCTGTCTTGTTTCATTGATGTAATGGTTTTATTGAATTTTTTATCATAACCCAAGATCACTTCCCTGGTCACTGACTTCTCATTCAGCCACCCCATCAGCTTGTAGATGCAGCTCTTTTCTGATGTGTCTCTCTGTGTGTGTGTCTATGCATACTTCAATGTGTATCTCTTTATATTTGCTTACATCACCTTTTTTTGCCATTTTAATATTGAACTGTTTGATTGACCTGCAATCATGTAAAGGTTAAAACCCTTCATGTTCTTTTTGTATTCTTATGGCTCCATATGGATTTTTTTCCTATCTCTTCCCACCATTGCAGAGAACATTTCTGTGTCTGAAACTGGTGTCTTGTTGTGTGTGGGGCTTCAGAGCAAGCAAAAGTGGGGTGAAAGAGGAATCAATGTGAACATATGATGTCTGGTGCTTATGTAGATGGGGAGGAACAGGAGTTTAAAATTTCCTTAATGAGCGGGACTTAAAAAAAGAGACAAAATGATTTCATTGGCACCAGTACGTTTTTTCCTCCTCCTCTTTAATTATGTGTGTGTGTGGATTGCAGGCAGTACGCTCCGGTACAGGCGCACCAGAGCCAGCCCAGAGCATCGGGTACCATTCTGGTATGGTGCTCTGGAGGGCGCACCCGCCTGAGTGCCTTACCTGTGTTTTAAGGATTCTGTACCTCTGCACATGCGCATGGTGCATACAGCGCCTGTGTGACACTCCGCTGAGCAGCTGGAGCATCACGGAGGCTTGCGAAAGCCTTGCTGACAGGTAGGATGCATGTGCACATTGTATCGGTTGGAACAGAATCTGGAACCCACCACTGGTGTGTATGTGTCAGTGATAGGATCCTGCCGATGATCGCATGTTTTGCGCATGCACGCTCACTTTGCTTGGGCCTGTGCTTGACATGCGCTGTGTGCGCGTGCAAGTTTTACCAAAACTTACCTTCCATGTTATTTCTTGGGGAATATCACAGCTGAGGCACGGCAATCCACACTGCCATGCTAATGAGCTGCGCATGCGTGACGGATGGCGAGGCGTCCCTGAGTGCGATAGCGACTGGCGGTTCTTTTGGCATCGGAGGACGCAGCCGGCCCCTTTTGAACATCTAGGGGGGTCGGCCCAGCAAGTTTAGAGACCCGCCGTCACACCGAGGCTATTTTGGTGCCGGATGGTGTGACGGCTGAGACGGGAGAAGCGGAGAAAGATCGAGTGGTGGAGCTGTGGAGTGGCGGAGAGGCGCGAAATGGCCGGCGGGTGCGTTTGGTGGAACTGGCGGCAAGAACAGCACAGCCCTGTCTTTAAACAGCGCGGCCGGAGTGTGCGTCCTGGTGGACCTGGTGGTAAGATCAGCCCAGCGTGGCCGGAGCATGTATCCAGATGGGCCCGGCATCAAGAACAGCGCGGCCCCAGTGCGGCCCCAGCCCCGGCGCGGCCTTGGCGCTCCCAACACTCTCCAATGCCCCTAGCATTCCCAGCGCCCCCTCAGCGAAACATCTATGGCTGGGGGGCGGCGAGTAGAGACCCGGCCCCATCAGAGTGATGGGCAGCGAGAGGCTCGGCCTTGGAGCGGCCCGGTAGGCCTGTTAGGCCCGACAAAAGATCTCCCCCCTACGGCAATAACATCACCCGGGTGGAGGGTGCGTGATAAATGGCAAGAGGCTCGGCCTTGGAGCGACCCTGGTAGGCCTAGTAGGCCTGGCGAAAGATCTCCCTCCCCCAGAAATAACATTGGCCGTGGGATGGTGGGTGGCGAGTGGCGAGAGGCCTGGCCTTGGAGCGGCCCGGAGCGACACTGATATGGTCTGGCAGGTCTGGCTGGGGGAGGGCGGGCGGTGAGTGGTGAGAGACTAGGCCTTGGAGCGACCCTGGTAGGCCTGGTAGGCCCGGCGAAAGATCTCCCCCCCCAGAAATAACATTGGCCGTGGGATGGTGGGTGGCGAGTGGCGAGAGGCCTGGCCTTGGAGCGGCCCGGAGCGACACTGATGTGGTCTGGCAGGTCTGGCAGGTCCAGTGAAAGACCCCCTCCCTCCGGTATAACATCTCCGGCAAACATCTTTGGGGCTGGCAATGGACGGTCTGATAATAGACCTTTCCACTCCTCCAGGAACATCTGCCCACCTCAATGTCATCTGACTTATTTTATGCACCACTATACCATCTGACTGTATTATATGCACCACTATACCATCTGACTGCATTATATACCTCTCCTCTATTCTGAACTCAACTTGCAATGTACCAACTTAGGCGCCCTCCTTGTAAGGCCAGGCTGGTTTAAATGCTGCTATCATACTCGAGGACAGATCTCCTCTGTCTGCGAGAGTCTCCCCTCTCGCAGTTGTGGCCCCCTTGTCTATCTGGGGCCCACCTCGAGGATGGATTATTAGATCCAGAGAGATGGGCAAGACGCAAGCTCAGGGGGTTTCTTGGTAAATTTTTAATTTGACTTTTAGGGGGTTCCAGGGTGAAGGGGGGGGTCAGTCAGGCGGGGGGGGGGGACAAGCTACAGGGCCGGCCGGCAGAAGTAGGGAAACGGAGGAGGGGGGGAGGTCGTTTCCATAGAGGGATTTCCCATCAGATCGGTCCTGGGAAAGGTGGTGGGAGACGGGATGGGCATTATCTGTTGGAGAACCGTGGCCACTGGCTACAGGCGGTCACACGCTCCAACCCCCCAAGCTCCCATCGCAGATTAGGAGGTCAAGGACCACAGAGCTGGGGCCCTAGGCTGATGTTATGCAACGCCAGGTCCGTGGTACAAAAAGCCCCCCTCATTTATGACCTTGTGTCAGAGGGGGACCTGGACCTGGTGGGTATAACAGAAACCTGGTTGGGCCACGAGGGAGGATTACCCCTCATAGAAATGTGCCCACCAGGCTACTGAGCCTTTCATCAGCCTAGGGCCCTAGGTAGGGGTGGGTGGTGGTGGTGGAAATTATGGTTAGGGAAGATCTTGAGCCGAAGGAGACCACGATCCCTCAGACGACCAGGTGTGAGTCCCTCTTTGTGAAATGGGGCCTAGGGAGGCAGTTGGGCATGTTAGTTGTATACCTAGCTCCCCGCTATGTAACAACAGCCCTGCCCGAGCTCCTGGAGGCGATAACCGAGGCGGTGGTTGAGACCCCCAGACTGTTGGTCATGGGGGATTTTAACCTGCCGTCAGTAGGCGAAGCCTCCGGGGTAGCTCGGGAGTTCATGGCCTCCATGACAGCCATGGACCTGACCCAGGTAGTTTTAGGCCCCACTCATGAGGGAGGACACCCTGGGTCCTTTTTGGAGAAGGTGCGGCGTACAAATTTGAATAAAATAAATAAATAAAATAAAGAGGATACAGGTAAGTAAAGCGCAAGGATGGGCGGGTTGGGCCAACCTGATCATTGGAGTGAACCGGTTTGCTCTCAGCTGATTGTCAGAGCTACCAGTTTGCCTGAACCAGTCTGAACTGGCTAAATCCCACCCCTGGTGTGTGTGTGTATAAAGCCAACTTCTCATCATATCATAGCTCCAATCCATATAAATTGGGGTGGGGTGGGGGCAGCTCAGGTGCATGTTACATAATTCAAATAATATTAGCATAGAATCAGGAAAGGACACTTAAGCCACTGTATCCAGCTCAGTGTAGGAATCCAAATCCAAGCAACCCAGAGAGAGAGAGACGGCTGCTTAACATCTCTGTGTGATCCTATCCAGTGAGGCAGAATTCACCCCTCTCTGGCTAACTCTTGTTCTTAAACAGTTTTTTCCAACATTAATTCAAGATCTGCCTTCTTGTAACTTAAGCACATTATCCAATGTCCAGGAATAATAGAGAAGATCTTGGTCTTTTTTTTTTGGGTGTGTGAGGGGGTTACATCATCCTTCAGTCCTCTGAAGGATCAGGGACAAGGGAAGTTTAATTACCTCAACATCTGTTGAGATACAAACTTTGCCAAGCGTGGTGCTTCTAGGAAATGTCTGATTTATCTTTCTGACTATTTCCTCTTTCAGAGGGTGGAAGAAAGCAAAGAGGATTAGTTATTCTTGACTTGATTCAAACCGACATATGAGCTGTTTCTCTGTTTTCAACTTTAGATGTACCAGACCCTATTGTAAGACTGGGGTAAGAATATCTTTTTCTAATATTATAAAGCATTGCAAAATTGTTTAATTCTAAGAAAACCAATTATGATACATTTGAATTCCAATATAGATTGGAAAAAATCATTTCCACCGTTATGAAAAATCCTGATTTTTTTTAATCAATTCTTATCCAATTAATTTTCCATTAGGGAAAAAAATTGAAGTGGTTAGATGAGCTAGTTCTTGCTCAAAGCTGTCACTCCTTAAATGGAGGAATTGTACCCTGTTGAAAGAGACATCTGTAATGCCTCATTGAAAACAATGGATAATATCCACATTTGGATGCATTTTCACTTCTTGTCTACAATGTCTAACAGTAAGAATGTCTGAGAATCTCTATAGAGTTTCTCCTTAAGCCCATGAATCAGAGAGTAGAATAGCTAAAAACACCATGTAGATAAGGAAATTGGTTTTGCATTTGGAAATCTTTTAAAAAGAAATTAAATAAACTATGTAAGATCATAATCAAGAAATGGCACTATTCTGCTAATATATCATGAATTATAACAAAAAACAAGAGTTCATAAAAGTAGCATTAACTGGCTGCCAAAACATAATAGTAAAATTCTCAACAATAATACTTATAGCAATAACTGCTAGTGAAACCTCTTCAAAATTAAAAATAATAAAAAGACCTCATTAGTCATATCTAACTAAATTTTATTAAGCCTGAGGCCAAGAAGGCATATTTTATAAGAGAATTCTACTGTAAGGAAGATGCTATGTATGATACCATTAAATGAAAAACGGAATAAAAAAATTAGATATAAAACAAAAGTTGGGAACCAAAGGCATAACATATGGAGGAAGTTACCTGTGATACACAATACCTTGGCTCTGTCAATTATAGGAGGAAAATGAACATGCCATAGTAATAGATTGCTGTAGCCTTCGGGCCATGGAGTAGTAGCAGTTGCATTTATTTTATTTTTCATGCACGTATAACTAGCTGCAGAACAAAATAATGAACTCCAACTTCGAGGAATTAATGTAACAATACGATTTAAGAGCATGAATGAAAGACAGAGCTTCAATACTCACATGAGCCATAACATTCAAAACAATCGTTAGGACATCTATCTAAATAACAGCACTTTGTTGCAGTAAGAATTAAGAACTAAACCAGCTGCAGACTAAAACCCTATTAGAAAGGGAAAAGAAAATTAAAAAGAAATGTTGTGGTACCTCTTTATCAATATGTAAACCAAACTCTAGGCAGAATTCTGGCACAAATTGGTCTAGACCAGGGGTCTCCAACCTTTGCAATTTTAAGTCTGAAGGACTTCAGCTCCCAGAATTCTCCAGCCAGCAAAGCTGACTGGAGAAGTCTGGGAGCTGAAGTCCTTCAGACTTAAAGTTGCAAAGGTTGGAGACCCCTGGTCTAGAGGACAGATTCTAGTTGGGAAACAGCTCTTAATCTTGGCCTGAGTGACTATTGCAAGAGGAGGAAGCTATACTACGGAGAGAACATCCTTTTCCTTCCTTGATCATGGCAATATTCTTGTTTAGTAGTTCCACCATTCTACCTCTACTGCAGTGGAGATGACAGGGCCAGGGACACCACATAACCACGACTGCCATTTTGCCTTTAATGACACCTCTTCTGATGGGCACTCCACCACACAATATATGGAGTACTTACGTTGTCATCAAAAAGATCTGGATTTTACTCTGATAACTTAAAACAATTCATTTTCATGGCCAGGAGCGGCTGGTGCCAAGTATGGCTGTGGAGCTATGAATTGGACAGCTCCCTGCAGGCCGAGCAGGAATAATAGGTGGAATGACCAATACACAGTTTTGGGGGAAGCATACAGGCTACCATTATCTTTGCCTCTTCCCCAAATGCAGATAGTTCTTGACATGCAACCATTTGTTCAGTGACCATTTGAAGCTATTACAGCATTGAACAAACGGCCTTATGACCAGCATTGCAAGTTCCCCCCACCTGCCTATCTCACCCTATTTATGCCCTTTTGGTCGCCTGCACTCTGCAGCTCTGGCTGTCCTAGCTGACTTCTTCTGTTTTCTTGCTCCTATCTGCTAACCAAATATGCCCAGCCTGGCTGCCGTATGAGGCTTTCTTTCCAGGTGGTTTCTTTGTAAGATGGGGGAGATAGTTTCATGTGGTCAGAGCTGCCTTGCAAAGGACCAGGGATGACATACCTTGTCAACAACGGGAGCAAGAAGATGGTGAAAGTCAGTGGAGTACAGAATATCAGGAGTCATAGGGTAGTGGGAACGCAGGGTGGTAGTGAGGGCAGCTAGGTTGGAGTAGCTGAGGATTCCTGAGGCAGTGGCTTTCGATGGTAGTGGTGGGCAAGTAGCTTTGCACCATGCCATCGGGCTTTCTGAAGTGTCCTTTGCATCACAGGGCTGGGACTTCCTTGAATGGCTACTTTATTCTGAGCTTCTGTGCTGTAAAAGGCCTGGGTTTTGCACAGCACTATGGTTCTGGGGCTTCTTACTGCCCCAGAACTGTGATACATCAAGAATCCCTGAGCTGCAGTATGGCAACCAACCCTAGAGCCATGCAGTTCTGGGACTGCTTGCCACCCTGCAAGTCAGGGTACAGAGTTGCCAAAAGGGCAAAGATGGGAAGAGGTTGGTGGGTGGGTGGCGTTAGATGCAGGGGTGGGTTTCAAATTTTTTAGAACCTACTCTGTAGGCGTGGCCTATTTTGTGGGCGTGGCTTGGCAGTCATGTGACAGGTGGGAGTGACCACCTTTTAAAATGTGGTGAAACTCATTTAACAACGCTCTTGCTTAGCAACCAAAATTTTGGACTCAATTGTGATGATAAATTCTTTCTTTCTTTCTCTTTCTTTCTTTCTTTCTTTCTTTCTTTCTTTCTTTCTTTCTTTCTTTCTTTCTTTCTTTCCTTCCTTCCTTCCTTCCTTCCTTCCTTCCTTCCTTCCTTTCCTTTCCTTTCCTTTCCTTCCCGTTGGGTCACTGGCAGCGGTGGGCCAGATTTACTTCCAGGTACGCCGGTGGAACCCCCTCTCACCGGTTCTCTAAATTTCACCAACCGGTTCTCGCGAGTAGGTGCGAACCTGCAGAAACCCACCCCTGCGTTAGATGCAATGTTTTACCTAACTGAGACTTGGGGCTGGAAGGGACCAAGTGATATTTGAATCTGCAATTCTCAGTTAACAATGGCAACAGAGTGTTGTGGAGATTGTTATTGCTAAGGGATGTGGTTATGTGACATCATGCTTAGCAATGGAAATTCTGGTCCCAATTATGACTCTAGGATTTAAATTATGTATTTAATTCCACCACCTTTCTTTTCTTCATCTGCATCCTTTCTGTTTCCTTCTGTCATCTGACTCAACCTGAATTGAGGATAAAATCGCTCAGATTCGGAGCGAGTTGGCCTCCACCGAAAGTGGTCCAGGTCTTGAGACAGTTTTGTGGGAGGAGTTTGACTCTGTTACTTCCGAAGATATGGACAGGCTACGTGGGCGACTGGGAGCTACCACATGTTTATTGGACCCGTGTCCCTCCTGGCTTGTACTGGCATCCTGGGAGGTTACACGAGGCTGGCTCCAGGAGGTACTGAATGCTTCCTTGGGTGAGGGGCTCTTGCCTACCGTCTTGAAAGAGGCGGTGGTGAGACCCCTCCTCAAGAAGCCAGCATCCCTGGACCCAGCATTGTTGGTAAATTACCGTCCGGTCTCCAACCTTCACTTTCTGGCGAAGGTTGTAGAGAGTGTGGTGGCACAACAGTTCCCCCGTCACCTGGAGGAAATTGATTATCTGGACCCGTGCCAGTCCGGCTTCCGACCCGGGCACAGCACTGAGACGGCATTAGTCGCGTTGGTGGATGATCTCTGGAGGGCCAGAGATGGGGGTTGTTCCTCCATCCTGGTCCTATTAGACCTCTCAGCAGCTTTCGATACCATCGACCATGGTATCCTACTGCATCGGCTGGAGGGGTTGGGGGTGAGGGGCACCGTGTTGCGGTGGTTCTCCTCCTACCTCTCCGGTCGATCGCAATTTGTGTTGGCAGGAGGGCAGAGGTCGACCTCGAGACCCCTCACTTGTGGGGTGCTTCAGGGGTTGGTCCTCTCGCCACTCCTGTTCAACACATATATGAAGCCACTGGGTGAGATCATCTGTGGTTTTGGGGTAGAGTACCATCTCTACGCTGACGATACGCAGCTGTACGTATCTACCCCAAACCACCCCAACGATGCCGTTGAGGTGATGTGCCGGTGTCTGGAGGCCGTGCGGGCCTGGATGGGAAGGAACAGACTCAGACTCAATCTGTCCAAGACCGAGTGGCTGTGGTTTCTGGCATCCCAGTACAACCAGTTGACTCCATCACTGGCCATAGGGGGTGAACATCTACCCCCTGTGGATGGGGCACGCAACTTGGGCATCCTCCTTGATGCGCGGCTGTCCATGGAAGATCAAGTGACGGCCGTGGCCAGGAGGGCGTTTTACCAGGTTCTCCTGGTTCGCCACTTGTGTCCCCTATTGGACCGGGATGCCCTTTGCACAGTCACCCATGCACTCGTGACATCCCGACTGGACTACTGCAATGCTCTCTACATTCAAATTAATTCAAATTAAGATTTATTAACCGCACCCTCTCCCCACAGGGACCCGGGGCGGTGCACAGGCATAATTAAAAACAATATACAAAATACAAACATTACTTAAAATAAAATTAAATAAATCTACCTATGCTAAAAATATATAATTAAAACCCATTAAAATTTGTAATTAAAAGACAGAGAGAACTATTCAAGGCCGGCCAGTCGAAAGAGATGGGTCTTCAATTTTACCCGGAAGGAGCGGAGGTCGGTGGTCGTTCTAATATCAGGGGGAAGGTCGTTCCAGAGGGCCGGGCCCGCCACAGAGAGCGCCCTTCCCCTGGGCGTCGTCCGCTGACAAAGTCTAGTGGACGGCACCCGGAGAAGCCCCTCTCTGTGGGAGCGAATCGGTCGTGAGGATGTGTGGGGCAGGATCCGATCTCGCAGATAGCTAGGTCCCGAGCCATGGAGCGCTTTGAAGATGATAACTAACACCTTGAAGCGCACCCGGAAGACGACAGGTAGCCAGTGCAGCTCGCGCAGGAGCGGTGTTACATGGGCAAACCTGGAGGTGCCCATAATTGCTCGCGCGGCCGCATTCTGAACTAACTGAAGCCTCCGGGTGCACCTCAAGGGGAGCCCCATGTAGAGAGAGTTGCAATAGTCCAGTCGGGATGTCACATGGGGCTCCCCTTGAGGTGCACCCGAAGACTGCAGCTTGTCCAGAATGTGGCCGCATGGGCAGTTATGGGAACCTCTAGGTTTTCCCATGTAACACCGCTCCTGCGCGAGCTGCACTGGCTGCCTGTCGTCTTTCGGGTGCACTTCAAGGTGCTGATTATCATCTTTAAAGCGCTCCATGGCTCGGGACCTAGCTATCTGCTAGGTTATTATTGTTGTTGTTGTTGTTGTTGTTGTTGTTGTTGTTGTTGTTGTTGTTGTTATTGTTATTGTTATTGTTATTGTTATTATTATTATTATTATTATTATTATTATTATTATTATTATTATTATTATTATTATTATTATTATTATTATTATTATTATTATTATTATTATTATTATTAGGGTCCAAGGCCCTTGATATATCAGAGTTAGTTAAATCTTTATGGCACACCAAACTGAAGTACCTACAACTGATTTCTCTTTGATAAAATAAAGATGCAACCCTTTATATGTTCTGCAGCAAAAAGTTTTCTTTGCCTTTTGCACTTTTCATACTTAGTATTAGGTGGAGTCCCTGCAGATTTTATTCAGGTAGTCATTACCAGTTATAGGGGGTGGGGTGCTCATTTCCATTTCAAGGCCGTTGAGCAAGCACTGTTTGAAGACATTTCTATGGCCATGTGGTCAGCATGATGTCATGGAAAGCTTCCCACTGAAGTGGTACCTATTTATCTACTTGCATTTGATGCTTTAGAACTGCTAGGTTAGCAGGGGCTGGGGCGAGGATGGGAGCTCACCCCATTGCATGGTGCTTGGGGTTTGAACCAGGGATGACAGCTTTCCAGCTGATAAGCCCAGTGTCTTAACCACTGAGCCACCACACCACCCTAGTATTAGGTGACCAGTGCTTATTTAAACAATTGGTATTCCTGACTTGGGAAATCCTGTATATCTTCTACAGTCAGTGGTGGGTTCCTACCAGTTTGGACTGGTTCATCTGAACCGGTAGTGATTTGGCGGCCTGGGTTGGTGGAACTGGCAGCAACCCAGGCCTGCCACGCTCCAGAACTGGTTCTCCCGGTGGCACCATCTTGTTTTTTGCACAGTCCATGCACGCAAAGCGTGCATCAAGTGCACACATGTAAAGCACACACTTCCGAACCGGCAATACTGACTGCCAGAACCCACCCCTGTCTACAGTTACACATAGACACACACATTCACACTTGAAACCAACAGGGAAGTATGACCGCTACCTTCTGCAGTTGCATTTAGAAGAGATCACTGCTCTGTGTCATAGAAATGGGCATGGAATTTCTGTTTTGAAAATATGATGCACTACTTTTAATATTTAACAACGTTAATACTTGGGTATTTATGATATTCCTACAATGGTAGAGACTGACATTCAGAATTTTACCCTGAGCAATATAATCAGAGATCTGTAAATAGAAGTAGTTCTATGCAAAGGAGGGCAATGACAGTGTAGTTGGATCCTTTTGTAATGAATATGGCTAGGAAATCAACCCTGTCTTCATTTATGCCCTCATCTTAGTTTTGGTTGTGTTCAACCCATCACAGATTTGCACCTGCATTCAGTCATTATATGCAGATCTCTTTCATGCAGATTTTTTATGCAGGTGAAGTTCAGCTGATCTAATTTGGATGTCAACTCCAGAATGCCCAATTTGGTCCAGTTTGCTTCAAGGGTAATGTAACATAATTTAATGGCCAGATTCAGAGGGGGAGGGAAACTCTCTGCTCTTTCATTGTCAGCAGGCAAGAACATCTTCCATATATGTAAAAATATACAGCTGAACCTTTATTCTTATCCAAAAGAATGAAATGCATTTATAGACGTGTTAAGACTTCTTGATGAGATTAAGTGTGCAGGAAATTTCAGGCTATGTACCTTTAAAATCTGATTTTTTTAAAAAAATATATGCCTGACTGTTTATTGTTTGGAGACAGATGTGCTGAATAGATTTTGAAGAGATATAAATGATGATGATGCTCCTTTCAGAATCTAGTGGAGCAGATTGTTGGGGGTTGAGGCAAAAATGAGTTACAGCAGTGGCTCACTTGTCTTTTCCAAAAATAAATTGGTAGCTAGACCAGGTCAATTAGCTAACACAGCTCATAAAACATGGTTGTGGACGTTCCAGGAGCTGTTCGGTTTCTGCCTACACACAGAGTAGCAAAAATCTGTTTACAGTACTGTGAATTATATTAGCGTGCCTCAGTCAGAAATCCATGAGCTTTGCCTTTTGAAAGTGATTGTACACTTCTTTAGCTTCAGCTGCACAAATACTATACTAGCAGGAGCTGTTCAGAATAATAACAATTATGTCAATAGAGGTCAGGCAGGGACTACGTCTTTTAAATGTATAATAGCACACACATAGTACAACACAGTTTTCACAGGTTATATTGTGTAAATCTTAAGCTTTGCATTTCCAACTGGAGTGTCCTTAATTTTCCCAAACTAACGTTTTTTTTAATGACAAAATTTTCACTCTGTTTGGAAACATATTCATATTCAGCAAGAAAAAACTTCCACTTATCAATGTAATTCAAGTTGTTCTTTCCCATTACTGAAAAACATCAGGAAGAACTCTGCATTGGAGTAAAACACAAACTCTTCCAGCCTTTATGAAGCAAATACTAGATTCTTCAGGGACCTAGCTTTGCAACAACAGCAGCAAGGTTAAAGCCATAGCTTGCATGGGCAGTTACACCCCTAGTAATAAAAATGAGTTGTCTGGTAAATTAAAGAGCAGAAACCTGACCCCTTTTCATTTTACAGTTCTACACCTTTACAATCTTTGCCAGGAAAAATAATTCCTATAATGTAATTGGCTTCTGAGTAGACATTTATAAGTTTGTGTTTGATGAAGCCTGCCGTCTTTCCAAAAATATTCAGAAAATCACCCAGAGCCTAGCTTAGCAGGATTTGGTTCTGAGTAATATGCAGAAGATCTGGCTAGAAAGCTTCAGTAATAAGCCTCTTTATAAGAACCACGAAATTCAGCTCTAAGTAAGCAGACTAAAAATTGTGCTTCCTTGCTTTTTTCCTTCAAGGATATTATGTTTCCAAATGAAATATAAACCTTTTTTCAACCAAGTGAGTCTAAGAAATGAATTACAACAGTGGTTGTCCAAGGCAAGGAAAGCACCATTCTGGTCCTGGAGTATTTTGTAAGTTTTCTCCTGGCCTTTATTCAACAAGTTGGAGAAAGGGAGAGGAGTATAGGTGGCAAACCCAGACAGAATATTAACTCTTATATTTGCATGAAATCTCTCCAAAAAGGTTTTCATAGAATAGAACAAAGGGACACCATTTAGTTCAACTTCCCTACTCGAGCAGGAGACCCTAAACATTTCAGACAAATGGCTGTCCACTCTCCTCTTAAAATCTTCCAATGATGGGACATCTATCACTGTCAGAAAATTTCTCCTTCGTTCTATGTTGTTTCTCTCCTTGATTAGTTTCCATCCATTGTTTCTTGACTTACTTTGGAAAATAAGAGATTCTGCTCTTCTTTCTGGCAATCTTCAGTTATTGGAACACTGCTTTCATATAACCCCTAGTCCTTCTTTTCACCAAATTAGACATACCCAATTCATGCAACCGCTCTTCATATGTTTTAGCCTCCGGCCCCTTAATAATCTTTGTTGCTCTTCTCTGCACTCTTTCCAGAGTCTCAACATCTTTTTAATATTATGATGACCAAAACTGGATGTGGTATTCCAAGTATGGTCTTACTAAGACTTTGTAAAGTTGCACTAATACTTCATGTGAACTTGATTGTATCTTTCTTAAACTAATTGTTGACAAGATTTTTGCTGTAGTCTTCAGCACACAGATTTTTTTCAAAGGAAAAAAAAGTTATTCTGTGGACAAAATCCTGTGTCTGAAATACCAAATGCTACTTTTACATTTTGAAATCAGTGAGACACCATCTATGTCTGTTTCAGTGACTTCCTGTTTGACAGTGATTCTCAGATTCATGAGTTACAAAATTATGAATGTAAACGTAAAGTTCAAGCACTTTTCTTGCTCTATATTATTTAATTCCAGAAATTTGTCTAACATCGCACCCAAAGATTAACTAAACATGGTAAAAGGATACTCAATATGAATTAACAGGCAGTGACAATCTTAATTTTTTTCTTTGTACCTCATTTATGCCTCATTTTTCTTTGTACATCATTTCTTTCATATTCACATATTTTCACATATTTTCTCCCATCCAATTTGAAATATATATATAAAGAAGCAAGGCTAATGTGACCAACCACCTCGATTTTCTTGACTTTTTGCCATGGATGTTGTTGTTGATAGTAATGCTACTGCTATAGTATAATAGTGATGCTGATGTAGAATATTTGACCACTGCATGTGGGAATCCCACTGCTCTTCATTGCAAGAAAAACTCATGCAAGACCTCTGCTGAATTGTCTGGTCACTCATCTGCAGCTGCAGGTTGTACTGCAGAGTCACAGTGTGACTTCTGCAGAAGTTGTGGAACTATTGACAAGGTTTTTGCTACATGCCAACTTTCGGAGAAGTGTTAGAATGTACTTTGAAGGGTTGTGTAATGTTTGGAAGGCTGGTCAGAGATATATAGCATGCGAATTATGGGGTCCACTGAAACTTTGGAAGTAACCAAGAATATCTGCTTTTCTTAAGAGTCTTAAAAATGATTCACTACAACATTGCGGGTATGATCCATAGGATGATTTTGTAACAAAAATGCAACAGCTAAGAAAGCCAGCACAAAATTTATTTTCAATCATTCTTATTGCAAAGTTCTACCTTCAAAATCAAAGGATGTACAGTATATCTGTGTGTGGTAAACAAGTGATGCCGTATTTGCATGGAATAATTCATGCATTTTTGTATGTACAGAATCAATCAGAATGTTGTTTCTTCAAGACAAAAGGTTAGGGTCTTTAGTAACCCATCCTCTGGAGAGGACTTGAATGCCAATGAGAGGAGTGTCAGGACAACAGGAAGTATGAAGAAAACTTGCTCTTGTTTTCACCTGCTTATATTTATACTCACCTATTTCCCAGCTTATTTTACATGTATTACAAAGAAGAGGTGACTAGAAGGAGTAAGATCCCATTTGCTGATCAGGTTGAAGGTAAAATGCCACAACCCTTTTCATTGCCATCTTAATGTCCTGCCAGCATTCCTCTTCAACTTTGTTTTCCTTTTCAGTAAGTGACCTGGACTTTTGACAATTCTAAGAATAGCTGCACCTGGACAAGCCAGCAAAAGAAGCAACCCAAACCTTCAAAGTAGAATCATGGTACAATTTGCCCAGTAAGCAGAAAACAACAGCACCTCCCTATTCATACTGACTTTAACCGTAATTGCTGTCTGGCAATTGCTTTGGATTTTTAATAGAAATTTAAATTGTGAAAAGTCTGCTTCTGCTTTCAAAATTTAGTTGCCAGACAGAATTCCTGAACTTGATGTGCAATATTCAGGGGAAATATGAAAGGTAGACAGATAAAAAGAATTGGATAATGTTAATTCCTACAACAGAAAAGGCAGATATCATTAAGAATTATATTTAACAATAGCATGACAATACACAAATCACTCCTTCATCTGTCAGCTTACTAAAGCCTTACAAAGAGTAACAGCACATCGGGGACACATTTTAGTTTAATCGGTGCTACTTGATTATACAGAGAAAGGCAGTTCATTCATGAAGAGAGCTGGAACCATTCTTCCCTTTTAGATTCTAGATAGGCTTAAGATACAGAAGGATCTTGACAGATTTGAACATTGGGCGCTATCTAACAAAATGAAATTCAATGGTGAAAAAAGTAAGGTTCTACCTTTAGGCAAAAAAAACAAAATCTGTGGTATCTTGCACAATAGTAGTAACTGTGAGAGGGATATTGGAGTCCTAATGGACAACCATTTAAATATGAGCCAGCAATGTGCAGCAGCTGTCAAAAAAGCCAACACAGTTCTAGGCTGTATAAACAGAGGGATAGAATCAAGATCACGTGAAGTGTTAATACCACTTTATAATGCCTTGGTAAGGCCACACTGGGAATACTGCATTCAGTTTTGGTCACCACGATGTAAAAAAGATGTTGAGATTCTAGAAAGAGTGCAGAGAAGAGCAACAAAGATGATTAGGGGACTGGAGGCTAAAACATATGAAGAACGGTTGCGGTTGAGTATGTCTAGTTTAATGAGAAGAAGGACTAGGGGTGACATTATAGCAGTGTTCCAATATTTCAAGGGTTGCCACAAAGAAGTGGGAGTCAAACTATTCTCCAAAGCACCTGAGGGCAGAACAAGAAGCAATGGGTGGAAGCTAATCAAGGAGAGAAGCACCTTAGAACTGAGGAGAAATTTCCTGACATTTATTAACAATTAATCAGTGGAACAATTTGCCTCCAGAAGTTGTGAATGCTCCAACACTGACAGTTTTTAAGAAGATGTTGGATAGCCATTTGTCTAAAGTAGTGTAGGGTTTCCTGCCTGAGCAGGGGGTTGGGCTAGAAGACCTCTAGACATAAACTGTGCCTTGATGGACAAGAGGGCTTAATACAACAATCCCAATAAAACTTAATGTTCTTCAGTAATAAAACTATCATTCTGTTTAAGATTTATTTTCAGACACCTTTTGCCAAAGTTTAAAGGCATGAGTATTAGTGTCAGCCCTTCAGATAGACCAGAAACTGAAGTCATGCATGCTAAGACTACTTTTATTTCTAAGGTTACAATAATAGAAACTTGCAAGTTGGAATGTGCTTCCCGTCCTTCTGTTTATCTTTGTGAGAATTAGGGGCTTGTCTGAGATGTTTTCTCATATTACAGTTCTAGCCCAATTCAAATTTCTTTTACCTGAGTGTTGTCTTGGTTGCAGCAATTCCTCTGTCCCTCAAGGTTATTCCTTCTGACTTTTACAATTACCAGTAATGGTTATCATGTTAACTTCAAACCATGTAACCTATAAAATTTGAACAAATTTGATTCATATATCATGATAGTTTTACAACACAAAGTCTCTTCCCCCACTTTTTTGACCTGATCTTTCAGGTCAGTGTTTGGCTGGGGAGGAATGTATGCAGGCAGTCATTCCCCAATCATTTAATAGGGTTACTCCTGGTGAATTTATATCCTTTATCTCTGGAAGGCAGACATGTCTAGACAGAAATTCAACAAATCTATATTTGTCCACAGTTATGCCTTGCAGAAATACCTAAACGATACATGGGATATTATTATCTTTTAGGCCGTCTTAATCCTGGTGTTGTAATTCCTTCTGATTCTGGAAGAACTGAATAATTTTCTGAAATTTGGGGAAACACCATTTTTCAGCTTAGGGGCTTGAGATGGAGCAAATACTCTTCTGGGAGCCGATGGAGTGTTAATAGAACCAAACTTTTTCTATGTAGCTCACAAACGTTCTTTATTTGCAAATCCACATCTATTGCTAATACAGCATATATCACCACTTTTCCCCCCTCACCAATAAAAAATAAATACAACAGTACTTTCCCAGGAGATCTCACAATGTAGGGATATTGAAAAGAACAAAACAAATTGAAAGCATTAATGTTATCAGTGTAACACTGTCAAAATGGCAACTACTTGACAATTTTTTGTTCATCCTGACAATAATCCTCTGGTACTTAAACTCAGGGCATATTCATCTCACACTTGTTTTCAACAGAAGTATAGATATTGATTTCAAAATAATTGTGTACTGCTTCATCATTTGTGTAACACAGTTCCCTTTCCATATGAGACTAGGTGAAACAGTGTGTATTTCTATAACTTGGGATGTGTGGGATGTATATGTGAACTTTGCACTTCGAGACCTACAAATCTGTCTAGCCCATATTTTTTCTATTTTATTAAGAACTAGACTGTGGTCAATTTTGTCAAATGCCTTACTGAAGTCTAAGAAGTCCACAGCATTTCCCTAATCCACCAATTTAGTCACTGTAGTCAAAGAAAGCAGTAAAGATTGTCTGACATGACCTTCTGTTTTTAACAAGCCCATGTTGGCTTCTAGTAAAAGCTTTGCTCATTTCTGGGTGATTACAAATCCACTGCTTGATTATCTTTGCAGGATTTTCTCAGGTATTGATGTCAGGCAGATTAGTCTTTCTTGGATCCATTTCCCCCCCTCTTTTTTGATGATTGGAGCCACATCAGCTCTTTTCCTCAATGCTCTAGGACCTTTGGAAGATTTTGTTCAGTGGTTCTGATATCACATCAACCAGTTCCTTCAGAACTCTCTGGGGCTAGAGAGAAATGTACTTTCAGATTTAACACAGATTCTGTCAATGCACTTCTATAATAAAGTGGAATTAGCTCATCTGGATTTGATCTATGGAATCCTTCCCAAACTCTCTCTAAATTTGTTGAACTCAGCTCTCTTAAAGTCTAAGACACTAGTTTGGCTTCATTCAATTACTTGTTCCTGTGTTATATTGAACTCCAGTATAACATGGTCACTTCTCCCACAAAATTACAGCAACTTGAACTGTTTCTGTCATTTCCTCCCTGTTAGTAGGAATAATATTCCAGTATAGCTGACCCTCAGGTTCCCACCTCTAACTTTTGGATGAAAAAGTTCTCTGCTAGATTCATCAGAAACTTATTTAATCTGGTTGTCCTTCCATCTGACTTAAAATGGTTCCCAATATATCCAGCAAGTTCTATCTTCAATGTTATTGAAGGAATCCTTGTTGCTCACAAGGTCCTCGGAATTGCACACGGGAATTGTCATAGAACTTAATAAATATAATCCATCTGATCTGTGCACACTTGCATATTCTGGTGGTTCAAGTTGTACATATGGAGGTGGATTTGCCTGGAATCTCCCATCAAGCTGGTGACTGTCAGAAATGTTTGAAGTGTTGTATAGCTGGTTTCCATTGTTTACACTGGCTGAAAACACTGGGTGTTATAATCCCAACACAGCTGCAGAGAATGAAAATTGGAAGGCTGACAATCACACACACACACACACACACACACACACACACACACACACACACACCCCTCAGCACACATGCACACAAATATATTTAATGAAGTAATGCCTGGAAACAGCATATTTCTTTCTTTGGATAATGAATTCCAGGCTTGAGGTATGTTAATGATAGCTACATGATTATGTAGTTGAGGGGGGGGGGGGGGGGGATGAAACAACATTGAAGATCCTGAAGAAAAAAAAATCATTGCATGTAAAAACAGATAGAAGGAAGAGAGGAATGAACCTTCACAAAATTTCTGCTGCAGGACCCAGAGTTAAAGTTTAAAGGCTTTTTAAAAAAACAAACAAAAACAAGATTGCATATTTTCATCTGCAGGTAGTCTCTGTTTAGAAGCCACAATTGGGACTTGATCATTAAGCAAAGAGGTCACTAATTGAAACCTCACCTGATGTCCAGTTTTCCTTTGCTTGACAGACCTTGGTAACTGCAAATGGTCATTAAATGAGGCTATTGTCTTGATAGTGGGATGGGTGGCATATCTATATAAATAAAAATTTAAACTAGTTTCTACAAATCTACTAATCTCAAAAACTACTGGACCGATTTACCTCAACTTTTCACACAATGTTCACAAGGACTTCTGATAATAGAATACCTACTCATTTTGTGCCTAGCACATGTGTGTCATGTGCAAGGTACACAAATGTAAAATGTACCCACTGATCATGTTTTCAACTCCCTGTAGCCCCGCCCATCAGACTGCTTTTCAACTGTCAGTGTTGGAAGAGGCCTCTTAGGGCCAAAAAGGCACAGAGGATAGCAAACTCCCAGGTGGCCCATAGAGAGAGAGTGGGGGGGGGGAGAGAAATACAGTTTAATAAAATAAGGACTAGAGGAGACATGATAGAAGCCTTCCAATATCTAGGGGTTGGCCCAAAGAAGAGGGAGTCAAGCTATTCTCCAAGGCACCTGAGGGCAGAACAAGAAGCAATGGGTGGAAACTAATCAAGGAGAGAAGCAACTTAGAACTGAGGAGAAATTTCCTGACAGTTAGAACAATTAATCAGTGGAACAGAAGTTGCCTCCAGGAGTTGTGAATGCCCCAACGCTGCAAGTCTTTAAGACGATGTTAGATAGGTATTTGTCTGAAACGGTATAGGGAGTGATGGCTAACCTTTTTTGGCTCACGTGCCAAAAGCAGGGGGAGTGCAGGGGCGATGTGCACAGGTGTGCCACATCCATAATGCTATGTGCATGACCCCCTGCATTTGGCATGCTTTTTTCGTCCTCCCCAGGCTCCAGAGGCTTTATAGGAGCCTGGGGAGGTTGAAAACAGCCTTCCCCCACCTCCAGAGGGCAAAAAACGGCCTCAAAAGAAGGCCTAAATTAGCTGGCTAGGGCACACATACACACTGAAGCTGACAGGGCAATGCCTCGCATGCCCTAAGAAATGGTTCCGTGTGCCACCTGTGGCACCTGTGCCATAGGTTCACCATCATGGGTATAGGGCTTTCTGCCTAGGCAGAGAGTTGGACTAGATGACCTCCAAGATCCCTTCCAACTCTGCTATTGTATTATTGTATTGCAGTAGGTAGATAGATAGAGGGATAGATAGAGAGGGAGAAATAAGGTAGATAGGTAGGTAGATAGGGTGATAGATAGAGTGGGAGAAATACAGTAGGTAGGTAGGTAGTTGAGAGAGAAAGGAAGAAATATAGTAGGTAGGTAGGTAGGTAGGTAGGTGGATAGATAGGAGAAATACAGTAGGTAGGTGTGGATAGATAGATAGGGAGAAATACAGCAGGTAGGTAGGTAGGTGGATAGATAGAAAGGGCGAAATAAGGTAGGTAGGTAGGTAGGTAGATAGGGTGATAGAGAGGGAGAAATACAGTAGGTAGGTAGGTAAGTAGGGGGATAAATAGATAGGGAGAAATACAGTAGGTAGGTAGGGGGATAGATAGATATGGAGAAATACAGTAGGTAGGTAGTTAGGGGATAGATAGATATGGAGAAATACAGTAGGTAGGTAGGTAGGTAGGTAGGTAGGTAGGTAGGTAGAGGGATAGATAGAGAGGGAGAAATACAGTAGGTAGGCAGGTAGGTAGATAGGGGGATAGATAGAGAGGGAGAAATACAGTAGGTAGGTAGGTAGGTAGGTAGAGGGAGAAAGGAAGAAATGCAGTAGGTAGGTAAGTAGAGGGATAGACAGAGAGGGAGAAATACCATAGG
This sequence comes from Rhabdophis nuchalis, assembly GCA_039707465.1. Classification (NCBI taxonomy): domain Eukaryota; kingdom Metazoa; phylum Chordata; class Lepidosauria; order Squamata; family Natricidae; genus Rhabdophis; species Rhabdophis nuchalis. Next base: position 137,141,322 of record CM077644.1, on the reverse strand, counting down.
TAGGTAGGTAGGTATGTAGGTGTATAGATAGATAGGGAGAAATACAGTAGGTAGGTAGGTAGGTAGGTAGGTAGGTAGGTAGGTAGGTAGGTAGGTAGAGGAATAGAGAGAGAGGGAGAAATACAGTAGGTAGGTAGGTAGAGGGATAGAGAGGGGGAAATACAATAGGTAGGTAGATAGAGGGAGAAAGGAAGAAATACAGTAGGTAGGTAGTTAGAGGGATAGATAGATAGGGAGAAATACAGTAGGTAGGTAGGTAGGTAGGTAGGGGATAGATAGATAGGGAGAAATACAGTAGGTAGGTAGGTAGAGGGATAGATAGAGAGGGAGAAATACAGTAGGTAGGCAGGTAGGTAGATAGGGGGATAGATAGAGAGGGAGAAATACAGTAGGTAGGTAGATAGGTAGGTAGGTAGGTAGAGGGAGAAAGGAAGAAATGCAGTAGGCAGGTAAGTAGAGGGATAGACAGAGAGGGAGAAATACCATAGGTAGGTAGGTATGTAGGTGTATAGATAGATAGGGAGAAATACAGTAGGTAGGTAGGTAGGTAGGTAGGTAGGTAGGTAGAGGAATAGAGAGAGAGGGAGACTTACCTGCCGCCCTGGGTCCTTTTGGAGAAGGGCGGGATATAAATTGAATAAAATAAATAAATAAATAAAATACAGTAGGTAGGTAGATAGAGGGAGAAAGGAAGAAATACAGTAGGTAGGTAGGTAGGTAGAGGGATAGATAGAGTGGGAGAAATACGATAGGTAGGTAGGTAGAGGGATAGATAGAGAGGGAGAAATACAGTAGGTAGGTAGGTTGGGGGTTATATGGTGGTTGTGTGTATGTGTGCAGGTGTAGATCTACACACAGATTGGTTGGCCATTTAACCAGACTGGGCCACAGCAACGCGTGGCTGGGTATAGCTAGTAAAAAAATAAAAATATGAAAATAGCACTCCATTTTAACAAGGTAAACAATTTTTGAAATGCGCAACGTCTTTGGAAGCATATAATTTGTTTGAAGCCATGTTGCGCAAGAATTGGAATGTCGTTGTAACAATTTGCTGCACTGAACCAATGCCCTGCTTTTATCCTTGATATTCATCCTGTTGTTGCAATATGCTTAGCTTGCAGGCGTCATAAGCAAAGTATTTTTCATGTCTTCATATTAATTAATGATAGAGTGGCTAACACAACAGGTTAAAAACCAGGAGAAGGTGAGTTCCAATCCAGTCTTGTGCACAAAGCTAGCTGGGTGGCCTTAGGCCAGTCTCTCTCCCTCTGTCCCTCTGTCCCTCCCTCCCCTGGAAAGCAGGCATTGGCAAATCACTTTTGAAATCAACTGACTCATGGCACATAACACAACAAACACACACATTAATCTTAGTAAACCAATAAAAGCCTGGTCTCTAGGCAATTCCATATTCTTTTTTTCTAGGCATATATTTCAGCCATCTTAATAAAAGTTAGGTTAGAGGATATAACTTTTTACCCAGTGATCTTTTTCTCCAGATGACATTGATCTACTAAAAACAATTTCTAGAAAGAAGCTTTTTCTAGACAGGGAAAATATTACACTTCAGAAAATATAGTCAATGTTACAATTTAAGCTTATTTTATATAGTAACTATAATAATGAAATTATGGGCATTTACTAGTCTCCCCCAAGGTTTTTTTAAAAATGTAATATCAACCTCCTCCAAACCTTGCCTTTATTAGATGCTCTCTCTAACCATCTGAAACATAAATTAGCACCACTCTACTGATTAAAAATATTGCTTACAATGATTTGCCAAAGAAAAGTATTCTAAAATCGAAATTAGGTTAAGTATTTTAGCAGAATGCTATCATAATTTTCCAATGCAATAAAATCAGTTATCAGAATTAATGATGCATGAAATTCATTTTATGGTTTTACTTACATTAACTTCCTTCACTCCTCATCTTTTTTCAAACCAAGTATCATAACTTTCTAATATACCTTTACACTGTCCAGTGATCCTGTATATATTAAAGGCCAGAATATTAAATGTGATTTTTGAACATTAACTTGTTATATATCTTCTTGATGAAGTTACAGTGAATGAGAAAAGGGATTGCAGGACATGGTGGGGAATTGAGGAGGCCTTTAAAGCTGCAGGTGCCAGACCAAGGGCTTGATGCTATACAAGGTAGCAGAAGAAGCAAGGTATGAACTCCTGCAGACAGACACACTCACACTGGCTGCCTGGCAGTAGAGCGGTGGTCAATTTGCATTTCTTATTAAAAAGGCAAAGGAAGTCTTTGAGGGGAAGGTTAATGAAATTTGGACACCCAGCTAGCTGTTCTCAGCAGGACCGATCTGTCCCTGGTAATGTGAAAAGCTGACTCTTGCCTGAGCCATTTAAGGAGACCCATGAGGCATTGTTCCTTCCGTTTGGACAATCTGATCAGCTGGGTGGTAGGAAGATTGGTACCATTCAGCTTTAATGTGGCCAAACAAATGTTCTAGCTATTGCACCCAGAAATGCAGAGGAACAAATGCTATCAATTTCCTCTCCTTTCCTCTTTCTAAATTGGATAAACTTACCTAGAAATCTATGAAGACACTATGACGCTTGTAAGATATCAGAAAGCTGTATACTTGAAAAATTGTTTTAGGATGCAAGAAACCTGATCATGACATTTTGATATGTTTTCGGTGCTGTTGTTCCTGAGAGAGTTGCTTTGAAAATTCAGGCTAACACATAAGAACTTCTGCTTTCTTGAATAGCCCTTTAAAAACATTTGAATTGAATTCTGATGATTGCTTTCTGATTAGCAGCTGTAATTGTCAGTCAAATCTGATAACCACTTTTCCTCCCCACTCTTTTAAATTGTGCTTTTATGAAGCACTTGGGTGAATTCAGTATTCACAGAGGTCACCTTGCCAGGAATGACTTACTTTGATGGTTACCGTGGTAACCATGAATCTATTCCAACTATTAGCAAGAGTCTGTATTTCCATGTTAGATGAGTTGCTGGTGATCTGGAAATTTCTGTAGTTTGTCAGACAAGAATCATGACTTGATAGCCTTTAGACTTACTGCATTTCTGAGGGATGGGGAATTGCTTAAGAAGACGATCATTGATGGCGAGATACAGACTAAGGGCTAAGAATTGCAGCACTGAGGCTTAAAATGGGTCTGGGTGTGAGGAAAATGATGCCTGCATACATATTCATGAGTAATAACATAATAGATCTCAGGTTACTTCCTGCTCTTCTATTTTCTACAGAGAACAATGGCCTTAGTTAAAAGAAATATTAGCTTCTTGGAATTCAGGGGTTGCTATGGGAGTGTTCCGATAAAACTACAAGCCCTCTGAGCTGCAAGGCTGTATTCCTTATGTCTCAATTTGTCTATTAAACAGTCCCATTCATCTGAAAACTGATTTTCCCCAGATGGGCAACCTTTTTTTTAGCCCAAGATTGCACATTTTCTAATTCATGGGGCATGGTTAGTTTTGTGAAATAAATGGACAGGAGCAGGGATGAACATTTTACATCTATTTTACCAGTTGGGCTGAGTGATTAAAGAGGTGCTATGTGGGCTATAAATTTTGACAAAGTTTAAGATATCTATTTTGCCTCTTCAAAACTCCAAACTTCCCAGGTAAAAATAGCAAGAATAGTCCTAATTTCATTTCATTTTATTCATTCCTCTGGAAGGATTTTATTTCGGGGGTGTAAATAAAGTGTTGGGAAACTGTATACAGTATATGGCATCTCACCTGGTTAATCTTCATCTACATATGTTTTGTTGCTTCTGTTCTTTCCAGATTGTTTTCAAACCTATTTTTGTTTTCTGGAGAACTTGATACTTCTCAGGCCCTTTTTGTTTTTGTTTTTAAAATATCAATGAGATATTGAATTACATAGCAGAGATTTGGAATTTATCAATATATGAATTAGTTTTGAATTAATTCACTGCCAGTTGTAAAAAGATTCAGTTATGACCGGAAGACATTGTTATTCAGGACTTATAGTGTTGGAGTGATAATATGTGTTAAATCTGTGGTTCTGAACTCACTCCCTATCTATAAATAGATGCATAACTGGACTATCAGAAATTAGACTGTGAAATAATGGAATAAATCTGTCTCTGGAGGGAAGCTGAGTGATAACTCCTCTCCTAAAATACATGAGAACATTACAAAAGCAAGATTTGGTGTACTTCCATGTGCAATATTACAAGGCAGATTTAGAAATGTCCCATAGAAGGACCACTTCTGTTCTGGTGGTTCATGATTGGTAAAGAAAGCTATTCTGTACGTATTACAAAAAGTCCCATACAAAATAAAAATCACTCTGTTTGCTGGAATTCCCAAGCTATTTCAACTAGAATGATTTTGTCATGTCTAATAGGGCAAAATTTTGCTCCACTCTATATAGAATTCAACAAACTACATATCTATGTTAGCTTTTGTCACTTGGTGATTGACAGTAATCTGATTCTTACCTTGTTTATATAGCATGCCCTGCTATATAAACAAGTCAATAATTTGCTGATTTCATATTATTGTTTGCAAAAGCTTATCTGGGGAGCTTCTGGCTATAATAATAATGTGCTGTTGTACTACATAAAGGAAATTAAGTTCAATTTAGTGAATACAGAAACTTTATATAGTTCTAGTGTACGTTGTCTTGCATATAAATGAACAAGGTAAACTGGGATGGGGTGTGTATGTTATATTTTGTTTTAACATTTCAACCCAATCTTTTTACTGGGTCTTTACCTGAATTTCTCAGTATATTCAGTTATTATTCCTTTGACACATTCTTTATCTTTTCCATTTGCATGTACATATCACTACAACTGTCTGTCTCTATCCACATTTTGGTTATCCTTTCTGCTGCTGGCAGTTAGTAGTTGACTACAATTTCCTGTCTGGCATCACTTGTGGATCTGATACCATCTTTTTCTATCTGTTATTGTCTGAGGTTAGCTATCAGCTTCTTGTAGAACATTATTTCTCCTCCAAAATCTGAAGAAAAAGTGAGGGGTGATGGTAGAAATGGGTCAGGCAAGGAAGAATTCTGCTGTTTAATAATGATGCTAAAGCAACATAATATTTTTTTAACAGACAGATTGTAAGCAGAAGCAAGACATATCACACTATTATCTAATAAAAGATCTAAACTTTGGTTAACATTTTCTCCATAATTATCTACTTCACCCTGAAAGTAAACAGCTGCTAAAAATACTTGTGCAAAACAGTGGATGGCTGGACTGCAGTAATTAATAAATGCATAATAAAACATTTAATCACCACTATTAATCCCCAAACTATTTTTCTGGATTATAATTTTCTGATTCCTCAGCAAATTTTGAGGCTGCACTATTATCAGACTATAATGTGCCACTGATTGATTGACTGATTGATTTTCTTTATAGATTGCCAAATCTGTCTTGATAGTGTATAAGATGGCAATTAAAACCTCCATTGTAAGCAACAATAAAACAACTAAAACAGCCACAGTAATTATTTACTAATAATAATTTAAAACAATGTAAAGTCTAGACTACTGTAACGCTCTCTACATGGGGCTCCCCTTGAGGTGCACTCGAAGGTTGCAGCTAGTTCAGAATGCGGCTGTGCGGGTGATTATGGGAGCCTCAAGGCAGTCCATATAACACCTCTCCTGCGCGAGCTGCACTGGCTACCTGTGGCCTTTCGGGTGCGCTTCAAGGTGCTGATTACCATCTTCAAAGCTCTCCATGGCACGGGACCTAGTTATGTGTGAGACCGTCTACTGCCCCACACATCCCTTCGACCGATCCGCTCTCATAGAGAGGGTCTTCTCCGGGTGCCGGTTGGCGACCCCCAGGGAAAGGGCCTTCTCTGTGATGGGCCCAACCCTCTGGAACGACCTGCCTCCTGAACTCCGCACCACCTCGGACCTCCGCCTTTTCCACCAGTGCCTAAAGACGCACTTTTTCCATCAAGCTGGCCTAGTGTGAACCATCCTATAAATGACTGCGTTTTAGATTACCAAAGTTTTAATCAGAGGGATTTTAAATAATATTTTAGCACAGGGTTTTCTAGTTTAATTTTGGTTTTAGGATATTTATTATGTATTTTGTATATTTGTATTCTATATTAATTTCCTGTGCGGGGCGCCCTGGGTCCTTTCGTGGGAGATAGGTGTGTTATATAAGTCAAATAAACCATAAACCATAAAAACAGACAGTCATAATAATAATAACAGAAAAAATAACTAAACCAATAATAATAAAAGGAGATGATATCAATATGCTAGTTATTAAATATTTCTTGAAAGAGCTTTGTCTTAACTAATTTATGGAATAAGTTAACAGATGGCTTAAACCTCATTTCTAAGGGAATACTAATCCATAAAGTTAGGGCAGTAATAAAAAAAAGCAATACTTCCTAGTCTCAGCATTACACTTCAAGAAAAAGGATACACCTGACAGTTTTTCCCTGGATGCACATACCAGATGGGCTGATTCTTTTGGAGAAGGTGGTCCTGCAGATACTTCTAGCCCAACCACGTACAGTTTTATAGGTCAACACCAGCACTTTGAATCACACATAGCAACCTGTTGGAAACTAGTGCATGGTCTATAAAACACAGGCATATTGCTGATGGATAATAACTGATCAAAAAAAGTTTTATTGGTTTTTACAAATTTTTTTGTAGGAAAAGTGTATAAGGTATTATTAAGACATTTTGAGCACATCTATGTCGGAGGTGTCGGCCCCCTCCGAGGCTTCATACAAAAAAAACAACAATACAATGTTTTTCCATTTCTCTACAAAGTGGAGTGAGATACATACATATATCATTTCCCAACTTCATGCAATCAATCATTTATTTCTATAAACACTGATGGATAATAACTATCAGTAAATAGGCTACTGCATTTTTTTACCATCTTAATTTTCCAAGTGAACTTCAAATATTGCCCCATACAACATCCATTGCAGCAGCCTAACCATGTAATTATAAAGGCATGAGACACTACTGTGAAATTCTTACACTCCAGATAGGATTGCAACTTGCACTCCAATGTGTCATCTGCCTATGTTCTCCACCTGCCTATCCAACAGTAACAATGAATTCAGGAAGTTCACAAATCATAGATCTCTACTTTGGGGGCAGTTCCCCCCCCTTGACAAATGGTGGCATGGTCGACCAAGAATTTTGATGACCAAAAGTAACTCCATCTTGCTTGGATTCAATTTCAGCTTGATTCATCTCACTACTATCTTGATGGTACCACCCACTTTAGCTGTTAAACAAGAAGGATGAATGGATGAAGCACTTTATAGTACTCTACCAAGTTGATCTTTTGACTCTTAAAATCACCAAATGGAATAACCACTGAGGAAGAAGAGAAACCATTGTACTCCAACTCTTGCAAGTGGTTCAGAAAAATACCTTAGTTGATCATGCAGACGACCTTATGGTCCAAGAGGTCTACCTGGACTAGAAGCTACCTTGATAAATAAATAAATAAACAAACAAACAAACAAACAAACAAACAAACACACACACACACACACACACACACACATACATACATACATACATACATACATACAGTACATACATATCAGATTTGAGATTACCCAATTTAGTAATGGAAAAACAAGGAATGCCTTCTATTGTCCAGCAAACAAGATAATGTAACTCTAGTTTCTGTCACTGCACCTGTATGCTGAAAGACTCTTATCCTTTGAGATGCCTCTGGCACTTACCTATGTCATGTTCAGATCAGCTTTGAAAATCTGGCTTTTCTCCCAGGCCTTGGTTTAGCATGGTAGTGAATTCTGTTTGGATATTTTTTTAATAGTTGTTTTCCTTCTAGTATTTTGATGGGATTTTTTTGTTTTTTGTTTTATTTTGATTGTATGATAGTTTTTATAATACATTGCCCAAAGCTGTTGCAGAGTTGAACTATCCTACACATTTCTAAAATAAAAAAGTATACATTAAATGAGAAATCTGTAGGTCAAGAAAAAACAAGAAATCCATTTTCATTGAATTTAGATCAACTTTTTAAAATCTAGAACCAAAAAACAAAACCACTGTTTTATTTCCAGATATAAAATTATTGTTCTATTATGTTATTATATTATGTTAATATTTCCTATTCGTATTTAAGTACTACAAGATGAAGCTACTACTTAGGACATGACTGAAAGTCTGTGTGCATGCAAGTTCCAGTGCCTTAAGGTGATGCTTTCCTGATTTCAGACAGCTCACAAATGCTTGTGGGTTGTCTCCACTTTTATATACTTCTGGGATTTTGCAATGTTATTTCATGATGGGGAAACCATTTGAAGGACGCTAGGAAAAAAATTCCCAAACACCCCTGCAAAGTGTTACTAGAACTATTAAGGTTCCAATCTGGAAAAAGGAGGTTATGGCAAACCGGAAAAGATTGCAGACAATGGGAGAGGAGTCACACTTGCAACTGATCCTCTGCTATATAGTTCATTGTTGCACCTGCTGGTTTCCCCCACTGCTTCAATTGCTGTATTTGCCACTCTGTTTGGCTTCCATGAGACCATTTCTCCTCTCTCTGGCCTTGTTTATTACTGCTGTTGCTAGACTGCTATTGCTGAACTCTTTCTGGAACCACTATTCCTTCAAGCATCTGTTTTTGTAGATGCCCTGTTAGGTTTACATCTTCCATGTCGAATTTGTTGAACTTGCCTCCTCCACAACAGCTCTTCCACACACACCAAAATCCTTTGTACTTAGAGTCTTTTGAATGTTTCTGCCTCTGCCAAGATATAAAAAAATAAAGTACCTGAAAAATATGAACATGAATTTTCAGTCCACAGCAGATAGAGAATGTGCAAATGTTCAGCTGATACATCTTTTTTATGAAGTCTCAAGAGAAGCATTTCCTTGAAGTTGCTGTGTAAAACAACATGGCATCCTTGCTTCTATGAGCAAGGCAATTGTGTTGCTTCAAATGTTGGTCAAAGAAAACAGAAGCATCAGGCATGTCTTTGCTCCATGTAGCAGAGTAAATCCTGGGACAAAGCATCCTATAAAATTACATCATTTTCTTGCTTAAACCAACAGATTGCCTCTACATAGTGAGATACCTCACTGAGAAAAATCAAAGCAATCCTATGTAGTCTTAATCTATCTACACACAAACACACACACACACACATATGGCTGTGTGTGTGTGTGTGTATTCCAGCATTACTCTGGAATGCCTTGAGCAATTTCAGCCAAACTTGGTACACAGATGACTTACTCTATGGAAAAATTACTGGGGGGGGGGTAAGACCCTTGGGGGGGGTCTGTTAATATACAGCCTGTTGTGCCTTAAAATCAGGCAGCACATCACCAATGTTGAATGTTCCTATCTGGCAAGAAATGAGAAAGTCCCTATTTGTCAGGCAGAAGGAATCAAGAATCACACAAGAAGTTATTTCGGAGTAGTTTCTTTGTTAATGTTCACCTATGGATGTGAAGGTTGCCAGACTAAAACAATCATCATCATCATCATCATCATCATCATCATCATCATCATCATCCCCATCATCTTTATTGTCATTGTAAAAATTACAATGAAATTGGTTAATCTGCATAACCATTGGATACCCTGATGAAAGATTAAGGAGGGTCTGTCCTGGTTCTCTTCCTGCATGCCAAATATTCCAAGCTGATTTGCCTCTTTGCTCCTTGAGAAAGGCCCCCTCCCTCCTGAGACTGTGTACTGCATTCCACCACATCTTTTATCTGAGGTGCAGTTGCAGGCTCTCTGCTTTGGAACTCCAGGCCACTGGAGATTTGAGTTGTCCTTTCCCTCCTGCATTTGTGAAGCAGCACTTTCCCATGGTGCTTTTAAACAGAACTGATATTTCTGGGACCAGTTGGGGGATTTCTATTAATTGCATTGCATTGTATCTTTATTTTTGTTTTTATTCTATATTTCACTTTGTAGCATGCCACCTGGAGTGTACAATTTGGGCAAGTGGCAAAAAAAAAGACCAAACAATTAATGTACTTTAATGATCTACGCAAAGTGTGAGAACAAATTAGAAAACCATTTAAAATCAATAAATGTCCAGGAGAAAAGAAAAGGCTACATCAAGCAATACTCCCCCCACCCTCAAAAGAAAGAAAGAAAGAAAGAAAGAAAGAAAGGAATCCTATGATTTTTCCAGTCATAGAGACTGAAGAGATGGAAAATATAAATACTGTAAACTTTTTAATTTGCAGAGACAATGAGAGCTTTGATAGTTGAAATCTTATAAATGTTGTTTTTGAATATTCAATTACAGAGAATAGATCTGCAGCACTTTCTCTATCAATGTTGACTGCACTATCCTTGAAATGAACCAATATAGCAAAAACCCACGATGAGTTTAATATTTGTGTTAAGATATTGAAATGCAGTTGGAAACAAATAACTTACATCTTAAATAGAAAACCTGCAAAATCAAAACTGTGGTGTAATCCATAAAACTGGGAAGTGGCTGAATATGAGAAGGGGAGATATATGAACATATGCAGAGGCTTAATAAAATCCATCCTAAGTCTTTAGATCATGAAGCAGGATCCTGAACCTTTTACATCATCCTTTTAAAGCGACCTTCTCAATCACAAGATCCACACAGAGGAATATTAGATAATTTTCACAATATTGAAATATCTTTGTAGCCTTCAATCACTTCAATACTTGAGCCCTCAATAACTTGAGGTTAAAGTGTGATTCTGAAGTATCTTTCTGGAGAAGCCTTCTGAAGATATAGTACACATCCCTTTGCCTTTATGGATAACTTTAAAGAATCCAGTGGGTTTATCTTTAAAACCATCCAGAGCATCCAACAGAAAAGAAAGAACACTTATGTCAGAATGCCATATTTGCAGAGGGTTGCAGTTTCTCAGAAAGAGAAAGCAGCAGTTACTTACAATTCCCTTGAACTATATCTCCTTAAGAAAAGGGCATCAAAGTAAAAGAGCAGCTAATGACACCAGATAACTTTAAAAAAATGCATTTAGGCTTTAGGTTTGATGGACAGATTTTCAAGAGCCCTAAAACCTGAATCTTTTCAAACTGAGGAACAAATCAAGGTGGATTTTTTTAAAGCAAATATTTTAATTTATTATTTATTTATTTATGTATTTATTTATTTATTTATTTATTTATTTGTTTGTTTGTTTGTTTGTTTATTTAATTTGTATACCGCCTTCTCTCTCGTTTGGGACTCAGGGCGGTGAACAGGGATAATAAAAAGATAAAATACATATAAATACAATCAATTAGATAAACTTAAAATTAAATTAAATAAATTTAACCCGTGCTAAAATATTTAAAAAGTCCTATTAAAATGGTGGTAAAAACAAACTATGCCAAACTATAATCTGTCCTGAGTTTCTTTCTGTTTAGATTTAGATTTATTTAATTTTTATACCGCCCTACTCCCGAAGGACTCAGGGCGGTGTACAGCCAAAATAAAACACAGATATATAAAAATTAAAAACAATTTAAAAAACATATTAAATAATTTGGCCAATAATAAGATTAAAAACCAACAAACCCAATTAAGATAAATAAATAATAAAAGTTGTATTTACGCCAGTCCGGCTTGTAGAAAAAGAAAAGTTTTAAGAGCACGGCGGAAGGTGCGTAGGTCAGGGATAATTCGTAACTCCGGGGGCAATTCGTTCCAGAGGACAGATACTCCCATGGAGAAGGCTCTCCCCCTGGGCGTCGTCAGTCGACATTGCTTAGCTGATGGCACCATAAGGAGACCCTCTCTATGGGAGCGTACTGGCCTGTGGGAGGCTCTCGGTGGCAGAAGGTGATCTCGTAGGTACCCAGGTCCTAAACCATGGAGCATTTTAAAGATTGTAACCAACACCTTGAATCGCACCCGGAAAACCACTGGAAGCCAATGTAGCTTGCACAGGAGGGGTGTTACATGGGAGCGTTGCATCACCCCCATAATTACCCGCGCAGCCATTTGACTTGAAGTCAAGTACTACGTATTTTGTTTTTATTGTTCTAGTTGGAGATACACATAATAACTAACTTTTAGCATTATTTACTATGTTTGCAGGTATATACAGTTTTTCACTTTACTATTGTTCCTAGGTACTCTTTATGTATTAATTTTGTATCTAGTTTCTAGCCAATTGTACCACCTATGGAATGCTACTTTTTTTTTTCTTCAAAAAAAAGTTTTATTGGTTTTTACAATTTTTTTAGCAAGGAAAGGGTATATAGGGTATAAGAGAAACATTTTGGAGGCATCCATATCGGGGGTGCAGGCTGCCCCCAAGGCTTCATACAAAGAGTAATTATTTTTCCATTTAAGGTGGCAGGAGTTACATATATGTCATTTCACAAAGTTCATGCATTCAATACATTGTTTCTACAAAGCATCCAAAAGAAAAAGTTACAGTATATTAAAGGAAATCATTTTTGTAAACCGAGTCTTTTAGATATTGTATCCTCATCCTCCCTCCCACCAGTGGGCGGTGCCATGGCCCCTCCCGTTCCCCTATTTTCTTCCTCCAGGATTGAGGCATATTATTTTTCTTTTAAAAAAAAGACTTGCGCCTCTTCCATTGTTTTAATTTTTACTCTCCCCCCCCTCCCAGAGCACTAACATTCCTTCAGACATGAACCATCTGTTACAGATCCCATTTTTATATAATAATTTTTTTTCAAATAAGAGGGAATAATACCCTCCTACGTCTGGTATTTTTTCCCGAACCTGTTTCAGAATGGCAAATTCTTTTGGCTCATATTTCAATAAACTATTATGCTGTGCTTTTGGGATCTCATCCCTTGTCAGCCATCTTACAAGTTTAATATATGTCTCTCTGGATACATCATTTGTTCTGGCATATGCTGAGTTGTAAGGCATTCTTTCAAGATCAATTCTACAACCATCAAAATCTGTTGATTCTTTTTGTGACTCCTTTATCTTTCCCCCCATCACCGCTACCCCCCCTTCTCCTCTTCCATTTTTTGTTTATTTCCCATTAGTGTCTTTTGCGTCTCCAAAAGCTCAAGTTTTGATCTTAACCTGTCCTTCCGAATCTCTGTTATTTCTTCCATTATGCTTTGGAGAATTTCCTCTATTGATTGTAGCATTTCCATAATCCCCCCCCCCCCCCTGTTATGGAGGCTTCTTTTTGAAACAGTAATGAGGGTTTTAGGTTGTTGACACTAATATGGCGTCCGCAGGGCGAGGAGCTTGTGAGGTCAAAGAAAAGGAAAAGTCAATGTCCAAAGTTAAAAACAGCGCTTAAATTCCAGAGAGAAAAAGTTTTTTGTAATCAATTCTCATATAAAAGAAGGCACACGTTGGGAGAAACCCCAAAAGTCACTTGCGTTGATTTTTCAATAAATTTTCCAAGCTTGTAACAATGAAGGACTGTCTACATGTTAAAAAGAGAAAGTTCTCACCGGGAACAAAAACCAAGAAGCGCCATGTTTCCCCGCCCTTTGTGGTCAGGGGAACTAGTGAAAGTCATTTCTATTGCTACAAAACTCGGATACAAAGTAACAATGGCTAATCCACATTTAGTAAGCTTCCAGTCTCAGTTATTCAGAATCGAATGTTACTTTCTCTCTCTCCCCAAGCTGGGGGTGTTTTAAGGTGCCGCTTGATCTCCGAGGGTTTTTTTTTCCAACCCCCCCCTCCATTCTTCTTTCCTTAAAAGAACTGAATGCATCAAAATCTCAGAATCAACTCACAAACCAAACAGCTGACCACAAAGCCTCAGTGCTTCCTGCAGCCCCGGATTTCAGACTGCTTCTTCATTGCCTGTTGTTCTGGCGCTCCATTGGCAAAGGGGACTTTCCCCCCGCATTTTGCTCTCCAACTCCTGGGACGAGGCAGGTGCGACCCCCCCTGACAACTGTGGGGTGGGGGTCTCCCGCAAGCCGTCCGTCCGGTTAGGGGGCTCTTTCGCAAAGCCCCCAAGCGCCCGAAGGCACTGCTGGGAAGACAAGCTGCGGACGAGTCAAAGACCCGTCCGTTGCCTCCGGGAGCCGGAAGCGATCCCCTATGGAATGCTACTTTGATGGGACAGAGAGCCTCACTGGTCTTCTAGAAATATCCCAGTGTCCAGTTTGAAAAAGTGGAGAGGACCACCAGGAAAAAAATAAAAGGAGTTTTAAAACAAATATTTATTTTCATTTTCATTTGCTACTGGAAATAGGAAATGCATATGTAATTTGATTCAAGGAGCTGATGGAAAGAGGCAAGACCACCCAATAATGTACATGTGTTCCTCAATTTACAACCATTTGTTTAGTGACAGTTCAAAGGTACAACAGCACCTTAAAAAGTGAATTAAGACTCTTTTTAACACATATGACTATTGTAGCATTCCCGTGGTCATATGATCAAAATTGGGACCCTTGCAACTGGTGTGTATTTATGATGGTTACAGTATCCTGGGTTCATCTGATCAACTTTGTGATCCTCTGATCAGCAAAGTTCAGATTCACTTATGAGCCATGTTAATAATTTAAGAACTGTAGTGATTCATTTAATAACTACAGCAAGAAAGGACATAAAATGGGACAAAATTCACTTAACATTTGTCTTGCTGAAGAACAGAAATTTTGGGCTCAATTCTGATCATAAGTTGAGGATTACCTGTAACGACTTCTCCCCAGTGTGGAAAGGTTTCGTTATTCACTTGAAGGACAGTAAAAAGCAATTTCAGCCAACTTTTATCTGAACACTCAAGCAGCTTTATTTTCCCAGTTCAGGGACACAAATTTAGCAAAATTACTAATGCAAGGAAGCTCCCCTCCCCCCATACTGATAATAATCCAGAAGTAATACTTTTATTTATAGGCACACATAAACAAAAAAGTATTCTTGGTTCCATCAACAAACTTAAAATCTCTGCTTTCCCTAAGTGTAAAATCACAATTTTCAACTGGAGTTTCTGGGAAATGTGTAGAAAACTTAGTTCATTCCTTTATTCAATAATCCTCACCCTTTCCCCTCTCCTGGTTTTATATTAAATTTTTCTTTCTCCATTCTACCATTTCCATCTTTAAAATAAATGGTTAAAGGGCAAGGGTTTTAGAATCAATTCATAAACTGATGTAAATAATAAATTATAAAGCAGATATTGTGTTTTGCTAGATGCCACATTGTTTCAGAATTTATGTTGGGGAAAAAATATTGCCACTGGTGCCTCATATATAAAGGGGTTCTAGGCTTGATTGTGGTGAGGCAAATAGAGACATAAAACCTGGATGGAAAAGGTATTTTCTATATTACAGCTAGTCTGCTTTTATAGAATCAATTATATCCTGTCACCAAATTTAATAAATTGGAACAGTTTATTGAAGCATTTAGAAAAGCCCACTTATAGCTTCTCACTACTGTGACAGGATGTTGTTGTTGTTGTTGTTGTTGTTGTTGTTGTTGTTGTTGTTGTTGAGAAGTATATTACAAAGTCACTGTTTGTTTTCCAACAAACAATGAATATGAATAAACAAATGAATATTATTCAGGAGAGACTCATAGCCCAAATGCCAATTAAGAATTCTAGAACTACCAGTAAGTTTAAATCTAATTTTTGATTTAACTCAAAATGTCTTGGTACCAAGGCTGAATTTGTAAAAAGGTTACGGTTAGGATCTAAATAAGGCCTTCATTTCATTTATTTGAAATGGGGGGGGGGGGGGGACACTCATAGGCCATTGCTAAAAAGGATGAAGTGGGAGATTCGACTGGACAGTTAAAATAACTAGCTAAAATGGTCAAGGTCAAGATTTGTGCTCTTAAGTTAGATTTTTCCCCTTCCAAAAACTACTTTTGGCTTGGATAGAACAATACCAGAAAAGGTAGGGGTTAAGAATTGTATGTCTGTCTTAGTGGACACACAAGTGATTCCAACTTTCTTGAATTTAGTGTGGAGTATATTCCATATTGCCTCCTTCTGAACACTCCGGATATATTCTGCAGTTGAAAAAAATGACAAAGACGCTGAGGTATTTATTTTTTATTTTATTTTATTAAATTTATACCCCGCCCTTCTCCTTGTTAGGACCCAGGGCGGCGCACAGGGATGTTAAAATACATACAAAATATATAAAATATATGAAATTTAAAATACTTATTCTAATAAATAAACCCTGCGCTAAAAACCGAATTAAAATCCCAAGTTTAAAAACTATCTAATAGTCAGTATGGAGGTTACGCTAGGCCGGCTAGATGAAATAGGTGTGTCTTCAGACACTTGCGGAAGAGGCGGAGGTCGGAGATGGTGCGGAGTTCAGGGGGTAAGTCGTTCCAGAGGGCTGGGCCCGCCACAGAGAAGGCTCTCTCCCTGGGTGTCGCCAGTCGGCATTGTCCAGCCGACGGCACCCTGAGGAGGCCCTCTCTGTGGGAGCGTATCGGTCTGAGGGATGTATGGGGCAGGAGGCGGTCTCGCATATAACTAGGCCCCGAGCCATGGAGCGCTTTAAAGATGGTCGTTAAAACCTTGAAGCGCACCCGAAAGACCACAGGAAGCCAGTGCAGCTCGAGCAGGATAGGTGTTATGTGGGAGTGGTCTAGACGCTCCCGTAATCACCCGCACGGCTGCGTTCTGGACTAGCTGCAGCTTTCGGGTGCACCTCAAGGGAAGCCCCATGTAGAGAGCATTACAGTAGTCGAGTCGAGAGGTGACGAGTGCTTGAGTGACTGTACGTAAGGCCCCCCGGTCCAGTAAGGGGCGCAATTGGCGCATCAGGCGAACCTGATGAAACGCCCCCCTGGCCACGGCTGCCACATGATCTTCCATAGACAGCCGGGAATCCAGGAGGACACCCAAATTGCACGCCCTCTCCACGGGGGCCGGTGTTTCGCCCCCAATGGCCAGAGTTGGAATAATCTGGCTGAACCGAGGCGCCGGAAGCCACAGCCACTCAGTCTTGGACGGGTTGAGCCTGAGTTTGTTACCACCCATCCAGATCCGTACGGCTTCCAAGCACCGGGACATAACCTCGACGGCATCGTTGGGGTGGTCTGGGGTGGATAAGTACAACTGAGTATCATCAGCGTACAGACGATATCCCACCCCAAAACCACGGATGATCTCACCCAGCGGCTTCATATATGTGTTGAATAGGAGGGGCGAGAGGACCGACCCCTGAGGAACCCCACACATGAGGGGTCTCGAGGCCGACCTCTGCCCCCCTGTCAACACATATTGCGACCGACCAGAGAGGTAGGATGAGAACCACCGCAAAACGGTGCCTCCCAGCCCCAACCCCCCCAGTCGGCGCAATAGGATACCATGGTCGATGGTATCGAAAGCCGCTGAGAGGTCTAATAGGACTAGGATAGAGGAATATCCTCTATCCCGCGCCCTCCAGAGATCATCAACCAACGCGACCAATGCCGTCTCGGTGCTGTGCCCGGGTCGGAAGCCGGACTGGCGCGGGTCTAGATAATCAACTTCCTCCAAGTGTCGCGGAAACTGTTGAGCCACCACACTCTCAACAACCTTCACTAGAAAGTGGAGGTTGGAGACGGGACGATAGTTCTCTAATAATGCTGGATCCAGGGACGGCTTCTTGAGGAGGGGCCTTACTACCGCCTCTTTCAAGACGGCAGGCAAGGACCCCTCACTCAAAGATGCGTTGACAATGCCCTGGAGCCAGCCTCGTGTCGTCTCCCAGGATGCCAGTACAAGCCAGGAGGGACACGGGTCCAATAAACATGTGGTAGCCCTAAGTCTCTTTGACAACTTGTCCATATCCTCGGTGGTAACAAAATCAAACTCCTCCCAAGATGGTGTCACAAGAACAGCCTCGGCCTGCTCGACTGGACCACTGTCGATGGAGGGTAGCTCGTTCCGAATCCGAGTGATTTTCTCCTGCAGATAAATCCCAAATTCCTCTGCTCGACCCTGTAAAGGGGCTTCCCGCGGCCTCTGTTGAAGGAGGGAGCGGGTCACCCCAAACAGGGCGGCAGGGCGGTTATCTGCGGATGCAATAAGAGTGGCACAATACTCACGTTTGGCCACTCTTATCGCCACTAAGTAAGTCCTAATATGGTCTCTCACTAGTGTTCGGTCGGCTTCGGAGCGAGAAGATCTCCATCTGCTCTCTAGGCGTCTCTTGTGGCGCTTCATCCCCCTAAGCCCCTCGGTAAACCAAGGAGCCCAGGTGGTTCGTCGCCGCAAGAGAGGCCGCAAGGGCGCGACTCGGTCCAAGGCCCCCGTGGCTGCACTTAACCATGCGGCCACTAGGTCCTCAGTCGAGTCGCGGGGCAAGTCCACAGGAATTGGCCCAAGCTCCCTTTGGAACCTTATCGGGTCCATCAGGAGCCTGGGGCGGAACCATATAGGAATATCCGGTTCCGCCTCCCCGCGGTGAGGTGCAGCGATCGGAAAGTCGAGCCGAAGGAGAGCGTGATCTGTCCATGACAGGGGTGTGATGACTAGATCCCCTATTCCCAGATCACTACTCCACTGTCCCGAGACGAAGATTAGATCCAGGGTGTGTCCGCCCTCGTGGGTAGGGCCTACAACTACTTGGGTCAGGTCCATGGCTGTCATGGAAGCCATGAACTCCCGAGCTAACCCGGAGGTTTCGCCTGCTGACGGCAGATTAAAGTCCCCCATGACTAACAGTCTGGGGGTCTCCACTGCCGCCCAGGTAGATTTGTTTCCAGCTGAATTACATCAGGTAAATTCTGAAAGGTGGGCTCCTATACTCTATTTACTCCTATTGATCACTTCCTACATACCTCCAAGGCATTAGAGTTGGTCAATTACAACGCCAATTTAGAAGAAGGGAGACAAAACTGATCTGACAAATTTCCAGCTAATTACTCTACTAAGTATAATCAGTAAATTGTACACCAGGCATATTTATTGGAATTGTTTTTACTTGCTGGTGCAGAACAATGCACTGACTGACAAGCAATCTGTTTTTGAACAGGAGGCTCAACAGTGTATAATTATTAGAATACTTTTAGTACTTTAAGTACTCTACTAGCGTACTTTTAGAACTCTAATTGCCCCTGGTATTTTTTATATTGCTTTAATGGATTTGATGGTAGTGTTTGATTCAATCTTCAACAATGGACTTTGGAGGCAAAACTTACTAGTATGACTACTTCCTACAATATGACATGAATGTATCTCAATGTAGGTTATACGCAGTACTTGAGAATTTATTTGTCCACCTATTATTTTTCTTGGATAAGGATTGTTTTTCCTGCCTCAGGTACCATTCATATAGAAATAAAACAAAAGTTATATTCTTTTGCCTTTTTCCAATCCCCTACACTTACCTGAGTTTTATAGTACAAGCTTTTACACCCAGCAATCCTGGCAAATAAACCTGTCTCAGACTTTCTATATGCCAATGATGCAGCCATCCAACCAATGCAGGTAGAAGTAAGATAGAACATTTAAAGTCATTCTTCATATTATAGAGAGGAAATATCAACACAAAAATGTGGATCTTCATTAACAGTACATTATTTATTATTAAACATGTGTGCTGCCCAAGTCCCAGACAGATCATTTGTGGAAGATTAAGGGCACTTGCATGGAGCAAACTGAGGAATTTTAAAATGTGATAACAACTTTCCAATTTTCTGCAGTTAAGAGAAGAGGTATCACTGATTAATCCCAATAAGGGTTAATTCTGTTCTGAAATCTAGTAGCTGCACAATGATAATGTTATTCCTGTTGCTAGATCTTGTTTGTGCCTGTACATGCCTTTGAGTCAGAGTTGAGTACTGGTAACTGTTTGAAAAAAGCTTCTTCCTATGATTTTGGAAGTGGTTTGTCTTTGTGTGGAGAGAGAGGGGGTGAGGGAGGGAGAGAGAGAAGAGAGAGTGAAAGAGGTCATCCAGCTGGCTTTGTATATATGGCAGTACTAAAACTCATGATCTCCCAGTTTGTAGTCTAATGCTTTAACCACTACACCAATGTGGTTCTCACTGTTATATGGTATTTGCAGCAGTACAGTCTAAATGTCAATAGCCATGCTCTGACTTCCTTGGAGGGTTTTCAATGCATTATTGTACCTGGAATGTAGACCAACTTCTTTGCAGATTCACCTGCAGCATTGTTCTTCAAAATTTTAATTAAAAATTCTTTCCCCCTTACCTGCTTGGTTCTTTTGGATAGTCTTCTAACAAGGTGTTAGAAAGGTATGGAAATGACTATTCATTGTGGATTCAGCCCATATTAGATCTCTCTGTGCTCCAAGAGGGGAAAAAGTAGCTGAGGCCACGTGGATTTGACACTGATCTCAGAAACATCTGAGTCCAACCCACCTTATTATGGTGATGGGTTCTGTCTGGGGGAACTTTCACCCCCAGCTTTCTGTTGAGTTAACATCTTATGCTTGGGCAGCCTATTCTTTGGGCAGATTTAATGCTCTGCCATCCATGTTAATGGTAGAGAGAGATAATAGCATTCCAAAGCCAGAGTGTTTATGCCTGCGCCTGATGGGGGAAATTGAGATAGTTATGTATGCATTACTGCACTACCCATTCTGTACATCTTGGTGCACATATTTAATAATGCCCTTTTTATCCAATTGCCTCGGTTGGCTGGGTATAGAGAACATGACTCTCTTATGAGCTGATTTATCCTCAGACATTTCCAGCTAGATGTGGCTGAATTCTGTTCTACCACTGTTGTTGTTTTGGGGTTATTGTTATATAGCAGAGGTTCCCAAACCTGGCAACTTTAAGACTTGTGGACTTCAACTCCCAGAATTGAAGCTATGCTGGCTGGAGAATTCTGGGAGTTGAAGTCCACAAGTCTTAAAGTTGCCAGGTTTGGGAACCCCTGTTATATAGTATGTGACACCCCCCCCCCCCCTTTATATTAGATATATTTTTATAAAAATATCAAGTGATTTAGCTTAGCTTAATAGCTTGAGAAATTTATTTTTCCTTCTTTTCATATCAATTGTTTCCCGGTGGCATTGCTCTTTGAGCTTAAAATTTAAATGTCCTCTTGCAAAGATCAGCATCTCATAAGAGAGCTAACAGTTTAGAAATTGAGGATAGACATCAGTTTGGGATAAAAAAAAAGTTTCATAGTTACTGCTTAAAGAATTTTAAGGACCATCCCATATACATATATGATTGCTTGGGATGGAACATGGAAAATGATTAGGACTTAACAGGGTTTAACACAGTGGAATCTAATCTGGCCCTTTGATTTGATGAGAACATTTGCTGCATAAAGTGAGGAATGCTTTGTACTGGTACTGTCCCAGAAGAGCTGCATCATGTCAAACAAAAATCTGTCTTATAAATATGGGAGGCAATATTGGTAATGTCAAAACTGTTAGCAGCTCTAAGCAAATCGAGGCATAAACACCTGTTATATAGCACAGGCAGATGCTCCAGCATTAGGGGAAACAGCAGTCAGTGGGCAAAAGGCAGCATGGCATGAAATCACAGGAGGTCACCTACTCAGATGATGGCTTTGGATGACTATTCACTCAGCATGCTAAAGGATACTGGTTTCCAGAGCTTTCTCCATCTCACTAAATCTGACTACGGTACTGAGAATGTCTCTATTGCTATGAACAGCAGGACTTGATCTCAGCAGGCACATGTTGAGCTGGGGTGCCGTCTGCTTCTTGCCTTACCTTTGTTGGCTACATTGTGAGGTTGTTTTTATGCAGAGGGGGTGACCAGTTGTTTCTTTAGATAATGATTTTTATTTCATTTTTAAGGGATGGAGGTTTTAGGGCCTTAGAGTATTTCTGGAAGAGAAGTACAGACATTTTGTAAAAAAAACAATACATAAATAAATGTAAAGGTTCCCCTCACACATATGTGCTAGTTGTTCCCGACTCTAGGGGGTGGTGCTCATCTCTGTTACAAAGTGGAAGAGCCAGCACTGTCTGAAGATGTCTCTGTGGTCAAGTAGCTGGCATGACTAAATGCCGAAGGCGCATGGAATGCTGTTACCTTCCCACCAAAGGTGGTTCCTATTTTTCTATTCACATTTTTACGTGCTTTTGAACTGCTATGTTGGCAGATGCTGGGAAAAGTAACGGGAGCTCACTCCGTTATGCGGTGCTAGGGATTCGAACCGCTGAACTACTGACCTTTCTGATCAACAAGCTCAGGTCTTAGCCACTGAGCCACTGCTTCTCATAATACATACATAAGACTTGGTAAAAGTGTTATAGCTAATATTTTCTACTGTTGTTAATACTAAATCCAGTTTAGCTGTGGGGTTTAGTTCAGTGAAGACAACCTTTTCATACCTTCCCTCTATATAAATAAAAATGTAACTATGAGTTTGTTCAAAACCTGTAATCTTCGAAAGTACTGCACCGATCGCTTCCATATTTTCACACAATGTTGCTTACAAATACGGCACCAATGATATATATATAGGTTGTGTAGATGTCACACCTGTGCCAGGTACACGCAATGGAAATGTAAAAAACGTAGGTAGATGGATACAGAGAGAGCAGTGAGCCACAGGATGACATAATACAAAATGTCATAATACTCTGTCCATAAGATTCAAGGAAAAATACGATAGGTAGGTAGGTAGGTAGAGGGAGAGAGAGAGGGAGAAATACAGTAGGTAGGTAGGTAGGTAGGTAGAGGGATAGAGAGAGACAGGGAGAAATACAATAGAGGGATAGAGAGAGAGAGGCCGAGGGCGACGGAGGCCATCACCTGTCCCTTTGGAACGGCACTCGTCTATCTCTCAGGACCGACTGACCCCATGTTCACCTGCTGTTCACATGGAACCCTTCTCCACTTCAAAGTAGGTAGGTAGGTAGAGGGAGAGAGGGAGAGCTAGGTAAGTTGGGAGTTATACGGTGGTTGTGTGTACGTGTTTGTGTGTCCAGGTGTAGATCTTCACACAGATTGGTTGGCCATTTAACCAGACTGGGCCACAGCAATGCATGGCCAGGAATGGCTAGTTTATAAATAAATAAATGAGGAATGCTGGGAGGTTATCTGCAGATCTGGTTGGTTGGCCACCCAACCAAGCAGAGGAAGTAGATGAACTTTTCGCTAGTCAGCTAACTAAGGTATGTAGGAAGCATGAGAATCCTCAAGGGGAAAACAACTCAAGAAGCTTGGGAAATTTTGAAAAATGAGATTACACAAGCCCAGTCTAGCACAATACCAACGAAGAAGAAAAATAACAGCTCCCAAAAGAAACCGGCATGGCTGCATAAAGAACTCTCTGTCAAACTGAAAGACAAAAAAGATAAGTATAAAAAGTGGAAAGAGGGGGCCATACAGTAACTAAGGCAGAATATCAGCAAATAGCCCGAGCCTGTAAAGATGAAGTGAGGAAAGCTAAGACTCACAATGAAGAAAGGCTTGCCACAAAAGTAAAAAATAACAAAAAAAGCTTCTTCCAACATGTTAAAAACAAGAAAAAAGTTAAAGAAACAATTGGTTAATTGCTGGAAGAAAATGGCAAGAAGGTGACAAGCACCAGGGAGAAAGCAGAACTATTCAACTCATTTTTTGCATCTGTCTTTACACAAAGAGATGAAACAGTCCAATCTATCAAAAACAGCACCACAAACATCAGATTAGAAACACAAATTGAAATAGGGAAGAAAATAGTAAGTGAGCACCTGTCTACCCTAGACGAGTTCAAATCACCAGGGCCGGATGGATTACATCCCAGGGTTCTGAAGGAACTGGCAGATGAGATCTCAGAACCACTGAACTATATCTTTCAGAGATCCTGGAACACTGGGGAACTACTAGAGGACTGGAAAAGAGCTGATGTGGTTCCCATCTTCAAAAAAGGAAAAAAGATAGATCTAGGAAACTACAGACCCATCAGCCTGACCTCAATACCAGGAAAGATTCTGGAAAAAATAATCAAGCAGCAAATTACTGAACACCTAGAAGCAAACAAAATAATAACCAAAAGCCAACATGGTTTTGTCAAAAACAGATCATGCCAGACTAATCTTATTGCATTCTTTGATAAGGTGACAAAATTAGTGGACCAGAGGAATGCTGTCGATATAGTTTACTTGGACTTCAGTAAGGCATTTGACAAGGTAGACCATAACCTACTACTAGGTAAAGTAGAAGAATGTGGGTTAGACAGCATCACCACCAGATGGATTCGTAACTGGCTGACCAACCGCATTCAACGTGTACTCCTCAATGGAACTACATCTACATGGAAGGAAGTATGCAGTGGAGTACCCCAAGGCTCTGTTTTAGGCCCAGTACTCTTCAACATCTTCATCAATGATTTGGACAAGGGAATAAATGGGGAACTCATCAAATTTGCAGACGACACCAAGCTGGCAGGAATAGCCAACACTCCAGAAGATAGGCTTAAGATACAGAAGGATCTTGACAAACTTGAACATTGGGCACTATCTAATAAAACGAAATTCAATGGCGAAAAGAGTAATGTTCTACATTTAGGCAACAAAAATAAAATGCACAGGTACAGTATAGGTGGTACCTTGCTCAATAGCAGTAACTGTGAAAGGGATCTTGGAGTCCTAGTAGACAACCATTTAAATATGAGCCAGCAGTGTGCAGCAGCTGCCAAAAAAGCCAACATGGTTCTAGGCTGCATAAACAGAGGGATAGAATCAAGATCACATGAAGTGTTAATACCTCTTTATAATGCCTTGGTAAGGCCACACTTGGAATACGGCATCCAGTTTTGGTCGCCATGATGTAGAAAAGATGTGGAGACTTTAGAAGGAGTGCAGAGAAGAGCAACAAAGATGATTAAGGGACTAGAGACTAAAACATATGAAGAACGGTTGCAGGAACTGGGTATGTCTAATTTAATAAAAAGAAGGACTAGGGGAGACATGATAGCAGTGTTCCAATATCTCAGGGGTTGCCACAAAGAAGAGGGAGTTAAACTATTCTCCAAAGCACCTGAGGGCAGAACAAGAAGCAATAGATGGAAACTAATCAAGGAGAGAAGCAACTTAGAACTGAGGAGAAATTTCCTGACAGTTAAAACAATCTATCAGTGGAACAGCTTGCCTCCAGAGGTTGTGAATGCCCCAACACTGGAAGTCTTTAAGAAGATGTTGGATAGGCATTTGTCTAAAATGGTATAGGGCTTCCTGCCTTGGCAGGGAGTTGGACTAGATGACCTCCAAGGTCCCTTCCAACTCTGCTATTGTATTTATTTGTATTTGTAAATCTCTCTGATAGTCCCCATAGTGAATTTGTGTTATCTCAGTGAGTTAGAAAAAGCAGACAGATGGCTTTAGATGTCAACAGTTGCCTGGAGGGATGTCCTGTCCCTGCCAACCTGCATCTCAAATGAGACAATGTTCTTTCTCCAGGGCAAGTGACATTATTAAATACTCTTTGCTTTTGCTTACCTCAGGTAGTCTTTCTGAAGGGTGACCTCGCCCTGCTGGTTTTTAAAAACTATACTGAAGAGTACCTCAAGGCTAGCCTCTTTCAGTTCTCCTAAAACCACCCATTCTTCTCTCCCACAAATAAGGACTCATGGCTAGTGAGTATACTTCTGGGTCCCAATTAGGCTCTGAGTTGCTAGCTCTAAGGTGATGTTATGTTGCATTACGTGTGACTCTTGGTGGTCTGGCTAGACAGAAATCTCCTGCCTACCTGAACCAAAGGTTCACTGCTCTTTTGAAATTCTTTGCTAAATAAAAAAATAGTATTCTTGGATTGTTATGTGAAGTTGTGCATCTGATGACATTGTCTAGGATAGTATTGTAGAGCTGTACATACATAATAGCTGCAGTTAACACAAAGTGAAGCTTGCTATTGAGCTAATTCATACAAACAGCCCAATAGCTATCACAGATTAGTGTCTTTCAAATTGGAACATGCTAAAATAACTTTTCATCATGTTACCATCTTGTTTAGAAATGACAGGGCTGCCAATTATTTATGCTTTTTGATTGTCGGTATTGTTCTTGCTGGATTATATTTGACATATGTAATTAATGTTTTAAAGGTCTGTCAAGGTAACTTTCAAGATTTAAGACCAGGTTGCTAGAAGGCTTAAGACAAGGGGCATGGACTTTTGGAAAATGCAGGAATATATGTTTATCTGAGAAAAAGGAGAATTGGAGTGCAATCAACTCCCACGCTGACAGTAGACTCTATAAAGGCTTTGGCTTGAATAAAAATGTGGGCTGAAAGCCCAAATACAAAAAGCTGTTTTGTAACCTCAGCTCATTGTGAAGGAACAAATCATAAAGAAACGGCTTCCATATCTTTGACTGAAAATAAATCAAGATTTCACTACAGCTGATGAATTTGGAATATTGGAACTTGGATGATGACTTGGCACATCAGCTTCAGATGATGAAGGAATACATATGTCTTTCTTGCAAGCCAGTGAAACCATTTAGAAGGTTTAAAGGTAAAGTTTTACTCATACAAGTATAATAGTTTGGAGTAAATTACAAAGAAAAAGCAGGAAAAGAATTAAATCTTTCTCCAGCTTCATTCCAGTTTTCTCCTTCCTCATGAGAGAAGCCTAATCTGAATGGCTACAGCCTGCTCTCCATTTTACTAAATTAAAGCTCAAAACTTGGATGCTTCCTACTTATGATGATTATTCTACTTTATGTAACAACTTATCTGACAATAAATTATGCAAACTATTGTGCAAACTTTCAGTTCATGTCCCCGAACTGGCTTAATAAATATTCACAAATACATTTTGTGATACAAGGGTGTATAATCCTGAGCTAGTTCTTCAGTAATTTAACAATATTTGGAGCAAAATTAGATGTGATAGGAACAGATACATACAATGGGTTATGGGGATCTCATTTTAATATGAAATGATAAGCAGAAGTGAAAGGAATTATACTCAATTCTCTCTTATCTTACTGTGTTAAATTGAGATAATATTCAAGACCTAAACTTCTGTCACTGGTGCAAATATATTTTGGTCAAACTGAATGTTGCTGAGGAGAGGAAATGATAGGCCAGTATTGGAACTCTCAATTGAGAACACATCAAATAGTCTGAAATTTCTATTTCAGGTCCAAGTTCTAAGACAATTGATGTGGATTGCAGGGAGGTTCAGGCTGATTATTTGGTCAGAAGAAACAGACTGTTTTGAGAAAGTTGCTTCCCCTCCCCGCCCCCTGCCCCCCCCCCCCCCGGGTGTTTCATAGATGACCATATGAAGGCTATCTAGAAACAGTCCCAAACTAAACTACATGTGCTAAGTATGCTTCTTAAAAATTAAAACAACTTTGACATGATCACTTGCCAGCTCATATGGTAAAGTAAATACACCAAACTAAATACGATTCCCATCTGACTCAGGCAAATATTTTTTATTAAATAATATTTAAAAAAATCCTATTCAAGAATTGCCAGATCCAAAAGAGTCTTAAGAAAGGGGTGACAGAAAAAAACCCTCATATTTCTGTGGATCCACATATCACTAGAATACTTTTTATTTTCTCAGATTATTTGTATTTTAAGGTAGTGGTGGAAGAATGGTGTATTTGAAATCACTAGATGAAAAAGTAGAATTTTTACTGCCTTCTTTAATGGTGAGTTATGTTATTTATTATAGTGTGTTTACTGATTTATTATGTATTTTAAATTACAACCATGTTTGGGATAACTATTATGAAGAACAACATATTAAAAAGTTAAATAAAAATGTCTATCCCAACCTTCAAAAGGCCACCTCTGGAATAGGTTCACTTTTAAAAATATGAGACATGAATTTATAGGTGTTAAGGCACGGGACCTAGTTATCTGCGGGATCGTATCCTACCTCACACATCCCTTCGGCCGATTTGCTCCCACAGAGAGGGACTTCTCCGGGTGCCGTCCACTAGGCAGTGCCAGCGGGTGACACCCAGGGGAAGGGCCTTCTCTGTGGCGGGCCCAACCCTCTGGAACGACCTACCCCCCAAACTTAGAACTACCACGGACCTCCGCTCCCTCCGCCGAAGTTTGAAGACCCATTTCTTCCATCTCGCCGGCCTGGCCTAATCCACACCATTAGTTATAGACTGAAATTTAAATTGTTTAATTCGGTTTTAAAGAGTAAAGTTTTAGGATTTTAATGGTTTTAGGATTTATAGCACAGGGTATTGGGGTTTAATTTATTTTTAGTACTATTTATTGTCATGTTTGTCTTTTTATTCTATTTTAACTTCCTGTGCACCGCCCCAAGTCCCTTTGGGGAGAGTGGGGCGGTTTATAAATTAAATAAATAAATAAATAAATAAATAAATAAATAAATAAATAAATAAATAAATAAATAAGGAAAGAGCTAGCAATACAGCTAGATCCATATGCCAGCTGTCATTTGTAGTCAGCTTCATGGGTGCATCAACTGGAATAATATTAATGATAACAGCAATAGCAATAATACAGAACAGGAATTGTTATAATGGGCAAGAGTAACAGCCTTTGTTTGATGTTAATTGCAAAGACTTGTTCCTGCTTATGTGATAAAACTTATCAGGGCTGTAACACTTCTGAATGGTTCTTTAGTATTACTACTCATTCAGTAATGTGAGTTACTGCTCTAAATTCTTTTTAAAAAAGTATGTAATGTGACTGTTTTAGCTAAGCTATAAGCCATTTTCAGACACATTTAGAATTGTTCAGAAATACTATCAGAATGGCATCTGCAACAAGCTGTGATGATGAGGTCCATGCTGACATGTGTGTTGTGTTATTATAGTACGAAGAATGCAATTATGTGCTTGCATCATGATGTCTGATAATTCCCTATGCACACCCATGCACCATCAAACTTCTGTCTGCTAGGGTTTTAGATACGTGTCACAGTATATATCTTTAAACCATTCCTGAAGTAAGAAGTGCCTTTCTCTTTTTACTAAAAGACAAGTATATTATAGGTTGGAGAAAAAAACTGAAGTAGGATCAAAAGATCTTAAAGGTGTGTTAACATGGCACAGCATTCATTGAATCAAGCCATTAACACATCTCTATATCAAGACTTATAGAAAAAAAATTGTTTATCAGGTTTGCCTGTACCCATATGTAGGAATTTGAGCTGCTTTTTCAGATAGTTGAAAGGGCTTCTGAATATATATTTCTCTACACTTTTCCTAATCTAATTACATACTTAATAATTCATGTCTCATGGACAGCAGAGAATAATGGGCAGATTATCTGAGATAATGCTTTCTTGATTCACAGACTGTAATCTTTTTATTTTATTTTCCTTTTATCAAAGTATACATTTGTGTGTGTTAGATTAATACAGATAAAATCATACTATCATTTTTTGATATTTCGGTGTATTTTTTATTTTTTCATTCATCCATTTCCTATCATTTTTTGGATTCTGCTACTACAGAAACACCTAATGAATTAAAAACTGTCATCTCACATATGATGGTCATTTGTAGCTCTGGATTCACTGACAGCCTATCGCCCTGTGCTAGGCAAATAAATATTGGAGATTTTCTGTAAGCATTACACTTTTGCCAGAAGAATTACATTCAGCCTAATGTCTAGATGCCATTTATTGGGAGATTTTATGTACTTGATTTGGCAGAGTCCTCCCTATCAGATGACAGTCTGTCTGTTGCAGTAAAGTAACACATAAGGGAAAAGGTAAGGCTAAACCTCTTTTCTCTTTCATGCCAGTTGTTTATGGGACGGTGATTATTATTATTTTAACGGGGCATAGTGTATATCTAACCCAGGTTCATCATCTGAATGAGAATTAAGTTCAAGACAGCCTACTTAGAAACAGTATTTTCTTCCTTATATTCTGTTTGGTTATAAGAAACATATTTAGAAAAAAGGTCTGAGAAATAGCAGTCTACTCAATGCCCTACAGCAAATTCATTTGAGAATTAATCAGTTGCAGCAAAAACAGCAGTAGATCTCCTGGCACCTTAAAAATTAAAAAAAAAGAATCTTGGGAGAAAAAGAATCCATGGACTGAAGTCTATTTTAGGAGATGCATGAAGCATATCTTGGTGAGCATGCATGACTATACAGTAGAGAGGGGGGAAAGCAAGAAAGATTAGATGGAAATGAAATGCCAAAAATTCAGATTGTGACAATCGCAGTGAACCTTAAGTGTATTCAGAGTAAGTCTAGTGATTATGACACCATAGATTCATGTTGTCTTTAACATACTCAGTGTCCAAATTTAAACATAGTTCCAGGACTTAAATTATGGAAGCAAAAAAGAATAACAAAATAAAAAGAAGCTAAGCAAACTGTGCAGAATAAAAAACAGCTGAATTAAAAAAAAATAAAAAGTAGACCCAAAGTGTTCATAAAAGAACTAACACAGAATTGTTAACTGATGAACGATTACAATACTGCTTTGCTATATAATAGCAATAATCATCCTTGCATGTGTTAATTAGTTAATACCTGCCATGGGATAAAAGTATTTAGCTTACTTTTATCCAGAAATGATAACATGATTATTCATTCAAATGATAACAGTTTGATACTGAAATATTTCTTTGAAATTTCTTTGACAGCTCAATGGCAGCAGAGCTGTCATAAGACATCAGGAATGAATTTGCTGAAATTGTGTGTATCATTTCTCAGTGAAAACATTAGAAGTGGGAAACCAAAGAAATTAAAACCAGAAATGATGATTTATTAGTTCTTGCCACAAATCCACCTGCAAAAATTCTCATTCATCTGCTGATCTTCCAATTAACTGCTGTTCCTGATCTAAAGAGAATATTGCAATGATGTGTTCTTCCTAAAATAAAAATGCTAGCAAAACAGTAGTAGGAAAAGTAGCAATAGCAGTATTTTTATTTATACTTATTTGTCAGATATGGCATACACAAAAACGGCCGATTCGCTCCCACAGAGAGGGACTTCTCTGGGTGCCGTCCACTAGACTTTGTCAGTGGGCGACACCCAGGGGAAGGGCTCTCTCTGTGGCGGGCCCGGCCCTCTGGAACGACCTTTCCCCCGACATTAGGACGACCACGGACCTCCGCTCCTTCCGTCTTAAATTAAAAACACATCTTTTCTGTCTGGCCGGCCTAGGATAGTCTCTCTGTCTCTGGGGTTTTATTGGGAAGTTTTTTAGTATAGCTTAGTTTTAATGGGGAATTTTAGCACAGGTTTAGGTTTAATTTGTTTTTTAAAGAAATGTTTGTATATATTTATTGTTTTTTATTCTTCCTGTGCACCGTCCCGAGTCCCTATGGGGAGAGGGAGCGGTTTACAAATATTAAATTGAATTGAAATTGAATTGAAAAAATAATAAAAATAACATAGAAAATTAAAAATGGTGATGAAATAAAACAGAAAATAATGGTCAAAAGGGAAGAAATTACATTAATCTGATAATACTACATAAATGTAGGCTGTATAACTTTTCACCTTTGGGCCAAGGAGCTCAGATTGAGCATTATTTGATCAACTTGATCCTCCTCCTCATCTCAGAAATGTAATCATTAATCTGAATAGTTTTCAGTATTTGGTGCATATTTTATGGTGTCAGATGAAATCTGAATGTGTGTCTACATAGCTACTAAGCAGAATTTGGCTACAAAACATGTAATATTGGTTCGACGACCTGTTGGGAGGAATGAAATATATACCTTATCTTCCCTGCCTGGAAAATCTTTTTTCAAAAGGGATAATTAAAATGGCTCGTAAATTCCTGCAGAAATTACAGCATGATAAGACATGGTCTGCATCCTCGTTTGCAAGAAAACACCTCAAGGACAAAGAGTATGAGATGTTATGATGCCAACTTTCAATAACAGCTGAAGATCGGGCCTGCCTAGGAAGAACATTCTGTGCTGACTAGCACTTGCCCTGCCCTACACACGTATTTCCACATCTTAAATCATCTTGGGCCCATACAAGTCACTTGGAGTCACTCTATGTCCAGAGCTTTCTCTTTCATGATTTTTGTGGCTCAATTCCTATCCTACTGGTTATAGAGCATCCTAAGAAAGACCATAAAGAAATATTTTTTCCCTGTCTTCCAAAGAGAACAGAAGCGATGTCTTCTAATCAGTGCAACCATATTAGAAACATAAAAATGTATATATGCTCTCAAAATGTATACTGCATTATCTCTGCTGAAACAAACTTGGAACAGAGATGGATTTGCACACTGTAAAATAACTGTACTTTGATCTTAAATAATGTTAGCATGGCAGAGATGAAATGGCATGTCAGGCAGTCCCAGTCTTCCTCATTTCTTTATACCTTGAAGTATTGAACCCCTGTTTTTTCCCTTTTGACATACAAACTTACTGTAGATCTTTCTGCCATTGTTTAAATGTTACATCCATTGCCAAAATAGGTATTGTTTAAAACAAAAATATAATCCTTGGCAAAAACATTCGTTTTTATCATAGAAATTGTCCCCAAAGATGACAATTCTAATTTCTCCCATCCACCTGAATATATTTGTGTTGTGGTCACTGACCAGAATTTCAATAAAAACACATTAAAATAAAGTAAAAACAAAACAAAATTAAATACTACAATAGGTGGTGACATTAACAGTGGATAATAAAAGTCTGCCTAATTTTATAGGCAATGTAACAAAAATTAGCTATGCTCAAGGAAGCTGAATTGTACTAATTTGGTAACAACAACTGTATCTAAATTTCCCGGGTGTTTTATCAGATAAGGAGTTATAAGGCAGGTCATTGAAACCTAATAGAGGGCATCATATAGTAGGGAATGAGCTGGAGCTTTAGCAGCCCTCGTCGATGGGGGCGTATTCTCAGCTCATGTGGGACAAAATGCTGTGGACAGATTATCAGTCATCCAGGTCATGGTTGTCCCGAAAAGGCTTTTTCAAGAGGCAGCTTTTCTTTGAAGCTTTCAAGAAGTAGATTGAGAACTGAAGAAGCTTCTTGGATAAGAAGTGAAATGTCCTCAGGGAAAAACAAAGAAAGTCCAGTTGCTTCTTGAAAAAGTACTTTTGGGACTGCAATGGATAGTGTTGAAGCATGCTAAAGTTAGTGTTCTTCTGAAACAGTTATATGGCATAGGTAGGTATCTTACTGGCTTCTAAAAAGGGGCTTATTTGCTCAGAAAAACATTCTTAGATTTCCTATTGGAGCTTCCTGGTATATGGCATGCTGTTTAAATGCACTGTGTGCACTCAAATAAGGCGTCATTGGGAATGCTTCCCTGAAAAAAACCAAGATGTTGACATTTTTGTGAAATGGTCCTCAACGTAATGATTTGTAATTGTCCTCAATAAAGAAAGAACTCCAACCTGTGAAAAAGAACAGTAACTTTGACCAATGTGCTATGATATAGGTCAATGCACCTGTTCTGGCTTTTGATAACTCTTCCTCCCTCCTAAATACTGTATTTGGAATGCAAGGGGCTACCAGGAAGAGACCCCTTAGAAATTTTAATTGGACCTTTCCAGAGGAGTAAAGGAAGTATAAAGTCCTACCCCGGCACCAGAGCAATTGTTCAGGAGCCTTAGGTGAACATAACTTCACTGCTGCTGGAATACACTGTGCTCCTCTGGTGAAGTGAAAATATCGAATTGCAATTGCTGTTTTTCGACCATTTTGTGCAATATAATTTTAGTGTATACTGCGCTTGGTGGAAGCATGAAAAACTATGCCCAAGTATTT
This sequence comes from Rhabdophis nuchalis, assembly GCA_039707465.1. Classification (NCBI taxonomy): domain Eukaryota; kingdom Metazoa; phylum Chordata; class Lepidosauria; order Squamata; family Natricidae; genus Rhabdophis; species Rhabdophis nuchalis. Next base: position 137,107,781 of record CM077644.1, on the reverse strand, counting down.
AAAATATTTCACTTGTTCAGTATTCCGACCATTTATCCTTCAGATATGCAGCTTAGGTCTCTTTGCAATGACCAGGATCTTAGAATTTCTAGACATGATTTCAAGTGCTTCCTCAGAACAGTAATTGGCCAGAGCTTATTTAAGTCCAATTAACCTTTGTGAAATAAGTACTATGTCACCTATATACAATAAAGTTGCGGTGTCTGTTTGCTAGTTTTGAGGTGGTGGTGATCCTCTAATTAATTTATTTTGGCCACAAATGGATTTATGTGCAGATTAAATAGGAGGGGAAATAAAATATCTCCCTGCCTCCTTCTTCTCTAAGTTGGAATCTCATTAGTGTGATGGCCTGGCATACTACATCAAACTTTGAGTCTAGAATTCTTATAAAAATTATGCATAAGCAACAGTAACCATCTTTCAGTGGTAGTATTCAGAAGCTTAGTCCATAGCCTTGTACTGGGACCTAGATCTAAAATCAATAAATGCAATATTTATAATATTGAGCCTGTTATACATGTGTATTATTTGTCCAGGTGTTGAAATATAAAGGCAACTCCATAGATAGAATGTCTGGTCGCTCGTGTGCCAATATATATTCTTGATTGATCCAGTCAACTAATTTGTTGTTTGGCATAGAGCTTGCTTATTATACATAAAAGGCTAATAGGACAATAATTAGCAAGCACGTCTTGGGTTGCCTTTTATAAATCGCCACTATGATAGCTAGGCCCCAGGCCTCTGGGATTTTCACAAGGCGATCAGTATAAGTAAAGGAAGCAAAAAAAGGGGGGTCCATCATCATTGTGTAATATTTTGGGAAGAGGTCATTGCCTGAAGTTTTGTCAGACTTTAGCTGATTTATAAGCATCTTTATGTCAGCATTTGAGACTGAGCATCAATTAGGGAACAGGTTAGCATTAAGATTTAAATTAAATTTAGGAGAGGCTTCTTGTGAATATCATGCTCTAAAATGGTCCTCCCACACAAATGCAGGTAAGAGGTGGGGAATTGGGGGCCCTGTCAATTGGATGGGAAGTTACTAGGCAGCAGAAGAGGATCTTTGGTTTGAGATGCTGTTCTTAGCTGCTGCCAAGAAGTTCCAGTGAATTCTTTTTTTATTTTTTGCATTGCTTACTCAGAGACATAAAGTTGTGGATGGAGTGTTCAGCTCGGGTCTCTTTCTATAATCTGAATTTCCTAATCAGTTTACCTCTGAGAGGGATAAGCCAGCCCCCCATGTTTACTTTTTTTCCAATATTTGGATGGAGGGCATTGGCGGGAATAACTGAATCAATTGGGTGAATGTTTGCAGAAAGGAATTCCCAGATATGCTTTTATCTATAGTAGAATGGAGTTGCAATGCTGCTTCAAACAAAGGCAATTAGAAGTTTTCTCAGTGAGTTGCTGAATCCATCTGGCACAGACCAGCCCTGGCTCTAGATGCACTTCTAAAATTGGAGTAGATTCTGTTTCAAGAAAGCAATTATTGAATGCTTTTACAACTGTGATACGTGGAAAATGGACATTATCAGGTAAATTGTATAGATAATTTTTTTTTTGTATAAGACTAATTAAATTCCATAAGATTAAAATGTAATCAATCAAGGAAAGTCTTCAGCCAACCCAGTGGAAGAATTCACCAGGGAAATCATTACTGATAGATCCATTCAATAGATATAAATTTTGTTTGTTAATTGTTTGTAATCAACACAGCCCCTTGTAATCCCCTTTTGAATCTTTAGATTGCTGGGTTTATAAAGGGGGATTGTAAGTAATTCTAGAGACAATTAATGGAACTGAGTAAAAAGTGCAGGGTGGGAGGATGAAAGAGCTGGAAAGATTGGGCTGGAAAAGGTATTTAATAATAATAATAATAATAATAATAATTTTAATATTTCTAAACCGTACCCTCTCCCCACAGGGACTCGGGGCGGTGCACAGGCAAAGTAAAAACAATAAATACATACAAACATTTCATTAAAAATAAATTAAATCTAAACCTGCGCTAGAATTCCCCATTAAAACTAAGCTATATTCTAAACTTCCCAATAAAACCCCAAAGACAGAGAGACTATCCTAGGCCGGCCAGACAGAAGAAATGAGTTTTTAATTTGAGACGGAAGGAGCGGAGGTCCGTGGTCGTCCTGATGTCGGGGGGAAGGTCGTTCCATAGGGCCGGGCCCGCCACAGAGAGAGCCCTTCCCCTGGGCGTCGCCCGCTGACAAAGTCTAGTGGACGGCACCCGGAGAAGTCCCTCTCTGTGGGAGCGAATCGGCCGTGAGGATGTATGAGGCAGGATCCGATCCCGCAGATAGCTAGGTCCTGAGCCATGGAGCGCTTTAAAGATGATAATCAACACCTTGAAGCGCACCCGGAAGACGACAGGTAGCCAGTGCAGCTCGCGCAAGAGCGGTGTTACATGGGTAGACCTAGCGGTTCCCATAATTGCTCGCGCGGCTGCATTCTGGACTAGCTGAAGTCTCCGGGTGCACCTCAAGGGGAGCCCCATGTAGAGAGAGTTACAATAGTCCAGTCGGGATGTCACGAGCGCATGAGTGACTGTGCGAAGGGCGTCCCGATCCAATAGGGGGCACAATTGGCGAACCAGGCGAACCTGGTAAAACGCCCTCCTGGCCACGGCTATTTCTGATTCAACATTTGCATGTTGAATCAGAAATAGAAAGATGTAAAAGATAATCCCAACTCCCCCCCCCTCCTTTTTTTAAACCATTGATGGCTGGAAGGTTAAAGCAAACAGCTTAAATTTGGATTTCAACTTCTAAGGTGTTTCTTTGGCAAGGAACCCAGAATAGAAGAATTCCAGCATCCTTTCAAATCTGCAAGGAATTTTGATCCCCCCTTTCTACTCTGTCCAGGCTTAAAGGGTGAGACTGGTTGGATTCCCACATTGGAGGTGCAGAAGTTGGCTTCTGGTGCCAAGGAATTGGTCAACCATTTGTCTGGAATAGTATAAGGACTTCTGCCTTAGGCCTCCAAGATCCCTTCTAGCTGTATGATTCTATGACTTGTCTGTACCTTTGTGTTTAGCTTCCAAAAATTATTACACAAATTATTAAATTCTAAAGGTACTTATATATGCTTTGAATTTGGTCCCTCAGCTGTTAAATTGAGACTTATTTTAAAAGGTGGAGGATAGACATTGATCAATAGTAAAATAGCATTATTAAATTTTAGCAGCAGAGAAATTGCATAGCACACTATTGGCTTTAACTGTATAATGTCTAAATGTAGTTTAGTTGACATTTATAAGCCACCACACAACCTACCTTGTCCTGCTCCAGGAGCTGCTGCAAGTGAGAAAGAGTCACACCTACTTATAAACAAGTTGCCATGTAGCCAGGTTACTTGAAGTAGGAGAATGTAAAATTCAGCAACCTAATTCAGATAAGCAGAGTCTGTGGATTTAGCAGTACAGCCTGCAATATCCCATGAATGAATTGTTAGTGTTTTAGAGATATCCAAATGGCAATCTCAGTTCCCAATAGTAGCCACTATAAAGGGCATATCCTCAAGAATGGTGGAAAATAAGTTGGTCCATACTGTTTGGTTGAGATCAACTGTTGATGTGTCAGAAGAGGCATTTCCAGGGATGGAATGAGACTCAAAGCCAGACTTCAGTCTCTACATAATTGCTAATTGCTGGGATAAGAATTATTCTCCTTTATCAATCTGATCTTCAGCATCCTCATCTAGCCTCCACAATGGTTCATGGATATTTTGGGTGGAGAAACAATTGATGTTAAAAGCATGACTGGATGCAATGCAGGCAAGAAATGAGCCTTTTTTCTTGGTGTATTTGACAAGCATTTTGTCAAGCTGTAGAATATCAGGGTCTGGGTTAGATATTAAACGTTCTCAGTTGGTGGTCTGTGTGCCTGGGCTTTTGGAGGCTCTGACAGCTTTAGCAATTTGCTGATTGAGTTTATTGCCACAGTCCTGAATACATGGTAGGACCATCTTAATTAATGGTTTTCCTATGGAGCATATTGTCACAAATGTTTTTTTTTCTTAGTTTATCCAATCTCTTTGTGGTGTCTGCTGAATCTGGCACTGCACCAAATGAGTCAATCAACATTACTTCCAGTGAGTCCTGGGCATACTTTGTCACGGAAAATAATGCAGTTTGTTGAGTAGAGTGCGTCTTCCTCTGTTTCCTTTATTACTGGAAATCTGCTGAGTGATCTGCTGAGTGATCTGATTGGTCTATAATTAATAATTGCATTGATCCTTTCCTGCTTGAGAGTTAAACCCTCCACAGTTATTTCTTTCTCTCCTAGTAGATTTGGGAGTGGGGTCAGCTCTAAATTCCACTTAAGCTGTTTGTTGCTTGATGGTTTGAGCATCAGGTATCTTTACAGCATCTGCTGTTTTATGTAGGTGACTCTCAGTATATTTTATAAAGGACTCTTTTAGTAGTCCAATGTTAAAACCATTTTCCCCATCAATTCCTTTTGCTTTTCAATGTTGGTGTTCTTTGAGGGCGAAGGTTCATTCTCCAAGGGTGGGTTTCCAATGTTTTGTTATCAGGCAAAGTAACACCTTCAGCAGAGTTTACTCTAAATTCCACTGAAGAAGTTACCTAGGCTGGTAATGGAACATTTGGAAACAAATCCACAAGCTCGGAGAACAAACCTTCACCCTCATCCTACACCTGAGCTACAGATATTTACCACCATTGTTTGCATACTTTGTTAACATCATCTTTTGTTTGCTAATTTTAAAACCAGCTAATACCCCAAAGTCCATTACGTTTTCCACTAATATCTCTGTTCCTTCCAGAGGATCTTCCAAGATTATTACTAGTCATCAACAAACATCTGTAATTTATAAGGTTCTCTTTTAATTTTTTCTCCAACAGTTGCCCCTCTTGCCTTCTATCTCTATTCAATATTTTAAAAGCTAAAATAAATAACAATAGTGATAATCTTTGTCATTCTTTGTCTAATCCCTTACTGTATCTCATGAGGTTTTATTAATTCCCAATTCAATTTGTGCCTTTTGAGAAGTGTAAATTGATTTTATACATTTGATAAAATTCTCACCAAAATTTTAAACAAGAACATCCAATTCAAATTATCAAAGGCCTTTTCTGCATCAAGAAAAATCAATGGTGCTTGTTTTTCATTATGTTGTTTTGAGTATTCCAAAGTATCCAATACTTTTCGAATATTGTGCTCCAGCTGTTTTATATAAATTTTATATAAAAACTCCCATACTGATAATTTGAATAAAGTTCTGTAAAACCATTTGCATTCTCTCTGTTAAAACCATTCCAAATAGTACAAATAGTTCTTGACTTATGATCATTCATTTAACAATTTTTCAAATTTACAACAGAGCTGAGAAAAGTTACTTATGAATGGTCCTTGCACTAACAACTGTTTCAGTGTTCTGGTGGTCATGTGATCACCCTCTGTGACTTTTACAGGGAGATTCTAACACGCAAAGTCAATGGGGGAAGTCACATTCACTAAACAATCACTGTAAAAGGGTTATAAAATTGAGCACAACTCACAATGATCACATAATTTAGCAATGGAAGTTCCAGTCCTAATTGTAGCTTTAGGACAAGGACTACCTGTAGTCATTAGTCAGTAACAATATTGGCCCTAATTCTTTTGGTGATGTCAAATCTTGATCTTCTTTAGGTATTAATGATGTATTAGCCTCCATTCAACTGTTCAGTATCATACCAGTCTCTAAACTAGAGCTCATGTGTTGCAATGTTTGTAATAATTTGTATTCAAAAGAAGCTGTAAAATACCTGTTTAGGTGGTTTCCATATTTTTATAGTTCCACAAACTCCACTTATTGTTATAGGTTCATTCATTAATTGTAATCATCAGTTATTTTTGTTTCTTTAAATATTTATCAACCTTTACTAGAGAAATTTGTTCTTATTTATTTTCCTGGTTTATTTGCAAATTCATTTTTTCCTTTGTTTTGCATATTTCATCCAGGCCACTTGTGACATATAATCTAAATGTATTTTCTAAATTACAGAAATTAGAGAAATCTAATTTCTCCATCAAGATGAATAGAACATTATCCTTATGGAATTGAAATATTTGACCTGCTCTAGTTGTTTACTATTAATATATTCCTTCATTGTCCTAGTGAAAGTCAAAACTTTTATCTTTAATTGATGATAAACAAGTTTCGGTGTTTGCAATATAGGGCAAATAGTGAGGAAGAAGAAGGAGGAGGAGGAGGAGGGTTGTTTTACAATCAGAAAAAAATCACCTTGAAGTTTAATCTATATGCTTTTTTCAAGAACTACTAAAGCACTTTGTTTATCAAAATTACTACATGTTTTTAACCTTTAAGAAATTATTCTGCTCAGTTGTGGACATTACTTAATTTTTTATTTAATTTCCATATGCATGCATAGTCCCTGCTTAATACGTTTTATTGGCTTTCTTTTGTACTTGGCCCTTTACTAAAAAAGAGATATATTACTCTGTCATTTTAAATACACCATTCATCAAGTTCCTAGGTCATAAGCAATCAAAAGTGCATAAATAATTTATTACTTACTGTAGTTGGCTATGTCAAATATACTATGCAAATTCAGTTTAAAATAATCAAGAGATTACATATTTGATTGAGTGTTACTTATTAAGTTAAAACAATTATGTAAAAGATTTGAGAAGACTTGGTATGCTACCACAATTTTGGCTTTTGTTGAACAAGAATCAATTTATCAAAGAGAGAACCAGAAGTAATAAAAATGCATTTGTAATGAGATGCCTAAAACCACCATGTAGTTCTTAATTATTATTAAAAGAATCTTTTTTTTCCAGTTAGGAGGAGGTTCTGCTCCCAAGCATTTAACATAGACTTGAAGTAAACTTGTGGGTCAGAGGAAGGATGAGGAATAACTTGGAGCGATGGCACAGCTAGGCCCGGTGGGGTGAAGAGGCTATAGGAGGACCCCCAAGACGCAATCAGGCTTTCTGACCATTCATGATTATTATCATCATTGTTACCATCACCGCCATTATCTCCACCACTACTTATTACATCATGGCCGGCGCAGAGGGTGGGAAGACCCGGAAACGCGCTATTTAGATCTTAGTTACTTGACTTGGCTTGGCTTATCAGGTCAATACTACGCTGGCCTGGTTGGAACTTTCATGGCGTATTGGTACTCCTGGATTTTGGGCTCCTATGACACCTTATACCCAGATGACACTTCCCCTCTGTTAACTTATTTATTTATTCGCACAGATTCCTATGTATTCCTTAGCTGACCTCCATGCCCTGCGTGAGTCCCCCCTCTTGCAGGTTTGGCCCTCAGTTTTAATGAGGGCCCACCTCAATGACGGACTTGTGAATCTTGAGAGGTGGAGGAAGCGGAAGATTAAGCTTTTTTTAGTGAAATTTTAAATTAGATTTTTAAGGGGTTCTAGGGAGGAAGGTGGGTTAACAGAAATTAGAGATGTGGGTGGGGGGAATCACCCACGGAGTATCATGTCAAGGCCGACCCATGATCCCGATGGAGAGGACGTAGGGTCTACTTCTAGGGGGGGAATAGACGTCAACTTAACAGAGGGCCATAACATCAAGACAATACATGGGAGAGGTAGGTATGGTGGGAGCTGGAGACCAGACCATGTTGTGGGAGTACGCACCTGCTATTTGCAAGCGGTGGTGTGCTCTGGTCTCCAAAGCTCCCCTCGCAATCCAGGAGGTCCGGGTTCTCAGGGCCTGGGCTCGAGGTTGATGCTATGCAACGCCAGGTCTGTTATCAACAAAGGCCCCCCTCATCCAGGATTTGGTATTAGAGGGGGAGCCGGACCTGGTGGGTGTTACGGAGACCTGGTTGGGCCACGAGGGGGGAGTGCCCCCTCGTTGAAATGTGCCCACCAGGCTACCGGGCATTTCATCAGCCTCGAGCCCAAGGCAGGGGTGGGGGAGTGGCAGTTATTGTAAAGGAGTGCCTAGCTCCAAGGGAGACCACTATGCCGCAGATAGCTGGCTGTGAGGCCCTAGGTGTGAAGTGGGGCCTTGGGAGGCAGTTGGGCTTGCTGATTGTGTACCTGGCTCCCCGCTACATCTCAGCAACCCTGCCCGAGCTCCTCGAGGTGATAGCCGAGATGGCGGTTGAGACCCCCAGGCTATTAGTCATGGGGGACTTTAACTTGCCATCGGTAGGTGAAACCTCTGAGATAGCTCGGGAGTTCACGGCCTCCATGACGGCCGTGGACCTGACCCAAGTAATTCATGGTGCCACTCACACCGGGGGCCACACGCTGGATCTTGTTTTTATCTCCGGCCAGTGGAGTAGTGATCTGGGATTAGGGGATTTAATGATCACACCCCTGTCATGGACAGACCACTCTCTCCTTCGACTAGACTTCCCAACCGCCTCACTCCACCGTGGGGAGGCAGAACCGGCAATACCAAGATGGTTCCACCCCAGGCTCCTGATGGATCCTGAGAGGTTCCAGATGGAGCTTGGGCCAATACCGAGGACCCTGACCAGCGACTCGACTGAGGACCTAGTGGCTGCCTGGAATAATGCGGCCACTGGGGCCCTGGACCGGGTCGCGCCCTTGCAGCCTCTCACATGGCGCCAAACCACCTCGGCTCCATGGTTTTCCAAGGAGCTGAGGGTGATGAAGCGCCGCAAGAGATGGCTAGAAAGCATTTGGAGATCCACTCCCGCTGAATCTGACCAAACACCAGCTAGGTCCCATTTGAGGACCTATCTCGTGGCAATAAGGGTGGCGAAACGCAATTATCTTGCCACCCTTATCGCATCCGCAGATAACCGCCCTGCCGCCCTGTTCAGAGTGACCCGCTCCCTCCTTCAACAGAGGCTGCAGGAACCTCCCCTGCAGGGTCGAGCAGAGGAATTTGGACATTATCTGTAGGATAAAATCACTCAGATCCGGAGCGAACTGGCCTCTGATGAGGTTAGTCCCGGTGGGGAAGCGGAGGCAGGCCTTGAGACCATTTTATGGGAAGAGTTTGATCTTGTGACTTCAGATGACATGGACAGGTTGCTGGGGCGACTGAATGCTACCACATGTTTATTGGACCCGTGTCCCTCCTGGCTGGTACTGGCCTCCCGGGAGGTTACACGAGGCTGGCTCCAGGAAATAGTGAACGCCTCTTTGAGTGAGGGGTTTCTACCGGCCGTCTTGAAAGAGGCAGTGGTGAGACCCCGCCTCAAGAGGCCTTCCCTGGACCCAGCATTGTTGAGTAATTATCGTCCGGTCTCCAACCTTAGTTTTCTTTCTAAGGTTGTAGAGAGTGTGGTAGCACAACAGTTCCCCTGACACTTGGAGGAAACCATCTATCTAGACCCGCGCCAGTCCGGCTTCCGGCCTGGAAACAGCACAGAGATGGCATTGGTCACGTTGGTAGATGATCTCTGGAGGGCCAGGGATAGGGGCTGTTCCTCTATCCTGGTCCTATTAGACCTCTCATCGGCTTTCAATACCATCGACCATGGTATCTTATTGCACCTGCTGGAGGGGTTGGGAGAGGCAGGAAGAGAACCACCGCAATACGGTGCCTCTCCAACCGCTATACCCCACTGCGGGGAGGTGGAACCAGACATTCCTAGGTGGTTCTGCCCCAGGCGCCTGATGGATCCCGAAAGGTTCCAGACGAAGCTTGGGCCACTACCTGTGACCCTGACCCGCGCCCCGACTGAGGACCTGGTGGCTGCATGGAGTACTGCGGCCACCAGGGCCTTGGACCGGGTCGCGCCCTTGCAGCCTCTCATGCGGCGGCGAGTCACCCAGGCTCCTTGGTTCACTGAGGAGCTGAGGGTGATGAAATGCTGCAAGAGATGCCTAGAGAGTAGATGGAGGTCCACACGGTCCGAATCTGACCAAACACTGGCAAGAGCCCAATTGAGGACTTACCTTGTGGTGATAAGGGTGGCCAAATGTCATTACAGTGCCACTCTTATCACGTCCGCAGATAACTGCCCTGCTGCCCTGTTCGGGGTGACCCGCTCCCTCCTTTAACAGAGGCCATGGGAAGCCCCGCTGCAGGGCAGAGCAGAGGAATTTGGAGAGTATCTACAGGATAAAATTGCTCAGATCCGGAGCGAACTGGCCTCCATCGAAAGTGGTCTGGAGGGATTATCGGACACAGGTCTTGAGATACCTTTATGGGAGGAGTTTGACTCTGTTACTTCCGACGATATGGACAGGTTGCATAGGCGACTGCAAGCCACCACATGTTTATTGGACCCGTGCCCCTCCTGGCTTGTACTGGCATCCTGGGAGGTTACATGAGGCTGGCTCCAGGAACTTGTGAATGCTTCTTTGAGTGAGGGGTTCTTGTCGACCATCTTGAAAGAGGTGGTGGTGAGGCCCCTCCTCAAGAAGCTTTCCCTGGACCCAGCATTGTTAGTAAATTATCGTCTGGTCTCCAACCTTCACTTTCTGGTGAAGGTTGTAGAGAGTGTGGTGGCGCAACAGTTTCCCCACCACCTGGAGGAAATTGATTATCTGGACCTGCGCCAGTCCAGCTTCCGGCCCGGACACAGCACCGAGACAGCTTTGGTTGTGTTGGTGGATGATCTCTGGAGGGCCAGAGATGGGGGTTGTTCCTTCATCCTGGTCCTATTAGATCTCTCGGTGGCTTTTGATACCATTGACCATGGTATCCTATTGCATCGGCTGGAGGGGCTGGGGGTGAGGGGCACCGTTTTACGGTGGTTCTCCTCCTACCTCTCCGGTCGATCACACTTTGTGTTGGCAGGGGAGCAGAGGTCGACCTCGCGACCACTCACTTGTGGGGTGCCTCAGGGGTTGGTCCTCTCGCCGCTCCTGTTCAACACATATATGAAGCCACTGGGTGAGATCATCCATGGTTTGGGGGTAGAGTACCATCTCTACGTGATGATACACAGCTGTATATATCTACCCCAAACCATCCCAATGATGCCGTCGAAGTGATGTCCCGGTGTCTGGAAGCCGTGCGGGTCTGGATGGGAAGGAACAGACTCAGACTCAACCCTTCCAAGATGGAGTGGCTGTGGTTTTCGGCGTCCAGGTACAACCAGTTGACGCCATCACTGGCCATTGGGGACGAACATCTAGCCCCCGTGGATAGGGCACGCAACTTGGGCATCCTCCTGGATACCAGGCTGTCATTAGAAGACCACTTGACGGCCGTGGCCAGGGGGGCGTTCTACCGGATTCGCCTGGTTCATCAGTTGCGGCCCTTATTGGACCGGGACACCCTTCGCACAGTCAACCATGCGCTCGTGACATCCCGTATAGACTACTGCAATGCTCTCTACATGGGGCTTCCCTTGAGGTGCACCCAAAGACTGCAGTTAGTCCAGAACGCGGCCGCGCGGGCAATTATGGGAGCTCCTAGATGCTCCCATGTAACACCGCTCTTGCGCGAGCTGCACTGGCTGCCTGTGGTCTTTCGGGTGCGCTTCAAGGTGTTGACTATCATCTTTAAAGCGCTCCATGGCATGGGATTTAGTTATCTACGGGATCGTATCCTACCCCATACATCCCTTTGGCCGATTCGCTCCCACAGAGAGGGACTTCTCTGGGTGCCGTCCACCAGGCAATGCCAGCAAGCGACGCCCAGGGGAAGGGCCTTCTCTGTGGTGGGCCCAACCCTCTGGAATGACCTACCCCCGAACTTAGAATGACCACGGACCTCCGTTCCTTCCGCCAGAAACTTATTTTTTCCAACAGGCCGGCTTGGCCTAGCTCACACCACCTTGTCTATAGTCTGCAGTTAAATTGTTTTAATTGGTTTTTAAGGATGCAATTTTAACTTATTTAAATTTTTTAGCCCAGGGATACTAATTTAATCTGGTTTTTAAATTTTGTATATTGTTATGTTTATATATGTTTTTTAAATTTCCTGTGCACTGCTCCGAGTCCCTTCTGGGAAAGGGAGCGGTATATATATTTAATAAAAGTCAAAAGTCAAAGTCTCTTCCTACCTCTCCGACCGGTCGCAATTTGTGTTGACAGGAGGGCAGAGGTCGACTTCGAGGCCCCTCACATGTGGGGTGCCTCAGGGGTCAGTTCTCTCACCCCTCCTGTTCAACACCTATATGAAGCCGCTGGGTGAGATCATCCGTGGTTTCGGGGTAGAGTACCATCAGTACGCTGATGACACTCAGTTGTACATCTCTACCCCTAACCACCCCAATGATGCTGTTGAAGTGATGTCCCAGTGTCTGGAGGCCGTATGGGTCTGGATGGGGAGGAACAAGCTTCAGCTCAACCCATCCAAGACCGAGTGGCTGTGGTTTCCGGTGTCTTGATATAGCCAGTCAGTTCCATCTCTGGCTATTGGGGGCGAGTCATTAGCCCCCGCGGAAAGGGCCCGCAACTTGGGCGTTCTCCTGGATTCGCGGCTGTCCCTGGATGACCATGTGGCAGCCATGGCCAGGGGGGCTTTCTAACAGGTGTACCTGATACGCCAGTTGCGCCCCTTTCTAGATCGGGATGCCCTACGCACAGTCACTCAAGCCCTCGTTATATCCCGCCTGGACTACTGCAATGCTATCTACACGGGGCTCCCCTTGAGATGCACCCGGAGACTTCAGCTGGTTCAGAATGCGGCCGTGCAGGGGATTCTGGGAGCCTCACAGTACTCCCGGGTAACACCTCTCCTGCGCAAGCTGCACTGGCTGCCTGTGGTCTTCCGGGTGTGCTTCAAGGTGTTAATTACCATCTTCAAAGCGCTCCATGGCACGTGTCTTGGTTATTTGCGAGACTGCCTCCTAGCACACACCTCCCTTCGACCTGTCTGCTCCCACAGGGAGGGCCTCCTCAGGGTGCCGGCTGGCGACTCCCAGGGGAAGGGCGTTCTCTGTGGTGGGTCCGGCCCTCTGGAACGACCTGCCCCCCTGATCTTCGCACCATCACTGACCTATGCCTCTTCTGTCGGATGCTTAAAATGCATTTTTTCCATCTGGCTGGCCTGGCATAGATTAAGGGTTTAATTTTAAAGTTAGCATTTTAGTGATTTTAATTTTTTAGCACATATTTTCTATTTAATTTAATTTTATATAATAATAATAATAATAATAATAATAATAATAATAATAATAATAATAATAATAATAATAATAATAATAATAATAATAATAATAATAATAATAATGTTGAATTTATTGACCGCTCCCTCTCCCCACAGGGACTCAGGGCGGTGCACAGGGAAAATAAAAGCAATAAATATACAAAATACATACAAATTTAAAACAGATTAAACTTATTCCTGTGCTAAAATCCCTTAACTAAAAATCCCCACTAAATATATATATACATTTAAAAACCCATAGAGGGAGAGACTACCCTAGGCCAGCCAGGCGGAAAAGATGAGTCTTCAATTTCAGGCGGAAGGAGCGGAGGTCCGTGGTCGTTCTAATATCGGGGGGAAGGTCGTTCCAGAGGGCCGGGCCCGCCACAGAGAGAGCCCTTCCCCTGGGCGTCGCCCGCTGACAAAGTCTAGTGGACGGCACCCGGAGAAGTCCCTCTCTGTGGGAGCGAATTGGCCGTGAGGATGTGTGAGGCAGGATCCGATCCCGCAGATAGCTAGGTCCCGAGCCATGGAGCGCTTTAAAGATGATAACTAACACCTTGAAGCGCACCCGGAAGACGATTATATGTATGTGTTGTGGTTTTTACCTTTTTCTGTGCACCACCCTGAGTCCTACCATGGAGAATAGGGTGGTATATAAATTTGAATAAAATAAAAATAAATAAATAAAATTTATCTCTGGATTCTGCTCAGATCCAAAAGAAGAACTAGGATGCGAGTGTGCTCATTTGAGGCAAACTATGAGAGATGCTAACATAACTCATCTGGGCTTCTGAAGACTTTCTGACAATGTAGGTCAGAAATATTACAAATCAATCAAACAAAATGTGTAACAGAATCAGCAACATTGCACCTAGTTTCTATTTGGCTTTTTCATACTAATGATTACTATGCGTGAGTTAGACAGCATCACCACCAGATGGATTCTGGTAACTGGCTCACCAACCGCACTCAACGTGTAGTCCTCAATTAATCTGCATCTACATGGAGGGAAGTATGCAGTGGGGTGCCCAAGGTTTTATTTTAGGAGCAGTACTCTTCAACATCTTCATCAATGATTTGGATGAGGGGATAGATCAGGGGTGTCAAACAGGATTTCTTCGAGGGCTGAATCAACATTAATTGTAGTTCTCTTCCGCAGGCTGGTGAGAGGGGGAAGGAGGATACAGGATGGACACCTCCTGCAACACCCTGCCAGCCAAAACATGCTCCCCCACAAACGGCCCCTCTGCCCTGTTTTTGGCCTGAACGGCCTTCAACACTCTGCTGGCCAAAACGGGCAAAATCCCTATGTGGCCCATTTTCAGCCTGAACAGCCTTCTGCAGCACTTTGCCAGTCAAAACGGGCCATGTGGAGGCCCTGTGAAACCCACAAGTGGCCCTTTTTTGGCTCATCCAGCCTCCAGCAGCAATGGGGCATTGGCTAACAGAGTGCTGCTGGAAGCTTGAGAGCCAAAAATAGGCGATGCGGGGCCTTGTGGGACCTGCACACAGCTTGTTTTTGGCCAGCAGAATGCTGCTGGAGGCAGTGAAGGCTGAAAATGGGCCACACACAGGCCTCGGGCCTCGCATGGCCCATTTTTGGCTGGCAGAGTGCTGCTGGAGGTCAGGGAGGCTGAAAACAAGCTGCATGAGGGCCTTGTGAGTTTTGGGCTGGCAGAGACACTGCAGGCTGATTTTTTTACATTCCCAGGCCAGCCCAGTGTGCCAGATTTAAGCACCTTAAATCTGGCCCATTGGCCTTGAGTTTGACACTGCTGGGATAGATGGGGGAACTCATCAAATATTACATACAATACCAAGCTGGCAGGAATAGCCAACACTCCAGAAAATAGGCTTAAGATCAGTGGTGAAATTCAATTTTTTTACTACCAGTTCTGTGGCTTGATGAGTGTGGCAGGGGAAGGATACTGCAAAATCCCCATCCTCTCCCCACTCCTGGGGGAAGGATATTGCAAAATCTTAATTCCCACCCCACTCTGGGGTCAGCCAGAGGTTGTATTTGCTGGTTCTCCAAACTACTCAAAATTTCCACTACCAGTTCTCCATAACCTGTCAGAACCTACTGAAGATAGATACAGCAAGACACAGAAAGATCTTGAGAGATTTGAATATTGGGTGCTATCTAACAACATGAAATTCAATGTGAAAAAAGTAAGGTTCTACATTTAGGCAAGAAAAACAAAATGCACAGGTACAGTATATGTGGCACCTCGC
Organism: Rhabdophis nuchalis; assembly: GCA_039707465.1. Classification (NCBI taxonomy): domain Eukaryota; kingdom Metazoa; phylum Chordata; class Lepidosauria; order Squamata; family Natricidae; genus Rhabdophis; species Rhabdophis nuchalis. The sequence continues at coordinate 137,092,490 of CM077644.1, read as the reverse complement.
ACAATAGTAGTAACTCTGAAAGGAATTTTGGAGTCCAAGTGAGCAATCATTTAAAAATGTACCAGCAGTGTGTTGCAGCTGCCAAAGAAGCCAACACAGTTCTAGGCTGCATAAACAGAGGGATAGAATCAAGATCGTGTGAAGTGATTTATAATGCCTTGATAAGGCAACCCTTGGAGTGCTGCATTCAGTTTTGGTCGCCATAATGTAAAAAAGATGTTGAGACTCCAGAAATCTTTTAGTTTGAATGGTTCAGCTATATTTTAGCATGTCTTATTTAGGCATCTCACATTTCAGACAATACTGTTCGGTCTACCAAAATCTAAAATATAGCATTTAGATTAATGTTTACTGCTAAAAAGTGTAATCAGTATATTAAAAATCCTGTTAAAATGTCACTTTTCCAAATTCCATTGTATGTACAATATTATGTAATTTATATTATCGAAATAATTCTTTAATATCCATGCATAGCCTGTATAATTAATTGCTCCTTCTCTAATTTATGTCTCTCCTTAAAAATGTTTTGTAACTGAAAACTCCTTTCTGCATTTTACACAAACAGCTGAAATATGTAGTGTGATATTTGCAACATAAGGTTGTAAATATTGAACGGATGCTGTTAAAAATATAAGGTGAAGATGCTGTACTTCAGGAAGCAACGGCACTGGATGAGAATTGGAAAAGGTAAACATTTAACACCATCACAGATTTTTGTCTGTGAAGTAGAGTGTAATTGGATAAATATCTCGTTTTATCAAAGATTGAGAACATTCCAAACCTATATACCAGTAACTCCAGACCAGCAGCAGAAGTATTAATAGAAGACTGCAATAAGCAATGAATTTAATCATTGTTTAAATTTCATTAATTTAATTAGTTCCCTTTCATTTTCCCTACCCTTAGAATTACTTTAATATGATGGATGGATGGATGGATGGATGGATGGATGGATGGATGGATGGATGGATATGTAAGATACATGGGTAACATTATTTTGGTCAATGACCAGCTTGAAACAATGTGTATGAAAAATCCAGACACAGAGAAATAATAATGCAGTGTTACACTTAAGCGTAGCCAGAGATGGGTTCCTCTCGGTATGGTACGGCGTGCCAGAAGAGGTAGTAAAAATCTGGCATACTGGATAAGACCGGTAGTAATGGTGGTCTGGCCATGCCCCCGAACTTCGTCAGAAGCTTTTTTTAACATTTCCCCCCTGCTGATTCAGGCAAGGGGGAAAAAGCTTTAAAAATAAAAGAGAGAGAGGGAGGGAGGGTGGGAGAGAGAGAGAGAGAGAGAGAGAGAAAGAAAGAGAAAGAGAGGGAGAGAAGGAAAGGGAAGGAAGGAAGGAAGGGAGGGAGGGAGGGAGGGAGAGAGAGAGAGAGAGAGAGAGAGAGAGAGAGAGAGAGAGAGAGAACTTATTTTGTAGCCAGGAGATTCAGCAAAGGAGAAAAACAAATGCTGTCGCTTTAAATTGGAACTGAGGATGCCTGGCTGTGGAATTCTGGGAATTGAAGTCGACAAGTTTTCATGCTGCAAACTTTAAATTGAAACCTGCTTTAAATTGAAAAGCTGCTTAGAATGAGGTTTGCAAAATGATATTTAGCAGTTTGTTTCTGGGTCAGCTAAACAACAAACTGGATAAAAGGTAGGATTCTTATATGGTTCTATGTTTTTGAAGATTTTGGGTTTGTGCAATATGGACTTTGTGTTTCTAAAAGGGTTTGGATGATTCCCTGCTTTTGAATGGAGCCAAACTTTCTATAGGCTCATTATCTCTTTCTGGCAGGAATATGAATTGAACCTTTCTGGGAGTAATATTTTATTGAGGGGGGGTGTTGGTTGCTTCCCACAGAGGAAAAGGAGAAAGGAAGGAAGGAAGGAAAGAAGGAAGGAAGGAAAGGAAAGAAAGAAAAACAGCACAGCAATTTAGGGCTAGAAGACTACTCAGAGATCATGTAGTCTAACACCCTGCTGTAGCAGGAAACCTTACATTGTCTGGATTATTTTGGTGCCTCTAACAGAGAGGAAAATTGCCAGAAAGGAGAAGGAGTTTACTAGGACAAGGCTGCCATGCAGAGAAAGGCAGAGATAGTCCTTGACTTATGACTACAATTGAGCCCAAATTTTTGGTTACTAAGCATCAAGGTTGTTAAGTGAGCTTCACCACATTTTACCCAATCCATGACATCTCCTGGTGAGTGACATCAGGTTGGCCATGCCCACCCAGCCACCTGACTGCCAAGCCACGCCCACAAAATAGGCCACACCCACAAAATAGGTATTTAAAAAATTTGAAACCCACCTCTGAGTGTAGCACTTAATTAAGGCTAAGATTAAAGACTTAAATTAAAAGCTAAAGCTAACTAAGACTCATGGGGGAAGGGAAGGAAGAAAAAAACTCCCACAAAATTAATTACAGGTGAAGTAAACAAACTAGATCCTGAATCTATGGTATAATGAATAGCAATATAGAAATAAGGTGTAGCTGAAGATCTAATTTATACTGTATATGACCAAGGATTAACAGGGCAAACTTTATTGGTAGGATAGACCAGAAATCAATTTTTATACACATTCACAACTGATGTAAATAACACAAGGCAACATTGCATGTAATAAGACTTTTCTTATCTGAGAGGAGGAAATTAACATACAATCAGATTGGCATGGAGCATGTAACAAATGGAAAATAATTCTTTTTTGATAACTTTAACAAAATGTATTTCTTTGTAACTTCTCAATAAAACTTGAGTAGGCTGACCTACTCAGGAAAAGCTATAACGAACCAGACTAAATCCCTCTGGAGTACTACAGTGGCCTATGAGATGCTTGCAACATGCCAATTTCAGATATGAAATTCAAAAACAATTCTGCTCTGCTTTAATAGGGTCATTTAGTTATCCTGGCTGTTTCACCCTGTAATATTTTATTTTTGTTCATTGATATTATTCTTGTAATCAGCCTTCATTATTTTCTGCAATTATAATTGCTTGGAACTGAGACATGCTTAGTTGTTTATCTAATCCACAGTTGGATGGGAATTCCCCAATCCCTACATTGACTGGAGAATTCTGGAAGTTGAAGTCCACACATCTTAAAGTTTCCAAGAGTGAGAAATACTGGTCTAATCTGATCCTTGACAAATATGCTGTTGGCCTAAGCCAGGGGTGGGCAAACTTTGCAACTTTAAGTCTGAAGGACTTCAGCTCCCAGAATTCTCCAGCCAGCTTTGCATTACATTACTCGACCTTGTTGTTAGTTGCAAAGTTGTGTCTGATCCATTGCGACCTCATGGACAACATTCCTCCAGGCCTTCCTATCCTCTATCATCCTCTGGAGTCCGTTTAAACTCATTACTTGGCCTAGCAATTGATTTTACAGAAAAGTCAAGTTATACTTTATATGTTTGCCTCCACCATCTTCACAAATACTTTAATTTCTTAGAAACTTGGCATTTGCAGAAAATCCACTGATTTGTCTGAAACCTTAGTATCCTGGGGCATTTTACCAATGCAGTTTTAATAAAATCTTCCTCCCCACCATTGACAACCTCAAATAAAATGTGCTTAAAACATGGTTCTTTAAATAACCTTGCACTGAATTCTGTGAAATCTGGCATGCCTTATGCTCTCTAAGGAGAGCTTTTCTGCAACATTCATCCCATTCTGATGAAAAACAAACAAGAAACTGTTTTTCTCACACTGGACTATGGAATGAAGCTCCTTTTGTTTAAAATGTGAGTTTTTTGGGTATTCATGGAACAGCTGTTTCTGTGCTTCGAACTGGTTCTGTGAAAACTGGTTCTTGTTCTATTTGTTTATTACATGTTGGTGAGAGAGAAACCCCCCCACAGATTAGTTATATTTTCACCATTTTTTTAACAATTTGCCAGAATTTCAGATCCTTTATACCTGGTTTTTCACTTGGGCGACAGTTTCATTTGATGTCTCAGTGGTATGCTTGAATTAGTACAAGTGATATGCATTCCACAGAAGATAGCACAATTATAGTTGGATGAAGGATAGAAAACACTGGAAAGTTATGCTTCACTTGTTTTTCATATATTTTAAAAACACTGTTGTTGCCAACCATGACAAGGGAAATCACTGCATAAAAAATATATCTCAATGAGTTAATGCTTATTAGAGGTTAATGTCAAAAATACAGAGTTGCAGAGTAAGTGAAATATGTACCAAAATTAACTTGAGGGCAGAATCCAGGGAAATGAAATGGCAAAAACATCATGTTTTCTCAGCAGCAAAAACAATGAAAACAATAACAAGGATAATTATCCAAAATGTCTAATGACACTGCACAATAAAATGTAGCAATGGATCTCCAGCTCACAAATGACTCAGAGCTTTCTTAAGGTGGCAGAGGTTGGTTTTCTCCAGTTTCTGAGTGTCAGGCCAATGAAGGAGGCAACTTAAATGGCAGTGGATCCTTGTTCCAAGCTCCCTGAAAAGAAGGATGTAACAGAGGAATGTGAACTTTAAAACATAGGGAGTTGAAACCTGTGGGGCATATTCTCTCATCCTTCATATTCAGCCGCCTTTATTTTTTTAAAAAACAGATTAGTGCCATTAAGTCAATGCTGACTCTTAGCAGCCACATAAATAATATCCACCTTTGTCCTCCAGGTCTTCCAATGGTATACAGTATATACCTATTGCCACTGTGACTGAGTCTATCCACCTTGTTGCTGATATGCCTCTTCTTCGCGTTATAGACTTTCCAAGATGGAATGGGACAATGCGCCCACTCAGTGTGTCCAACTCATCACAGGACAACGCACCTTGGCCAACTCATCATGGAACAACTTGCTGTAGGACTGTTTAAAGATTTAAAATATGTTTTAATTTTTGTCATTTGCATTTCATTTTATCCTTCCTTTTGCATCCCTTTTTTAATGATTCTATTCCACCATTTCTTCAATAATAGTGTAACTCTTGTCCTGCATGAGTTGCCCCATGGCCAGCTGGCCAGGGCTAGTTGTCTTATAGTGAGTTGGTGGTGGCGTGTTGCCTATGCTGAATTGGCCATGCCAAGTTGGCCATTTCCAAAAAGCTAGGTTTTCAGATAATGGGTCCAAAATATAATAATTTGCCTTCCATATTCCTTTCTAATACATTGCCTTGGTTGCATGTATGAATGTACTGTAGGTAGGTAAACTAATAATGAAAATATTGTCATGTGTAGGAATTGGATCCAGGGGAATATTTGCTGGAATGCTCTTTGCACCTTAGCAATCATTTCCTCTTCCTCTTTTCTGCCTCCCCTGCTTTCAATTGTAATTTCAATTGAGGCTTTTATTAGTCTGTTTTATTGCTGCCTGTTTGATAATAATCTTATTCTTATGTCATTTTGTTCTACCCTCTAAATCTTATACATAAAGTTCATACAATTTTATCACAATATTAAACTATTGCAGTGCAGCAAGATTTTGTTTTTCATCCAACCCTGAGCGGATATGGTGTGCGTGTGTGTGTGTATGTGGGCAGCCTTTAGGGCTTGCAGGCCATCCTATCTAGAGAAAGCCAGTTTGTGGAAGTTACCTTATTTTTTTCTCCATTTCCCTTATTCTTCTACTGGCATCACTGCCGTTTAATTGTTGCCTGTTCCAAAAATAGGCCTAGCTTCAAGTTTCAAAAAACAAAAACAAAATCAAGTAAAATAAAGCAATTTGCACAATCAAAAAAAGGAGAAAATAAAAGACAACAAGCCATATGACATTCATAACTTGTACTGTCATACTGAGCTCCAACTAAAATAATCAAGGAGAAATTAATTAGCTGCTAATTGCAGGTAAATTGTATAAGTTATTGCAAAAAATCTGGTTAAATTAAGCATTACTTTGGAGTCCTGGTCAGACAAAAGCTAATGGGCATAAAATTCATGTGGTTGCCCAGAAAAAGTTTTAATGAGGGGCATCAACTTATTATAGGAATATCTATAAAAATAATAGTATAGCAGGATATGAGTCAGCAATTGTTCTGTTCCGGCTGCACAAGGCCAGATTCTATTAGCATCAGGCTCTTCCTGAATCAAAAGACTCTTAAAGTTTTTCAAGGGCAGCAGACTGAAGATCCTGTGGTGTTTAGGAATATTATCCCAGTCTTTCTGGTTTAAGACTATTCAGGCAATGTCCTAACAGAACTCATCTTTAGTATGGATTCTGCTATCTTCAATATTGTACCCACAATCTACATGTCTGAGCAATGCCTTGCCTATTTGTGGTCTATGACCAATTAAGAGAATATTCATACTTTAACAACTTGTTCTCACTCCCTGCATCCAAGAAGAATATTAATTATCTAGTGGGTCAGACTCTAGTTGATAATTAAATATGTGCTGCCATTTCCACTTTTGTCCATCCCATTTGTGTGCACACGAGCATGTGTGTGTGTACATGTGTGTGTGTACATGCATGCTTGAAATCAGGAAACAATATGTCACCTGGAACAGTTTCCTCAAAATTTAGACTGAATTATTTTCAATTATATTTATATTTAACAAAGCAAAATTAACTGACAGTGTAACTAAAACCCATAGAGCAGATTCATCACCACCTTGGCTTCAAATAATAAAATAAGGGACATATTCCATTTCTTTCATGTTTTAAAAAATATATATCGTAGTTGACACTTCTTTTGGAAAATGTTTGATATTTATAAATTATGCTGTTTTATACTTAGAAAACTACCTGCAAATATTTAAAACATATCTCTGGTTCCATATGATAGCAATATTTGTGTGCCTGTATGTATGTAAAGAAGAAGCAAAGTTTTACACGAAGAGACAGATTGATCCATACAGCTGCTTCTAAAGGGAGTACAGATGGTAAAATAGATAAAATAGATCCCATTTTGTAATCTCTTTGAGGAGAATAGTTCACAGAAATTACATTTCATGATAAAAGATTTAGTTATCAAACTGACTATAATGCAACAAAACAGATTGATGTAAAGGCTAAGAAACTGTGATAAACAAACATTGATTAATAAAGTAAGGTTGATACTAAAGATGATCATGTCATAAGCATTCTGAGCAAGGTAGGTTAAGGTTGTAGTCCAGATAGAGTTACCAGGTATCTTAACAGACAAAGTAGGACACAGACAATTGGAAAAAAAGAACAAAATAGGGGGTGGGGGAAAGAACATAGTAAGTGTTTAACTTTCTTGGCATCCATGACAAATTACACTGAAAACTACAAAACAAAACAAAAACAAACAAACAAACCACTTAGGCCTACATGCATATGAAATTACATGTTGCATCAGAAAGACTGGTTTTTCAATCGCAGAAATGTGCTAGAGCTATAAAGAGGCAAAATCCTTCAGTGTGTAACATTAAAGTCTTGTCAATTTCTGGCAGCAGTACAAGGCAGTTGGAGGGCTCTACTCAAGTAATTAAAATAACAAAGCAGAGCTTATTAATTTGCAGTTAGACTTATTATGGAGGTGCTGCACTGCAGAGAAAAGCTGCTCAGGTAGATATACTTAAACCGCTGGACAATATTTTACTTTAAGGCTCTGTCTCCCAGATGGAAGACATGAGAACAAAAAGGAAGACATGCCTGCCTTTTCCCAGATGTCTGGTAGCTCTAAGTCCAGACAGGGAGAGGTAGAATTGAGAGTATTTAAGAAACATTGATGTCATCCCTGGAGGGTAATCTTTTGAAGAAGTTTTATTTTGTTAGTGTTTTATTTCTATAGTTTCAGTAATAGTAATTGCCATTGCCACATGACAGAGATACGGTTAATGGCTATAATCAGAAGAATATGGCTTCTATCACACAGACACAGATAGATACATTGATAGATAGATGTATATAGATACTGTAGATAGATATGCTTAAACATTTAAATTCAGCCCTTTTGAAATGTCAATATTTCTACGTATACAAAATGACCTATATGTAGTCCATTTTCCATGCAAGTCTTAAAACTAGATAAAGAGAATGAGTCAAAAACATTACGGTTTACTTATCTATTGAGGAAAATAGAGTGAAACCTAGGAAAATGTGAAAAACTGCAGGCATCTATCCATGTAGCCACCAGGAATCAAGGCTGACTTAAAGGCAAACATGCACAAATACACAAAATAATGTGCAAACAAATATTTGAAATGTATTATTTAATGCAGAGGCAGATTTAATTTAGTTAATATCTTAGATTATTTCAATCTGATATCAGCACTAACATATGGCATACTGTGTGTATTTAAAAAAACTAGAATGTCAGTTAAGAATATTTTTAAGAAGAATAATTATGTAAAACAGGGGTCTGCAAAGTCGTCTCTTTTAAGACTGGTGGACTTCAACTCCCAGAATTCCCCAGCCAGCTATGCTGGCTGGGGAACTCTGGGAGTTGTAGACTTCAACTCCCAGAGTAGCTGGCTGGGGAACTCTGGGAGTTGAAGTCTACCAGTCTTCAAAGAGCCGACTTTGCAGACCCCTGATGTAAAAGATACTTCTTGGACTAAGTCTTCAACACTAGCAATGCTGGAGTCCAGTGAGAAGGCTGAAATATCATTCTACTAGATCAGCATTAGAGAAGTTCTGTTAAAGTACCTGGATTCCTTATTCTAAATTTTGAAACAAATCAAAGTATTTTTTCCCCAAGTACTTTAATGAATACAATTTATTTTGCATGTTTGCTGCAGATCTATTTGTATTTCTGTGGCTCTGTCTATCAATTGGATTTTGTATGCCCTTGTATTGATTCATTCCTTTCCAAAAACGTACATTTGCTGGAGTTGGTGAGAGTACAAATCCAATCCTGCTATCATAACTACTGCTCTTAAAGTGAATAGAAATGCAAAAAGCTTCAGAAATCACTGTCCTAGTGTAGATTAGAGATGGGCTCAAATCCAATAGCTGTTCCTGCTGTTGAATCAATGCCATTTGTGGCATCCCAAATGCACGGCTTCAGAGAGGCTATTAAAATATACAGCATGTGTTGAGAATGGTTGTCAAGTCAGTAGCAGTCATGGCTTTCTGTCATAGAAAAATGTTAAGAAATTAATTGCCTTTGCTCTTAAACAAAGCAACATAGTAGTAATAGAGATTTTAAAAAGCCATTCCAGTTAGACCGAAGGCTACACCAGCTGTCTTTGAACTTGTTTCCCCCCCTAGAAAGTGTACTGTAATGATAGAGACACCCACCAGCAGATGCAACAGCCTGTCTTCAGCTTTGCTTTGCTCATCTTTTTGTAATCGTTTGGATCAGAGGAGATTTAAAAACTGAAAGAATGTCCTCTCCGTAGAAGCCCTCGATGTGAAACTGTTCCTTGGGAGGGAAATGTACTAGACTTATTGTATTTTGAACAGTTCAAGACATATAAATCATAATGATGAATTGGATTTTCATTGTCCGCTGGAATCGAGTCGTTTTCTTTTCCCCTTTGTGGCAGTTTGGACATCCAGAGTTTGCACAGGTGCATTCAGAAAGCTCTTCTGTCTCATTTTCCTTTTCTTTCAACTGTTTTGTGTTCACCTCCCTGTTTCTGTGCTCAGGTTAATTCTTTTCAAGTGATCACCTTCAATAATTGCTACCATTTTGTATCCCTTCTAATTCTACAATTCTATTTTTCTATCACTGACTCATAAGAGCATCTCTGAATACATCAGTCCAGGGATACTATTGTTGTGACTATCATTATATATCAGTGGTGGGTTCCAGATCCTGTCACAACCGGTATGCTGAGACGGGGCCGGGCGTCCACCACAGGCACGCGCGTTGCACACGCACGTGCATCCACCAACCTGCGATGCTCCAGCTGCTCAGCGGAGGTCATGCAGGTGCTGTAGGCTGCGCCCGTGTGTGCGAATGGCCCGGTTAGGTCAAATAGAGGTAAGGACTGAGGGCGGCAGGTATGGTGGCCACTGCTCCCAGCTGGCAGTGGTACACCCGTACCAGAGCATACCCCCCAGAACCCACCACTGTTATATATTCTTAGTATATTTGATATAAAGCAGCTCAGTACTGAAATTAAGGGATTTTTAAAAAAATCACTGTGCCATTTACTTGTACTTTAAGTCTCACAGCCTACATTTTTGGTTCTTTTTCCCATATGGTAGAATCAGGTTGGGAATAGCTCAGGATTTTTATTCAGGGATATGCTTGTTCTAAGATCTATCCAATCAATCACTTCCTAATAACTACATATCGTAGATGTTGTTTTACCAGGTTAGTTTATTAGAATGTTTTAGCACATGGGTAGATGCATAATAAATTATAGGATAGCGATGGCATGCTGATATCTTTTATGGCTGAAGTCACAAAATTAAATTATTATTCATAGTTTATTTCTATTTTGATTTCACAATATTTAGCTATAGCTGTTAGCTAAGAGTAGCTGCTTAAGCCATCTGAGGCCTTATAACTTTTATTAATGAAAATGGCTTCATCTTTCTATCTGAGGTCTTCTTGAATGGACATTGAGATTATTGATCCAGCTTGGATCTGAGTCAGTGTCTAATCAACACTTGACTACTCGGCCTTTTGCGTCCCTGTTATTTTCCAAAATTACAGTTATTCCCATTGTGTCTTCAGGCAAGGGCCTTTCAAAATGCTACCTCATGTCAAGTGCCTATGCGCGCACACACACACATACACACTTCAAGGAAATAAAACAGGTTGTGTAGGAAAAAGACTTAATGTCTTTTTGCCAGCTTACAACTTGCCAAGATCTTTTGCCATTCCGGATTTTAAATGTCTATGTTGTCCCTATAGAAATGGAAAAACGTTTCACCTGGAAAAATAATGGAAACTATCCATCTGTAAGCGAGTGAGTGAGATGGGCAGTATCTACGTTTTATGAATAAAATTTATAAATAAAAGAGTAAGTTATAGCAGAATAGATTCCGTGAACTGATAAAGACCAAGAAAGGAAAAGAAGCAGCAGCAGTTTTTCCTGTAAGATCTTTAATGAAAATATTAGACACCACCCAAGCAAATCATGATAAATAATAACAACTATTCCTTTATCACTGAGAACAGTGCTTGCAGCTTGGACCTCTTCCAGGCCAGCATATCCAAGATTTTAGTGATGAATCTTCAGTTTAACTCCAAGTATAGTCTACAGTATAATCTTCAGTTGTCTGATATGGCCTAAGCACAATGTCACTTCCCTAACTAACATCTTCACCCACAAAGGCACAGCTGAGTTCCTTAACACTCCAGACAGAAGAGGAAGAAACAAATGCAGCCTATTTCTTGCACACATGTAATTTTGTATGTTTAACATGCTCTGACAGGGATGAAGGAAAACACGCTGGCCAGAATTTCTTGTGGGACTATAGTTCCAAAAATTGTCCATCAGATTAGACCTCCTCTAAGACTAGGTACTGTTACAAGCCTTGAGGGTGACTCCAATCATCAGCCAGACACAATGGGCATCAACCCCACTTTTTCTGTTGCAACTCCACATGGTTTTCAACCAGCACCGCTTTATCCCAATCACTGACTGGAATTGTACACTATTGTATACAATGATTTAAATCAGGGGTCTCCAACCTTTGCAACTTTAAGTCTGAAGGACTTCAGCTGGAGCTGAAGTCCTTCAGACTTAAAGTTGCAAAGGTTGGAGACCCCTGATTTAAAGCATCCAATTAAAATGCATTTTTTGCAAGTTGAAAGACAAAATAAAATAAATGGGAAGATTAATTACATTATAGTATAAATGTTAACCTGACACCAAGGGTCTAAAAACAATTCAAACGAAAACTAAGTTACCAAACTGTTGCCAAAACCTAACAAATTTACCAGAGCAAGTAGAATACTTCATTCATGCCCCCAGCTATTTACTAAAATTCCAGTTGAAAAGAGTCCACTAATATATGTGGAAAAATGTTTGGCTTTAGCCAAATATTACATATCCTTGGATATATATTTGCATGGATCATTTAGAAAAAAACTGTTTTGGTATAAACCCCGCCCCGTATCATATAATTTATGTAAGAAGTTAATAATAAAACATTTATTTGTTTGAATATTTACACTTGTATTATATACATGACTCATATGCATAACTCTGGGTGCCTATGAGTTAAAAGAGTAAAAACAGTAACAAACTCAGAAAATTTTAAATCAATTTTAATGTTAATAGTTATTATTTCCATCTAGAGTCATCTATAGGCATGATGAGTGACATAAATTTAATAAATTAATAAATAAATACAACAGTAGAATGCAGGGTATTTTCTTTTCTGATTTACAAATAGCCATATTTGAAAGAGTAAAAAAAACATTTTGAAAATGCAAATAGCCATAGCATTTTTTTGAGAGCCACAATAGTTTATTTTTCAATTTATTTGCACACAATTTGTATTTTCTTTTTATGTAAACAGAAAAGCTATTTTATTATATCACAAAACAGACCTAATGAACTCATAAGATTTGCAGTGTGATATTATATTTTGGGTAGAATCAGCAGAGCCCATTTTCTTTTGCACTGTTTCTCAGGGATGAGAATTATTTGTAACAATGGGTACATCACTGAATTATTAGGAGGAAGTATTTTTTATCACCAATCATCGGTTGTCTGATAACTATCCTTTGGGTTATGACCAAATGTTACTCAGAGTATTGGAATGGGAGGTCTATTTGCCTTCCCCTCACAATTTTTAGCGATCAAATAATACAATCTTGCACTTTTCAATTTCTAATCTGAAAGCAGTTCGTGTTTAATTACTGATCTGTTCATGTAAATCCTACTCAGCTTCGTGTTTTTCTCTAATTTTATGCTACTTTAAATTCACAGCTTGATCTATGAATACTATAACCATTTTGATTTATATATGCAGTCATTTAAAATATACAACTTCCACCCACCATAAATCTCTGAGAAAAGGCCTCCTGAAAGAGCACTCATGATATATTGTTACAAATCAATGCACTTTTAGTTGTGGTCTCATCGGGTCCAATGGAATTTAGTTCTGAGCAAATAATTGGGCTGTATAATCCATTGATTATAAAGTGACCAAAATTCAAAGCTGTGTTTTACGCTATTGGTTAGAGAATCAATTCATTCCAGCAGTGATGTCAGAAGTGTATGTTTTCAAACTGATGAAAATCGGGACCAAAGTACTTTCATAGTCAGCTTACTGCATATGTAACTAGAAATTGCCACTATGGTCACAATTTAGAAATGGATAGGTCAGTTAAGAATGATCCAAGGTAGTTAAAAATCAATCACCAGCTACAACTTTAAAAAAGACAAATGTAAAAGAATCAATTACCCTTATTGGGACACCCGACATTAACTACTTAGAAAGCATTTCAAACCACAAGAACAGAACTTGGTGAAATTTTGCAAAGTAAGAGTAATACAAGGTATTAGAGGCTCAGCTGAAAGGTTTATATTTCCAGTTATGGTTTTAAAAATAGCTTAGGTAGTATTTAAGATGTCACCTGGGAGACCCAGGATCAGCTGACCGTCAGTCACAGAGTACTTGTGTCGGTGATTTTCTCTCTCAGTTTAACCCAGTGACATGCTTGAAGGCCAAAATGGAAGATGGGAATGCTGGATACATTGCCTTGTTAGAATAAATCTAGCATATAGTCACATGTGCATGCATATGCATTTACATGTGGAGGGAGAGAGGATGCCCATTAGCCAGTAGGTTAAAAACAAGCAAGAAATCTTCCTCACAGAAACTGAAATATTCTCCAAATAAGGGAACAAAAAAAAGAGTATAAAGAGAAGGTGGGCTGAAAAAGAATTCACAGCACTGTTCGAGGAAAGAAGAATCTGCAAAGGTTATTCCAAGCAGGAGCTAACAGGAACAATCAATCTTTCTATAAGCGTAAGACACTAGTCAGGGAATTAGAATAAAAACTGGGATAATGCTGGAAGGTAAATCATTTCTCTACCTGTCTACTGAGCTGCAGAAAGTATAGGAGCCTAAACAACATTTTTTCCCCAGAATGGGAGTCTTCAGGCCACATGACCAGAAGAACCCAAGTGGATGAGGGTTTTGTTTTCCATTCAGAAGTTTGGAATCAAGTTTCCCATTTTCAGATGTCTAATTATAATTTCACAAGCATTAATTTGCTCATGTAGATTTATTTCCCATTTTTAACTTGAGACTTTTTATCTGAGCTGGCAACTAACAAGTATTCTAGAATTTATTAATGAATACAATTAAACATAATAAAATATTATTTATTTGCAATTTTTACCAGCATCATGATGAAGTAAAATTTATGGATTAATTTGCTCCCTATACATGTGACTTCAAGGAACATTTTTCACAATATACAGTATTGTTTCAAACACGCTTTTCTCCATACACCGATCTATTTATCTATTAACTGTCTACCTTTCTATCTTGTCACATTTTTGTTTTATCTGCCTGGATTGCTGCTTATTTGCACTGTTAAGGAAGACTATAATTTGGTTGCTTTTAAATAATAATTTTTTAAAAAGATTTAGCTTTCCCATATATCTCTGTACATTTTACTACATTTGTAGTTCTCTGAATCCTGTAATGGAGTTGCTAGAATTAAAAACTTGTTAAAATTTGTACATTTCAAAACAGAATACACAAAAATGCATATTGGTTGGGGAAAAGTATTTAATATATAGAAGAAAACTACGTGCAAAAATGCAGGCCAGAGAAAATGTACAAAATGTATGTATTAGCAGCAATTCATTTTGAAGGCTGGTGTAATTGCATTTGTTCAAAATTATTTTAATGTTGCATTTTATAATAATAATAAAGTTGCATTTATTGACCGCACCCTCTCCCCACAGGGACTCGGGGCGGTGCACAGGAAAATTAAAAAACGAAAAATATACAAAATACATACAAATTAAAACGAATTAAACTCAGTCAATCCTGTGCTAAAATGTGGATTGTATTTGTTTTAACTCTAGGGATATATTTATCCCTTTATCCTTGTAAAGATCATAGAGATAAGATTCTCATTTTCTCACAACTGAGTGCTGTTGTTCTTTCATTCTGGGTGTTTATAAATGCCTTTGCCCTTTGATTTTATATAGATCGTATATACAATTTCTAACAGAAAAAAACTATATTCCAACTACGTATTATCTTCTTGAATAATTAAACAGAAAAAAAGGGGAAGGGGTCCTCTTTGGAAGCATAATTAGTTTGAAACGTCTCTGTTGATCTAGCTACTAGGTTATAATTAACATTTCAACTGGCAATGATATACAATATTACTGAATAGTGAGATCAATTTTTCATATTGACTACTGGAAATCTTTTGGGTGTTTTTTTTTAAACTAAATTACTGCTCAAATCTGCTCAAAATATGATGCAACTTTTGGTTAGTATTACATGATAATTGTATCTAATCATGTATGGCATTTAAAAATGGCTCCCAATATATCAACTGTCTGAGAGAACTCTATTCCTTGAAATTTAGAAAATGGCATAAATGTCAAATGAGTGAATAGTCTCAAAATCCAACTATGGGTAAACAATTAATTGTATGGAACTTCGTGTGAGATCCTCATAAAAGCTTTTCTTTTTTGCAAATTTCTCTAGTAGTGAAGAAAATAATGTCACACTGTAAGCAAAAAAAGAAAAGAAACTAAAAACAAAGACAAAAAATATGTGGTGTCTTGAATTTTTTAACATGATTTTTAAAACTTGGCATATATAAATCAATACCACGTCATGATCTTACAGCACTATAATTTCTGTTTTAAAATAAAAGACAAGGATAAAACTAAACACAAAATGTTAACTTTTGAATGATGGTCTTATGGTTCAATAAAAATGCTATGCAATGCTAGTTCATAAAGCTTTCCCTACCAGGGGGCCTGCCCACCCATCTGGGACGCCCCTGAGAGATATAGCAGTGATTTCTTGCCGCTTGTGCAAATGGAATTGCTCTGGCCACTTTTCTTCCTTCTAACCATGCTTTATAGTAGCAAAAGAAAAGAAGGAAATTCTAATTTGTGCTAGCTGATAAGCACCTTAAGACCAATATCTGGTACTCGGTCTGTACAGATTGAGGTATTCCAAGCCATGTTACCAGGCTGCAACTTCCTTTGACACAAATCAAGTTAAAAAAAATCCCCC
This sequence comes from Rhabdophis nuchalis, assembly GCA_039707465.1. Lineage (NCBI taxonomy): Eukaryota > Metazoa > Chordata > Lepidosauria > Squamata > Natricidae > Rhabdophis > Rhabdophis nuchalis. The sequence continues at coordinate 137,076,424 of CM077644.1, read as the reverse complement.
ATCAGCAACAGCTTACAATATTATCTAAATCAGAGGTGTCCAAACTTGGCAAATTTAAGACTTGTGCCAGCATGGCTGGCTGGGGAGTTCTGGAAGGGAGCTGGAAGTCCATAAGTCGTAAAGTTGCCAAGTTTATAAAGAAAAACTGAATTGGTGCTTTATAAAGAGGCTTAGGAGCAAGGCTTCAAAAATGCAGGGTGAGCAAAGACTGGGCACGTCCAAGAAAAAAGCAACAACAAACAACAATGGTTGATGCGTTTAGTACATGACAAATTAAATCAAGCCCTAACGCCAATTCTTTGATGGCTCATTACATACAAAAGTCTGTGAAGTCTGTGAAGGTCATTCTGGAGAAAGCTATTTCGCAACAGAAAAGAAGGCGCTTGATTTCTCCCTTCCTTTTCCTTCTTCCCAGCCAGCTGTTAGGAAAAAGGCAAGGAAGGAGAGCGCCCGACAAACTGCTCTGCTGCTACTTCTCTTCAAGGGCTTGCCTAGAGGAGGCTTTGCTCAGACAATTGACGCCCTTGCCTCCCCTCACGAAGGGTCAAAGCATTAAGGCCCAGGTCATGAACATCTGGAGGCAGCCAGAGGTCTTCGCTAGAGTAAAACACACAAAGTAGCTCTTTTTTGGGGGGGGGGGGTAAACAAGGCAGGGACATTTAAAATACTAATAAAAAAACAACGAAGAATTATGATGACATAAATTAGCACTCCCTGGGAACCTTGCAATGAATATATCTGAGTTACTCTTTATTTACTTTTGCAATTCTTCACTTTCCACCACCTGTGAGGATTGTGTATTTCTTCCTCTCTTTTTTTTAATAAAAAATCAGTTGGAGTTTCCATGATTAGAAAAAAAGGATAACACCATAATAATGATAGTAGCATCATGCTGAATAAAAAGTGACTGAGCAAAACATATTGCTTTCACAGAAAATCCCTGTGTGGAACGAACTGTGATACATTCTTAGGGATATGCATAAATAGCTAGTGTTACCAAGACCCATTAAAAATGGACATGTCTTGGAATACTATAGTTGTGCCATGGAGTGACTGTTCTAATATAGCAATTCTTACACCATACATTATTGCTACTGAAATAAATTGCCTTCTCTTTCTGCCATATTTAATGCTATACCATGGAAATGAATAATATAGTGAGCAGATTATTTATGAATGCTATATATAGTTAAATAAATAGATAAAAAGTCCAACCAGTTTCATATTTAGCATGTCACTTCCCAAAATGATTTTAAAGTGTTTTTGTTTACAGAATCTGTCAACATTTTATATGATTGTTAGAAATTTATAGCTTATAGGCTTGAAAATAGTTAGCATTTTATTAGCAATGTGTAAAATGCATAACACACCGATTATGAAGGGTTAGCAAATCATTGTGGTTAATGAGACTGAACAAGTCAGAGGAGAAATTCAGCAAAATCCTATCTCCTTTGAGCTTTTTAAAAAACAAATTGGAGCTTGTTTTTCCTACCTTCCTGAAGACTGAATAGGACTTTTTCTGTATAGTTTGCTTCCTATACACAAAATTTATCAGACTATTTCTAATCCAGCCAATATCTTGAATCTCAGAGTACAGAGTACAATTAATTCAACGGAAACTCTCCAATATGCATTCAATCTCTGAATTGCTGCATTGCCAGGAAGTTTGGAAAGCTGTAGAGCCTGAACAATCGTTCAATAAAAAGGCATTTGGGGATGATAGCATCCTGATATCCCTAAGTGATAGTTTCGAGGGGCAGTGTTAGCTTTGAAGAGGAGGTATAGGCAGTGTTTTGCAAACATTGCTCTCGCCCCTACTCAAACAACAGAAAATACTATAATCTTCAAATCCTTCAACAAAGGCTTTGAATAGAATTTCTCTTGCACCCCATAAGTGAAAAGGAAATAACATTTTATTGCATTGGGGAAAGCACTGTTAAATAAAAATCTGAAAAAAGCAAGATACAGAAAAATCTACCTATGCAGAAAGTCTGCAATCCTGGTTCAAAAGAATGCACTCTAAAACAGGGGTCTCAATACTGGGCCTTGAGCCATTCTGAACCGGGCTGTGGAAGTGGCGGACAAGCATGCACTGCCCCGAGTCCCTTTTGGGAAAGGGTGCGGTATATAAATTAAATAAACCATAAACCATAAACCATGTGCACATTAATGCATTCCCACTTGCACAAGCAGTGAGCATGCAGGCATGCCATTTGAACAAATGGAGCTGCCCATGTGTGTCTGCTGCTTACATGGATCTTTCCCCAGCCCGCTGGTTCACAAAGCTGGAAACGTTGGGGAACTCTGCCCTAAAACAACAACCCTTATAACAATCAAGGGACCAAGTCCAACACCATACATATATACACACACACACACACAGAGCAGTGTGGCTAAAATAATCCCAGAAGAAATCAGAGAGAACATGGAATTTCCAAATTCATTATAACCCAATCAAATACCTCCTCATGATTTTCTGGAAATTATTAATATTCTCCTTAAAATATCTGCTATTATAAACCATGCAATCAGCCCTATATAAGCATTTCTCCATGTTGTGAACGTTCTCGCTCACCACTCTCCCAGCTCCAGGTTTCACTTTTCTCTTGTGCATTTATGGCCTATGACCGTGATGGCGAATCTATAGCACGGGTGCCACAGGTGGCACGCAGAACCATTTCTTAGGGCACGTGAGGCATTGCCCTGTTAGCTGCAGTGCGCATGTGTGCTCTGACCAGCTGATTTAAGCCTTCTTTTGAGGCCATTTTTTGCCCTCTGGATGCTTCAGGGAAGCTCCTGAAGCCTCTGGAGGTGGGGATGGGAGGCTGTTTTCACCCTCCCCAGGCTCCTAGAAAGCCTCTGTAGCCTGGGAAGGGCGGAAAAAGCACGCCAAAAGCAGAGGGTCACGCACATAGCATTATGGGTGTGGCACGCCCATGCACGAGTCCCCCTGCACTCCCCCCACTTCGGCACTGCGAGCCAAAAAAGGTTAGCCATCACTGGCCTATGATATCTATTCCTTACCACTAGAACACATGAGATTTCTGAATTTCTGCTAGATTATTGGAAAAGAAATAAGTGAATGAATCAATAATGAATATATAATGAGTGCAGAGGGAAATATGAATCTTGCATGAAAAGTATCGGAAGAAAAATATATCTCGCAGCTGAATGAATGGAAAATGAAATGAAGAGTGTGGGGAAAGCTGTTCAGGACTGAGGAAAAGAATTATGTTACGGAGTGTCACCAAAGCACATGGAGTGAAGCTAATGGGAAGTATGAAAAAGGATGATTGATGGAATAATAAAGTGAAAGAGACTATGGATGAAAGAAGGATTGCTACAAAGAATGAGGGCAAGAAAAAGATACAGGTGGTCCTTGACTTACAACAGTTCATTTAATGACTGCTCGAAGATACAACAGCACTGAAAAAGGTGACTTTTGACTGTGGGAGGGAAACATTTGAATGAGAATTGTTATCTGTTTTGCAGACCAACAAAGGACATTGAAGTTACAAATAGGGGAATTTTGCTGCTTGCTTTTCTAGAACCTCCAAAGGAACCTCCAAAGAAAGTAACTCAAGGGAGGTCTGCAAAAACTAGAACAGATATAAAGAGTCCAAGGTAATCATGTAAGATTAAAAGATCCCAGTCAGCCATAATAATTGTTCAATCCACTACGGTTTGGTTTATTAAATTTTAATGTTGGTTTATTAAATTTATATACCGCACCCTTTCCCAAAAGGGACTCGGGGCGGTGCACAGGCAATTTAAAAACATATATAAACAACAATATACAAAATATAAAACCAGATTAAATTAATATCCTTGTGCTAAAAAATTTAAATATGTTAAGACAATATCCCTAAAAACCAATTTAAAACAATTTAACTAATGACTATGGGCTAGGTAATGTGAGTTAGGCCAGGCCGGCCTGTTGGAAAAAATAAATTTTAAGGTTCTGGCGGAAGGAGCGGAGGTCCGTGATCGTTCTCAGTTCGGGGGGTAAGTCGTTCCGGAGAGTTGGGCCCTCCACAGAGAAGGCCCCACCCCTGGGCGTCACCCGCTGGCATTGCCTAGTGGACGGCACCCGGAGAAGTCCCTCTCTGTGGGAGCGAATCGGCCGAAGGGATGTATGGGGCAGGATGCGATCCCGAAGATAACTAGGTCCCGTGCCATGGAGTGCTTTAAAGATGATAGTCAACACCTTGAAGCGCACCCGAAAGACCACAGGCAGCCAGTGCAGCTCACGCAAGAGCAGTGTTACATGGGAGAGTCTAGGAGCTCCCATAATTGCCCGCGCGGCTGTGTTCTGGACTAATTGCAGTCTTCGAGTGCACCTCAAGGGAAGCCCCATATAGAGAGCATTGCAGTAGTCTATACGGGATGTCACGAGCGCATGAGTGACTGTGCGAAGGGCGTCCCGGTCCAATTAGGGCCGCAACTGATGAACCAGGCGAACCCGGTATAACGCCTCCCTAGCCACGGCCGTCAATAATAATAATAATAATAATATTTTATTTATAAACCGCCTCCTCTCCCCAAAGGGACTCGGAGCGGTGCACAGGGAAATTAAAAAAACAATATTGAATACATGAATAGATAAATAGATAAAATACAAATTAAACAAAATTATCCCTGCGCTAAAATCCCCTGTATTAAAATTACGCTAAAATCCCCTAAAACCCTATTAAAAGACGGAAGACTAACCTAGGCCGGCCAAGCAGAAGAAGTGTGTTTTCAGTTTTTGACGGAAGGAGCGGAGGTCCGTAGTTGTTCTAATTTCGGGGGGAAGGTTGTTCCAGAGGGCTGGGCCCGCCACAGAGAAGGCCCTTCCCCTGGGCGTCGCCCGCTGGCATAGCCTAGTGGACGGCACCTGGAGAAGTCCCTCTCTGTGGGAGCGAATCGGCCGCAGGGATGTATGGGGCAGTATCCGATCCCGCAGATAACTAGGTCCCGTGCCATGGAGCGCTTTAAAGATGGTAACTAACACCTTGAAGCGCACCCGAAAGACGACAGGCAGCCAATGCAGCTCGCGCAAGAGCGGTGTTATGTGGGTAAACCTAGAGGTTCCCATTATTGCTCGTGCGGCTGCATTCTGGACAAGCTGAAGTCTTCGGGTGCACCTCAAGGGGAGCCCCATGTAGAGAGAATTGCAGTAGTCCAGTCAGGATGTCACGAGGGCATGAGTGACTGTGCAAAGGGCATCCCGATCCAATAGGGGACGCAACTGGCGTACCAGGCGAACCTCATAAAACGCCCTCCTGGCCACGGCTGTCACTTGATCTTCCATGGACAGCCGGGTATCCAGGAGGACGCCCAAGTTGCGTACCCCATCCACAGGGGTAAGGTGTTCGTCCCCTATGGCCAGTGATGGAGTCAACTGGTTGTACCGGGACGCCGGAAACCACAGCCACTTGAGTCTGAGTCTGTTACTTCCCATCCAGGCCCGCACGGCTTCAAGGCACTGGCACATCACCGCTCGTTGGGGTGGTTTGGGGTAGATATATACAGCTGCGTATCGTCAGCGTAGAGGTGGTACTCTACCCCAAAACCACGGATGATCTCACCCAGCGGCTTCATATATGTGTTGAACAGGAGAGGCAAGAGGACCGGCCCCTGAGGCACCCCACATGTGAGGGGTCTCGAGGTCGACCTCTGCTCTCCTGCCAACACAAATTGCGATCGACCGGAGAGGTAGGAGGAGAACCACCGCAGTACGGTGCCCCTCACCCCCAACCCCTCCAGCCAATGCAATAGGATACCATGGTCGATGGTATCGAAAGCCGCTGAGAGGTCTAATAGGACCAGGATGGAGGAACAACCCCCATCTCTGGCCCTCCAGAGATCATCTACCAACGTGACCAATGCCGTCTTGGTGCTGTGCCCGGGCCGGAAGCTGGACTGGCACGGGTCCAGATAATCAACTTCCTCCAGGTGACGGGGAAACTGTTGTGCCACCACACTCTCTACAACCTTCGCCAGAAAGTGAAGGTTGGAGACCGGACGGTAATTAACCAATAATGCTGGGTCCAGAGAGGGCTTCTTCAGGAGGGGCCTCACCATAGCCTCTTTAGGGAGGCAGGCAAGAAACCCTCACTCAGAGAAGCGTTGACAACCTCCTGGAGCCAGCCTCGTGTAACCTCCCAGGATGCCAGTACAAGCCAGGAGGGACACGGGTCCAATAAACATGTGGTGGCTTGCAGTCGCCCACGTAACTTGTCCATATGTTTGGAAGTAACAGAGTCAAACTCTTCCCACAAAACTGTCTCAAGACCTGCCTCGGGACATCCCACTGGGCCATCGATGGAGACTAACTCGCTCTGAATCTGAGCGATTTTATCCTGCAGATAAATCCCAAATTCCTCTGCTCTACCCTGTAATGGGGTTTCCCGCACCCTCTATTGAAGGAGGGAGCGGGTCACCCTAAACAGGGCAGCAGGGCGGTTATCTGCGGATGCGATGAGAGTGGCACAGTGATGACATTTGGCCACTCTCAGCGCCACAAGGTAAGTCCGTAAATGGGCTCTCACCTGTGTTAGGTCAGATTCAGACCGAGTAGATCTCCATCTCCTCTCTAGGCATCTCTTGTGGCGTTTCATCACCCTTAGCTCCTCGGTAAACCAAGGAGCCAGGGTGGTTCGCCGCCGCAAGAGAGGCCGCAAGGGCGCGACCCGATCCAAGGCTCCCGTGGCAACAGTATTCCATGCGGCCATGAGGTCCTCCATCGGGGCGCGGGTCAGGGATACAGGAAGTGGCCCAAGCGCCGTCTGGAACCTGTCAGGGTCCATCAGGCGCCTGGGGCGGAACCAAATAGGTGACTCAGGTTCCGCCTCCCTGCGGTGGGGTGTAGCGATTTGAAAGTCGAGCCGAAGAAGTGAGTAGCCTGACCAGACAGGGGTGTGATGACTGTATCCCCTATACCCAGATCACTCTTCCATTGGTCAGAGACAAAGATTAGATCCGGCGTATGTCCACCCTCGTGGGTGGGGCCCTGAATTACTTGGGTCAGGTCCATGGCCGTCATGGAAGCCATGAACTCCCGAGCTGCCTCCGATGATTCGCCCACCGATGGCAGATTAAAGTCCCCCATGACTACCAGTCTGGGGGTCTCCACTGCCATCGTAGCGATCACCTCGAGAAGCTCGGGCAGGGCTGCTGTTACATAGCGGGGAGCCAGGTATACAACCAGCAAGCCCAACTGCCTCCCTAGGCCCCACTTCACGCAGAGGGACTCACAACCAGTGGTCTGTGGCACAATGGTCTCTCTCGGCTCTAGACCTTCCCTAACAATAACCACTACCCCTCCACCCCTGCCTAGGGCCCGGGGCTGATGAAAAACGCGGTAACCTGGCGGGCACATTTCAACGAGCGGGAGTCCTCCCTCGTGGCCCAACCAAGTCTCCGCAATTCCCACCAGGTCCGGCTCCCCCTCTGACACAAGGTCATGGATGAGGGGGGCTTTGTTGACCACGGACCTGGCATTGCAGAACATCAGCCGCGTGCCCTGGCACTGTACTCCCTGACCACCTAGCCTGCGGGGGTTGTGGCACCTGACCGTCTGCAACCAACGGCCACGTGCCTCCAACCGGGAGGATAGAACTTGTCTCCCCTCGGACCTGCCTCTCCCTGCAACCCTCTGGATGGGTAGGCCCTCCATGGAAACGACTCGTATTTCCCCCCTCCCAGTGGATCCTTCCGCCTCCTTCCGCCATCTGCTGGCCCGGCCCATTTCCTTCTTACTCGTCTCAATCCGTCTATACCCTCCCCCCACCCTGGTACCCCCTAAAATAGACAACAATTTACAAGCTAAAAAACCCCTGAGACCGCACTTCGCCCACCTCTCCGGATTAATAAATCCCTCGTCAAGTGGTCTTCTAACAACAGCCTGGTATCCAGAAGGATGCCCAAGTTGCATGCCCTATCCACGGGGGCTAGATGTTCGCCCCCAATGGCCAGTGATGGTGTCAACTGGTTGTACTGGGACACCGGAAACCACAGCCACTCCGTCTTGGAAGGGTTGAGTCTGAGTCTGTTCCTTCCCATCCAGATCCGCACGGCTTCCAGACACCGGGACATCACTACAAGAATGAATATTGACAGGTCAAAGGTGGAAGACCCTTAAATGTTATAGCTCTTTTTATAGAAGAAAAGGGGATGAAGTGGGAGTTATAAATGCTGTGAGAATGGTGAAAATCAACAAAGCTGTAGGTGTAGATTGCATGGCTATGGAATTGCTAATACAGGTAGTCCTTGATTGATGGCCATAACCAAGCCCAAAATTTATGTTGCTAAGTGAGACAGTGAGTGGGTTTTTCCCCATTTTACAATTTTTTCTTGCCACAATTCTTAAGTGAACCACTGCAGTTGTTAAGTTAGTAACATGGTTGTAAAAATGAACCTGGCTTTCCTATTGATTTTGCTTGTCAGAAGTTCACAAAAGCTGGTCACATGACCCCAGTACATTGCAGCCATCATAAATATGAGCCAGTTGCCAAATGTCTGAATTTTGATCATGTGATGATGAGAATTGTGCAACAGTCATAATGAAAAACTGTCATAGTCACTTTTTCAGTGCTGTTGTAACTTGGAACAGTCACTAAATGAATGTGTGTAAGTTGAGGATTAGCTGTATATGGATGTGGTTTGCATATGGAGTGGCTGTACTTATGAGAAAGGTAACCAGAATGAATGAAAAAGTCACAGGAGGTTAATTTAAGTGCACATGAAAAAGTGTTTGGCAGCATTCTGACCCAAAGCATATAAACGGTGATAAATGAGCAGCAGATCATTGAAAATGGCATAAATATGAGCAAATATGCTGCATATTTGCTGTTATAGAGAAAGCAAACAAAAATTAATTGCTAAATGAGTCAAAAATGAATATATGATGGAAGTAAAGCATGCATAAGAGCAAAACATACGCTTAACTATAGGTTCTACTGTGAGCAGGCAGGAAGACAAGGAGGGGTGATATTTCCTTGGTTACTTCATGTATTTGTGACTAATATAAGAAATATTTGCAGTAACATTTGAGGTGACTTGGTTGGGAGTATGAATATGTATATACTTGTATAGGCGATTGATGTCATGTTGTTGGCTGAAAACTGAATGATGTACAGATAATGTTAGATTGTAAGATGCAAGAAAGGTGATGGGTCTATCGAAAGCCAAAATAGTTGTTTCTGAGAGGGAAAATGGATTGAAAGATAGCTAATTATATGTACAGAGTGAAAAGTCAGAGGAAGTGGATGCATTTGGGAATGTAGAGAATGATACTAGTGAATTTTACCCTAATATCTTTGTTTCCCCAGGCAAACATTGCAGGATAAGAGGTGAAGCTCTAATAGGCCAGACTGACTGCTATTTTAGAGTGCTCTAACACAAGAATAGGCATGCAATTTTTGGTTAGAATTACCTAGCTATGACAGCTGAATGGAACCATGAAGAGTGTCAGGACATCTGAAAATACCACATGATTAATTCAACTAAGCACAAATGAGAAGAGAAAAATCTTTATCTAAGGATGGATTGTAGCTTGTGGATTCTGCACTTAGTGTTAAATGAGGACCCTGGCATGAGAAGTAAACCACTTCATAGATTCCAGTAGAAGGCAAGGCAAGGCAAGAATTCAAAATTCATTTGTCACTATCACCCACAATGCTTTTCAGATGTCTTGAGAAAAGCATTTAACGTGGTCCAGAATATACCAAGATTTACTTGTTTAAAGAGGAAGGCCTTCGGTGTTTGACACTGGAAGCTATTTCTCTAGCAACCAGATGAAAGAAGTTGGAAGAAAGAGAATGCAGGTTTAGCAAGAAGCAATCATTACAATCTCAACACATTACACTAAGAAGGAAAGAGCCTGCAGACAGCGATATATAATAAAGCCAGTTCCACAGAAGCATGCTCCCTATTTTCAAACTGTCAGCTATATGATATGCTGTATGTCAAGTTTCTCAACCTTAGAAACTTTAAGATGTGTGGACTTCGGATCCCAGAATTCCCCAGCTAATATGAGGCTGAAAAACACCACTGTACAACATTTGGTGACATCAGGACAGAATTACCTTATATGGTATTATTTGCATCTTGGCTAAATACTTCAAAAAATGCAGGTAGTCCTTGAACTTATAGATATTCATTTAGCAACTATGTGAGGTTATAGCAGCATTGGAAAAAGTGATTTTCGACTGGTCCTTACACTTATGAACATTGCAACATCCCCATGGTCACATGATAAAATTTGTGCATTTGACAACTTGCATGTATTTACCACAGTTGCAGCATTCTGGGCTCAAACAATCACCGTGACTTTTCCAGCCAACTTCCAACAAGCAAAGTCAATAGGGAAGTTGGATTCACTTAATGTAAGCATAACCCATTTAACAAATGCAGTGATTCGTTCAACAACCATGGCAAAAAAGACAGTCAAATCAAATGCAATACCCGGAACAACCATCTTGCTTAGCAACAGAAATTTTGTTTCCAAATGTGGTTGTAACTCGAGGACTACCTGTATCAAAATCAAAACAAAAAGGGTTTGCAAAACTTCCAGCTTAGAAATCACTTGCCTCAATATTCTAGAATTGGAGTATCATTTGTAGACTGAAAAATTCTAGAAGAAGGAACTTTTAAAGTTAAGGTTAGACTAGTGACCCCTTTTATTCAGATTGGGACAGAGGTGGCATTCAGCAGGTTCTGACCAGTTCTGGAGAACTTCTGACTGGCCTTGCCCCCATCTGATTGGGAGAAGATGGGGATTTTGCAGTAACCTTCCCCTGCCACGCCAACCAAGCCAAACCCACCAAGCCAGAACAGAACCAGTAGTAAAAATTTTTGAATCCCACCATTCACCACTGGATTGAGAGATGCCATTCTCATTGTGCCATTTCAATCCAGTGCTTCAGTTGAAAGGATTAGCCAGTGACATCAGCATTGCTCAGAGGACACCCAATTGGGGCCTCTTTTCATATCCTTAGTGGGAGCTAGAGTGAAGGACCAGAGCTCAGCCTGCTGCATGGTAGTGCTCATGTCTCAAATATGGGCTTGCTAACCTCCAGCTCACTGTCCTAACCATGTGAGTCACTATGCTCCTCTCATACATGTTGCAAATATATTTTTCAGAATCATTTTTGAAGCAATTGCAACCTTGATATGTAATTCATTTTAAGAAAGATTGGGAAAACGGAAAAAAAAACCATTCAAGAAGATTGCTTCTGAAATGCTGTGGCAAAATTATCATGGTCACCAGGAGTCAACTTCCTTGTTTTTATATTACTCATGAGTGGTTCTGAACTGAATCCATTGCTGTTATTTCTTTGCTGGGCCAAGCTGTATCTGGCTATTCGCAGAGGCTCAGCCTGCAAAACATATGCTTAACTGTTGCTCATAAACCCTTTGCCAATTGCTCTGTCATCTGGATAGTAGGAGTATCATCCTCCCTACTTCAGTGACCTTAGGACAAGCAACACACCAGTTTTAATAGTCTACTGTTCTCCAGTGTGGAATGAATCCAATTAGTTTTCTACTATGCAGAAAAAAGATAACATTCAGAATATCCTGAGCTTCATGCAAAATATTGGGTTATTTGTTTTAGAAATATATTTGATAAATTTCCTCATATTTCCCATATTTGATTTCCTGACCTATACTGGTGTTTGACAGAAATAAAGATTTGATTTGATTTACCCATATGAGTGGAAAAAAAAGATTATCTGAAAAAGTTAAAGTGTTTTTCAAATTGAGCTTGGCTCCCAGTGACTTCATCATGGCAACAAAATTATTATGGTAACAAAAGGAAATGGTTTCATCAGTATTAAAATGGAAAATAGACATCTGATAACCACTGATCTATAAATACTAAGATGCATGAAAAGATTTTTATGGAATAAATGGGAAAGTTATTCATTTGTGCTAAATCAGTTATTTTTAGAAGTGGATAAAATCATTATTTAATTCTTGAAAGAATGTATAGAAGACTCTGAAATACATCATTGAGATGACTTTTGTGGACAAGTCTACTAAACTTGTTTCTCTACATTAAGGGTGGGCAACTATGGCCCTTGTACGAACTGTGGACTTCAAATCCCAACTATGCTGGCTCTGGAATTCTGGAAATTGAAGCCCACAGGTCATAAATTGCTCACCCCTGCTGTAAACCAGGGCTGCTTTGTCCTTGCTGATTACATTTATAATAATTAATTGAGGGATTAATTATTATAAACATGTTGTCTTTTGGGCCCATTTATTATTGCCTCTTAGAGATTAATTAGTTCCAAATTTAGTGAGCTTAAAAAACATCTGTCAAATGGTTATTGTGAGATTTCTTTTCTGTTTGTCAAGGATGTGGTTTGACATATTGATTGCAATATTGTTGAATATTCTGGACAAAACATAAAAGGAATTAAACTAAAATCAAAGTGATTTTTTGAAAAGGCTTCTACAACAAATAGAACCTTGCAAAGTATTTAGGCTACCATGGAGTAATTTTAGGTATATCCTTTTTTTCGAATATGAAAAAACAATGAACATTGAACAATGGCTTGTTTACAAGAGGTTTAATATCTGATTCTACTAGATTTTTGATTGGTCTAGAATGAAAACACTTTCACACCAGTTAACTCCTTTACTTACATAACCGTTATTGAGGAGTTGTGATTATATCATCCTGAAATTAGAAATTATTTCAGAATCTCTGGTTACTGCAACTGGTGGTAAAAAACTATCTGAACTGTCTCTCCCCTCAATCATGAGCCTAGACGGGGGTGAGGATGGGTGAGAGTGCAAATTTGGACACTTTATGACCTGTGGACTTCAACTTGGCTCAGCAGGCTCAGGAATTCTGGGAGTTGAAGCCCACAGGTTGTAAAATGGCCATGGCTGCCCACCCTTGACCTAGTCACTAGGTCCTAGTCTGTTCTCTAAGTTGTTTTTCTAGTTTGCAGATAGGTATTCTATACATCTCTATATTAAATGTTCTATTTTGATTAAATTCAATTTCCGAGGATTTATGTTTTTACCTCCAATTTTTTTGAGTTACTGCACTTTCAATGAATATAATTATTTGAAAGGTTCATATATGACAGATAGGACTTTTCAAAGATTAGACAAATTTTTTCAGCCTTATTTCATAATATAGCAACAAAAATTATTGATAGCAAATATAATCAGATCTCCTGTAGCCAACAGTTATATATGTGCGAATGCTTGGAAATAGAAGATCGAACAAAATTATTTACCTGTATATCTACTGATTCTGCAGAACTGTAATTTCTTGGGGATATTTTGTCATAGTTGCAATCTGACTATTTTATAAACCATTTGTAACTTGATACTTAATCAAACTCATCAGACAACTCATCAGATTGTATCTTCTGCTCCAGTATCTATAGAATTCTGTCTTAAACTTTGCATTCTGTGGAAATCAGTTGTAAAAACTTTTTTTTATATACAGGTTTAGATAACGTTGTCTGTAATGCAAGATGTCTTTAATTGTTCTTATGCTGTTTTATCTGCTCCGTTGTTTTGTTTAAAATGCAATTACTATGCAAATTAACTCGTTGATTAAAAGCTAAACAAGCAAACAAAAAACTTTGAAGAAGTCCTAAGAGACATTGCCATTTGTAAACCCCTCTCAGTTTCTGAATTGATTTTACTTTTGGCCTGCTGCAGCATTTTGCAAGGAGGGAGGAAAAGAGGAAGGATCTCTTGCAAATTTATCCCAGCCTCTATGATCAAATACAATAATCCTCCTGGACTCATTTCCTTTTCCCCAATTACCACCCAAAGACGCCAAACCAAAGAAAGATTTTCAAAAGATAAAAGAGACAGAGGATGGTAATTTCTAATAGTTTATGCATTGGATGCAGTGAACTCCTAAATACTTTGATGGAGCAGAATAATTGGGAACAGATTTTCCCCAGGACATAGTGGAGAAATCTAAAGTGCTTCCAATTTGATTATGGGTTCAGCAAACCTTTGGACCATATGTATATTTCTTTGGCGTTTGGGGCATTACAGAAATATGGTTTTAAAGGGAAAATTAACAACTGATTACTGTTTTTGGTAAGGCATTAGCAAGGGGAGAAGAGGGAAGATGAAGATGTGATGAATATGAAGAGGGAATCTTATCTTTATCATTTGCTTTATGTTGCTCAACTCCAAGTCACCAGTCTCACTCCTGTCAATCATGTAATGATGACTTCTGAGCTGTATTAGCTGGTTAAAGTAGCCTAAAACATGGAGTATTTTTATTCTGTAATCTAGGGTTTCACTTCTTGAGACACAACATGTGGCCCCTGAAAGCAGAAATATTGCTTTAAGAGTCCGTCTGAATGCACTGCTAAGCTAAGGTGACCAGATTTTCAAACTCCCAAAGCGGGACACCATCGACTAGGGGGGGGGGGCGCACGCTCCAGTGTGGCACGCGCCTGTGCAGAGGGCGTCGGGGCAGGGGCGTGCTCCTACTCGCCCCCACGGGGCCCTCTTTAAAGGCAGCGGTGGCGGCCCAGCCCAGCAGTGCTGAGAGCTGCTGGCTGGGATGGGGAGGGGGAAGGCGGCCCAAGCTGGCTGCTGGCTGCATGCCGGCATGATGGACCGAGCTGAAAGCGGCCACCTCGGGCCACCTTCCCCCTTCCCGCCCGAGCCAGTGGCTCTCAGCACCGCTGGGCCTGGCTGCCGCCGCTGCCTTTAAAGAGGGCATCACGGGGGCGGGTGGGAGCGTGCCCCCCTGATGCCCTCTGCGCAGGCACGTGCCGCGCCGGAGCGCCCCCCTCTCCTCAGCCCTGACGCCCTCTGCGCAGGCGCATGCCGTGCCAGAGCATGCGCCCCCTTCTCCTCGGCCCCGATGCCCTCCCCGCCCGAGCCGGCGCTCTCAGCTATCCGCGCCCGCCGCCTGCCCGCAAAAAGCGGGACATTTTGAAGAGGCGGCAGAGTGCGGGACATCTGCTGGTGAACCGGGACTGTCCCGCCAGAAGCGGGACGTCTGGTCACCTTATGCTAAGCTGTATTTTTAAGTAATGATAAATTAAAAAGTTTCTTTCAAATTGTGCTTGAACGTCAGGCCTTTTTTTAAAGACTAGACTAATTTGTGAATGTGTATTCCCACAAACTCCATCTCACTGTAAAATGTTCTCTGAGTCTATGCAAAAATATGTCGTGCTTTCTGCTGTTTTCCAATTGATAACAACAGGTTGAAAGGGTTAGAGGAGAGGAGCCACTGAATTAAAGCAATCACATTCTCATTCAGCACCATGCTTGCTTCTATGAAACTGTGTCTTATAATAAAGACTATGTTTTTCCAAATATACATGGAAATATCCCTGTAGAAAACTCTGATGAGTGTAAAATAAAAACCATGTCATCTTTCCAAATACAAATGCCTGTTGTAAAATAAAATGTTTTTTTCCTATTATTCATTTATTTATTAAATTTATATGCCGCACACCTCACTCAGCAAAGAGACTCTGGGAAGCATTTGTCTTGCATAGTCTCCTTGTGCTAAAATCTTCAGTCTTTGAAAAGCAACGTGAAATCATATGAATTAGCAAGCAAACAATAAAGGCATGCAGAGTACTTCAGTAATGTCAAAGTGGATGCAACTAAATGGATTAGTAAATTCAAAATCTATGTCAGAAAGACTGCATAGTTTCTCCCAGTATTGGCACACTTCTTGTTCTTCAGAGGCAGCAAGGATTGTCCAGAAATGAAATTGCTAAGGGGGAAAGACAGGAAGATCAATGCAGGACAAATTTTCTCTCTGCAGCAGGAGAAGGCCTAGAGCTATAACATGTTGGGAAAAGAGGGAAAGCCAGGACTCCATTTCTATATATGATCATGATGTTGATGACCCCATAATTTCAGAACTTCATCCAAAGAACAGGGAGTTCTAGCCAATATTTTTTGCAGTAATAAAGCATGTCTAAATCCGCAGTGCCAACTATTTACAGTATTTGCAAATTAAATATGTATTGCAAGTAGAATTCATTTATTAGTAGCCATGGTTCAGCAACTAATTTGTCTAGTGCTTTACTTTGACACCAGCAATTTAAGCCATTTGGTTTATAGGGAAGGGTGACACCTTGGAAGAACTGTTATAAGACAATTAATTAAGCTTTGCCAATGGCTACAAATGACATGACTCATTTAAATAATGCTGCTGAGTACAGACCTCAGCTATTGCCATCTAATCAGTGTTTTTTTTTTCTCCATTTAACATGCCAAACTATTTCTGAATATAATTTATAAAAATGGAACGGGTGAGAAGAGTACAAAAGCAATCTTTTGATTCTTGAGGTAGATAGATACCGGTGAGACCTGTGGGTGTGAGAGATAGTGAGTGTGCCACTGTATTTTGACATTTGGGCTGGACAAGTGGGTCTATTGAGGGCAGTGATATCATTTGAGCAATGTCAGCAATGGGGCAGGGCTCATTAGGACAAAAAGCCTGGAGAGCCTTATTATACTCTCTCCGTTGTCTTTCCACTCTGCAATGCTACGCCCTGAAATTAGATTCGTTTTAGTTTTGATGAAAGGGATGCAGTGGCTCAATGACTAAGAGCTGAGCTTGTCGATCAGAAAGGTCGGCAGTTCAGCGGTTTGAATCCCTAGAACTGTGTAACGAAGTGAGCTCCCGTTACTTGTCCCAGCTTCTGCCAACCTCGTAGTTTGAAGGCATGTAAAAATGCAAGTAGAAAAATAGGAACCACCTTTGATGGGAAGGGAACAGCGTTCCGTGCACCTTCGGCATTTAATCATGCCAGCCACATGACCATGGAGGACGTCTTCGGACAGCGCCGGCTCTTCGTCTTTGAAATGGAGATGAGCACCACACCCTAGAATTGGGAACAACTAGCATATATGTGCAAGGGGAAACTTTACCTTTACCTAGTTTTGATGAGGTATTTTGTTGGGCTAATAAATGGAACTCCAGATAACATGCTTAGCTGAATATGTTGTGCTCCATGCAGGTGAGGGCTGGTGTTACCAGAATTCTGACCCTTGTGCGAACCAACACTTTTAGTTGTTTGGGTGAAGGCTTGACTCTCTGCAGACATTGCTCCTGTGTGTGCTAAAGCCTCCAGGGGATGGATATCATTTAAGTGTCAATGGAGGAAAGATATTCCAAGCACTCACATCCTGTGTGCTACAGGTGAAATCAGGATTGATTGGGGCTCGGATGGATGGAGGTATAGATTACTTGCCCTAATCAATTTCTCTTTCCCCAGGCAATTTGCTTATAGAACATGCCCTATACTACCAGAGCAGTTAAAGCAGACATTTGGGATGGTACCATGTAAAACCACCGAAACAAAATGTCCAGTGTATCCTATTCTGCTTAAAAGGCATGGTCTTCCTGAGGCTTGAGTCAAATCTATGCTCCTCCAGGATGCTGAACGTATGTTCTATGGGCTCAGGCAGTTCATCTGCCTCTGTCAGTTTCCCACTTTCCCCCCAAATGTAGCATTCTTCTGGAGATGCATTGCAGAATGAAATAGTCTAGACTCTAGAGGAAAGAATATTGCTGCCATGGGAAAATAACATCAAAACTGTTTATGGCTTTTTAAAAAATTTTTTTTGAAAACAAATAAATAAAAAGAAGTCCTCTGTGCTATTGTCTCCATCCAACTGTGAGTCATCTCAAACAGAAGGAAATTGCTGAAGACAAACAGCAGCAAAAATCACTCAAAAGAAATAAAGATTAAAAACAAACAGACTTTGAGTTTGCTGTTCTCTCTGGCTGCTAAAACTGGAGGTTATGACTCAAGATAGTCAGTCAGTCAGACAAGACAATTATGGAATCTATAGAATATAGATTATTTTGTCAACAGAAGAAAATATAAGTAGCTCAAGGTTGAAGCTGGAGTGGAGTCCTTGGGGGCAGGGGTGAAATCTACTTACCTTCGCTACTGGTTCGCAAATGTGAGTATGTGCCACCTCCGCGGATGCACAGACCTTCCATGCATGTGCAGAGCGTCAAAAACAGATGTGATGACATCCGGGTGGGCGGGCGGAGCCAGCTATCGAGTGTGCCTAAAAGGTAAGTAGAACAGCGGGTGGGGGGGAGAGGGAATCCACTGTGCCACGCGATTTAGATTAGCTAGAAAGCAAGAAATCCTGCTTTCTAGCTAATATAAATCATGCATCACGGCTGATCGTTGGAAATACTGGTTCGCCTGAACCAATAGTCTTTTTTAACTACCGGTTCGGGCAAACCAGTCCAAACCAGTAACATTTCACCCCTGCTTGGGGACCTCTGAATGGTTTACTTGCAGACCTTTTGTTGCTCGACTAGGTAACATTGTCAGTGGTAGAAGAGAGAGGGGTGTGCTCTCTGTTTACTTGCAGTAGCTTGCCCTGTCAATGTTGGTGAGACTGTTGTTTTCTCCTTGATTGGGCTGTTGTTTACTGCTTGATTGTTTGTCTGGTATTAATCCCTGATAATCTGAGTGTTGTTTATCTGCCTGTGGCCTATTGATGTCAGATTTGTGTGAGTTCCTATTTATCAGGAATTCCCCCCCCCCCCTTGTTTTTGGATTTAGCTTGATCTAAGATAAAACTGTGTTCATGTATTGTAAAATTAAAGAATTTTCATTGCTTCTTCTGACTGCTAATTGATGTTCTGGATGCACTCTGCTAGTCTTCCGCCTGTCTGTTTTATACAGTGTCTGTTACAGTCCTTACACTGGGTGCGCCCTGTAGCCCAAGAAGAAACAACAGGACTACATAAACAGAAAGCAAATCCCATTCCCTCCTAGCACTGAAGATGTAACTTAGTATGGTAACAAAATGTCTGCAAACAACCACGCTTAGAGACTACCAAGGATTCCACAGTTCAACCCAGAGCTTCTTATATTCTCTTCTGCTAGCAAAATAACTATCTGAATTTCTCAAGTTCTAACTTGAAAGTACCTACACATTTTTGCTGTGGAAGAACAAGGATGAGAAGGAGTAATGGAGCTAGGAGTGGGGAATGACATTTTTAAAATCATCCTTAATATAAATCTTTGTCTTAATAGTAGGTGGCCCCACTTTGCTTCAGAAACAGCCGTCTGTCTGTCTGCATCCATATCAGAAGCACCCAAGATGTTTCTGGGTTGAAAGGATTTGTCAGTGGTAATACTGTTGCCCAGGGGATGCCCAATTGCCAAAAGTAATGCAATCTTAGAAGAAGCTCCTTTCATGTCCTCCTCCAATTTCATACTACATGACATATGTTTTTCCTACTGATGGAAATCTGAGAATTTTTTTTTTTTTTATTCCTCGCCTCCTCCTAAATAGACTCAGAAAATAGCTTTGATTGTTTGCATTACCCAGACAGACATTGTGAGGTTTACTCTGCCCTACAACTATTCTTTCAGGCAAGGTGATCACCTCATCAGTAACTATTGGATTCTTAGTCATCCTGACAGGAACCTTTCTAATGTGCTCTCTTCTGTCTTTTTGACCTCTTCCCCATGGCACTCTTTATCTGCCATCTGTAATAGACAAAGCAAAGCCAAGCAACCATCACACAGAAGCTTGTGGTTTTCCAAACCTTGCTGCAAACTGTAGCAAAGCACCCTTGCCCCCTAATTAGGAGCTTCCTGTTTAGCTTGCCCACACCAAGAGCCTGCTAGAGTTTTACAAAGCTGTTGGGGGAAGGGGTGGAGGATGACTTTTATATCTGCAACATGAACAGAGGCAGCCATTTCTAGCTGCAGAAAGTGCCAGCGTGAAAAATATTACCAAGTCAGGGACACACGTTCCATCTTCATTTGTGGCCATATATTAATTGTTGTATAGCGCAGTGCACTCGAATGCAGCCTTCTCAGTAGAAATATCGCCTTTGTTCAAAGTATCTCAGGAGCTGAGAATTTAAAGCTAAGCTCTCTAAAACCCTTAATGTTCTTGTCCATCTTGCCCATTCCTTTGTTACCTAAAAGGTTGTCCCCACTCATTATTCCTGATATGGTACAGAAGAAAGGCAGAAGTGCATAGTTCAAACAACCTGGGACAATATATAACATTAATCTGAAAGATATACAATGTAAATGTCATAGTTGTTGACGTTTGTTTAATACTGTCAACCATCTAAAGTGATCTGAAATGTTATTTAATGAACCTGAAAACAATATCAAGAGACTACAAACAGCTTGGCACGAAAGTTAAGGAGTTAGGAGCACAAGTAGTGTTTTCATCTGTACTTCCAACAAAAGGTCAACAGCCAATGAATAAACAAAGGATTTTAGAAATGAACCGCTGGTTTAAGGGTTGGTGCCACCAAGAGAACATCAGATTCATCATTACTTACATTACCTACATGAAGGGATTCTGAATTACCTACATGAAGGGCTTCTGGCAAGGGATGAGCTGCAGCTCAGAAGAATAAGGAAGAATGTATTTAGAAAAAGACTGCTCAGTTTATCTGAAGAGCTTTAAACTAAAACAGGGGGGAGAGTGATCTAACTCCAAGCACAAACCCCAAGACAACCAATCAAACAAGGAGATAGGAAGTGATGGGAAGGAAGAAAAACTCACATACAAAGTAGGAAATGTAGGAAGCCACAAAGGATGCCACAAGGACAGCTACAAGGACAGCCACAAAGGATGCAGATGTTTATACACTAACACTCAAAGATTGAGGAACAAGCTACTACACAAGGGCAGATAAAGTTGCCATTATCGAAACTTAGTAGGTGAAACTCACAACTGGAAGGTATGGTGGAAAGAATATAATCTGTTCAAAAGAAACAGACCTAACCAAAGAGGAAGTAGAGTTGCATTATATGTAAGATATCACTACATATCTATAAAGCTAAAGATTCCCCACACACATATGTGCTAGTTGTTCCCAACTCTAGGAGACAGTGCTCATCTCTGTTTCAAAGTCAAAGAGCCAGCACTGTCCAAAGACTTCTCCGTGATCATGTGGCCAGCATGACTAAATGTCAAAGGCACACGGAACACTGTTACCTTCCCACCAAAGGTGGTCCCTATTTTTCTACTTGCATTTTTACATGCTTTCGAACTGTTAGGTTGGCAGAAGCTGGGACAAATAACGGGAGCTCACTCCATTATGTGGTGCTCGGGATTCGAACTGCTGACCTTTCTGATTGACAAGCTCAGCGTCTTAGCCACTGAGTCACTGCGTCCCCCTTACATATCTATAGAAATGTATAAAAGCAAGGATGATAGCTCCTTGAATGCATATGGGTTAATGTTAAAAGAAAAAAGAATGACATTGCCATAGATGTATACTGAGGCCAGCCAATCAAGCAGAAGAAATAGATGAACATTATACTAATCTGTTAACTAATGTATGTAGGAAACACACCATAGTGGCAATGAGGGATTTTAAGTACCCTGGCATTAACTAGGAGACAAACTCTGCATCAAGTGGGAGAGCGAACAGGATACTGACCAGAAATAGCCAAAACTCCAGATATGCTCAAGATCGGTTGGATCTCAACAGACTTGAACACTGGGCCCTATCTAACAAAATAAAATTCAATGTAAATAAGTGTTATACTTAGTCAAGGAAAACCAAATGTATAGGTACAGAACAGGTGAAACCTGGCTCAATAGTAGTAACTGTGAGAGGGATCTTGGAGTTATCATGGACAATCTGAATATGAGCCAACAATGTGTTGCAGCTGCCAAAAAAAAAAGCCAATGCAGTTCTAGGCTTCATTAACAGAGGGATGGAATCAATATCATGTGAAATGTTAGCGCTGCTTTATAATGCCTTGATAAGATTACACTTGAAAGACTGCATCCAATTTTGGTCATCACAATATAAAAAAGATGTTGAAAGGAAAGGTGAAGAGAAGAGCAACAAAGATTATTAGGGACCTGGAGGCTAAAACATATCAAGAAGGGTTGCAGGAATTGGGTATATCTAGTCTAATGAAAAGAAGGACTAGAAGCGACATAGTGTTCTAATACCAGTTTTGAAGGACTGCCATGATAAAGAGGGGGTCAACCTATTTTCCTAAGCACAAGAAGGCAAGACAAGAAACAATGGATGGGAACTAATCAAGGAGAGAAGCAACATAGAATTAAGGAGAAATTTCCTGACAGGGAGTACAATTAATTAGACAAACAGCTCGCATTCAGAAGTTGTAGGCATTCAATCACTGGAGACTTTTAAGAAGAGACTGGACTGCCATAGGTTCGCCATCATGGGACTAGAAGATCTTCAAGGTCTCTTCCAACTTGTTCTGTTCTGTTACAAAGCAAGAATTACAATTAAAAAGTTATTAGAGGCAAATACAAAAGATGAATATAAACCAGAAGTGGCATTCAGCAGGTTCTGATCATAGCAGAAATTTTGAGTAGTTCAGAAAACAGGTAAATTACCACCTCTGTCTGGCCCCACTACTCTCTATTCTCTGCCTCCTGAGCCCCAGCTGATTGGGAGGAAATGGGGATTTTGCAGTAACCTTCCCCTGCCATGCCCACCAGGCCACGCCCATCAAGCCATGCCACACCCACCAAGTCAAGCCAACAGAACCGGCAGTAAAAAAAATTGAATCCCACCACTGATATAAACCAGATAAAGTTATGTCAGTGGATTGAAACTATTTACAAAATAGTTTGGCTTTATAAAATGCTGATGTGATTAAAATTATGCATCTCTTGTCCATGCTAGATAGTAGCTCTTCATAATTTATCTCCCAGGAAATCGCTCCCATTTTGTTGGAACATGTTGGCTGGGGAATGCTGGGAATTGGTCTACACAACTTAAAGTTGCTGAGGTTAAGAAACATTGCTCCAAAGTTTATAATACAGCCACACATTTTTAATAAAAAGTATATGAAATTAAAGTCTATATAAAATATATTTATTCATAAAATAAAATAAAGCATATTATGGAATCTGAAACAATACATACTGCACGGAAGCTTGCAAGCAAAAGTGTATACATGGGCAGCAAAATGTATAGATATTCTGGTCTTTTTAAAAATCTTGAGCTTTGAAAACCTGAAGTTGATATATTCACAAACCCATAAACATGAATGTAACAGATTGCACATATGAAACACTGAAATAAACCAAAATTAAATCCTTCGTCTCAGATAGATTCAGATTCAGAACCATATGAGAGCTCACAATATTCTCTTCTTTAGTCTAATGGACAATGTCCCATCCAATCAATTTCACTATTCTCTCTTCTTTTCTTTCCCTCCCCATAATGAGAACTAAGCAAGTGGGAATCAGAAGCCCGCTCTGCGGGAGCGTTCGAGCCGGATGGCTTTGCCGGGGCTTTGGCGGCGAGGCGGAGAGTGAGTGACTTTGACTCTTTTGCTGGCAGCTTTGATTGAAAGAAACGGTGGAGGGGGGTGTTTGTTGAACCCCCTCTCAGATTTACAGCAGCGGCGTGTGGAAATGGCTCCTCGTGCGAGAGGAAGCGGATATTTCTCATCCAGACTTTGCTGAAGTAGTGAAAGTCCTTTGCAGTTTGTTTCTAACTACAATGTATCTAAGCCCGGCTTTATTGGAACAATTTTTTCTGTTGTTTTCTCCTGCTGGCTTCCAGACTGGGCGGGGGAAGATGGCCTCCCTTTGTTCCTAAATGACTATTCTTCATGGAAAATTTCCAACATCCCTTTGTGATCCGGACTGTCTCTCTCTACTAATGGAGGATATTTGTGATTAATTGATTCCTTCCCTGGAGTGCCTTCTTGTCTTTAAAATTGACTGTGAAAATTGCTCTCTTCTCTGGATTTTTCAACTTTTTAACTTTGATTTGAACTTTTTTCTCTGGACTTGCTCCAGCGGCCGCACCCAAAAATCGCCATCTTAGTGGCACTGACTTAAACAGCTCACCATGGCTTCTAAAAAACAACCAGAAAATCCAGGCTTAGAAGAAAGAATGATAGCTATGGAAGCAGTGTTACACTCTTTGGTACTGGAAATTAAAGAATTAAGAAAGGATCACTGCAGTTCCAAGCTAGAACTTTTGGAGACACAGAAGAAATTAATGCAGAACACACAGAAGACTGAAGAGTTGGAGGTGGGGCTGGCTGGGGCAAAGGGAGAACTTAAAAATGTTAATACTGAAATTGGAGATTTAACTGGTCATATGTCTAGGATGGATTTTGAAAGGATGTCATATTTTTTAAGATTTCAGAACATTCCTGAAGAATCTGGTGAATGCCTCCCTGATCTTATGAGCACAATTTTAGCAGATTACTTACATAAACCCAAGGAAGAGATCAGGGGGGACATTGACCTGGTTTATAGAATAAACTCAACATATGCCAGGATAAATGAAGTAGCCAGAGAGATACATATTAAATTTGTTAGAAGGTCTACTAGGGAGGGAATTTTGAGGGCGCAGAGAGAGGGTCCTTTACTTTACCAACAAAAAGAAGTCGCTATCTTGAAGCAGATCCCGAAAAAGATTAGAGAAGTAAGAAGGAAGTATTCCTTCTTATCCAAAAAATTATTCAAACATGGGGTCTGGTTTAAGTGGGTGATGCCTGAAGGGATGTTGGTGTTCTGGGAAGGAGGAAGAGTAAAGATTAAAACAGTTGCTGAGGCGGAAGCCTTTCTTAAAAAACATTCCTCTATCTTGGGCGACGAAACTGGAGGAGCGGAGGGGGCCCCGCCCCCGCCCACTGGGGGTCAGGGAGGAGAGCAAGAAGATACAATTGCCAAGAGACTTAGATCTAAAAATGACTTTTTAATATAGTATAACTTTTGTTTGGATGTTTGTACATGATTGCTAGCATAGAATTTGGAATTTATGATGTATACACTTCTCTTCATCTCGTAATACCATTGAAATATGTATTATCTATGTTTTGTTAAGAAGCCCCGGAGGGAGCCAACGATCTCGATGTGAAAGTTCTCAAAATATCTTTTTAACTCACGTTACCCTACCCTTTTTGTTAAAAAATTTGTAAAACTCAATAAAACTTTTTCAATATAAAAAAAAAAAGAAGCCCGCTCTGGTCTGCACCTCTAGCCCCGAGTTCCCCTTAGCTTTGGCGGGCTCCAAAATTTACTTTTGAAAATTGTTCTTAAGGCTAGAGATGACAAATTCTTTCTTCCATAATGACTTTCTTGTTTTCTTCAATAGAACACATATAAGTTTTCTAAGTCTTCTTTTATACACTAAACAATTGTCTTCCTTTTCTAAATACACTTTTCTTCTCTCCTTTCAATATATGTTCCTTTCTTCCACCCTTCTTCCCTCTCTCCCTCTCTCCTCCTTTCTTTATAGTCTTTCCCCCTTTTAATTTTCCATCATTCTGAAAGGTACTATTTAGCCAGTTCAGCCTAGTTGTATAAGCCTATTGCTGTTATTGCTGCCTATTGCTGTTGTTGCTTTCTGCATAACTCACCAAAACTGTATGAAGGCCAGTGTTGGTGAGTTATGTAGAAGGCCTTCACATTATGCTGCCATATGCCCCAAGCCTTTTTCCCTGAAAAGAAGCAGCACAGAACCATAATGGCACCAGTTTCTACCATTGCAACCCCAGGTTCTAGCCACGCTTGTGTTTTAATCAATTTTTATGAAAAGGTTTATTCTGGTTAATTTTGAGAAGGATTTGCAGCTTATACTCACACATTATTTGGAAACCACTGCTAGTCTTCATATTTTTGAGTGAACCAGTTCTCATAACCTCTAGATTTTTTGTCTCTCCTTGCTGGTGTCCATCCCATTTCTCTGAAGGCTCTGTGTGACTCCATCTCCTTTCTCCAATATTTATTTAGTTGTGGCTGTAGCTCCACCTTTCAGCTTTCAGCAGAGAAGCTACCAAATGTTCTTGGATCACCTTTAGGAGCGTGGCCAAATGCTGAGCCATTGTTCAAGAAAAGACAGAGAAAGCTTGCAGAGTATTGGAATATCAAGCTAAGGTCAGTCAGAAAACTTAGGCTCTTTTTTCCACCTGCCCTCTCCCCTTACTAGTCTTGGAACCATTTCCCTGGCATGGATGGGGAGACCCTTGCCTTGGAACCTAAAATTTGGTGCTGGTTCAGGATGAAGTTCCAGTTAGAATGTTTTCCCCAGTTATTACAATGGGAAAATGAACAGAAGGCTGCCACTTTCTATAGTTTGGCCGAATAGAAAATTACTGCTTTTGTTAAGTCTTTCTGAGGATTTTTCTGTAAAGTTCAGGTAAGTAGCCACAGGGAGTTTTGTGCATGGCATATTTTGAGTTTTCTTTTTTTCTTTTTCTTTCTTTTTTTTTAAAAAACAACAACAACAGATATTTTTAATGTTTGGTTCTAGGGCAGAAGTGCATAATGTTTTCAGATATCGTAGCTTCTTCAAGCAGGTGAAGTCTAACAAATCTCAGGCAAACAAGTGCAGAAATTGGGTTTTTGAATAAAAACCAATATTTGAGGATTCTTGAAAAAATGTTTGTGCATAAAAATCACAGAAAATACCAAGATAGATATGGAATTGGATATAAACAAAAACTACCAAAATTGTCTATGGAGATTTTCAGCCATCCAGATCATGGTTGTCCCAAAGGTGCTGTTTAAAAGGCAAATGGATCTTCTTAGGGTTTTTCCCCCCCTTGAAAATGTTCTGATTCTCATCTAAGAAGCTTCTTAATTTCATTTCCTCCCTTGGAATATTAGTTAGGGCTACCTAGATATGGGCTGATGAAATAAAGATGAGTACTAAATGTCTAGAAAGAACATGTATTTGCTACTAACTGGTGATATGGATACACATAGCCTCAACAATTTATATATCTATAAATCCTATTTCAATGGTTGTCCACACACATACAATTCTGTAATTCTTGGTGAGAATGGTTGGTGCCCCAACCATTCATGCTGGATTCATGCTTATTTATTCAGCCCTACAAATTCAGTTGATATTTCACCCAGGTTAATAGGCATCAGGGTTTCGCAGCTATCCTCATATATAATCATTATTTTAGAGGTGACAGCTTCTGTGGTGATGATGATGTTGACGGTGAGTTGGGGATTGACGATAGACACACAAAGATGTAGATAGAGCCTCATGCCTTACACATATGTAATCTCGGTTCATTTAAATAACTTGGACAAAAGAGTGAAGCATTCCTTCTTTAAGCAAAACTGAAAATAAAAAATAATCCCACCCCCCACCCCCATCATCTCCTGTAGCTTGTCTCTGCATCAACTATAATTGCTGCAATCATTTTTTTCAAAAGCCCAGTTTCTGTAAGGCCCAGCAACTCTAGAATCTTCTTAATTAGGAAAACAGAGGGCAGAGCAGGAGGGCTGCAGAAGCACAGATGAGCACTAGGTGGCAGAAAAGAAACAGATAACTGTAGCTCCACGCTACCATCTAGCAGAAGTGCATAGTTTTGCAGCTCCAAAATGAGAAACTTAGTAACACAACCTTGATAAGCAGTGCAGGAACAGGTCCTTTGAAAAAATTAATAATGGTGATACCTACTGCAAGTGATAGGCAAGTCAGAGGCTAAAGATTGGCCCTCCTTGCTTTATTGCTAATGGTACCTAATATCAGGGGCCCATGTCCTTCTTCTGGTGGCAGTCATTTTCAATAGCTAATGACCCGTATTAAGAGCTGGGTAAATAATAAGTATTAACATTAACTACAGCATTACCCATGTTTCCCTAGAAAATTAAATAGAAAACTGATTTATTGCCAGTATTACTGCCATAATCTATTTCTATCTATTTACTATCATATTGCAGTATCATTACTAGCATTACCATTTCCAATATTTTCAAATGTACCCATAGCAAACTGTTATTTTGTATGCATATCATGTAAGACCAATGTATCTAATGGATTTTTCTTTTGCTTTTTCCCCCATCATCTGAAATTATGCATTCTGCACAGTGCCATCTTTTTACTACTATTTACATACTCTGTAGCAAGGTGTCATGAAACTGGGTTTATTTGGTCAGAAGTGGGAATAATTTCTTCTAAGTTTAGGTGTGCGTGCGTGCGTGTGTGTGTGTGTGTGTGTGTGTGTGTGTTAAAAATGTAGTTTAAAACCTTACTTCCAAAATAATAAAGTTAGAGTTCTTAAACTGCAGTTAATTCTGTTTGCTTCAGCTCTTTTCCTGGTAGCGAAGGATCTGGGAGTATGTATGTACGGAGGTTGGTGCTGCTATTTCAAAACATCATTGTATGAACAGATTATATGGGATATGAATTGCTTTTAGAGATTCAGAACTTTGTACTTATTTTAAAATAGTTTGCTTTGGCACAAGATCCTCAATGTCACTTCTACATGCTTTCTCTTCTATCTTCTCTTCCTTTTAACCTAGTCCAACTGTTACTCTCTCCTTTCTAATGTCCTTTCCATTCTCTCAGTCCTCTTAGCTGTCAGCCTCAGTCTCTTTATAAGGCATTGCATTTCATCACAGCAGGGATGCTTGGACACCACGAGATTTTGCTACAGTTTTCTGCAACCCTCTGCAAAAAGCAGAAGAAGAAAGGAAATAGGGAGTAGTTATATGAAATCAAAATTTATTTTTGCTCCCACCTTGTCTCCATTTTTGCAAAAGTGGGGCCCTTCACAAACAGTTCACCTCACAAGTACGGCAAATTACAACCCTCACTTTATAGATTTCTTTGAATGCAGATGTCAGAATTGTCAGGTATAACTAGAGCTGAAACTCAAAATAGGAACATTCTGACTTTGATATGAAGCATCAACAAAACATTAAACAAGTAGTGCGCGTATTTGTGCTTTTATTACAAAGCATAAGGCAACAGAACAGCACATGTTACAGAGAATTTTTCTCGTTTACCTTTGCCTCTTCTTGTGGGTCCCATGCTTTTCATTTGCCTTCAATAAAGAGAAACATTAACCATGGCACTGCAGGAACGTAAGTAGGAACTGTTTTATGCAATCCAGAAACTGAGAGAAAACAATCTTGGGTTTTTGATGACCTGGAAGGTCCCACCTTTTCAATGCAGTAATTATTTGCTAAAAATGTATTAATGCACAAGGTCATCATCTAATCCTCCAGCAGTTACAAGTACCTTAAGAAGTTGATTGATTGGGCAGTAGGAAAATGCTTGGTGTCAGGCGGCACGGAAGTTATTTAGATGACTGTTTAGTATTTAGAGGATGAGAGAGAAAATATGAATCCATCAAGATATTTGGCAAGATGAGCAGCAAATCCAGCTCACAGGGGAACCGAGTGCACCAAGAGAAGGATTGCACCCTTGTCCCAGATCAGGGAAGGTTCACTTATTCAGTGGGTCGTCATGGGGTTCGCCTTTCTTTTTCTACTGCTCCACCCAATTACGTATATTTCTGTCCATGGGAATAGAATAATGGGTTCAAATATATTTCAACTCTAATTAATAACTCTAATTAATTTCTATGAAAAAAATAGAATGTCCATGTGGTGTATACTTATATCAAGACTAATAGCTAATGATGGCATTTGCGTGATGTATCACCACACACATCATCAGTTGGCTGCAGGCTTCTCTGGAAATAAAAACCAGTTAGACTCTTGTGATACCTTAAAGGTAAAAGGTAAAGGTTCCCCTCACACGTATGTGACTCTAGAGGGCGGTGCTCATCTCCATTTCAAAGCCGAAGAGCCAGCACTGTCTGAAGATGTCTCCGTGGTCAGGTGGCCAGCATGACTAAATGTCAAAGGCACACGGAACACTGTTACCCTCCCACCAAAGGTGGTCCCTATTTTTCTACTTGCATTTTTACATGTTTTCGAACTGCTAAGTTGGCAGAAGCTGGGACAAATAACAGAAGCTCATTCCGTTACGCAGTGCTAGGTATTCAAATTGCCGAACTGCTGATCTTTCTGATCGATAAGCTCAGTGTCTTAGGCACTGAGCCACCACATCCCTCTGTCATACCTTGACAAACAACAAACATGGCATAATAAGCTATGGATGCCATCCAGTCTATTAGATGCCTGAAGTCTTATCATACTCTATTTTTACCAGCTTGAATTGAAATAAAGGTTTTTTCTAGCGTCACAGTTAAATGGATCATCAATCCAAACAGTGATACTGTATCCAATATTTGTTTGATAAATAGTCATGTCAATAAAGCAGTTATAATTGTATAAAGTACATTTAATTTATTCCTTATATTGTTGTTTCAGCTACCCAACCAGAAGGAAATGCATTCTTATTTTAGAATAAATACTCTGCAAATCTGATGAAGTAGATGGCATTAATGAAAGATAATATTATAGATTCACAGGATCTTAATTTTTTTTTTATTATTCTTACAGCAACAAAACAACATGACTGCCTAGATATTAAAAAAGAAAACAAAATGAACAAGACAATACCAAATGGAGAATGAAATGGATAAATTTGTCGGAAATAAAAAGCAGAACATTTTTTTCAGGTTCACGTCTGCTGTGATTGGATTTGGTAAATGAATATATCATGTTTTTCTAACTTGTTTACAGCTTCCAGGCGAAGCAATATTAAGAGTCCTTGGAAGATTAATAGGAGGACTTTTAAGTATTGTGTGTCTCTGTATAATACATAAAAATGCAGAGCCATGTAGATTTATAGAAACATTATTGCTAATATAGAAATAGTTTGGAATAGGACATTTGCCTTTAGAGCTTTCTGACACTGTCATTTCTCTTTGAAGCTCAGTTCCAAATCAGAGCAAAACAACGGGGATTAACCAAGCAATCTGCTGAAGCATTAGGAAAAAAACTGCCTTACTCCACTGAAAACAGCTGCAAAATCCTGGTCAAAATTGCAGCTCTTGGAGAAATCAGAAGCCATGAAACCATCACTGGCTGTCATACACCAATTCCTAAGGAAGGGAGAGAGATGGAGGACACATCTGCTAGCCACCCCTGGGAGTGGGGGTGGCAAGAGAATAACCCCAATCAGGATTTACCATATCTTTCGGAGTATAAGACGCTCCGAAGTATAAGATGCACCTAGATTTTGGGGAGGAAAACAAGGGAAAAATATCTGCCTCTGCCTCTCAGCAATTTGCAGACCATATACACTGTTTGTAGTGTTACTGTATATTTCAGACTATACTTATACAGATGCTGTTAAAATTGATGTGCTTTCTGGAAGTATAGATATTCTCTGCTATTTAAAAGAATAGCACTTTTTAAAACAATAGCATGGGACCTCTTCAGATCAAGCATTTATTTTAAAAAGCTTCTTCATTTTGTTAAGTTGTCTAGAATAATAATAAAGCAGTCTTTAAAAAATAGGTCTAATAATTTGAACAGTCTATGGGCATTTATAGTTGTTGACTTACCTCCTTGCAGCAAACAGCCTGATTAGCACAAGAAAAAAAAATCTGCCTCCCAGCAATTTGCCAGATGGAGCAAACAGCAAGTTTCACTTTCAATTTCTCCCGATCATCAGCTGTTTCAAACTGCAGGGATTGCTATAGTTCATTGAAGCCTCCGCAAGCCCCGGTTTGCTGCAAAGAGGTAAATTGCTGGGAGGTAGAGGGGGCCGGGGGGGGGCTACATTCAGTGTATAAGACACACCCAAATTTTCACCCAAGGCTGAAGAGCCAGCGCTGTCTGAAGACGTCTTCATGGTCATGTGGCGGGCATGACTAAACACCAAAAGCGCATGGAATGCCGTTACCTTTCCACCAAATGTAGTTCTTATTTTACTTGCATTTTTACATGCTTTTGAACTGCTAGGTTGGTACAAGCTGGGACAAGTAGTTAACTCCATTATGCGGCGTTAGGGATTTGAACCGCCAAACTGACGACCTTTCTGATCAGCAAGCTCAGCATCTTAGCCACTGAGCCACCGCACCCCTATCTATGGAGCAACAAATGATAATGTAGGGATCAGAGCTGGGTTGCTGCCATCATTACTGCCAATTCAGTGTGCATGCAATTTTGCTTGCGTGTGCCAGAAACCCACTCCATGCGCATGCACAGCTGCCCATAAATAGGTCTGTGCATGCACAGAACATTAAAAAAAACACACCATGCCGACCGGAAAACCAGTTCAGAGGCGTCGCAGGCCTGGGTTGCTGCCTGTTTTGGCCAAACTGGTCCAAACTGGTAGGAACTGACCTCTGGTGGAGATTGTTTGAACAACCACTTTCTGCCATGTTTCAAAAGACCAAACCAAACTAAAAGGGACATTTCAGGGGCATTTGCTGGGTAAAATTGGGAGTAAAAAAAAAAGAAAGTAAGGATGGTGGCTGTGATCATATGATTGAAGCCCCACCCTTTTTAAGTGCACTGTAAAGATTGCATAGTCCCAGCTACCCTCTTGATCTTTTTTAAAAAAAAATCTCCCCGTGGACACTCCTGGCTGCCTTTATTTTTTTGTAATCCTTGGTTGTTTAGTTTATTGTTATGTTCAGAACCTAGGGTATGCATGCAATGGTAGGATTCAACCAGTGTAACAACAGGTTTGCTCCATGCACACTCAG
This sequence comes from Rhabdophis nuchalis, assembly GCA_039707465.1. Taxonomy (NCBI): domain Eukaryota; kingdom Metazoa; phylum Chordata; class Lepidosauria; order Squamata; family Natricidae; genus Rhabdophis; species Rhabdophis nuchalis. Next base: position 137,044,073 of record CM077644.1, on the reverse strand, counting down.
TGGGTTTGAAAACAGCTCAAAAACGTACCTTCTACTGCAACCCTAGTGAGTAAAACAGCTGAGGCGTGGCAATCCGCTCTGCCACATCTATCATCTGGGCTTCAAACAAAGGAAATATGTCTCAGTATAGCGCAGGGGTGGGCAGGCGGGTCAACCTAATCAACTCACTCTCAGCTGATCATCGGAGCTACCAGTTCACCCAAACAGGTCTGAACTGGCGGAATCCTGCCCCTTTATGCATGGATGTGGTATGTGTGTGTATGTTTGCACAGAGAGGGAAGAATAAATATAAAGAACAAAACATCTAGAATCTAATTTTAAATTTTTATTTAAAGGATTAGCATTTTAATTTTGAAAATGTTATATTCTCTTGAATCAATGAATAGGAGAAAAAGATAGATGCAACAACATTTCATTACAAATAATCAGAGGAAATTAAAGACCATCCAGATCTTCATTCATATGCACCAAAACAGGGGATTTTAAATTCACTAATTGGGAAGGCTGCGTTGACATTCTTACAGAAAGATGATTACAGAGTTAAGGATATGATCTAAACTCCAGTTCTTATATTTTACTATTACCTGGTGGATTCACGTCAGATGAGCCAAGTTATAAAGTAACTAGGCATCCAGGATCCCAAATCTATGTATTAATGAACTGAGGTTAAAATGGAAGTTTTTGGTTCATTTATGCAAAAAATCAGTGCTTTTATTTATGTATTTATGTATTTATGTATTTATGTATTTATGTATTTATGTATTTATGTATTTATGTATGTATGTATGTATGTATGTATGTATTTATTTATTTATTTATTTATTTATTTATTTATTTATTTATTTATTTATTTATTTATTTATTTATTTATTTATTAGTTTTATATACCGCCCCCTCTCCAGAATATGGGACTCGGGGCAGTGCACAGGAATTATAAAATATAAAAATACCACAATCCAAGAATTAAAACTAGTATTAAATAAGGTTAACCCGTGCTAAAAGCATGATTTAAAAACCCAGTTAAAATAGTAACATAGCTACATCAGCTATGCCAGGCCGGCGCACGAAAGAAATGAAATCAGATTAAAAAGAAAGGGAGAATGAATAAGATTTTTTGACATCTACCTCTACCCAATTACAGCATTTCAACATGGAGAGGGAGAGGGAAAGAGAGGTTGGGAGGGGGGAGAGAGAGAGAGAGAAGGGAGGGAAGGAAGGAAAATAGCTTACTAATAATGGTAGTTACAATGTGGAGGAAAGGACCAGGGGCAAAAGGACCAGGGGCTTACAGAATGCTGCTGGGATGGAAGGGATGGATTGGAAGGTATAGATAAGTTTCATTGTGAGGGCTAATAATTATTGCAGCCATTACCAATAGCAAGGCCCTCCAGTTCAAACCTCAGAATATGTATAGTTCAGCGCTCAGTTACATTGTTTTTGGCGGGAGATATTGCTTTCTCATTGCACCCTCTTGTAGCTATTATTTAAGTTTATAGTTTGTTTCCTGCTACTGTCTGTTGCATTTTCTTCATCTTTTGATGCCCTGGCAGGACCTACAAGCAACACATTTATATTTACTTGGTACTAGCATGCTTGCCAGTAGGCAGAATTCCATCTTAGCCAATGGTCATGCTGTTAAGTAACCCACATATGGAATATGTGCACCAGGTGTAACTGACAAGGGCAGGAATGTGAATGGAGAAACGTGGGAGCTGTTCATGCCTGAATTGATGAACCTAAAGCAAAAGCTGTGAAAACTTTAACAATGCTTATTTGGGTGATAAATGTGGAGATGTATTCAGGGTTAAAATAGAAGTTTCATCCTGATATTACAGGTAGGAATAAAGCACTGTGGAGGGGAAAAAGGTGGTTTATCTTTTATAGCATTTTCTTTCGACATTTTTTCAAAACTAGCAAATGTTTATTAAGAAATGTTAAATCTATGGTACATCTGTATCTGGAATATTGTATGGAATTCTAGTCCCTACATTTAATGCAGGATATAGTACAGCAAGCACCCAAATACTGTATCAGTTGCAGGGAAACAACATCAGGCAAGGGATATATCTCCATCTACTTATGACTACTCCAGAGTGGCAACTATGAGAACAAAATGGTAAATCGTAATGGATTTTGGGCTGGTCCAGCAGGGCTGTTCTTAGGTGATACACAACTCATATTCCCAACACACACATAGAGTAAAAGAAGCACCATGTTTTGATGTCCTTACCCATAATTGTTGCGAACCATACTCAAAAACAGCTTCATTTAAAAGGGCCTTCAATGATAGCTTTCCTAAACATTATTTTCTTTTTCCTAATGAGGAAGAGCCATCTTACATTTGCAGTTCAAAATGATACTTACATTGTTTTACATTTTAAAGTTTGTTCTTGCTTCTATTTGTCTGCTAAAAAGTTTTTGCCGACAAGCAGGTTTTGCATACCAATTGATTATGCCCGCTTATTTGGGCTGTCATGTGCTTTTTCTTACCAAATGGGTTAGCATTAAAGTTATCGATTGATGCTTGCCAACTACCTCTGCAAATGTTTGTACCCGTGCCACAATCACAGCAAGATAATGTACCAATCAATTATATTCATGGCAGGGGGAAATGTTTGGTAGAAGAAATTTAACAGTAGTGCAAAACAGGAGCAAGAACCCAACTTTCATCTATATTTCTGCAGCCCATGAAAGCAGTTGGTTTTCCACTGAAAGGATTTCATACCATGTTCCCTTCTTTTCCAGTTGGTCAGTTTAACTATTCCACCTCCCTGTGAAATCATGGCAGACACCAGCTCTGCAATTGTTCTTCTCTCTCCTGTCTCTGTAGAGACTTAATCCATTCATGGGACGTCTAGTATCTTTGTACTTCTGAATCTGAATACATTGGTTAGAATTACTCTGTCTTTGCTGCTTTAAAAACAGGCTTTCAGGGTCAAAGCCATTGGAAAGGGCTTTGAGATGCAAACATACCACCAGGTCATCATACAGACATTTGGAAGAGAGAAAAAATTCAATACTAGTACTCCATCATGCCACATGCAGCAATTCAGTAAGACTGTTGGCATCTTCACAATCAATCTTGTCTCGTTCTTTCCTTTGCAGCAACCTCTCAGAGAGGGCTGGGGGCAAATTACCTGATAAAAATATACCTATATATGAAGACAAATAATTTGAATTGTGCAGAGAAGATGTGGTGTTTTTTTTTTTTCTTGAATCACAACCCAGAGCACTGGAAGGGGAACCTATGAATATTCAGCTCCTGGCTATCTTAGAAGCTGTTAGAGCAAGCATAAATTAATTGAAGTTTCCCCTAAACCCTCAGGTGCAAATGTGCCTCTCAAAAACCCTGGGTGCAGCCCCTAGAGGACCTCCAAAATTGTTTTCTTACTTTGAGAAGAGCAAAAGTAAAAGAGAAAATTATTAAGTAGTAAGTAGGGAGTAGGCATACTAACTATATTGATTCTTCCCTATATAATTGATTTCAATAAAATAAAATATGTTTTTTTCTATTATTTCTGCTTATGCCAATGCCTTAGAACTCTATTTTGTATATCACTCAATGGTCAATCTGGCCTTTAGACTAAAGAAATGCTGGTTCCCCAGGCTTAGAATTTAATGATAAAACATTTGTTTTTAAAACAGAAATAGACCACCTTATAAGGAAGGAAGGGAGGGAAGGAAGGGTGACTTTGTTGTATCCAACATCAGGCACAATCTTGTTTGCTTTACTGATAGTGCTAGTGGAATACTTGGAATATCAAGAATGTGACTTAAATTTAACACAACTCGGTTTTTATTAAAGAAATCCTTACTGCTGTTGGGCACAATTGCTTCTAAGAAAAAAAGGCCTTCCCTCAGAGTCTGGTTGATTTCTACAGTGATCAAAGTTTTAGTGTTGCCCCCATAACCTCTAAGGTCTTTCCTTGGTGTTGCCAATTTCCTCTCCCTGGGACGCATCCATCTGCTGGTTGTATAATAAGTCTTTTGTAACTCTCAACAAATTATTTAGCTGACAGACAACAAGCCATTGTCTTACAGATCTCAATGTTCGTTATCTCCTTCTTGGCAACCTCTCATTCCAATTTTTCAGCTTTGCAGCTGACCCTATCTCTCCACACAGCCTTTTTGTTTGCAACTTTTTGACCCCACTCTGGGCCTTTCTACAATCTCCTTATACATTTTCCCACTCAATCCTTCCTTCAAGCTTTAATTGCTAAATTGTGTTTAAGTTGTACAAGAGTCAGCTTATCATGGATAGACAGATATGATCGTGAAAATGATCAATGAATATCTGGGATTACAGAAAAGATAGCTTCACAAACATTAATATGCATTGTGTAATTGATTCATATGTTCCTCTCTGACATATTGGTTAGTCCAGATGACAGGATATTAATGTGGGAGGCCATATTTCATAAAACCCTCTGTAACAGAAACAGTAACAGCATGAAATAACAAAGGAATTTAAAGTTCAAAGTATAGCTATTACCTGCGAGCTGGGAAGAGGGCTTTGTACAATGCTTTATGTACATGGGTAGTTGTGCATCAGGAAAGTGTCTGCGCCTTTTGTAAAGCATTCTATATAAATACAGTAATTTGGCTTTATTTAACAATGTTTTTGGGAGACGTCAGTACCATTTTCAAACTTGAAGTGGATAATAATCAAACATAGTGCATTTTTTAGGTGCTGGGAGATGTGGTTAATTGCGATAAAAGAGCTGCCCAACACAAATAAAGGACACTAGGAGGTGTACAACAGGAACAAAAAATAAAACAAGAAAGATAACTTATTAAAAAAGAATAACCCAATATATTAAATATAAAACAGTGACCAAACAGGATAATTAGATAGACAAATGTAATGAAATGCTACTTCATTTTGAAATCACTCTTGTTTCTTGCAGATATATCTGCCATAGATGCTATTTACTTATCTATTTTATTATTCATTAATTTGTATTCCACCTTTATTATTTTTACAAATAACTCAAGGCAGGGAACATATCCAACACATCCTCCTCCTATTTTCCCCATAATAACAACCTGTGAAATGACTTGGGCTGAGAGAGTGACTGGCCCAAGATCATCCAGGTGGCTTTTATGGCTAAGGCAGGACTAGAACTCATAGTATCTGGCTTTCTAACCTGGTGCCTTCACCACTAGACAAAGCTAAGTGCTGTTGGTGGAGGATAAAGAATTTACAAACCTAGCAATTCCCCAGTGATGAGAGAAAGACGGATAGCAGCATTTCAGTTTCAATTATTTACTTACTTACTGTACTTATAGGTAACTTACTTACTTACTTACTGGGTAACCAGCTGGGTGACCATGGACCAATCACTCTTTCTTAGTCCTAGGATGAAAACAAAACTCAAACTACTTCCAAAATCTTGCCCAGGGAATAGTCAATGCTGCTGCCAAGAGTTAACACTGATCTGAAGGCACCAAAAAGTAAGTTTGATAAGGTCACCCAACTCAAACAATGTGACTCTGAGAGGCCTATATGATGAAAATAAACAATAAACCAGAAAACCCCCAAACACTTCTGTGGTGGTTCAGAAGTTAGAATGCAGTACTCATTGCCCACTCCAGGACTTCAATTCCGAATGGCTCAAGGTTGACTCAGCCTTCCATCCTTCTCAAGATCAATAAAATGAGGACCCAGATAGTTGGGGGCAATATGCTGACTCTGCAAAACCACTTAGAGAGGGCTGTAAAGCATTGTAAAGCGGTATATAAGTCTAAGTGCTATTGCTATAAAATGGTAGCCAAGCACCATTACAAGCATTTCTGCATAACAAAAGTGATTCTAAGAAATGTGGAAGTGATAATCTGGATTGTTGGACTCAGCATTAGCACAAGAACTGGAAAGTGTGAAAGAGGCTTCTATTACAGAACACTTAAAATGGAAATAGTATTAGCCATTCACAACTAAACCTTGGAAAGATTGGATCATAGATATTTAAGGATAATTAGATTGGAATCCCTTCTCCATTTACCTGTGCATAAGCACCATTGAACAGAATGGGACTTACTTCTGAGCAAACTTATAGAGGCTTGGGTGGTTAATTAGAGTTCTCCGCTTCAGTTAAATGGTGATTCTGTAATTCTGCAGGGACTGAAGAATTCTCTACACAATTATCAAGTCTCCATAGCAACTCTCTGGGGACCTAACAGAACTCTTATGGAAAGCTCTTCATTTTTATATGTCGGTTTTTGTCTTTCAAGTAGGTAATTCTCATTTATTCATTCCTTTGAAGTGAAGGATAATACTTAGATGTGTGAAATGTTAGGAGCAATCAGACCCAGAAACCTGGTTATCCATATGAAAGGAAATGCATGCTTTATTAAGCCATCACACCAAATCACCATCTCTGAATAGGTACCTTGACTGGCAGCTGTTATGAGCCGAAACAACACATTTGTGTTGAAGAAACAAATATTTCAAAGTATCAGGCAACAGCAATTATAAATGCAAAAAATTAAGGATGTTTTATTTTAGATCAACCTTAGTCATTATTTGCAGTGACATGCAAGTTATAAGAGGATTAAAAAAAGAAATTAAGTCCCAAACAAACACTTCATAAGAGTGATGAAATATTACATCTTTGGGCGAGAGAGCATTTAAGATATTTATAATCAGTACTTTTGAATGAAGAACCAGACTTGAGATATATTTGTAAATATACTGTTTACATTTATCACTATAGCAACTCTGCAAGTGTTCTGAGGACCATCCAGATACGAACTACTGTATGTCATCAGGTCTGGATGAGCCATGTTGCATACTGAAGAGCATTAAACAAGGGGGAAAAAAACAATGAATACAAGTGCAATATATCCCTGTTCTTTACTTCAGCTCCTTTCTTCATGAATGTGTTTGTTATGAATCCCACACCATGCTGCAGATCTGTTGCAGAAGAGAATTTCCATTCTTCTTTTGCACTATTTGTCTGACCCTCGTAGATTATCTAGTTTGCTTTATAGCCATAGCTAACTGCACTCCATGATAATTTTGAAACATACCGACCAACTAAAAAAAAATTATAGTCCCTGGAGTTTTAGACCCTAAAATGGATGTTTATTTTTTCCAAGGAAAAGCATTCAAATCCCAATAATTTGGATTATTGGGATGGTAAGGATTCAGATTCCAGATAATTGGATTCATGGCGTGTTGGTTTATTAAATATATGTGCCGCTCACCATGGTGTTACTCTGGGCAGTTTACAACAGTAAAACAGGGGGGGAAAGATAAAATGTAAGCATAGCAATAATAATAAGACAATAAACAATAAACAATAAAAGAAAACAACATGAATTAAAAAGATGAATGGAGGGACACCATAAAGTGCAAGGGGGAGGGGTCAGCCAATTAGTTCAGTAACCATCTCTAGTAAGGTACACCCCTATTGAGTCCCCAAGCCTTGTGGAAGGATAGGAGGGTCGGGGCAAACCTCATTCCCCCTGGGGGTGGGGGAGAGAATGTTTCAGAGGGCCAGTGCTACAGCACAAAAGGATCTTCTCCTGGATTCTGCCACAGTACCTTGGCCAATGAGATCTGCAGCAGGTCTTTTTGCCAGCATGACTAAAGCGGACTTGTTTTAGCAGGCTGAGAGGGCTCATCAAGTAGCCTGGAGCCATGTCATGGTGGTCATAATCAACACTTTGAACTGTACCTGGAAACATGCTGATAGCCAGTGCAGTTCGCAGAGCAGAGGTGTAATATGGGTCATTCTAGGGGCCCCAAAGACTGCTCTTGCTGCTGCACTCTGAACCAGCCAAAGCTTCTGAATTCATTTCAAGGGTAATCCCATGTAAAGTGTGACACAATAATCCAGATGGAAGATGATTAGGGATTGAGTGACTGAGTTCAGGGAATTCTGATCCAGGAAAGACTGCAGGTAGTATGCAAACCAAAGCTATGCAAAGCCTCTCCTACCTTTTTGAGTTGTGAGTCCAAGACAAACCCTAAATTGTGAACCTGTCCAGAACTAAATATGTTAGAAGGATATAACAAGCCAGAAGTGGAAGCTCCATGCACCCACAACCACTTGGTTTTGCCAGGGTTCAGTCATAGCATAGTTGTCCCTCATTCAGGCCCCTACAGCCTCCAGGCACTGTGAGGGGGTAGAGACAGCATATCTTGGATCATCAGATGTGAAGATGTAACATTGAGTATCATCAGCATATTGATGATATCTCAACCCATGATGATGGGTTACAGACATGCCCCCAAACACACTATTTGTCAACTTGTAAAGTATTACCATGACTATTATCAAGTTGACATTGGAGGGAGGATTCCATGCATACCTTCGGCCAGAGTCGGATCTCATATCTCTACAACCTCATTGATGGATATGATTTATGACACAGACAGAGGAAGGGGAGAGTTAGGGATAAAGTGCAAAGATCATTAACTGGAAATCAGTCTCAGCTCCACAGAAGAACAGGCCAAAATGTTGTTCCTAATAAATGACTGGATTTCTTTTGAACTTTGTCTCGGGGCTCGTAAATTAATTAGGTCATCTTTTGAAAACTTCACACTATTACTTGAGGTTACCATAAGATAATCCAGCTATGGTTAGGATAATCAGGAAACACCAAGTTAGGGACAGATTGTCCTGGAGAAAATCTGTCTCTGTGGTCACCACGTGTAAACAGCAACTGGACAGCACATAATCCATGAATCATTCTTCCCTGCCAGAATTGACTACTAGGAAGGCAGGAAGGCTATAAGACCCTTTGTAGGGAAGTTGATACAATTAAAAAGATAAGATTTACAAACTCACTTGATTGACTCATTATTTTAAAAAGTGCCAGAATACCACACCATTGCATTTGCAAAGACATTTTTCTTTTCATCACACTGAGTGAGAACTGGTGGGGGAAAAATACAGGAGAATTTCCATGACCAATAGTATTCTATAATGGATGAAATTTTGCCTCCTGAAAATACTAGGTTGCATTAAATGTCACCTCCTTTTTTGTATATATTACTAGGATCAGGGATAAAAATTGAGACAATTTGTAGTCAACTCAAACTTATTCAAGTTAGTTGAAGCAAACCATAAAGAGATTTGAGACAAAATAAAAAGAATCCCAACTTCATCTAATCCAGTGTCATGTTTATAATGATGACCAGACAAAAGTCTTCCAGAAAACACACAAAGGGTATTAAACATATAGCCATTCCTTTTTTATTTGAACCCAGTTGCTGATATTCAGAGATACATGGCTGAACTTTTCAAACTGAGTGAATCAATTGCAAGATTCCATGAATGATATTGAGGGATCATCTTGCATGTGTTGTACAAACACGGCTATTGAAAACACAGAATCAGCAGGAGTATAATAACTACTGATGTCTTTCTAAAAAAAAAAAACATGGATGCTTTCCTTCTGGAATGGAATGGGGGTATGCTGCTTTCCTGAGAAGTTTAATTCTATTTGTTTCTCTGTTCAATTACCACTGCTCTTTGTCTCATCTTCTCCTACTATTATTTCTTCCCATTCTCTTTCATTTTCCATCCCTTCAGCCTTCTTCTTTTCAGTTCCCCCTTTTTTGCTGTTTCTGCTGCAGAGAATATTGGTGTTAGTGAGCATGTGTGAGGGTGGTTTATATATGTGAGAGAGAATGGTTACTACTATATGCAAATAGGAGTTAACCTATTGTATCAATGGGGTGGGTTTCAAATTTTTTTACTACCAATTCTATGGATATGGCTAGGTGGGGGCCATGTGACTGAGTGGGCATGACCAACTTGATGTCACTCATGCCCACGCCCACTCAGTCACATGCCTCCCACCTAGCCACACCCACAGAACTGCAAAAATTTATGTTTTGCCAGCTAGGAGGCTGGCCAAGAAGCTTCATTTTCCCTGCTGCCTGTGGCTCTCAGAGGAAGGAGGCAAGGAAGTGAGCCCTGGGTGGCATCCTTGCCTCTTTCCTCCAAGAGCTGGCTTCAGGGATAGCCAGCATTTCTGCCACTGTGCCCTTTACTCGCCTTCCACCCAGAGGCTATACTGGCGCCGGGTGCAGCAGAACCTACAACGAGGATGTGTCCATGTCTACCATTAATATCACCACCAGCAGCAACAGCAGGGTAGTGGCAGTGGCAGCTGCTCTCTGCTTCCCATGCTTTCCAATCGGGCTGGAGATAACTGCACTGGATATCACTGGATAACTGGACCGAACACTTCACTTGCTGTAGCTCGGACACTGGGGAAGTGGGAGTAGCACTGTCTGGGTTTGGGGAAAGGTGGCCAGGGCCAGGCTGACACAGCAGACCCTCCGCTGACTCCTAAAGAAGAAGAGGCGGCAGATGATTTGCTTGTTCAACGAACCATCAGTACTGGTTCGGAGACGTATACCAGATTATCACTACCTATTCAGCAGAACTGGTCTGAACCGGTAGGAACCCACCTTTGATAGGCAGCAACATCTGTAGGGGAGTTCCAAAATGGTGACTAGGGTAAATCAAAGCCCCACCCCTTTGTGGATGTGTGCAATATTGATCCACAAACAAGAGAGACAGGGCTTGGCTTGTGATGCTACAATCATCGTCTTTACTGTTTTCACCCTCTCCTGGGTATGTTGCATAGAGGGCACGAGCATGACATATGGAGACAGGTATTATGAAGGGGAAAAGGTGCAGGGTTGGTTTTAGCTGGAATTGGCAATCCAAACATGGCAATATGGGAAAGATGGCTATTCTTAGGATTTCTCAGGATGTTTATAATGTATGTTACTCTGCTTACACGTCCTTAGGAGGTATTGTCTGAAATCAAGGGTCATTTTTCTTTTAGGTTGATATGGTAAGAGTAAAAGTGTAATTTACTGAGAATAAATTGAGTGAAGTAGAAAGCGGTTCACGGCAGGACAAAACCATCATAATGTCACAGTCACTCTGCTGGGAGCAGAATAGACTATGATCTTTCAGAAAAAAAGATCATAACTGAATGGTCACTGAACATTTCACCTTTGTGTGCTCATTCAAAAATAAGAGGGTTGAGACTAAAAGAGCAAATGTGAGAAAGCCAGAGGATCATCCAGCAGCTGAACAAGCTCACTGATATTCCTGCCTCTGCCCTTGGCTACTTTTCCCCATATGTAGCTGAACAGTAAGTGCTGCACTGGTTTGTTCTCCCTGTTAGATTTGGGATTATTCTTTTCTGTTTGCTTTTTAGTTTTTAATCAATGTGCTACTCACAGTCAGTGTTGAGTTTGGTGGCTCCATATGATTCTACAACAAATGGATGGATGGATGGATGGATGGATGGACGGACAGACAGACAGACGGATGGACCAACCGACCAACCAACCAACCAACCAACCAACCAACCAACCAACCAACCAACCAACCAACCAACCAACCAACCAACCAAGATTAGAAGCTATTTTATTGACAAGCGGTATTTGTGGAGCCTAGCATTGTAAAAGTCAAATAAATCAAGGCAGGAGGTGGTAATGCACTGACTAAACCTCTGTATGTGCTGAAAAAGAAAAATATCAATTATTTCTAAAATCTTTTGAGATGAGGGAGGGGTTGAAGATGGGTGGTCAAAAGCCATAAAAGGTGTCTGTCTCTTGAATGAAAACCTGTTCTACAACTGCCATATCTGACAGATCCAAGAATGGGGGAAAGGTAATGGAGACCCATGTTCTGGACTGTCTAGAATTAAAGACAAAGATTCATGTTCCTGCATGCTTTCTATTTATATTCATCACTTTGCTGAAGCTAGAAAGGTGTCTGGATCAAGATAAAAAGGTTCTTTGCTCTAAAATGTGTAATCCAGAAAGACCCAGCACAAAAGGTATTATCATCATTTTTAAAGCGCTCCATGGCTCGGGACCTAGCTATCTGCGGGATCGGATCCTGCCTCATACATCCTCACAGCCGATTCGCTCCCACAGAGAGGGACTTCTCCGGGTGCCGTCCACTAGACTCTGTCAGCGGGCGACGCCCAGGGGAAGGGCTCTCTCTGTGGCGGGCCCAGCCCTCTGGAACGACCTTCCCCCCGACATCAGAACAACCACGGACTTCCGCTCCTTCCGTCTGAAACTAAAAACTCATCTTTTCCGTTTGGCCGGCCTTGGGTAGCCTCTCTCTACAGGGTCTAGCTGTTTTAATTGGGTATTTTAGCAGGTTAAGGGGATTTTAGCACAGGCCCAGATTTAATTTGTTTTTAATTGTATTTGTATATTTATTGTATTGTGGTTTTAGTTTTCCCTGTGCACCGCTCCGAGTCCCTACGGGGAGAGGAGCGGTCTATAAATTAAATCATTCATTCATTCAAAATCATTCATTCAAAAGCAGAAAGGTTCACACCTTGTTCAGCTGTGTAAACTATTGCTATAGGTGGATGAAGGGTATTTCATTATTGCTGTTATGTTTTACTATTATTTATAACTTGGCTTTAAAGGTAACAGCACTCTTACCTTTTCCAGTCATGTTTTAGGCCTGGCTATGGGACTGAGAGAATGTTTGCATTCTTTGATTACTTCCACATTGGAATGAGTGTGATGCCTATGTCCATCCTCTTTTTGATTCTTCACCTGCTTTCAATATTGTCAATCATGGTGAGCTTCTGCACTGGCTTTGGGGATTAGGGCTGGGCGACAGCAGGCTGGGCTGGTTCTCTTCTTGCCTCTGGGGCCAGTTCCTAATCTGTGGCCTTTGCTTCCAGTGGGGCTGCAGGACTAGTATTCTATCTTCTCCTGTTTAACATCTACACAAAGCTGCAGAATGAGACCATTCTATGGTTTGGATGAGTATCTTGATACCAGCTTTATATTTCTTCTCTAGGTCATCTGAGTGATGTCTTGTCTCAGTGCCTGGAATAAGTGAGGGTCTGGATAGGGAACAATGGGCTTCAACTTGAGCCAAGCAAGACCATGTGGCTCTGGATTTTAGGATTCCCTGATTTAGAGACCTTCCATCTGTAGTTCTGGATGTGATTGAATTACTCCAGGCAGTCCCTATGCATAATTTGGATATCTGGCTAAGCCTGTTTTACACTATTATAGTCATATTAATGGTTGTTGGTTGGTTTTTTATTATTTTGTTATATTATTTTGAATGTCATTTTTAAGCATTGTTAACTACCCAGAGTCATGTATTTGAGATGGGTGACTATAAATAGTGAATGAATGAATAAACACAATTTACAAGCAGAAACATAAACAAATACAGAGGATCTAAAGGAAATCTAAAGGAAAATATATCATCCACACAAGATTGTATGGAGGCTGCTTCTAGTTTTCACACTTCCTTGTGGGCCAAGGCTAGCAATAACAACAACAACAACAACAACAACAATAACAACAACAACAACAACAACACCTTAACAGTTCCTAGGTCCTTGGTTAGGATTCTGGCTGTTGAGTTACTAACCAGCCTCAAAGGCTGTGAATCTCACCAAAGATTACTTATTATTATTATTATTATTATTATTATTATTATTATTATTATTATTATTATTATTATTATTATTATTATTATTATTATTATTATTATTATATACTTTATTCATAAAACATGAAACTCAGCCAACTGAACATTTAAAAATGTATATTACAAATACTATTGACTGGTGCTAATGGTTGATACAGTTTGCTGCCAGCATCCTAGGTATCAACCAAGTATCTTCATAGAATATAAGATGTGCCAAATAGCGCCGTTTTTTGCAGTTCCGATGGTGTTATTGCAGGAAGCTGCAATTTGCTGAGATATTTATTAAAATTCTTGGACATGGTGCCAAGTGCCCCGATGACAATGGGTGTCACTGTGACATGCTTCATCCATAGCCGTGTGGTTTCGATGGCCAGGTCGTGATATTTCATGATTTTATCTAGTTTTTTTTCTTCGACTCTGGCATCTCCAGGAACAGCGATATCAATGAACTGTACATTTCGGCCCTCTACAACCGTGATATCTGGTGTGTTGTGCTCCAAATGACGGTCTGTTTGTATTCGAAAATCCCACAAGATCTTCACCCTCTCATTCTCGATAACCTTTTCCACTTTGTGTTCCTATGATTTTCTGGATAGAGGTAAACCATATTTTTTACATAATGACCAGTGGATTAATTTAGCAACTCGGTCATGTCTAGCTTTGTAATCAGTTTGTGCAATTTTGCTACATTCACATATTAAATGTGAAACAGTTTCAACTTTGTTATTGCAAAGTCGGCAGTTTGGGTTGTCAGTGGATTTTTGAATCATTATTATTATTATTATTATTATTATTATTATTATTATTATTATTATTATTATTATTATTATTAATTTGGATTTGAGTACAGCAAAAACTACTGGGACCATCAGCTTGAGAAGGTTTTAGAGAATGGGAAAGTCAAGATATTGTGGGACTTCAGAATCCAGACTGACAGGCATTTAGCCTACAACACACCTGACATAACAGTAGTTGAAGAGAAAAAAGTATGGTTCATTGACATTGCAGAACCCGGTGATGCACGAATTGAAGATAAACAGCAAGAAAAAAATCACAAACTACCGGGACTTGCAAATTGAAGTTGAGCAACTGTGGAAAAAGAAATCATGTGTTGTTCCAATTGTAATTGGAGCCCTTGGAGCAATACCTAAAGGGCTACCTCACTATTTGGAAATTCTAAATTTACCTGACTTGAACATTCTGATTCTACAAAAATCCATCCTACTTGGAACAGCTTATATCAACATCAACCAGAAAACATTACACTCATGGTACACAGTACTGAGAAAATTTTTGTGAGACACTGTTGGCTTGCAGAACAGGTGCAATGGCACTGGGGAATCTCTCTCTCTCTCTCTCTCTCTCTCTCTCTCTCTCTCTCTCTCTCTCTCTCTCTCTCTCTCTCTCTCTCTCTCTCTCTCTCTCTCTCTCTCTCTCTCTCTCTCTCTCTCTCTCTCTCTCTCTCTCTCTCTCTCTCTCTCTCTCTCCCCCTCTCTCCCTCTCTCTCTCTCTCTCTCCCTCCCTCTCTCTCTCTCTCTCTCTCTCTCTCCCTCTCTCTCTCTCCCTCTCTCTCCCTCTCTCTCTCTTCTAACTGCTATCTATCACAACAGGGTATCCTGCTGTTCTCAATCATCGCAGTCCTCTGAAAGCAATTGCAAGCTATGAAAAAGATGTGTATAATAATAATATTTTAAAAATAGAGGGTCTTTTCAACAAGACTTTATATAATAAAGATGCTGTTCGGCTTGGCTCTCCTTCCCCTTTCTGCCCAAAATTATGACTACAAGCTGTCTGTACAAAGTGATCTTTTTGAGCATCTGATGGAAGAGTTCTCACACTATGTGCTGTGCGATTTGAGCTGGAGTCTCTCTTCCCAGATTTTATATCATGTGCTCTGTCCCTGGTGCAGAATTGGACTACTTCGTTACACTTCAAAGTAATGTTACTTGGTTTTGTTAGGCTCTCTGATGATTTAAATGAACAGGACTGAAAACTGCTATTGAAAATCTGTTCTTCTGCAGTTGTGGAAGCTCCATCACTGGTGGTTTTCAAGAAGATTGGGCATTCTTTTGACCAGGATGATCTAAGGCCTTTGGCAGGGGATTGGACTAGAAAACCTCCAAGGTCCCTTCCAGACCTAATGATACTACTCTCCTTACTACTATGGAGTGTATCCATAGCTAAAGTTCATTTTCTTTTGTCTCCTTAAAGAATATAGATGAATATGCTGAATAACACAAGGGATGTTAAATGAATTTTGATGTTACTATATAGCAGTGATGGTGAACCTATGGCACCGGTGCCACAGGTGGCATGCGGAGCCATTTCTTAGGGCACGCAAGGCGTTGCCCTGTCAGCTCCAGCGTGCATGTGTGCGCTGGCCAGCTGATTTAGGCCTTCTTTTGAGGCCATTTTTCGCCCTCTGGAGGCTTCAGGGAAGCTCCTGAAGCCTCTGGAGGTGGGGAGGGGAGGCTGTTTTGACCCTCCCCAGGCGCCTAGAAAGCCTGGGGAGGGCGAAAAAAGTGTGCCAAAAGCAGGGGGTCGCGCACATAGCATTTTGGTGTGGCACGCCCACGTACGACCCCCCTGTGCTCCCCCCACTTTTGGCACGTGAACCAAAAAAGGTTAGACATCACTGCTATATAGTATTATGCTGATGTGATTGTTTCTATTATTAATGAAAAAATAATAACAAATGAGTAATGCCCCTTTAATGATTGTTTTAAGTCCCCTCCCAATTCCCAGGTTCAATGAGACAGGAATTGTGCTGAAATCATGTTATTTTTAAAGTGTATTTTGGCTTGATCAATTCTATTGTCTTACCTGCATATAAAATATATAAAGCCATGAATGTTTGTAGCAAAGCAGAGTGTGAATTGTGATTCTGGAAGAGCAGCAGTACATGGTGTGATATACAGGGAGGAACAATAAATAGATTGGTATTTTGAGTTTTCTTGGTGATCTTTATTCATTACCTTTTCAGCAGCCATTTTGACACCTAACCTGCTGTTATTCCGACACATGTTAATGAGCCCCTCCTCTGAACTGTGAAAGGTAAGGCTTAAAAAAAAGTGCCATTCCGATTCCAGGAACTGCTGCAATGGTGTATAGGGATGTGAATGAGTATTCGGGTTTCTTACATATCTTTCTCTTAGCAATTAGAATTACAGACCTGGGGAGGGCTTGTGCAGGTCTTCTCATGTTCTCTGTTAAAATTAATAGTCGTTAAAGACTGTCGAATTCCAGGTAAATGTGGAATTCTTCTCTCTCTTTAGAAGAATTTGCAGTTTTGGCAGTATTTCAAAACCCTGTATGATAATGGGTCAAATTAATTCAGCCTTATGTTGCTGATGATAAAAGGGGCCACTGAGTTACTTTCCAATCTCTGAAAAACTAATGTTTATTATGTAGCTAAAAGCAAAATTGCCGTTACTCAAAAGTATTTCTGTCAACAAGAGAGGCATTGCAATTAGGTCAGATGACTTTGGAGCAAGTGCTCAGCCCATCCTCTCATAGAATCATAGGGCTGGAAGGGACATTGGAGGTCTTCTAGTCCAACCCCCTGCCCCTGCTTTATATTATCCCAAATGAATGGTTATCCAGTCTATTTTAGAAAACCTCCAGTGATGGAGCACCCACAAGCCCAGGAGGCAAGCTATTCAATTGAATAATTGTTCTCACTGTCAAGAACTTTCTTTACTTCTAGGTTGGATCTCTCTTTAACTAGCTTCCACCCACTGCTTTTTGCCATTCCCTCAGGTGCCTTAAAGGATAAGTCAATCTCCTCTTCTTTGTGACAGCCCCTCAAGTACTGGAAAACAATTATTATGCTGGCTGGGGAATTCTGGGAGTTGAAGTCCACCAGTCTTAAAAGAGCCAACTTTGCAGACCCCTGCGCTAGACACACCTTGTTTCCTCAACTCTTCATCATACCCTAACTCTGATTCTTTTAGGTTGTTGTTCGCCAAAGAAAAATGGGGGAGGAAATGTATGATTGTCAAGGTTGACTTACAAAATACCTCTTTCTGCTTGCAGCTTGACAAAAAAGCAAGGGAGGGGGGAGGGGTATGATTCAAATGTGTGGGATGTTGGAAGAAAGAGAAGGAATCTATGTGAGCCGTTTGCAGCCTGAGAAAATCGTACAACCCCAAGGTCATGAGCTGAAGACTTTTGAAAGGTGCAGATTGTTTTCCCAAAATAAAATACTTAACCTGGATTGCTGAACAGTGGACACTGGGTGGTCCAAGGGAAGGAAAAGGAGGGATTCATTATAAGTTGTGCTTCATGCCACAACTTCAGAACTGGCTTCTCTTCTTCTGCGCCTGTTTGGATCTGTCAGTAAAGTTTTACCCTTGGTAATATAAATGGTACAGGACTTCCTTTTGTTGTGCATGCCAATGGGACAGTTGACATTTAAGTTTCTGGACAAAGAAAAGGTACAAATCTTAAAAGATAAAATACTGAATTCTCCTTCTAGAAATGCCTGAGGGCCCAGAGACCCCTAATCATCAAAGGAAAACAACCACCATACAGCTGTTCTCCTATCTTCTTCTACCATGACAAACTAATGCTGCAGCCTATTCACCCTGGCAGGCAGATACTGTAGCAAAACTGCCAAATAGACATAAGTTTTTCAGAGGTGGATGGTTTCCTAACTTGTTATTCAGAGGCCAATATAATCCAATATTTAGATCTTTTTTCCTCCCATTTCCAATCAGTATGATTGCCAATTTCATCTTTCTAAAAAGAATACTTGAGAAACAAAGCTGTGTCCAGGTCGATACCCATCAGTTCATGTTTGTTAGTAAAATTTTATTTCATAAACACATAAATAAGTTAATTATGTGTGAATGTATCGAACACATAAAAGTGAATACATAGTGTGGGTAGATCATGTACTGTGTCCTACATGGTGTTAGAAAGCATTTTCGTGAGGCACAGTCTTCCCTGAAGGCCAACATAAGAAATACATCTAAACAATGAGTGAGAACTAAAGGTAACACTTAATTTCTGCCGTTCAGCAGATTTCTACACAGCTATTATGCATCTTCAATCATCCTTATGCAGTAAACAGTTTCAGGAAGAACCATCTAATAAAAACATAAAGCTAAGAAATAAAGCACTTGGCTAATGCTTGTGTTATAAAATTGGGTGCAATCCAAATTACTGTCACCTTGCCAAGAGAAGTCATCCAGGGCTGAGATAGGGGTGGGGGTGGGGGACCAAGATAACCATTCCAGAGAAAAGACCTAATGTGGAAACAATTTTGCCTAGAATGTTTTGAAAAAGAGTAGAAATGGGAAATCTTTGCATTTTTCTGAGCAGCATGCAGGCTTGGATTGAGAGTGGATATATGTGAAATATCTAATGTAAAAAGAATCTATGTGAGGTTTCAGAATCTTGTTAGAGTGGATTGTGTTCAAAGATGTGTACCGGATTTTCAAAGCTTCTCCTCAAATTTTCCCATATATATTTTCTTTTCACTTCCACCAGCAGCTTGAAATGGCATTCTCTATTCTCAAAGACTCAGCATTTTGCAACCTTAGGTTTGTTCCATTCTGCTGAATATGAAGATTTCTTACAAAAACCTAAACTTCTTGCACTAGGATGTTTCAATGTCTGCACTAAGATTGCTCAAGTTGGAAGCAACTCAGGAGTTTGCGTCCACCATAATAACCACACATACCAGTCACTCCTAGTGTGTGGTCCAGATGGGCAGCAGGGCACATACACATATAGTATTCTGTTTAGGTGGAGCTGGTGATTTAACAGGTAGTGGTGGACTATTCAGATTGGTGACCAATGCAAAGATCTTGTAAGGCTGGAGGTCTGGTTAAAATTGTCTGACCCAGAATGATTCGCTTAATGAACTGGTGGAGTTTTGTACCTTGTCTCTTAGGGGTATTAAGCTGAAACTTCCTATGATCTGTAGACAATGGAGATGGTTTGAACAGTTAATACTATTGCTCGAGTGCCAAGATCCCCATTAGGTATCACATTTAAGTAATATTTACTGTGGTTTAGATTTTCAGAGAAACATGAATAAAAATAAAGCCAATAATTTAGGTGACTTTACATGAAACTATGTGGAAAAGAGCAAGCATCTTACTTCGTATTTTGCAATCTGGATTTCAACAGACCTTCTAGTTGTTTAGATAGAGACATATTTGATTCTATTTTCTCTTATTTTATTTGTTTCGGAGTAACTCAATTACTTATAGGGATTAGCTCCGTAAGAAGAGAGGAAATGGGATACTTATAATATTTGTTCTTTTACAAATATACAAGTTTACTTACTGAGGTGGGACAAATTAAAACTGACATTCTTGGGTAGAATTTCAGTGATTAAAATGAATGATTTACCTAGGATGTTATTTTTATTTCAAACAATACCAATATCGATGACTGATGTATCATTCAAGCAAAGGCAAAAAGATATTTCTAAGTTTGTATGGCAAGGTAAGAATTAAATATAATTATTGCAAGATGTTAAAGGAAGAGATGCTAAAGGATTAGGACTACCAGATCTAAAATTGTATGTTATTGTTTGTTGTCTGCTATGGAGGAAAGAGTGGGTGACTTTGAGATATAGGAGATTATTGGAATTGGAAGGATATGATTTGGAATTTGGGTGGCATGACTATTTATGGTATGACAAACTTAAGGTTAATATAGCTGTTAATATAGAGGGTTTGATACAGGTATAAAGCAAGGTTGACTTCAAAAATTCCTGTACGATTATTACCCCAAGAAGTGGTTGTTGTTGTTTTTTAAGAAGAGAAATGATAGACAGTTGACGAATGCTGATTTATTGAGGTTTATAAAAAAAAAAAAACCTAAAATAAAAACAAGAGACTTGGAAATGGAAGGTGATACTTGTTTATGTTCAATTGACAGAAATATTTAAATTGGACAAGAACAGTTTTGATTTTATAAATAAGAAAACTGATATTGAGTTGGGTTTGTGTATTAATGGTGAGCATGTTATTGCTATAGGCTTTTACTGAAAATAAATATGGAAGATGAATATGTCCAAGACTGTATGATTAAATGGGTAAATTTTGGATATAAATATGAATAAGATTGAAAGAAAACGTGGGGCTTTGTTTCTTTATGTGACAATAGTAGGAGGACTTTTGTATGCACAGAGATAGAAGGTCTTACAAATTCCTACAATAGAAGAATGGAAGATGAATTGGAAACCATGGATGGACTTTTTGCTAGAAACTAGTAAAAGAACATTTAATTTTGGGATTTGACAATTAGAACTACTTACTATTATAGAAATAATGTTCATTATTGCTAATTTTAGAATTTTAGAGATTAAGGTATTTTATTTCTGTACCTGTACCAAATAAATTTGGAAATAATTTTTCTTTTCCCTCTTTTTCTTTTTTCCTCTCTTTGCACTCCTGTTTTTGCCTTTAAAAAAAACTTCTCTTTTCCCTAATTCCTCTTTTTTTGTATTTTATCTTTGATGAAACAAAATTAAAACTTATCTGTATATATATGAATGTGTGATATGTATGTATGTATACAGGTTTAATAGTTACTGAATTAGTAGACACAGAAGTGGCTCCAAGGTGAAGCCTCAGGAATAAAGTTTTAGTCATAAGGAAAAGAGTAAATTTAATAATAATAATAATAATAATAATAATAATAATAATAATAATAATAATAATAATAATAATAATAATAATTTTAATTTATAGACCGCTCCCTCTCCCCAAAGGGACTCGGAGCGGTGCAAAGGGGAATTAAAAAACATACAAACATAAATACATCATAAATATATAAAAATCAGATTAAATAAGTTATCCCTGCGCTAAAAACCCAAAATACTAAAAACTAAACCCCTTAAAAACCAATTAAAACAATAAACAGATGACTAACCTAGGCCGGCCAAGCAGAAAAAGTGCGTTTTTAATTTTTGACGGAAGGAGCGGAGGTCCGTAGTTGTTCTAATTTTGGGGGTCAGGTCGTTCCAGAGGGTCGGGCCCGCCACAGAGAAGGCCCTTCCCCTGGGCGCTGCCCGCTGCCATAGCCTAGTGGACGGCACCTGGAGAAGTCCCTCTCTGTGGGAGCGAATCGGCCGCAGGAATGTATTTTTTAAACAAAAAAGGGTCCCTGATTTGGGGTTTACGATTAATGCAGATTTGTTTCTCTTTCATTTTGATTCTGCTAAATTAATCTTTTCATATATTTTTGTAACAATTTGGTTTCTATCAATCAAAATGTTGTCACAACATACAGTATAGCAACATCTAGTGATCTTGGCTGATCTTGAAAAAGGAGACAGAAAACAGAAGACTCAGACCTGGATAGTATTTGAACAGAAGGCCACCCACCATCTCATAGAATGAACTGGTAAGGGGGAGGGAAAGTCCCATTAAAAGGCAATGGCAAATGCATCCCGTTTACTACATACCGGTAATTACATGGGCCAGGAATCCAGACTCCCTCAGTTTATCTTTGCCATAATATAAATCTTGCCTCACTGTAGATTTTGGATTTCATTTCTTGGCTCATTTCTGCCCTCCCCAGCCCCCAGGAGCACTCTGAAAGCCTCCTAAACGCTATGCCCAGCCATTTTGATGAAGGGGGTGAGGTTTCGGGAGGCAAAAAATGCTGCATTCAGTGTATAAGACACAGATTTTCAGCCTCTTTTTTGAGTGAAAAAGGTGCGTCTTATACTCTAAAAAATACGGCAATTACATGGGCCAGAGATCCAGCTCAGTTTGAGGGAGTTTTTAATCTTTGCCATAATATAAATCTTGCCTCACTGTGGATTTTGGATTTCTCCTACTGAAGTGCATGTCTTCTGCCTTTTGTTTATTCAAAGGGATGAGTGTAGGCTCTTCCACATGTGGCATTTGCTTCCTTGCAGGATTAGCTCTGAGGCTCTGGGATTCAAAGATATGGTTCCTGTTCAGGAGCTGAACTGATGGTCTTTTGGCTCACATATTTGAAACAAACAGCTGTTTTCCGAGTGCACACCCCTCAGTAATGAAATTGCACCTCCATGGAGTTTGGGTAGTGTGTTTTTTCAATTAGTTAAAACTCTTGCTTCATCTGACTTCCTGATTCTAGGTTTGAAGCTGGCCAGCCTAGCTTTCAAAGGAAAGGTGACTTGGTGGTTTCATGTCTTTTTAGTGACCCTCCCCCACCCTGGAGAACTGCTGGGAAATTTGTCAGCTAATGTTGAAAAGATGGCAGGGAGACAGAGTAGTGTTGGCGATGCAAGCAATTCTTTTTCATTTCCCTTTCACATCGAATGTAGAGGAGGATTTATTTATTTATTTATTGATGTTGAGGGATCTGGGGCAGCTCTGGGCATGGAAATGATCTTTATTCTTTGTTCCTCATTGGACTATGCAGAGCGTTAGAGAGCATTTCTCTTTCAGAAGGATTCAAATTAAAGCATCTTTTTGGAGCTGCTCGCCCTCTTCAAATCAGGCTGCTTTGCTTTGTTTCGTCAAAACAAAAAGATCCTGTGCTTGCAGTTAGCAGAATGCTTCATGCAGCATTTTGTCCTGCTCGGGGCAGCATCTGGGGGATTGGGGTCCTAGACGAGGGGCTATTTTATGCCAAAAAAACCTGTCATTAGCACAGAGATAGGCAGGATGTAGCTGTTTCCTGTCCATGCCAATTGAGATTCCTTTTTTGGATATGCAGTAGCCTGCCGGTTTGTACTCAAAATAAGCAGAGTCAGTTGGCCCAAGTAATGTCCCCGTAGAATTATGCCTCCTCCTCCTCCTCTACCTGTGGTTCTTGATCATGGTGATCTCCTACATCCTCCTCCTCCTCATAGCAAAAAAAGTGACCCATGGGCCCTTGTTCAGATTCTTTTCAATAAGCTCACCTGAGCAGTTTCTTCTGTCCAAACACTAGGCCATTATCATCAGCAGTCTGCAAAATTTTCCTGAAGGGAAACAGGAGAGAAAAAGGAAAACATCACTGTATTCTTCCATTTTCTTCCTTGCTTGTAAATGGAGAATCATCTGTTTCCTCTCATGTCTGTTCTATTCTATGAGGCTTTTCTTTCATGCCCCAGAACTTCTTTTAGTTTTATTCTCTCTTGATTATTCTTTGCTGCCTCAGTACATCTTCCCACTGCCCATACACACACCTCTGGTGATATTTCCCTCCCCTCCCCTCCCCTTTCCTTTGTTAAAGAGTGGGGCACTATTGCATATTAATGGGAAATGTATATGCATATCTTAAGCTTTGCTGGTTGGAGAATTCTGGGAGCTGAAGTCCTTCAGACTTAAAGTTGCAAAGGTTGGAGACCCCTGGCTTAAGCTATTTCTTCCTTCCTTCACCTTCTGATCATTAACCCGCTGCAATACTTCTTATTTTGATTTCCTTATTATTTGCAGTTCCTCGGTGCTTTAAATCCTTCCCAGTCAGTAAATGTCTTGCTTGAAGGATGGACACAGATAATTCATAGCGTAGTTCTTTCTTTTTAAAAGAAGCTTGGAATTGAAATGGCAGCTGTGTTTTAGTCATCCATTTTGAATGACTGGCAGTACAAAGTCACATATCAAAACATAATGTAGTACAGGAGAGCAGTCAAACAGAAACTCATGGAATGGATCTGTATGATATAATGGATGAATGCATCCTCCAGTTAGCATCCATATCTAGACTATAAGGCTCACATAGGGAAAGAAAGCCTAAGAACAAAATACTTTTCTCCCAGATGCCAAGCTAAAAATATATAATTTGAAGGATAAATTGGATGCTGTTCTAATTTTGATTTCAGTTTAAATCCTAAATATTTATCTAAGTAAATCCTGCTATATGTCTCCAAAATATTATGTAATTTGTTTCAGTAGGTTTTTTTGTTTTGTTTTGTTTTTTGCTTTGGTCCAAAATCACAATTTGGGTAAGCTACAGAATGCATTGTTCAGTAATCACATTCATCTAGTTTGGTCAAATTCACAGAGAGAACATTGTCTACTTCCATTTATCATTGTGAATATTAATAAGACCAGAGTAGAGTTCATTCTTCCTTTTGAAATGGTCCTTCGTTTGATGAAACACATCAAGGTCAACTTAAGTATTCTTGCAATGAATGTTTATTATCATGGGAAAAATCAGATTTCCTTAGCTACATGTAATTTTCCTTATTCTCTTTTGTCTGCGATCTTACTCATCCCATTGATTATTATATCCTTCTCTAAGATACTAGAACAGGGGTGTCAAACTCGCGGCCTGTAAGCCACATGTGTCACATACTGGCGCTACCCCCACCAGTTTAGTGAAGGGGGGGGAAGTCCCAATACATCATGTGACGATGCCGTGATGATGCGAGTTTGACACCCCTGTACTAGAATGTAAAAGATTGCTTTCTTGATATTTATAAGCTGAAAATGAGAAACTAACCTATGTTACATATTTTTCTTTAACATTTGAGACCAATGTAGGGAGTGGCTGAAGTCAATCATTATATAAAAGTGCCACAAGATGGATGGTTATGCAATATTGCCAATTAATGTTCATGGGCAATTTTTGATAGATGCACCCAGATTAGTAGCCCTAACAAATTATACTCTGAAATTGGTGTTTAGCAGATTTCAGATGGGACTCCACTTTCCACTGGCAAACATAATACTATTTTTTTGTTTTGTTCTAAAGCCTCCAGGTAAAATTACATCTAATCATCCTCTGCATCATATAAACAGGATCATTTCCTTCCTGATTGAATAAGTATAGAGTTCTTTCATTCAGACCATCTGATTGTTCCATTTACTCACTTAAAATGTTTATAACTACACAAGCATGATCTTCAGCTCTTTATAAGCATTACCTACCCGAATGTTCAAAAAACATCTAAGCAGAAATCTGTTTGCAATTATTTCTGTGCTTTTTCATTTAGTTGAATATTTGCAATACCAAGATACAAAGTGTTTTCACCCTAAAGTGTTTTGAATTTTTTTGGTGATGTTAGAAATAGAAACCAGACATTGTTAAGTTGTTAGATTGGATTGGCAAATGAGATATCTTCCGAAGAGGTGTGACTCTCTGATCTATATCTCTTCACTGTGTTCTGCTCACTTCTGCTCATCAATTCCTTGCACATCACATCTTTTCTTCAGTGTTTCCATTTAGTCCAATTTTATGTAGTAGAAGAAAAACTGAAGTAGAAACAGTGCAATGCTGCACATCAAAGTACTATTTAGCTTGTTTGAGAATGAAAATGATTTTACTTTGTGTTAGAATATTAAAAATAAAGTCACTTTCAAGCTGAGCTTGACTCCTGGTGATTTCATGGATCTAATGATCTAGTTTTCTTGGCGGTAGGAAACTGGGCCAGTTAACAATTCAAATAGATAAATAAATTCACAAGCAGCAGCATAGGGAGCATATTTAACTAAAGCCATGGAGAGCTTATAAATATTGTCCTAACAATAAAAATTAAGCATGCATATGCTTTTGTACCACCCACTCCAATCTATTTCTACCAAAGATTTTAATCCCCTTAGGCAGATTGTAGGACAAGGTTTACAAAATGTGGCAAGGAGTCAATGCCAGTAAGGATAGCATCCATCTAAAAAGCTAATGTTCCACACCATTTCTAGTAGTATTCCTGCTAAGAAAATTTTGAGGACAAAGCAGAAATACAACAAACAAACTATGGTTATCAAAGGTTTTTTTTTTTAACCAAAAGAAAACTGTGGCCTTATATCATAGAATGTGTCAGAATCTGGAAATCTGTCATTAATAATATGCATTGCACTGTCCCTGAAGAAGAAAATTAATGATTACACCATAAGAACCTTGTCGTCCTATGCTTGCCGTCATGATCTGAACATGTACCAGTAAGAAAATATGTGTCGTACAGGACATGGCACATGAGTGATTGACATATGTAAATGATCAACATAAATGTATGTAAATAATCTAGATGAGTAGATAGAAGGAAGTGCATGACATTTGCAGACAACACCAAATTCGTGGGAATTAAAAACTTTTTGGAGGATAGACTCAGAATTCAGAAGGATTTTGACACACTTGAGCATTGAGCCCTAGCTAACAAGATGTAATTCAACGGTGAGAAAAGTAAGATCCTGCACCTAGACAGGAAAAATCATATGCACAGGTATGCAATAGGTAGTACCTGACTTAAAATAGCAACTGTAAGAGGAATCCAGGAGTGCCAAGTGGCATCAACAGAGGGATGGAATCAATTGAAATGATAGTGCTGCTTTCTACTACACTGATGAGACCCCACATAGAATACTATATCTGGTTCTGGTTCTGGTCACCACTGTGCAAAAAAGATGCTGAGACCCTAGAAAGAATACAGAGAAGAGCAACAAAGATGATAAGGGTCTGAAGGCTAAACCATATGATGAATGGCTAAGAGAACTAGGTATTTTTAACCTTATGAGAAGGCATAGAGATCATATGATAGTCATCTTCCAATACTTGAAGGGCTGTCACAGGGAAGAAGGAGTTGAAGTAAGAACTGTGAAGCCCTCCTTTTTCATTTTCTCTCTCTCTCTTAAGAAAGGAATTCTTTATACAGGCCATATTAGAAATACCACTCCACCAACAGAATTAGAAAAGATTATACAAGGTGGAATGATGGAAATGATTATATCCTGTCTATTATGGATGACCTTCTTCCATGACTTGCATGTACTAACTAGAGCATTTTAGTATTTGATTCAACCAATGGGTTTTGTTGATCCAGTTTGACCCAGGTTGTATTAAGTTAAATTTACTATGTCTATTACACTATTCAGTAGGATGTTCTTAAAATATTAACTTTGGAGACTTATCATAGCTTTGACTTGTTTCAAAGGGAAGGTCTCTGCTGGAATGAGTTCAGATCCTAGGTAGGAGGAAAAAATTAGAAATTTCTAGAAATTAATTAATATGTAACTAATGTAAGGAGATTTGGGGGAGGGCAAGGTACAGTACCCTGGAAGATCCTTTCCACAGTTGGCAAAGTCCTATACACTTTATATTAACTGCTTAAAGTAAATACCCTTTGTTAATTGGGTTGCACTCAATATGAAATTTTCAGATCTGTCAAAATAATTTTAATTGAAGGTTCTGTGCATCTGGCATGTCCAAATAGAAAAACAGTGCCTTACAGAAAAGTACAGCATGTGAACCATTATGATTCCTTTATCAACTGGATCTTTCTAAGTATACACCACGTCTCTGAAGCTATGAAAAGGTTTGGACTTGGGATCAGTGAGATATCAGAGACTTCTCCATACTAGGAAGTATAACCTTCATATCAAATATTATTGTGAAAAAATATTTATAGTAGCAAATACTTATTAAATAACTCACTAAAACTACAGATAGTCACGAACTTACAACTACAATTTAGCCCAAACTTTCTGTTGTGAGACATTTTGCCCCATTTTATGACCTTTCTTGCCACAAGTTGTTAAGTGAATCACTACAGTTGTTAAGTTTGTAACACAGTTCATAAGTGGATCTGTCTTCCCCATTGACTTTGCTTGCTAGAAGTTCACAAAAAGTGATCACATGACCTTGGGACACTGCAACTATCATAAATATGAGTCAGTTGCCCAGTGTCTGAATTTTGATGACATGACCATAGGGATGCTGCAAACAGTTATAAGTCGCATTTTTCAGTGCTGTGTAACTTCGAATGGTCACTAAATGAACTGTTACAAGTCAAGGACTATCTGCATCTGATCCAGATTCAATTCAACATTTTTAAAAAGTGGAAAGTAACAAAGCAAAGTTTCATGCCTTAAGGCCGTTTTATTTTTATTTATTTATTTTTATTTTATTTATGGGCTGCTCACTACAAGTCAGCTTTGGGCGACTTAGACTTTAAAAAGCAAGAAACAGCAACAAATAATTTTGTAAATTATGAATGGTTTCTTCAGCAAATATGCCATATTATTGTTTCTGACTTGCATAAAATGGTTGGCCATCACTTGGCTGCAGCTTGCTTATGCCATTAAAAAAACCTCTCTGCAGAAAAAGAATATGTACAGTATCATAGCAACTAATTCTCTATGGTTACAGAATTGTGATTCCAGAAGAGATGTGACAAAAAGTATTGTAATGACTTCACAAAAGCCACTTAGACATATTAAATGCAGAAAATATGGAAGACTGCCTATTCTGTGGCCACAATAACCACTGATGGTTGTACCAATATCAGACAGATCCTGGAAAGGAACTAGAAGTGACATTGGTGAACTTGAAAGTCATTATAGTAATCTATTTTTTCCAGTATCCGAAGATTGCAAAAATGGTTACTCTTACAAAATCTATAGTTGTTAGTTGCTTTTAAAAATACACGGCTAGACAGCGATATCCTGAGGCACTTAGAACAGATAATATCCCATATTTTACAGGGTAAGTGTTTGCACTGTTGGAAGAAAAGTGTCATTTTGCATATGTGGCCAACCAACCCCTGCCATCCAGAAAGAAAAGAAGCAGCAGAAATAGTTGTTCAAACTCTAATGTGATTTCCAGAACAGAATGCTCAGTTCCTAACTTCATTAAGTTATAGAACACCTCCTTGCCGTTAAGGTAACCCAGTACAATTAATATGGTTTGATAACCATATATCCATAAATCCAAGGTCCAACCTTGCCCGATTTCAAAGAAATCAGTCCATTAGATATAACAGCAGCAGGTATTTTAAACCTTTTAAACCTATATTGTCAAGACTAACTGAGAGGTGAAATAAAAATATTTGCAGCTAATTCCAGAGTTTTTACATCCATAGGAACCTCAAGAAACAAATTCATGAGGGTTAAACTTGCTGTGACCAAAACTTTGAGACTGAGTTAGCTCCACCAAAGGATAACAGTACTAATTAGTATTACCTGATTTGTTTTCCTCATTTTCAAGCATGATCCTGTGACTTCTACAAGAAGAGCAATCTATACGTTATTCATAGTAGATCATGTAGGGAGAAATAGCATCCATTTCTTGGAGCAGGAAAATTCCCAGGGTGCTGTTTGGACTAATTTTGTATTCGTCAATTCCGAGTACAGAAATTGACCATTTTCATGTTCTTTGTATTACATATAGTTTACAAGTCAAAGGAAGGGAAATGTTATAAAATGTGAGCCTAATCAGAGACTATGGACAAGTGGTGCTGAAACCAGATGTGATACAAGATAATCTAGAACAGGGGTTCTAAACTTGGCGATTTTAAGACTTGTGGACTTCAACTCCCAGAATTCTCCAGCCAGCATAGCTGTCCACAAGTCTTAAAGTCGCCAAGTTTGGGAACCCCTGATCTAGAAGGAATGGACACAGGAATTGGCTGGAAAAGGAGGTTTCTACTAAGAAATGCAAGCTAAGGACGGTGAGCTGTTTATATGGTTGTTGTAAATAAACTTATTTTTCCTCAAATAAAGGTTTTGGAAAGAAAAATCTAAAACATATCTAAATTGAAATAAGGGGGTTGTCTGGCATGGCTGTCCTGAATTGTTATTTGTTTGATATTTAACAGGCTTCCTCTGCCAAAAAAGGACATATACATGCAATTTCATTCTTGTTGAAGAGAATAGTAAAAATTAAGAGGGCATTAGCTTATATCCTATTTAGGTAATAGGGGTGACTCAGAGATAATGTTTTCAGTGTATATGAGAAGAGCAATAAGGTCACTCTCAGCTTCAGCGATAGGTTTCACATTTTGTTAGCATTGGTTTGCCCTGTGCATGTCCCTTCCGCTCATGCCCCTGGCCTCAAAAACATGTCTAAATAAGACAGCATAGAGGCCCACCTGTGATTTCCGCTACAGGTTTGGGTGAACTGATCCGAATTGGCTGAACACCACCTCTGCTCAGCTTCCATGCTAATTCAACATATCCTTAGAAATAGAGGTCTGGTTTGAGATGAATCTTTGTACCCCCCTAATAAGATTACTTTTCAGACTAAAGAGAAACAAAAGGGTAGGTTATAACTAAATGCTTCCCTTTTTAAAAGTTCATCCACTCTTGGGTACATGCTGTTTTTTTTTTAAAGATGAACTTCTGTCTGCTGATTTAGTTTCAAACTGCTCCAGAAACTCTTGATCCAAGGTACTGTTTGAACAGTAGCTTGAATTTCATTCTGCAATCCCTGTCTAGAATATGAAACTGATTCCAAGTATAATATTTACTCTTAAAAATTGAGCTGGGCCCTATAGCCATTGCACAAGAGATTCATTTTTTAAAAGGAGAACCTTAATTATGGATTATCTTAGGTGCTTTGGGAAATTTCAAATGCAAGAAAATTAGAAGAAGTGTCTGTAAATGAAATATGCTACAAAACTCTCAACTATAGATGATTTCAGAAACACCCCCTCATTCTTAGAGGTTTACTTATACTGTCCACTGTGTCCCTAATTTAACTATTATTCATAATATTTATACTTATTATTATTAAAAACATTAGCTACACAAAATTAGAGCTGCCCTAAGCCTTAACCCCCACCTCTTTCCGCAAAGCCAATCTGTGGAACTTCCACGGCTGTTGAAGCTGATTACAAATTCTTTGCTTAAAAACAGGTAGCCTTCTGATTAGATTGTCCTGCATCTTATTCTATATCCTCCTCCTCTTAAGACAGAGAAAACTGGCTCAATGGAGAGGTTAATACAAGCTGTCCAGAGTCACTGAGAGTGAATTGGGCAGCCATATAAATTTACATGAATAGAATAGAATAGAATAGAATAGAATAGAATAGAATTCTTTATTGGCCAAGTTTGATTGGACACACAAGGAATTTGTCTACAATGCAAAAGCTCTCATTGTACATACAAGCAACAAGTGATAAATCATGATTATAGTCATAAAATACATTCATCATAAATCATAAGATACAATACTCAGTGATAGTCATAGGATACTAAATAAGCAATCAACATAAATCATACTGGGATATTAAATAAAACAATTAATATAAATCATAAGATACAAGTAACAAAGTTGTATAGGTAAGAGAAAAGATGAGAAGGTAAATAAATAAATAAATGAATGAATGAATAAATGAATGAATGAATGAATGAATGAAGCAAGCAAGCAAGCAAGCAAGCAAGCAAGCAAGCAAGCAAGCAAGCAAGCAAGCAAGCAAGCAAGCAAGCAAGCAAACTATTACATTTGGCATTGTAAGGAGCAATCAAATGATCCTATGCAGATACACACACATAGAGGTGCCTGAAATGCTGCAAAGCACATGATCCTGCTATGCATATTCATATTCTCTTTGGTCACTGAAGAATACTTTCAATATTTGCATCTGTTTAGACCAAACTCAATTTCATTGAGGGTTGCATCAGGGTTGTGTTTGACCTCAGGAGGCCAGGGTGGGCATGACTGGGATGGGCATATCCAGAATGACATCACTCATGTCAGGGGCGCTTGTGGTGACCTGAGTGCCCTTCCAGCCAAAACCAGCTACCAAGCTTTGTTTTTGGCTTTGATGGCCTCCTGCAACCCTCTGACAGCAAAAATGGAGCTCACGGCCCTCACGCCGTTTTTGCAGACAGAGGGTTGCAGAAGGCTGTCGCAGCCTAAAACAGAGCTCGAGAGACTGTTTCCAGGGTGACCCCATGGGCCAAATTGAAGTACCCCATGGCCCGGAATTAGCCCATGGGCCTTGAGTTTGAAAGCCCTGGTTTAGATTATAGTTGGTTATTAATAGGATTCATCAAAAATCTTAATTAACTTGATTTGGGCAATTACATTAGCACCAAATTTTAAAGAGACTTGGGTTCAATCACTTGGTTTAGGAATAAAGTATCTGGGATCCCATTTTCTCTACATTACTAAGTGCACAAGATTCTATAGACTAAAGAATTAAATGGGTGCAATGATAACAAGAGCACACTAATAATTTCCCAGCGCAATCTTAAAAGCAGCAATACATTACATCCAGTCACTACTGAATTATACATAAGTTATGTTACCTAGGGCCGAGTCTTGCTTTGGAAAAAATGATCCAAGAAATCTCACAAGTTGATAGACTATAAGGTCAAGAATGATATATATCTTTCACCTAAAACATACAGTGTAAGCAAATCCAGAGCCCAAAGTACCATGTTACACTGCTCTTTATCTACTAACTGTTTATAATTCTTTTTCAAGATTTGGCCAAACATTTTGTCCAATGTTCCATTCATTTTCTTCCTCCTTTACTATTCCCATCAAGTACAACCAATACTCTTATGCTTTCCTTCTCCCGAAGGAGGAAATGCACACTAGGAATTTCCTGAAAAGACCATAATTTGCAGGTTTGATTTTGCAACACACATAGAGGTAACTAAAGTCCCCTACACAACACCATCCTTTTTGAAAGATGCACATTTTTCTTTCAGATCCTATTGTTCCTGGGATTTTTTCAGTAGAGGACTGATTAAGGAAATAATAATGTATGGCTTTTATTCATTCCTCCAATGATAGAAACCCAAATGCTTCCTATTATATTGTCAAATTCATTCACTTGAATTTCTAAACAGGTTAATATGTGTCCAACATTCAGTGCAACCTCTCTTCCCTATCTATTGCTTGTCTTTCTGAACAGATTGTGGCCTTCCTACAGCTATACTCCAGTCATAGGAGTCACCCTACAAGATTTCCTTTATACCTATTAAATCATACTTGCCTTTCTGAACTCAAAGTTCAAGCTTTTCTTATTTATTTTCCATATTCCATGTGTTCGTGGATAAAAAATGATGGCTATGAATACAAACATTTCCATTTCCATATTACTCACCTCAGGAATGACGCTTATGTAGCCAAAGACAATCTATTAGGAAAAAATCCACTCTTAATATAACCAATACATGATGACCATATTTGAATAAATTTATTCACGCTGCATTTTTCAAAACTCTTTATTGTTGTGTTAATTTTTCAACCAGAGAAACGTCCCCCACTTTTAAATATCATTGAGACATTGAATAATGCATTTTAGTTTTCTGGTGTTTTGTGAAAACAGATCTAGCAGCTAACAACAGGAATTGAATCAATTTCTTATGTTGCATAATTTATAGGCTATCAGAAACAGAGACACCAAACCAATGGCAGGATTCATAATGAAAAATTGTTAGGGGAATTTTTCCCAGTTTCATGAAAATGTTCAATGAAGGAAATAAGCTAAAGGAGTATCAGTACCAAAATGTACCAATGTGTTTATAATCTCATCAGTGAGTTTAGAAAGATTACAAAAATTAATATGATAGAATCCCACTCATGATTGATAATGTTGGAAGGTCAGGTGTAATAAAAATGAGCCTAGAAAGTCTTCATTTGCTCTGAAAAAGTATCAGAACCTGGAAAATCCTATTTTGTGTAAAACACATGCAAAAATACAAATGTATCCTGAATGGATTATTTTAAAACTTTCATTATCCTAGGGTGGACAATTCACATTTGTTAAAACAGCAAATAGGTAATACTGAAATTGCCAGTGTTTTTCTTCTTCTATGCACAGTGACATGTTCCAGAGCTGAAGAATTGCTTAATAATGGCAAAATGCAAATGCTAAAAAATAAACCCACACTCCATAATTTAATGTTAACCATATTAATTTCCTTCCTTCCTTCCTTCCATCTATAATGAATCTATAAAAATATATTTTAGTCAGCATTTCACATAGCCTACCAATTAATTTATGCATTAATGATAACTTGATATAAGTCATTTGCTAAATGTCAAAACTAAATAAATAAATCTAAATCATCAGGGAAAAGAAGGAAAATACTAAGCTAAAAAACACACAAAATACAAAATGTATGGAACATATATGATATTTTTATGTAACGACCAACTACTCTATAAATAGGTGGGTATACTACATGACAGCAAAAATTACCAATAATACAATTCTTCCTACATTTTTTATACTGTTTCAATGCCATGATCACATTTATTGGTAATTCCTATGATTTTAGTATATAGTAAGCAAAAAAAACCCCAACCCCTAAAGTTTTAAGAAGGAAGAATGCTAATCATTTGACCAATCAACCTGTTATAAGCTGCTATCACAAACAGTCAACAGCCAATTAATTACATGAAGTCTAGTTATAAACTGAATTCTGAAAAAGGAGCACAGAAAAAGTAGCATGACTGATTCACAAAGAGAAACAGTTTATACTGCAACCATCATAGTACAAACAAAACCAGCCAGATCTGCAAAATGACTAGAGTTTGTGGTCACATATGACTGTGAATCTCTTTCTTTTTCTATGCAACCCCACCAGCTGTCTATTGTTCTCTCATAGATGCCACATACACAGAGGAAGGGCAATGTTATTTCCATTGGGATGACTTGGAGAATAATTGTAAGTACACTACATCTGAGGAATTGGACTTGCTAGAAAATTTAATGGCATTAGAAGGAAAAGTTGCAAATGTTCAACCCACTCTAGCTGAATCTGACAGGAAGCAAAACCACCCCAAGCCCATATTTGCTTACTCACTAGACTGGCAATGGACCAGATTTTTCTCCTGCAGCAGATTCATTTATCATGGTTAGAATGCAATATTGCAGGCAAACTCTGCCCACAGCCTGGAGTTATATGTTGATGGGCTCGAGGCTGACTCAGCCATCCAGCCTTCAGAGGTACAATGAGGACCCACATTGTTGGGGCCAATATACAGACTCTGTAAGCTGCTTAGAGTGGGCTGTAAAGTGCTATGAACCAGTATTTAAGTCTACATACTACTACTATTTTAAAAAACCGCGGGGATCAGTCCTTCACATTATATTTCTCATTTCTCATAGTTTTCCATTTCAGTATCTTCGTGATTCATATTTCACATTTCTGCATGCAGTAACAGCAGCAGTTTTGATCTTGATATAGTATCTTCTGACTAACGTGCAAAGAATGACTTCATTTTCATGCATTTAGAATAGAACAGAACAGGACAGAACAGGACAGAACAGCATTTAAAACAATTAGGATCTATTATATTTTTGTTCTCCACTGCTACTTTATCCATCTTTGGGAACAGAACGTATCGATGTTTAAATTATCATTCAATTATGGAAATTAAAAGGTTGCCATTAAAAAAACATGCTCCTTAACCTAGAAAATAGACAACTTTAGGCCAGCTTTATTTACATGATCACAAGAGCAGCCCTTACGACTATAAGAATTAGGACCACAAACCCAGCAATATTATACAGTAGTTTATCCAGAAATCCAACTACATTCTTTCAGGCTGGGCTACCATACCATGTTAAGTTACACTGGGGTTCATTTTCTCCTAATGCAGGGGTAACAGATTTTTTTTCTGAGACAAGGCCATATTTTAGTGATATATGAAGGAGAATAATATCCTTTGAAAAGGAATGAATAAGATCTAAAAATTTACGCTCATGAATTTAAAAATATTTCCCACCATCAATAGTGTTACATTACAAATTAGAATACAATACAATACAATAGCAGAGTTGGAAGGGACCTTGTAGGTCTTCTAGTCCAACCCCCTGCATGGGCAGGAATCTTATACCATTTCAGACAAATGGCTGTCTAACATCTTTTTAAAGACTTCCAGGGTTGGGGCATTCACAACTGCTGGAGGCAAGCTGTTCCAGAGGTTAATTGTTCTTACTGTTAGGAAATTTCTCCTTAGTTCTAAGTTGCTTCTCTCCTTGGTTAGTTTCCACCCATTGCTTCTTGTCCTGCCCCCAGGTGTCTTGGAGAAAAGTTTGACTCCCTCTTCTTTGTGGCACCCTCTGAGATATCGGAACACTGCTATCATGTCTCCCCTGGTCCTTCTCTTCATCAAACTAGACATACCCAGCTCCTGCAGCCGTTCTTCATATGTCTTAGTCTCCAGTCCTCTAATCATCTTGGTTGCTCTTCTTTGCACTCTTTCCAGAGTCTCCACGTCTTTTCTACATCGTGGCGACCAAAACTGTATGCAGTATTGGTCGCCACGATGTAGAAAAGACGTGGAGAATGATTTAACACCTTTCAGATGCCTCTGGGGCTGCATCCAAAGCTCTTGGAGGTTGGACCTCAGAATTTGCAATTCTACCTTAACGAAGTATATGAGCTTAGCTACTGTGATGCATAAACCATGGTTTATGGCTTGGCATTATGTGCTGAGCCAAGCAACAACAGTGCGCTCATGAAAAATGGTTGAAAACTCTGCTTTAGTATGATGTGTGAACCCAGCCAATATGTCATGCTGGGACCTGTGAAAAAGGCCTTGAAATTATTGTTTTCAATGAGGGTGGAATTTAACCTCCTAAAACTATTGTCTCTTCGAACACTCATGGTGGAATTACATAGAGTTTGCCTCATTAAAGCTAATTTGCCCAATTGTACCTAATAATTATTTATCACATTGAGAGTTCAACTCTTGTTCTTTAAGAAAGAAGCTCTGTTTTAGTAGTCAAGGGAACTCTATTCAAATCTTTCCTTTGATTTTACATCAAAAGAAACCTTTGGAGTCATCTCATTTAAAACAAAAAACCAAAATTATATGCAAAGGATATTTGGGAACACATTTCAGATAATGGCCAAATATTAACCAAAATGTATTTGCTTACAGCAGTGATGTCCAAACTTGGGAACTTTAAGACTTGTGGACTTCAACTCCCAGAATCCCCCAGCCAGCTATGCTGGCTGGGGAATTCTGGGAGTTGAAGTCCACAAGTCTTAAAGTTCCCAAGTTTGGACATCCCTGG
Organism: Rhabdophis nuchalis; assembly: GCA_039707465.1. NCBI lineage: Eukaryota > Metazoa > Chordata > Lepidosauria > Squamata > Natricidae > Rhabdophis > Rhabdophis nuchalis. The sequence goes on along the minus strand of CM077644.1, from coordinate 137,006,966 downwards.
CTTACAGCATTACATGAAGTTTCATGCAGCATTGCCTCTGAATCCCAGTTTTGTGCAGAGCCAACCTTCTGGTTGCCTTTTATTGTCTTCTCAGCAATTCTGTTTCAAAAACTTCAGTGAAGGCAGGGTCAGTGCTCTTTTTTTGACATGACCCAATTATGCCAGAGAAGAACAGGCTCGGCCTATGATATCTCAAGCTGGGTTGTGTCTTAGATCTTTAAATGGCCCCTGTTATGGGTCATAGGTTATTATCTGTCTGCCCAGCCATGCCTGCCCAGCCCAATGCCTCAGACACCAATAAGTGATTGAAGTAAAAATCCCTACATTGATAGGAATGAATGGTAGAAGCTAGTGCTTAACCACCAGGGCCCTTCCTGTTGTTTCTTTCAAATGAACTTGGGATAGACCAGAGTAAAGCCTTCAGGCCTAAGGGCCATTTGTCACCTTGTTAGACAACTGGTTGGCTGGCTTTTTCCTCTCCCTGTGCACCAGGTAAATGCTTCCATATTGCCCAGTGCAGAAGTGGAGGTCTCTTTGCAATGGGATCACTATGTTGGCAGAACAGGGACTTTCCACCCCTGATAAGCCAGAAGGCATTTGTTGTTTCTGATGCCTCTGCAGATCAATCCCAAACAGATTTAGATTGGGGGATCTGAAATTCAGAGGCAAAAGTATTTGTTTTGCAATTCAGTGAGAAAAAAGATTCAGTAATAAGATTTGATTGTAAGTATCAAAACATGCAGCTTTTTCCATTTGATCGATTGGTAAACAAAACTATGTTAAAATAGAAGATAAAAACTACCAGGTAGCGTCCAGGCTTTTAAACAATACCTTTTTGAAAAATTCCCCTTGTAGACCAGAAATAACAAGGATGAAGGATACGCTGTACTAGCACAGCAGCTTCTAATGCTGTCCATCAAAGCATCACTAGAATAATTGGGCTGAATTATCTAATTTTAATAAATTCAAAATCTTTCAAGTTGCCATGGACTTTTCTAAAACATTAGGCATGGCATTACTGAAGAATCACCATTGATTTGTTCTGACTAATGGGACACTTTTCCACTCTGTGATAATTAGGGATTTGGGGTGCCTGATGAGTTGGTTAGACTAACTGCTAAACTCAGAGAAGGAATCCCTGGCCACTAACTTGAGTGAGGTGGCAAGTTTGGCATCACAAATTCCCTCATTAGCTATTAATAGCATCTTTTAGAATCCCCTAGCCAGTCTTCTATATCTGGAACAATGGCTAGATGATGCTAGGATGCTAGGAAGATGCTTATAGCTTACAGCATCTTCCTAGGTGGAAAAAGGTGGGGAAATGGCAAGAGTTTTTGTATTGGCCTCCTGTTTATTTACAAGAAGTGTTACCTTCTTGCAAATGTCAAAAATACTTATTGGAATCATTCATTCAAGTTATTTCAGTATGAAGCTACAATTTAGAAAGGCAATTCAATTTGGAAATTTGATCAAATCAGCACCTCTGCACTGAGTTTTTGTACAGTTCTAATGCTCCTTTCTTTGGAATAATAAAATCCCCTCTATTCAATTATTTTTAGTCATATGTTAATAAATAATGCATTGTAGACAAAGAAAGATAGAAGTGCTCTGGCGTGCAATCTGCTAAATTATCTTTTAAAGTCTCTTAAATTTCTGCTTCTTTGAATATTTTTTTATTATTTAGGATATTTTTGGCGTGATCATTGTAATTGATGTTTTCAGTAAAAACATTATGTCTTCTTCTCTGTCATTAGCCACTACTCTCTGCAAGTTCTCTCTTTGCTTCTTTAACCATGAAATAGACAGAACTGAATATAATTAGGAAGACTTGGAGAAACTGGGACAAAGATTTCCCAGGAGGAGTTAGCAAACAATTAAAACATTAAAGGAATAAAACTCCATTACAAAACTGCATCCTCCATCATAAGCTCTGTGAGTTTTGGACTACATGCAGATTTTGTTCATTTTCCCCCTTTCTTTCCTTGGCTCCATCAGAGGTAACCTGTGTTTACTCAAATCATTCTACAGTGATCTATCTGTAAGGATGGAGCAAGAATTAAATGGGGGGAAAAGTCTTCTTATTTTACCGTGTCTCCCTGTCCTTCCTTCCCTGTAATGTGTGTTACAATTCAGTGGGAGACCTGATGTTATTGCACTGTGGTTATATCTGCCCACAACTCATATCGTTGGCAAATGCAGAGTGCGTCAGAATGATATTAACGATCAGGTTGTACGCTCGTAAAGAAGAAGCGAGGGCAAATATACATTCAACAGTAGCCTCATCACGTCTTTCATAGTTCACCCTGAGAGGATTTTCATTCCAGGGTGTGCTATTCATATTGAGACAAGTTGATGAAATAAGAAGCACAAGAAGATATGTACTTCTTAATGTTCTGATTTTAAGTTACCTGAGGCTGTGCTTAATCTGTAACTCCCTTTTCTGCAGCCCTTGGAGCTCTTTCTAACCATTACCACTGCAAATCAGCATGACAGTTTCCATCTTTTTCAGGTAGACAGTTAAGAAACCATTGGAAAATCCTGGCTTTGTCTACATCCATAACATTGTCCATAATAATTATCCACAATTATTGTGGGTAATTATAGCACGGTCCTGCCTACTTCAACTTTGACCTCTTGTTGAAATATTTGCGGTGGCCTTTGACCATCCGAAGGCTGCGTGCTTTTGTGATACAGGATGAAAGAAGAAGCCTGGGGTGGTTTGTTCTCACAGCAGAATGATCAAGAATCTATCACAAGAAGCATCTGTGAAAGAAGAATGCATGGGAGGTTTAAAATTGAACAAAAAGCAATGTATTAATCAGTGTTATGAACATGGTGGAAAGAAGAGTGGTTTGCAAGGATAGAAATATATGGTGAACTATAGCAAATGTTGTTGATGAAAACTAGATTTATCTATTTTTCCTTTGCTTTCTCTTATTACTCACTTCCAATTGCTTTTTCTTACTGTTTATTTTTATTCTGTCTTGCCAAGAGGCTTACAACCCATGATTTATTTGTTTTATTCAATTTATAGGGCTGCCCACCTCAACAAAATGACCCTGGGCAGTTAAAACCAATAAAGAACCCAACAGAAATCCAAAATTAATACACTATTGGCAGTTGAGATAAAAACAACAGACAACCATTCTTCCAACATTTCATTGATGACCTCGATGCCCAGATATGAAAGATATGAAAAGGAGAAGATGCAAGGAACTATGAGGTTTTAAGGCCTGGGCAGGGCTGGGAGAGGCAGTGTCATGATGGGAACGGAAGATGTTCAGAAAGGAGAGTCAGAAGGAAGTCTATTCATCAGTTTGGGAATATAGAAATGTTGGGGGGGGGGCGATACACATTTTCTTTTCAGGTTATTGGCTACAAAACACATCCACAGTCAATTCTTTCTGCATATAGCAATAGCACTTAGCACTTACAGTTATACACTGCTTCATAGTGCTTTTCAACATTCTCTAAGTGGCCCCCAACAATCTGGGTCCTCATTTCACCCCCCTTGAAAGATGGAAGGTTGGAAGTCAACCTTGAGCCAGTCAGGATCAAACTTTTGGCAATGGACAGAGTTTGTTTGCAATACTACATTCTAAACTCTGTGCCATCTTGGGTATCATGTCTCTTGAAATGAATCAAAATAACAATGTTTTCTATGATGTTTAAGGGGTTTTGGTGTCTCCATAATTAGCATTGGAAGCTTTACAGCAGATGGGATTTTCTATTATAATGCTACTTAAAGCAACAGGATTGAAGCTGATCTGTGATCATTGTCATTTGATTCTTACTATACACAAATCTCCTTTCACCATGAACAAAATTCATGTCATGAACCTAGAAGCTGATGATCTTAAGTACTCAGCATTTTAGATGGAGAACATTAGTTGGAATTTTCATTTTGAGAGTTTTTCAGGCTTGAAAAAGGTACCAGGGAGGGGGAAGGGTATAATCAATCAAACAGAGAGGGCCAGGCTTGCAGTCGACGGAGGGAAGCGGAGGCCGATGGGGGGGGGGACACACAAGTCGTTCCAGTTGGGGGCATACCGATTCAGAGGGTCGTGGGGAGAGGCAGGGCCGAGGGGAGACAAGCTACATCCTCCCGGTTGTTGGCGCGCGGCCGTTGGTTAAAAACGGTCGGGCGCCACAACCCCCGCAAGCTAGGTGGTCAGGAAGTACAGAGCCAGGGCCTGCGGCTGATGTTTTGCAATGCCAGGTCCGTTGTCAACAAGGCCCCCCTCATTAGTGACCTTCTGTCAGAGGGGGACCCGGACCTGGCCGGAATAGCGGAGACCTGGTTGGGCCACGAGGGAGGACTCCCCCTCGTTGAAATGTGCCCACCAGGCTACCGCGCTTTTCATCAGCCGCGGGCCCTAGGCAGGGGTGGTGGGGTAGCGGTCATTGTAAAAGAAGGTCTTGAGGCGAGAGAGACCATTGTGCCACAGACTACCGGTTGTGAGTCCCTCTGTGTGAAGTGGGGCCTAGGGAGGCAGTTGGGCTTGCTGGTTGTATACCTGGCTCCCCGCTATGTAGCAGCAGCCCTGCCCGAGCTCCTCGAGGTGATCGCTACAGTGGCAGTGGAGACCCCCAGACTTTTAGTCATGGGGGACTTTAATCTGCCATCGGTGGGCGAATCATCCGAGGTAGCTCGGGAGTTCATGGCTTCCATGACGGCCATGGACCTGACCCAAGTAATTCAAGGCCCCACTCACGAGGGTGGACATACACCGGATCTCATCTTTGTCTCAGGCCAATGGAAGAGTGATCTGGGTATAGGGGATATAGTCATCACGCCCTTGTCATGGTCAGACCACTCACTTCTCCGCCTCGACTTTCCGACCGCTGCTCCCCTCCGCGGGGAGGCGGAACCAGAGTCTCCAATCTGGTACCGCCCCAGGCGCCTGATGGACCCGGATGGGTTCCAGACGGCGCTTGGGCCATTTCCTGTATCCCTGACCCATGCCCCGATGGAGGACCTCACGGCTGCATGGAATAGTGCGGCCGTGGGAGCCTTGGATCGGGTCGCGCCCTTGCGGCCTCTCGTGCGGCGGCGAAACACCCAGGCCCCTTGGTTTACCGAGGAGCTGAGGGTGATGAAACGCCACAAGAGATGCCTAGAGAGAAGATGGAGGTCTACCCAATCTGGATCTGACTGGACACAGGTAAGAGCCCATTTACGGACTTACATTGTGGTGCTGAGAGTGGCCAAACGCCATCATTGTGCCACTCTCATAGCATCCGCAGACAACCGCCCTGCCGCCCTGTTTAGGGTGACCCGCGCCCTCCTCCAACAGAGGGTGCGGGAAGCCCCATTACAGGGTAGAGCAGAGGAATTTGTGACTTTTCTGCAGGAGAAAACCGCTCAGATACAGAACGAGTTAGCCCCCATTCATGGCCCAGTGAGATGCCACGAGGGAGATCTTGTTTGGGAGGAGTTTGACTCCGTTACTTCCGAAGATATGGACAGGTTACGTGGGCGACTGCGAGCCACCACATGTTTACTGGACCCATGTCCCTCCTGGCTTGTACTGGCATCCTGGGAGGTGACACGAGGCTGGCTCCAAGAGGTTGTCAACGCATCCTTGAGTGAGGGTTCCTTGCCTGCTTCCCTAAAAGAGGCGATGGTGAGGCCCCTCCTTAAGAAGCCCTCTTTGGATCCAGCTCTTTTAAACAACTATCGTCCTGTCTCCAACCTTCCCTTTTTGGCGAAGGTTGTCGAGAGTGTGGTGGCACAACAGTTTCCCCGTCACCTGGATGAAGTTGATTATCTAGATCCGCGCCAGTCCGGCTTTCGGCCCGGGCATAGCACCGAGACGGCATTGGTCGCGTTGGTGGATGATCTCTGGAGGGCCAGAGATGGGGGTTGTTCCTCCATCCTGGTCCTATTAGACCTCTCGGCGGCTTTCGATACCATCGACCATGGTATCCTATTGCATCGGCTGGGGGGGTTGGGGGTGGGAGGCACCGTTTTGCGGTGGTTCTCCTCCTACCTCTCTGGCCGATCGCAATTTGTGTTGGCAGGGGGGCAGAGGTCGACCGCGAGACCCCTCATATGTGGGGTGCCTCAGGGGTCGGTCCTCTTGCCCCTCCTGTTTAACACATACATGAAGCCGCTGGGTGAGATCATCCGTGGTTTTGGGGTAGAGTACCATCTATACGCTGACGACACCCAGCTGTATATATCTACCCCAGACCACCCCAACGATGCCGTAGCGGTGATGTGCCAGTGCCTGGAAGCCGTGCGGATCTGGATGGGAAGTAACGGACTCAAGCTAAACCCGACCAAGACCGAGTGGCTGTGGTTTCCGGCTGCCCGATTCAACCAGCTTACTCCATCGCTGGCCATAGGGGGCGAACATCTTGCCCCTGTGGATGGGGCGCGCAATTTGGGTGTCCTCCTGGATACCCGGCTGTCAATGGAAGACCAGGTGACAGCCGTGGCCAGGAGGGCATTTTACCAGGTTCGCCTGGTACGCCAATTGCGCCCCCTATTGGATCGGGACGCCCTTCGCACAGTCACTCATGCCCTCGTGACATCCCGACTGGACTATTGCAACTCTCTCTACATGGGGCTTCCCTTGAGGTGCACCCGGAGACTTCAGCTAGTCCAGAATGCAGCCGCGCGAGCAATTATGGGTACCACAAGGTACACCCATGTAACACCGCTCTTGCGCGAGCTGCACTGGCTGCCTGTCGTCTTCCGGGTGCGCTTCAAGGTATTAATTATCATCTTTAAAGCGCTCCATGGCTCGGGACCTAGCTACTTGCGGGATCGGATCCTGCCTCATACATCCTCACGACCGATTCGCTCCCACAGAGAGGGACTTCTCCGGGTGCCGTCCACTAGACTTTGTCAGCGGGCGACACCCAGGGGAAGGGCTCTCTCTGTGGCGGGCCCAGCCCTCTGGAACGACCTTCCCCCCGATATTAGGACCACCACGGACCTCCGCTCCTTCCGTCTTAAATTGAAAACACACTTTTTCTGCCTTGCCGGCCTGGGATAGCTACTCCTGTGTTTTTAGGGTTTATTGGGGATTTTTAGTTAGATAGTTTTAATGGGTATTTTAGCACAGGTTACTTAATTTAATCTATTTTTAATGAAATATGTATATAGCTATTGTTCTTATTTCTCCTGTGCACCGCCCCGAGTCCCTGTGGGGAGAGGGTGCGGTTTATAAGAAATAAATTATTATTATTATTATTGACGCCTAGCAACTGCCTAGACAAGTCTCCTTGATTTCCTTAGCAAGATTTCAGAAGTACCTTCATCCTTGTCTCCTTCCTAGGACTGAGAAAGAAGAACCCATGGTCACCTAGCTGGCCTCATGCCTAAGGCAGGACTAAAAACCATGGTCTCATGATTTCTAGGCTGTTGCCTTAACCATCACACCAAACCAACTCTCCTCTCTTGGAAAATTACTATAGGTAATTTCCAGCTTAGTTTGCAATCAGCACACTGCAATTAATTCTTATGTCCAGATCAGAGCAAGCAATCACACTAGTGAGTTCAGCTAGAAAAAAATACAGATGTTTATCCATTAAACATCAACAGACATCAAAAACAGTCAAAAAATCAATAAACGGTGGGGCAAAAACAGAGAAGAGGAAAGACAAGAAGGCAAGAATGTTCATTATTTAGATCTATCAAAAGGTGCAAAATTTCCAGAATCATATAATAACAGCAGAATAGAGATGGAATGTAGGATACCTTGCAACCTTTTCTACATTGTTCATTATTTAAAAAAACAGTTTAGTGGGCAGGGTGATGTATCCAAGATTCACAGACTTTTAAACTAATAGATTATTGGGGTGGATGTTTTATCATTTTTGTCAGTTTTTAAAGGGAATATGTCACTGTGAACTCCCTCTCTTTTGTGTGGGCTTCACATGAAAGGCTGGCCATTATCTATCGCCTTCCAATTTCCAAAACTCTAGTCAAACTATGATAAGGAATGCTTATGCATGCCGCTTTTCTTTAAAAAAAAATCACTTCAGAATATTGTAATTGTTGAATACATTTTTGTGTTTCTACCAAAGGAAGTTGATTCAGATATAATAAGGGGCCATGTTAAGACATTTATAAAAGAAGAAATATATTTCAAAGCTTACATAATTAAACTGTTTGCATGAATCAGTAGAAATATTTTCTTCTTTATAAATGTGACCTATCTTTCACACACCAAGGTTCTCAGGTTATCTGCTTCATTTTGTGTGTTTGTGTGTGTAAGAGATATTAAAGAACATTTTTCATACTGTAAAAGGATACACACACATACACACACACTGACACATACACACATATATACTGTTTATTTAAGACCTATAGTCATCAAAGAGTTACAATAATTGTCAGCATCACCCCAACTTTGCCTTCTCTTTGCTTTGGGGGGTTTGTCACATTGTCGCATTTGTACTAATTCAGGTCAAGCTGGAAGGAGCTGCTTAAAATGTTATACTCTCTTTTTTTCCCCAGTTACTTCTTACTGTAATTTAGGACAAGTTCATTTTGGATAGTTAGATAAAATGTATGGTTGCTATTGGATAATAACAAAGAACTTGTAAGAATGGGCAAATAGCTGGATTGGGTCTTGAGGGAGAAAGCTATCTGTATGCATGAGGGAGAGAGACTGAAAGAAATAAATACATGTTAAGCAAAGCTTATACATAATACGTAGAGAAGAACAGTTCTTAATAATACATTGTAGATGGACAGAGGGTCCATTTGAACATTGACCTGGATCAGAATGTCTGCAGGCACCTCACCCTGGGGTTTAGAGTAAGTCCTGACAGCAAATACTGGAGGTCCTTTTTTTCCCTGTCAGAGTTGGCCTTAGTTGGCATCTATACATATTCATTAGGATGTGCAATTGCAATTCAGATGTATACTCTGTGGCGCTCTGCGGCTTCCATGGAGAGCCCAGAGAAAAGCAGGCAACTGTTCTCATAATGGCTGCTCCGGGTGGAGATCATTTCATATTTGTTTATAAATGAATGTTTCTAGGTCACTTATAAGATTTAAAAGATAACTACCCCTCTACATGGAGTACAAAATGAAACACAGCAAAATAATAATAATAATAATAAGTATAAAGCCTTCCGACTAAGGTTGAGGAAGAGGAGATAAGCAATAGTAGATTCCCCATTGGAAAGAATCATCCTGATGCTGTAAACACAACGTGGGAAGGAAGAACTGTTTCTTTTTTCAGAAGAAAACCAACCAGTTACCTGAATTTCTCTCGAGCTCAGATCTCTCATGTTCCAGTTAGCGATACAGGAAGATCCAGAGGGTTGATGCTTTTTAAAGGAAAGAGTGATCAGTGACTTTGTGTTCCAGTCACAAATGAAATTCATTTGTCTGCAGGGAGTTTCCCGAACTTTAATCTTAATAGGACTGTCCTGATTTCTTTAGGAACATCTTTCTCTCTTTCATTATGGGGTGATAGTTAATCTGAAGAAGGGCTCTGTAAAACTACAAAAATTAGCACGTAAATCTTGAAAATACAGCTATGCACTATTTATGATTCTTTTTTAACTATTACATTGCAGTGAATATAATTAAAATCAGACTCTTCAGAAATTGTTTCTTCGTATTTTATGTTTGCATCCCATTAGTAATTGGTTAATTACAGGCATGTCTTTGGAAATGACAACAGATTTTCACTGTTTTTAATCTAAATTTAAAAAAATCAAAAATGAACTTGGAAAATTGGATTAAAATAATTTAAAGTAAGTTGCCCTTTCCTTTTATTGTTTTGAATTTTGCATTGTAAATAATGATCATCTAGCACAAGGACAAGATGGATTCAACAAGGCTCTTAGTTTCTTCTGAAGCTAATAATTGAGTTTTCATCTTCTATATAATGCCAGCTACAGCATAGTAATTATTGGGAAACTGACATGTCAGTTTTTCCCTTAGCAAAAGTATATTGCCAACTTAACTAATCAAACAGCAATGGAATCTTTAACCTTTAAGTAATTTAAAGCTGATTTCCAAATAATAATAATAATAATAATAATAATAATAATAATAATAATAATAATAATAATAATAATAATAGTCTTTATTGTCATTATAAAAATTACAATGAAATTGGTTTTAACTTCACTGATGCAAAATTATAACAGAAACAAAAAAGAGAGAAAAGAAAAAAGAAAAAACTAATATGTGCATGAAGTGATTGCGGTTGAATGTGGGTTAGACAGCATCGCCACCAGATAGATTCGTAACTGGCTGACCAACCACACTCAACGTGTAGTACTCAATGGAACGGCATCTACATGGAGGGATGTATGCAGCAGAGTATCACAAGGCTCTGTTTTAGGCCCAGTACTCTTCAACATCTTCATCAATGATTTGGATGAAGGGATAAATGCGGAACTCATCAAATTTGCAGATGACACCAAGCTGGCAGGAATGTACAACACTTCATAAGACAGGCTTAAGAAACAGAAGGATATTGACAAACTTGAACATTGGAGACTATCTAACAAAATGAAATTCAATGGTGAAAGAAATAAGGTTCTACATTTAGGCAAGAAAAACAAAATGCGTAGGTACAGTATATGTGGTACCTTGCTCAATAGTCAGGTCTCCAAAAGATGCCCTAACTAATTTATGAGCCTAAAGACAAAGTTCAAAAGAAATCCAATCATTTATTAGGAGCAACATTTTGGCGATACCTGCCATGGAGTCAGATCTGATTTCCGGTTAATGGTGGCTGACCTTTACCCCCATGTCTCCCCTTCCCTCAGTCTGTGCCATAAATCATATCCACAAATAAAGTGCTGTAGCAGGTTGTAAACCTTCGCGCCACACAGGCCTGCTGTAGAAATCTGAGATCCAACCTTGGTCGAAGGTATGTGTGGAATTCTCCCTCCCTTGTTTTCAATGTCAACTTGATAATAAGCATGGAAATGCTTTACAAGTTGACATTCAGCTCCCCTCACTTCCCAAAAGTGACCTGTGTGAAACAAAAACAATTTGAGTACAGGTATATAATTTAGGGATGCCTCCTCCCAGGCTTGCTTGGATTTTCTGCATGGAATTTTGTTATATGGCGATAAGCCTGGATATTTCTACTTTTTACTGAACATGCCTCTGATAAGGGGTAGCCCTTTCACTTGATGAAGTATTGGAGTTGTCTCCTGTGCCACCTCGAATCAAGCACTTTTTGCACCTCATAATGGGCTTCTCCCCCTCTGACCACAGGACCCGGGGGTCCTGGGGTAGTGGTTTCAGAGTGGGCCCGACCACGGGTTTTAAGAGGCTACTATGGAACACTGGGTGTATCTTCCCCTGCAGTCAAGGCAGTTTCAATTGCATTGTGACTGGGTTGATGATCTTTACTATGGGGAATGATCCCATAAACTTTGGCCTCAGTTTCTTGCTAGGGAGTTTTAACCTCAAATATTTTGTGGAGAGGTAAACCTTCTCTCTCACCTGGAATGGCCATTGAGAACATCGATGTTTATCTGCCTGTTTCTTATAGGTTTGTGCCACTTTAGCCAGCACTTTTTTAACATTTTCCCATGTTGCTTTTAGCATTGACATCCAATCAGCCAAGCCGTGGAGTCAGATCTAATTTCCGGTTAATGAAGGCTGACCTTTACCCCGTGTCTCCCCTCACCTCAGTCTGTGCCATAAATCACATCCACTAACAAAGTGCTGCAGCAGGTTGTAAACTTTCACGCTTCACATGCCTTCTGTAAAAATCTGAGATCTGACCGTGGTCGAAGATATGCATGGAATTCTCCCTCCCTTTCTTTCAATGTCAACTTGATAGTAAGCATGGAAATGCTTTATAAGTTGATAGGGCACTATCTAACAAAATGAAATTCAATGATGAAAAAAGTAAGGTTCTACATGTAGGCAAAAAAATGAAATGTGCAGGTACAGTATATGTGGTACCTTGCTCAATAGTAGTAACTGTGAGAGGGATCTTGGCGTCCTAGTGGACAACCATTTAAATATGAGCCAGCAATGTGCAGCAGCTGCCCAAAAATCCAACACAGTTCTAGGCTGCATAAACAGAGGGATAGAATCAAGATGACGTGGTGTTAATACCACTTTATAATGCCTTGATAAGGCCATGCTTGCAATACTGCATCCAGTTTTGGTCGCCATGATGTAAAAAAGATGTGGAGACTCTAGAAAGAGTGCAGAGAAGAGCAACAAAGATGGTTAGGGGACTAGAGGCTAAAACATATGAAGAATGTTGCAGGAATTGGGTATATCTAGTTGAATGAAAAGAAGGACCAGGGGAGACATGATAGCAGTGTTCCAGTATCTTAGGCGCTGCCACAAAGAAGAGGGAGTAAAGCTATTCTCCAAAAGCACCTGAGGGCAGAACAAGAAGCAATGGGTGGAAACTAATCAAGGAGAGAAGCAACTTAGAACTGAGGAGATATTTCCTGACAGTTAGAACAATTAATTAGTGGAACAATTTGCCTCCAGAAGTTGTGAATGCTTCAACACTGGGAGTTTTAAAGAAGATGTTGGATAGCCATTTGTCTGAAATATATAGGATTTCCTGCCTAGGCAGGGGATTGGACTAGAAGACCTCCAAGGTCCCTTCCAACTCTATTATTCTATTCTTAAAGCACAAGAAGATTGAAGTTGGTGTCCCTACAAGAAATGAATGTAAGTCAATTCTGTCTTGTTCTATGCTTGCAATACAGTACAGTGGTACCTCGGATCACGAACTTAATTCGTGAAATGACTCTGGTCGCGATCCGATTTGGTTGTGATGCATGGCACAATTTCCCATAGGGTTCAATGTAAATCCGATTAATCCGTTCCGACCTTGTTTTTTGGTTGTGATGCGAGGCACAGTTTCCCATAGGGTTCAATGTAAAGCTGGTTAATCCGTTCTGACCTTGTTTTTAAAATGTCCGCGGCTCCGGTTCGTGAAGCGAAACGGAGGTCGTGAATCCGGGCATTTTTACAAACTTTTCTGGTCGTGATGCGAGGGCGGAGTTCGTGATGCGAGGCAGAGTTCGTGAAGTGAGGCGGAGTTCGTGCAGCGGAGCATTTTTTACGAACTTTTCCGTTCGTGCAGCGAAACGGTGTTCGTGAACCGGGGCACATTTTTTGGGAAATTTTTGGTCGTGAAGCGAATTGGACGTGATGAGAGGCGTTCGTGGTCCGAGGTACCACTGTATATATAGTGATTGCCCTGCACCCAATGGAGGCAGAAAATTAATGAATATGAGGGGGAAATGAGGCTTGTAACATGATCTATATAATAAATTGGTGTTCCACAACCAAGTTATAAGACATTTCAAATATCCTGAAAAACAGCTATTGAGACAATCAGGTTTCTAAAAGTGACTGGGAATCTTGAATTAAGATAATGAAATTGCTATTGCTTGATTTAGGGCACTTAGCTTTTCAGTCTATTTCAGTCTATAAAGGAATCAAAGGTCACAAAAACTCTAACAGGCGGGTCAGGAAAGGATTTACCTTTGCTTACAAAATTCATTTGCAATATGGGCTTTGTTTATTAGGGGAGTCAACATAGAAGCATGACTGTAGTATTCCAGAAACCGATATATTAGGTTACTTGATCAAAATGAACTAAGTCACTAACATGATACCCCCAATAATTTGAACTGCTATTGTTGTGAAAATCTAATGGAAATGTTAACAATATTGTTATTAGCCTGAATCAATCTATTGCAGGATGAAGGCATCTCCACTGAATTCTATAGACTGTAATCTGAACAGAAAAGGACCAAATTATTTGGGGTGGAGTCAGAAGACAGGTTTTGGAAGAAGCCATGGGACAAGGGCTTAAGATGCTGCAAACTGCTCCCTTCTAAATCCCCTTCCTTCCTTCCCAGTCATACAGGGTAGAAAAGAACTGTTTAAGAGATTAGAAAAAATTCAGAGGTGTGCTGTGCATGCTTTCACTACAGTTATTAGTGAAGAGGTAGATTCTTCAGTGGGACCGATTCTTCAAACTGATGACTGTAGCCTCATTCACCCCAGCTCATGCATCACACACAGGGTGCTAGTTCCATCTTCATCTAAGCTCATAGCTGATATGATTTCTCTTCTCCTTTCCCCCCCTAGATTGGACAGATTTGCACAGATTGACATTCAAATCCCATATTGTGGGATCTATTAAAGTTGTTTTTATTTATTGCATAGGGCTCCTGCCTAGGCAGGGGGTTGGACTAGAAGACCTCCAAGGTCCCTTCCAACTCTGCTATTGTATTGTATTACATTTTAAAACCACCTAGCTCCCTCACAGAGGGATTTATTAACAATAACTCCTGCAAAATTATTTGTACCCTGTTCTTTCTGTTTATATTCTACAACATTAGACTTCCTTCATTATTAAAGAAGAATGTTGCTTTTGAGTTAATATGATGATGTATTTTTAAATTGGTATTATGATGAAAGCAGATTTGGCCTGATGGGTAAGATACGCCACTTCCAAGAGTCTAACACTTTTTTCCCCTGAAGTTCTAATAATTATTATTCCAGTTATAATGCTGCTGTCATTCATGAGCAGCTCTCTTCTGTGTTGGAAATTATTAAAATGATCTTGTGTATGTTATGATTCATTTTGTTTGCATAGTCAACCAGATTCAACATGCAAAACAATGAGGAAAGTATGACTTTCCTACAGCTTATAAACCACTTTTGCTGCTCCACAGATTTTATTTTAAAGTCATTTTTTAAATAATCTGTGTGAGATGCATGCTTTCAGGAATATGGTGGATAAGATTTATAAATAACGCACACTCAGTGATTGCCTTTTGTATCAAACTAAATCTAGCCATATGCAAAATAAATATTTATGAAGATGAAAATCCTTTCTCTGCATTTTAAACTGTAGTAGAAAAATATTCAGAGTTTTCTTTCTTCCCTTTGATTGCCTTCTGCTTAAGATCCTCTCCATCCTTTGTCACTCATACTTGGCTTCCTCTTTCCCCAGCAGTTCTGGGTATAAAATAAGCACACTGGCATTTGAGACAGCTCTGTTCATGAGATACCAAAATTCGCATATAGCTTCTGGATTCCTTTCAGCGCTACTATTTTCAGTGTGGTTGGAGGACTGCATACATTTCACAAATCTGTGGCTGAATGAGCATACTTGGTAATGAGGGTCTTTTGTAAGGAATAGAGTGTAATAAGGAACTCTGTTGAAAGGAAACCAATTGGAGACAGAGGGTTTTCTAATTTGTGGAAGCTCCTGCCCTGTAATTTTAGGTAGAACCTATTCAAGAATTCGCTCAGCATAAAAAAGAGCTACTTAAGAGCAGCAGAAAGAAGTCATGAGATCAACTAGGATTTTTTTTAAGGGCAAGAAAAGCAAACCAGAGAAGGTTGGTGACTGAAATGCAGTGGTTCATCAGACATAGTAGCTGAATTCAGAACTTGGGTCCTCAGACTTAAGGTATCCCATGTGATTAAACAATACCTTTACATTTTATTTGTTGGAAAGCAGAAGAGGACTATTTCCTTCTTTTTAGGCTAGTGGGCTTCCCAAAAGCATTTTATTGGTTACCAGGTGACTCATTAGGATGGACCAGATGGGCCTATAGCCCGATTCCATAGCACTCTTTTTATGTTGCTTTCATTACAATGTCTTGAGACTGGTTGAAGGAAACTTGAGGGTGTTTAATTATTTGCTCACCTCACTATTTTCCATTCTTAGATGCTTTATGGCATGCATCTAACTATTTTAGAGACTATTTGTAATAAAATGAAAGAAAATGTATGTACTTTTCTCTGCCCTTTACCTTGGACAATCATCCCAATAAAAAGATATACTCATTCTTTGTTGGCATTACATCTCTATGAACAGCTTCCCTTCCTCCCCAACCCCCAATTTATCTGTTTAAAATCTGTCATATATATTTAAGAGTATGGAACCCATTTCTGCTACAAATTTCATTATAATCTGTCCAAAAGCAGAATTATGGCCACTCCATTTCAATCCAGCTTCAGGCCTGATTTTGGAACAGAAATAGCATGGGTTGCTTTGATTAACAATGTATGAAGTACAGAAAGAGAGAGTCTGTCCCCATTGGTTCCGCTGGACCTCTCAGAAGTTATGATATCATCAGCCAAAGGTTGGATATAGTACAATAGTATTTCCGCGAGCGGAGCTGCAGGACTTTTGTTTGATCTAGTCCAAGATCTTTTCTTATCTTGATTGGAATCATACAGTGGAAAATGCTCTATTTTCCTCCATGTTATGAGTGAAAATTGATTAGGACAACCTGACAGTCACATTCAAAATCCCATTTTACAGGAGGAGTAAAATTCTAATCATCCAAGGAGTGTTCTTGTCAGCTAAGTTCCCTAAAATCTATGGAACATTGCTTTTAGGCGAATCTTGTTCTCTGCCTACACATTACTTCATTCATATTCAGGGCTTCCCTCTCTTTCAATCTTTTTTTGGCACCTGATCTAATGTTTTTTTGGCTCCTTTAATTGCCTTATTTTCTGTCTTTCCATTCAGTCTCCTCCATTCAGTCGGTGATGCTCTGACCTTCAGTGTTTCCCTACAAAATATATAGCGATGCCACCCAAGCTTTCTCCCCTTCATTTCTATTTTACCTTGAGGCAGAGGTAACTATGCATATCTAATGCATTTGGAGCTGAGGTTTCTGCATAGTTTACACCTGCAGCTCTATAATACAATGACATTATATTTTATAAACAGAGAAGAGACAATTTTATGGGTTCAGTTTAGTTGATATTCCTGGGAAGTCTATTCTAACTATGAAATTTACTCTCCTAGGTAGAATCCTAAGGTATTTACTGTTTCTTCACAATATTTTAACTGATCACTTAAGACTTGTGAGAAAACAACTGTGCATTACCGTCATGGCCCACAGAATAAAGCAAATTGCCAATATCTCAATGGACTCCAAAATGATTTTTTTCTCCAATAAAACATACTAAATGTAACACATTTTGGTACTCATCTTCTGTCTAGCCAGTACTGATCCTCAGAAGAAGCTAAGAGTAGTATATTTCCTAGTGAATCCTCAGGTGAAGTGTTACCTATTTGTAAGTTTCCAGAGAAGCAGCTATATTAGCCTTTTGTAACGAATCAATAAACTTGTATGATTTTACAGATTATTAGTGCATCAACTTTGTTTGTATTATGCCTACTTTTCTAACAGCATGGAATATAATCCAGAAAAGAGAAAAGGGAAAGGATGGGGAGATACAGAATTGCTTTAAAAGGAGCCAGATATAACCCAACATTCAGGCATCACATACAGATATGTAGATATTTCTATGCTGTGTAGCTAGTTAATATATGTATTCTCCTATTTTAAATGTCAAGGCTATCATGTTTAGAGTTACCAGACTTAGGTTGCAAATCTCTGGATGACTACAAGATGACAGATAGACCTGAATAGAAGCAGATATTAGAAACTGGAAAATTTACAGTATATCATATTTGAAGCTTCTTAAGGTAGCCTAACATTGGTACTGAGATATAAATATGATACAGACAAGCCCATTAGCATTTCAGCAAATGAGGAAAGCCCCCAAGACTGCAAAGGGCTGCTGCTTCTCCAATCTTGCATGTGCTATCTTAAGCCACTTGTTCCTGGTTTCAGTCACCTGCCCTTTCTGTTTCCAAAGCCTATGTTGTTAAGGGGAATATCGAGCTTTTCCCCCTTTTGATGCCATCATGCAATGAAATCCTAGTGGACAACCATTTAAATATGAGCCAGCGGTGTGCAGCAGCTGCCAAAAAATCCAACATAGTTCTAGGCTGTATAAATAGAGGGAGAGAATCAAGATCACGAGAAGTGTTAATAACACTTTATAATGCCTTGGTAAGGCCACACTTGGAATACAGCATCCAGTTTTGGTCGCCAAGATGTAGAAAAGGTGTGGAGACTCTAGAAAGAGTGCAGAGAAGAGCAACAAAAATGATTAGGGGACTGGAGGCTAAAACATATGAGGAACAGTTGCAGGAACTGGGTATGTCTAGTTTAGTGAAAAGAAGGGTTAGGGGAGACATGATAGCAGTGCTCCAATATCTCAGGGGCTGCCACAAAGAAGAGGGAGTCAAGCTATTCTCCAAAGCACCTGAGGGTAGAACAGGAAGCAATGGGTGGAAACTAATCAAGGAGAGAAGTAACTTAGAACTGAGGAGAAATTTCCTGACAGTTAGGACAATTAATCAGAGGAACAGCTTGCCTCCAGAAGTTGTGAATGCCCCAACACTGGAAGACTTTAAGAAGATGTTGAATAGCCATTTGTCTGAAATGGTATAGGGCAGTGATGGTGAACCTATGGCATGTGTGCCACAGGTGGTACGCAGAGCCATTTGTCAGGGCACGTGAGGCGATGCCCTGTCAGCTGGCCAGCGTGCATGTGCACGCTGGCCAGCTGAATTTTTTCATGCTTTTTTCACCCTATGAAGCCTTTGGAGCCTGGGGAGGGTGAAAAGAAACCCCCCCTCGCCTCCCAAAGGCCCTCCAGAGGCTTCATGAACTTCCCTGAAGTCTCCGGAGCGATCAAAATGACGTTGCAAGAAATCAGAGGTCACTTCCGGTTTCAGTGGCGCGTCATTTTGAACACTCTGGAGGCTTCAGGGAAGCCTCCTGAAGGTTGCTGAAGCCTCCAGAGGGTCTCCGGAGGGCCTGGGAAGCCTCTGGAGCGCTCAAAATGATGCACCACCAAAACCAGAAGTGACTTCCGATTTGCTTGCAGCGTCATTTTGAGTGCTCCGGAGGCTTCAGCAACCTTCAGGAGGCTTCCCTTAAGCCTCTGAACCACTCAAAATGATGCTGCAAGCAAATCGGAGGTCACTTCCGGTTTCGGCGGCACATCATTTTGAGTGCTTCAGAGGCTTCCCAATCCCTCCGGAGGCCCTTCAGAGGCTTCAGCAACCTTCAGGGGGTTTCCCTGAAGCTTCCGGAGCACTCAAAATGATGCGCCGCCGAAACTGGAAGTGACCTCCAATTGCTTGCAGCGTCATTTTGAGTGCTCCTGAGGCTTCACGGAAGTTCATAAAGCCTCTGGAGGGCCTGGGAGGGGGAGGGAGCTGCTTTTTACCCTCCCC
This sequence comes from Rhabdophis nuchalis, assembly GCA_039707465.1. NCBI lineage: Eukaryota > Metazoa > Chordata > Lepidosauria > Squamata > Natricidae > Rhabdophis > Rhabdophis nuchalis. The sequence goes on along the minus strand of CM077644.1, from coordinate 136,987,911 downwards.
AGGCTCCTATAAAGCCTCTGGAGCCTGGGGAGGGCGAAAAGAGCAGGTAAATAGTGGGGGGGGGGATCTGTAGTGCGCGCATGCACACTGGGGGGGTCGTGCATTGCATTATGGGTGCGGCACGCCCGCACACGACCCCCCCCGCGTGCTCCCCCCCTTATGGCACACGAGCCTAAAAAGGTTCGCCATCACTGGAATAGGCTTTCCTGCCTAGGCAGGGTGTTGGACTAGAAGACCTCCAAGGTCCCTTCCAACTCTGCTATTGTATTGTATTGTATAACTGCCACAAACAGTAGTAAACAGGAATATGATATCCTGCAATCCTCCATCAGCCATCTCAAATAGTGGGTTCAGGCAAAGTGAAAGAGAAGACTGTGTTTTAATAGTGCACTTTCCACCAATCCAAATGTTCTCAAAGATTATTTCCACGAGAAAAAGGAACAACCTTCCCTAACGGCAGAAACCCACCTCTGGGATGGAGGCCAATAGATGGCAAAGTCAACTGAATCATTGAATGTGTAGGAGCCCAAGATCCCATAGGATAAACAACAAATCCACACTAGCTTTAGCAGAAAGTGATGTCCCAACAATCAATGATAAAGGGTTGGTTTGGCTGCAGAAATAATTGCTGTTGGGTGGGTGTAGCTAGGGAACCAAAGGTTCACCCATTTTTGCATTAAATGGGACATGTTTTTAAACACCTGATTGTACCTACCATTTTGACACTATCGACCACTTCTGGCAAATGCCCCTGCTTTTATTTTTCATTTCAGAGATATCCACCAAGCTAAGAGTGACTAGATGTCTGACTTTCACAGCCCATTAGAGGAGACCAACCCCATAAATATTTTATATTTACTAACAAAGAAATAGTAAATAGATCTATTTCAAGCTATTTAGCTCTCATCAGCTAGCAATACCCTTCTGAGATTCAAACCTGGGATACTTACATATTAGAGAGATGTATTAACCTCTAACCCACGGAGTCTCCTCACTTTGTCAGCTGTAGCAGGGGAGAGATTAAGTGTTTTTTTCCAGTGAGATCAGTCTATTAGGACAACCTGGTTTACCCAAATATGGGCCAGAACATACTGCTTCTGCTTTTGCCTTTCAGCCCCAAACCAGGAGCCTTCACAGGCAGTCGTTTTTGCCACAGATTATTTTTTATTATTAAATTCATTTTATGTATTTATGATTATTAAATTCATTAAATTGATATTTAATTAGATTATTAAAAATAAATTCAACACAAAAATAGTTTGTCGCAAAAGTGGCTGCCCACGAAGGCTCCTGGATTGGGGCTGAAAGGCAAAAGTGGAAGCAGTTTGCTCCATCCCATATTTGGGTAGACCAGGTTGCCCTGGTAGACTAGTCTCACTGGAAAAAAACACTTAACCCCATAAAGAGTTTCAGGCTAGATTGCAAGTACACCATGTCAATTAGAATCCACATGAGCTTTCCTTCATTTTGAGTTTAGGGACCACTCCCACACAGGAAAATAAATAAAAGTGATTGTTAATTGTACAGCAGACTGATGATTAGATATAAAGGAGCTTACCTGTGGGTAAGGCAGGCATTGATGATGGGGAGAAATACTTAACAGGGGAAAGGGAGAAGCCATATTGCTTCCAACCCTCCCTCAGTGGCTCTAATGAAGGTTGTGCTTTTGTGCTGCCAACAGTTGTAGGAAACCAGCACTCTGCATGAGGACTGCTGAGAAAGGAGAAAGCAAGAAGGCTTCCCTCTGGGAATTTGATTAAGATTATTGGTTTCAGCAAAGATAGCCTGAAACCAGTAATCGGCACTATGAGGAAGCCATCCAGATTACTGAATGAAGGGTCTGGTTCAAAAGTAGTGTCTTTATAAAAGGATTGAGAGACTTTGCACCTTATCTTGACACCTTCCTATTTACGTAGTGTCATCTAGGTAATTTTTCACAGATTTCACCAGGCAGAGAATTCAGTGACAGAAGAAATGATTCCAACGCTCTCCCTATTCTTTTCCTTTTATTCTCAAATAATGATATTGGGAGATTTTGACAGCCATCTGCAGGCTTCCTCAGGAGGGGGTGGTGCAAGGGATCAAATTCTGCAAGTGTTAAAGTTCAGCCTTTCCATTTTAACATCCTAAAACATGTCTGGTTATCCTAGGACAAGGCTGTCAAACTCGTAACCTGCAGGTTGGATGTGTCACATGCTGGCCACGCCCATGCCTGGTTTAGCAAAGGAGGAAAAGTTGCAACATGTCACGTGACGCCGCCATGAGTTTGACACCCCTGTCCTAGGGTCAGGATCTAAAAAAATATCTTGACATACTTGAACAATGGGCCCTATCCAACAAAATGAAATTTAATGAGGAGAAAAGCAAGGCTTTACACTTAGGCAGGAAAAGCCAAAGGTACAAGTACAGATTAGGTGAAACCTGCCTCAAAAACAGAAACTGTGAGGGGGACCTTGGAGTCTTAGTTGACGATCACTTAAATTTGAGTCACCAGTTTGCAACAGCAGCCAAAAAAATCTAATACAAAACTTGGTTGTATAAACAGAGGTATAGAATCAAAATCACCTGAAGTATTAGAACTGCTTTATAAAGCTTTAGTAGGACCACATCTGGAATACCACATCAAGGTTTGGTCACCACATTACAAAAAAAAGATGTTGAGACTTTGATAAAGGTGCAAAGAAGAGCAACTAACATGATTAAAGGCCTGGAGTTACGTGTGAAGAACAGTTGGAGGATTTGGCTAGTCTAGAGAAAAGAAAGACTAGGGGGGACATGATAGCAGTATTCCAGTATCTGAGAGGCTGCCACAAAGAGGAGGGAGTCACTGGAGGGCAGGACAAGAAAAAATGGCTGGAAACAAATCAAGGAGAGAAGCAACCTGGAATTAAGGAGGAACTTCCTAATAGCAAAGACAAAACCAATGGAGCAGCTTGCCTTTAGACCTTGTGGGTGCTTCATCACTGAGATTTTTAAGAAGAGACTGGTCAGTCACCTGTCTGAAATGGGTGTCAAACTCACAGACAGGGGCAGCAAACACACGGCGTCACGTAGTCACATGATGTATCACAACTTTTTTCCCCATCACTAAAATGGGGGTGGGCATGGTCAGCGCAGGACGCATCCAGCCCAAGGGCCACGACTTTGACACCCCAGGTATAGGATTTCCTGCTCTGAAAAAAAAATGATGGCGATTGGCCATTCACAGGTCAACTTGCAAAATGTACCAATTCCATTGACAATTATCCCTTCCTATTAATCCCTGTAAAGAGAAAGGATATTCTGTTATATCCTGTTATACAAATAAAAGATGAAGCAGTTACTGAGTCCAAAATTTCAAGCATCCCTAGTGAACTCCTAGAAAAGGAAATTTAAGTTAATTTATGTATTGGAAATTTAATTCAGTTCTATGAGAAACTAAAACGGGTTACAGCTGTTTATCATTGTCTTGCCCTTGGCAATGGGAGATATGAACGTGTGTGTGTGTGTGTGTGCGTGTGTATGACTATGCATGTGTGTGTCCATGTCCTAGTGGGGAGGGGGGTGAGGGTCTTTTGTATGCCTCTGATTTATTATAAGTTGAACAATGTTTTAAATTTTGATCAAAATCTGCTCAATGTATATGCATCCATTTATTACACACAGTACTCTAAAGTGTATAAAGGGATTACAATACTGGCAATTTTGCATTCTTTTCCTAATGATTGCTAGCACAGAATTTGCTTTTCTTGTAGCATGCTGAGATATTATTTCCATCACCATTCAAAGATCCTTTTCTGTTCAGTCAGTGCTATTTGAGATCTCACCGGGTTATATGTTCAGTTCACAATTCTGCCGTAAGCTGTTTTGCTTCACACCTGTCTATGCCACTTCCTCATTTGGAAAAATCCTGTTAAAAATGTTTACTGTCTCTTATAATAGACAGTCTCTTTATTGCAGGCAAAATCAACATCATATATAGAGAAAAGTTGCCCGTTGCACTGCACATAAATTATCCAGGATTTTGCTCCAAGGTTTAAATCCTATTTAGGTAGTCTTGGACTTGCAATCCTAATTGAAACCGTATTTTCGGTTCTAAGTTATTATGGCCATAAGTTGAGACATCCATGTGACTGTACCCAATTTTATGACATTTTTGTGGTGGTCATTAAGCAACATCATGATTATAAGTGCAACCCCATTCTTCTGAATGGACATTTCCCCCCCCAGAAATCAGCAAAAAATGTCACAAATCACAGTCACCTGATCTTGGTATGCTGCAACAGGTCATAAAGGCTAAGCACCCAAAATGCAGTCATGTGACCTGGGTGTAACACAACATTTTATGATGGCCAGAAGTGTTGCATGGGCCGTAAAGCATCTGTTCCAGGCCTGGCATAATTTTGAATGATCATTAAGGGACTTAGTGTCAATTGAAGGCTACCTGTAATTTTTCGTCCTACCTTTCTGAGTGAACAGAAACCTGATTGTGCCTTGGAAGGCACATGACCAAGTTGACCCAGCCTAGAAATTATTGGTTTCTGTCTTTTTTTTACAACAGATATATAATTGTATGCCTTGCAAATGGTTTACTCTGTAATGCTATGTTGAGATTTAAATGATCTGAAAGCACTCTGAAAATAATTTTAATGCCGATTCAAAATGAGACAAGCCACAAGTCAAGAATTTTTCTAATCACCATGAGAACAACAACAAGATGAAATGAGAGACTTAAACATATTTTGCTTTCCACTCCTGCTTGCTAATTTTTCCTTCCTCTTTTTCTATTTTTCTATTGAGTAAGTCCAACAAATTAGGAAACAAGTATTGTATGGGAAGACATTGCAACACTGGCTGCAAACAATGATAAGCATTTCCCGAGATAGGTTTCCATCTCAGAAATCACTTCTGTTTAAGCACCAACAAAACCTGGAAAAAAATGTCTGGAATTCAGTGGATGGAAATTGTTTACTGTTTTTCTCTACGCGTTAGAGCTATTGTTTAAAATATGAGTGCTTTTGCAAATCAGCTGACTTAACATATTGAGCTGTTTTTGGATTTACTGAAGCCGCTTGTATATGTAACAAATTTCAAGAAAGTACTTTGAACATGGTTCTATTCTTTGCAGACATGTCTTAGAATCATCTTCCATATTCATATGCTTTAATGTGCTTGATTTATTACGGAGATCTTTTTATGGATTTAATGACAACAATAATTATTGGCCAGTGGTTCCTTTTGCAATTTCCCTGTTACTAATGAATTATTTAAATTAAAGCATATCCATATAAACAAATGTATACATTATATATACTTGCAAAGATGTTTTAGGGGACTTCATTTTTCCAGTGATTTCATTGAGTCTCATTGTCATGTTGCATTATTCATGGAGAACCTTGCAAATTGCTTCTCATTTCTATAGTACTTATAAATCATAGGACCATTTTCCTTGGGAAGATTTCAGCGGTAAACTTCACAGCTTGTTTTCAAATGAAAATTGTGTTCACTTTCTGTGATTTGTTTGCCATTCAAAATTGTAAGTCATTCCTACATTGCCATTTATAGAGACAGAAACTAAGGATAAATTGGCACCCCATGCATATTATACTGCCTCTGGCACCCTTCCTGTTTGTTTCCTCTTTGTGTGTAGCTAGGGACAGACAACCAGGGAAAAGCTATCTACACTCTTGGTGAGTTCCCAGAAGCATCTGCCTGGTCCCTGCTGGAGGCATCGCACCAAACTGATCATAAAAGATAAAAGCAAAACTCCTTCAAATTAAGCTTCACTCCTGGTTATGATTACACTGTATGGTTACATCCATTTCAATATATTAAAAAAAAATAGCAATAGAGAAGTAGTTTGTCATTGCTTTCTTCCAGATTTTATTTTTCTAGTTTGAGCCTTGGTTATCTTCCATCCAGATAAGCTTACCTATTTCTGGAGCAAAGGGAACCAATTTGGAAAGTAATAACAATAATGATTGTAATAAAGATAAGTTAGTGTTCTAATGTGTGATCATTAATGATAGCAACTCCCTCCCCCCGAACGCATCAAAGAGAGATAAATCCAAAGTAAATTCTGGATTCTGCCCCTAGTTATAATAACATTTTCAGAATGTTGCTTTGTTTTTTTCTTTTGTTCAATGAATTCAAACTGAAAACCTGATTTAACACAGCCAGAAGGGTGTTTATTTTTGCCAGATTCTCCTCTTCAGAGAATGTCTGCCATTTGCTTCCCCTGACAAAACATCAGTGTCATTCTGTACTACCAGAAAGCTATCAACTTTACAAATGGTTGTCTGACAAAAGATGAAGTAATACAGAAGAAAGAGAGAGAGATTGTGTTAAGGTTTTATCAAATAATTAAAAGCACTAAAATTGCTCATTCCGGTGAGTAATGAAGAACAATCAAATCTTGATTAAACTGTTTACTGTCTTCATAAGGAATTACCCACGACAGCCATAATTAAAATGCCCCCTTCCAGAATTTTGGGGGGAGGTGATAGAGTTTGTCCCCTTTTAGCAAAGATAAGGAACTAGAAGAAAAAGCAGAAAAAAATACTTTGTGGGTTCAACCAATCAAGTACAGATATAGTTGTTTAATTTACTCAAGAATTCCCCAAATTATGGCTAGCAGGAGAGGTGAGCAGCTGTTCATGAAAAAGAAATGCCCACTTACGAAGCATTGCGGGTATTCCTTATTCCTTCCTGCCTTGGCTGATGGCAGCAGGAGGCTGTCACGGGTGGTTTCAATGCCCCTCCCATCCAGAGATGCTGCAGATGGCATCCTGCCTTCCACCACGATGCCCCCCCCCCCCCCCCAGGAGAATCTGCCTGCTGGGCCTTTCTCCCATAAGATTAAGTTTCTGGGAACTTTGCTTATCCTGAAAGCAGTGTTTCTCAACCTTTGCAACTATAAGAAATCTAAACTTTAACTCCCAGAATTCCCCACCCAGTCATACTGGCTGGGGAATTCTGGGTGTTGAAATGCAGACTTCTTAAAGTTGCAAAGATTGAGAAACATTGGAATAAAGGCTTGCATTTACTAAAGTATATACATATCTACTGTTTACTCTGTGGTTGGTAGCAGAATATTTTTAGTTTCATTCCTCAAAGTTCAGAATTAAAGTTCTAGTATTGACCATATTGTAGGATCATCCTGTGTGATGTAATGTGATTACAATTTCATTGTAATTTTAGTGCAATGACAATAAAGATTATTATTATTATTATTATTAGGAGGAGGATTTTGATGAACTTTCCATGCCAGTCCATGTTTCCTACATTCAAAGGGTTGAAAATGTCCATCTGGCCAGATTAATCCTTTGTCCAGTGAAAACAATTCAAATTAAAACTTCCAGACAAATTGTTTCCAGGCTCTACTTGAATTTATCATTTGCAAGGAGCCCATCCCCTTTCTGATTAATTGATCCCCTGTCAGATTGCTCTTATTAGATTTTTTCTAACATTCAGGAGGAAATTTCCTTCCTGTCTCCTAAATCCATGTATTCATGTCTTATATTTCGGAGGATGAAACTTGGCCATGTAATAACTTCTCAGGTACTTGAAATCCATCATCCTATTCTCCTTAGTCCTATTGTCCCATAATCTGTTTTTTGACTTCTGCTCTAAAGGCAAAAAGTCTCTGGGTTTTTTTAAAATCTTTTTTCATAGGGCAGTTTCTAGTTTTCCTATCACCACTATTTTCATTCACTGAACCTGTTCTACTTAGCTTGAATCCTTTGTAAATCCTTTGTAAAATGTGGTGCCAGACTACCTAAATTAGGATTTGATCAAATAGAATAAAATGAAACCCATCTTCCTTTGATTTAGAAACCATACTTCTGATGATAAGGCCTGGAACCAGTGGTGGGTTCCGCATCCCATTCCAACTGGTATGGTTGGAACGGGCCCGGCGGTGCCCACATGGACATGTGCAGCGCATGCACACATGTGCATAGCACACGCATCTTAGTGCCTCCATGAGCCTCTGTGATGTTCCAGCTGCTCAGCAGAGTGTCGCGCAAGGCGCTGTATGTGCCATGCGCCTGTGCATGCGTGTAAGCGCCGAAGACATAAACGACCGGTAAAGAGCTTGGCCAGGCGGGCGGGCGGGCTCTCCAGAGCACCGTACCAGAACGGTATCCGATGCTCCAGGCAGGCTCTGGTACGCTGATACTGGGGTGTACTACCTGCAACCCACCACTGCCTGGAACTAAAATATAAAATACCCATTGAGACATATTTTAAATGCAATAACATGGCCAGACCACCCATGAGTCAGACAGACCTCACAGTTTCCATTCACCTCTGCTACCCTTGGGTTCAGTACCTGTCATGAGTGTGGGACCATCTTCTGCATCAGGAACAAATCCCCCTTGGGACTAAAAAAACCTGGTTACTACAGATAGGATGAATTTAGGGGCTGACATGGTGTTCATTGAGACAGCAGGTAACATATGGCAGTAGATGGGCACTGAAGAAGCAGAAAGCATTTTGCTGTAATAATCTTTCATTGGCTTTAGGCTCTGCGTAGAACTAACATTCTTGGGAGGGGTTTCTTGCTTCTAGTACAGAACAGAAGACCACCAGGCAGGACTCTTTTCTTTCCCATGTAGCATATTCTAGTCCAGGGCTGTCAAACTCTCAGCCCACAGACTGGATGCATCATGTATTGGCCACAACCACCCCTGGTTTAGTGAAGGGGGGAAAGTTGTGATATACCACATGATGATAATGTGAAGACGTGAGTTTGACACCCCTACTCTAGTCTCTATTGATCCTCGTCTAGTAGTTCCCTCCATATTTGATTAATAAAGTGTACATAAGAATATTTTTCAACACCATAAAGGTGTTTTTGAGCTTTCTTCTTTTTTCTTCATTCAGGATACTTTAATATGGCAATCAAACCCCCAAAATGCAATGAGAATTAGATCAAGTATGGAATCATTTTTATCGCAGAAGTGGCATCCAGCATTTTCTGTACATGTCTAAAAATGATGCTAAGTGGTGCTGCTGACTTGAATAACATTTGAGGGGGGGGAAATCATTAAAACTTTATTTAAAAATCAGTATTTTGCTGCAAAACCCAATTGCAAACTCATTAGCATGGACAGTAGAAGAAATATGGAATCTGGAAATACTGTGAAGGCTCAAGGTTGAACTGTGGAGTACTTGATGTTCTCTGAGGTTGGCTGCTTGCAACTAGGAAAACTGATGGTGAAGCTCAAAGAGCACCACAAAGGGTCTTCCAATTGCAAAGTGAAGAAAACAATATAACTTTGAAAATAAAAAGTTATGGGTTGCAGTATTGGTCAAACTTTGTTTGGAGAGGAAAGTGAGATGACACTCTGGAAAATTTCCATATCTAATCTTAACCAGGCTGATAATTTAGCTGAGAACATCAAAATTCAAGTTTTAGAAATGATCATCATTTTTTTTTTGCTGTATATAATAAAATGTGTGAGGAATGAAATTATGCTGAGTTATCAATATGCAATATGTTGCTTAAGATAACGTGGAATAATTAATGCTGTTGTTCATGTGTAGGAGATCGCCATATAAGCTAATTACATATTTGGAATTGTATCGAAACTTCTCCAAACTAATTAAATGAATTGGAAGGAACTGATTGGACTTTTGGAAGAATTGGCTGTACTGATGGCATTCTAGCAATGCTGAAATTTATTTATTTATTCATCAAATTTATATAGCTACCTATCTCACTGAAAGGGATTCTTGCTAGTACACAATACTCAGACAAAATCAAGGCTGCTAATGTATATTTATTTTAGCTAAATATTTTTATTTAGTTTTTATTGTTTTTATTTCTTTAAAATGTATTTATTCTTTTAATTATAGTGTATGTCTGCGTGTGTGTGTGAGAGAGAGAGACAGAGCTGCCAGAATCATTGATTGAGGTGGGCAGCTATATATATTAAATAAATAAATAATATAAAAATGTAAAACATGGAAAATCCTTATGAATGAATAACACAAAAGTGAAAGATACAAACCATAAGAGGGAGAATAAAAATGGTCACAAACATTGCTGTGGTTGTGATTATATCCTGTTTGTACATCTTTTTTTGCACTCTGCTACCCAGAGAACATAGAATCATGCATGGATGGATTCATGATGCAACAAGTGCTTTTATTTTTAAGTCACTTGTGTCTCAGAACTTGACCTTGATTAGAGCTGACAGGAAGTGACTGGCTCAAGGTCACCCAGCTGGGTGGATGACTGAGGAAGGACCAGAACCTGAGTCCCCCTTTTAGTTCAGTATTTTAACCACAATGCTATAGTGGCTCTCCATAGATTGCAGCAATGCTAAGGATATAATTAGGAATATGGGCCATCATTTTATTTGCAACATACATTGTGCAAGCACTGGTTTTTAGAACTCTGGCTAGTGGTCAACAGTAAGACTTCAATCTAGTTGTTAAGTTTTAATAATAAAAACTAATTTACATGGTTTAACTCATTAAACAACATTTATTTTGTTTAATTATTTCATGTCATTTGCTTTATTTTGTGAAGATTGCCCATGCTTTGTGATCACAAAATTCTTCTATTTTACATGGATACTCAACATTTCTCAGAGAAAAAGAAGACTAGGAGCTAGGAAATATTATCCTAGTTTGTAAATAGCATAGAAAAGACCAAGTGTTTGAAAGTTTATTAACTGTTATAATTTAACTATCTCCCCATATAGCTCAAATCAAGTAAGTCGTTTCTGTGTGACCTTATCCTATTTTAATAAAGTTATCTTTGCAAAATTCTTTTTCTGTATCACAAAGCAGTGCTCCCCTTCTTATCTTGTTGAATTATTTAGCTCTTGGGCCAGAATATCGATCTACTGGAAGTCTTGGCCCATTGTCTGGAGGCTGTAAAGATCTATATGGCAAGAAACAACTGAAATTAAATCCTAACAAGCCTATTTGTCCAGAAAATACCAGGAACTCACTGTGCTTCAGTGATTCCCTTCTGGATATGTTAGCACTTTCCTTGAAGAAGCTGTTCTCCAGCTTGGAGTTTTGCCTAGACTTACAAGCCACTGCTTGATAGACAGGTAGAGGACATGGCTAAATAAACTTTTGCCCAATCTCACTTTGTGAACCAGTTGCAACCTTTTTTGGAGAAGGATACTCTGGCTATAGTAATTTCTATCCTTGTCTCCTCTACTCATGCCAGAATGGGACAACTCACCATAGGCAACTTGCTGCAGGCAACTTGCCGCAGGACAATGCACCATGGCCAACTTGTCATGGCACAACTCGCTAAGGGACAATTCAACAATTCAATGTAATTACTTAAAATAATTTTAAAAATATTTTATTTTTTTATCATTTACATGTCCTTTTGGTGCCCCACCACCTTTAGCATCCTTTCTTTAATGATTCTATTCCACCAATTCTTCTATATTAGTATAATTCTTGTCCCGTGGCAACTTGTCCTGTGGCAAGTTAATTATGGCGAGTGGGCCCTGGTGAATTGTTCTAGACAGCCTCTGGAGTCTACTTTGAAGCTGCTAGTGGTATAAAATGTACCAGCCTGCATGTTTATTCAGTTAGAACCAGTACCTACATAGAAAGCAGTAGATGTTCTTAGGTGCAATCCAAGGTGTTAATTATTGATCTGCAGACTCCGAAGTGTTTTTGAACGCATGTATCTTTAGGATTGTTTACCTCACTGGATTCTATGAATCTGGTAGACTAATCCAGGTGGCCATGTTCTGGGTTCCTTACTCAGGGGAGGTTTGCATGTGAGAGAGAAATGTGTGTTCTTATATAATAGCATCTGTCTTTTGGAGTAGTATTCCATCAGAGACTTGGATGTAGTCTTCACTCCTGAATTTCAGAAAGGTTTTGCAAAGAGAGCTCTTCCAATGGAGCTACTGGATTTGGAAATTGATATCTAGTCTCAGAAATTTATATTTTATTGTCTTGTTGCTGTATGATTTCATTTATTTAATTGATTTATTGAGGTGCAGTACATTTTGATTTCAACTGTGCACTACCATGAGTCCTTGGAAAATATGGAGGCATAAAACATAGTATATAAACAAACAAATAAATAAATATTTACTGTGAAAAATGCAGAGTGAAATATTTTTCTTTATAAATTTACTGCTTTGATTTGTTTTAGTTGCGATATTTCATTCCTTTTGAACTTTCAAATAAATTATTGGAAGAGGCAAATTTGAAGGAGAAATGAGATGTTTGTGTTCATCAAAAAGAGGCATGGGTTGAAAATGAAAAGTTGACAAGCTTTACTTTAAAGCAAGGTGCAACTGAAATGCCAACTGCACCCACGGAAACAAAATTCCTGCTGCTTTGATGGACAGTACTGTTCTTCCCACTTGGTTCCTCCCACTTTCTTTAAAGACAATAACAAGCAGTTTACTATTTCTATTGCCATGCCACAGCTGAAGGTGGTTATAAGATTTGTATAGTGCTACAGGGAGATTTTGTAGAGCTGGAGAGAGATTTCAAGAAACTAATTGATGCAATCAATTTTAAGTGAGAAATAACAAGGCACACACCATAAATATTTAATGGAGAGAAAAATGTATTTTAAGGCTTTTTTAAAATAGCAAATAAAGGAATTTACTGTTGAAATTATCCTCATAAGAATTCAACATGAAATAAATTTCTTTTAATTTATTAAATATGAAGTTGAGAAAGAGGGAGGGAAGGAAGGAAAGAGGGAAAAATGGAAAGAAGGAAGGAAGGTTGCAATCCCTCCTCTCCTATGTCCTGTTAGGTTCTGCTTCTACTTGTTAACTAAAAAAACTCAGCAATAAATATCAGAAAAGAAGTGGACTAAAGCCCTTGAAGCACCAGAAAGCATTTCTACTTTGCAGGAGTAATTTGAAAGAAAGATGATAAGGAGTCTGGAGGCTAAATCCTATGAAGAACGGCTAAAGAAACTTAGTGTTAGCGATAAAAGAGAATAATTGTAGCTCAGGGTTGAATTGGGTGTGTTTAACGTAATGAAAAGAAGGACTAAGGGTAACATGCAGTACTTGAAGGGCTGCCCAGGGAAGAGGGGGGCAATTTATTCTTCATAGCACCTGAGGGTAGGACAAGATGTAATGGGTGGAAGCTCATCAGAGGGAGACCCAACCTAGAAATGAGGAGGAATTTCCTGACAGTGGGAACAATTAAGCAGTGGAATAGCTTGCCTTCCAGTTGAGTATGCTCCGCTGCTACAGGTTTTTAAGACGAGATTGGACAAACATTTGTTTGCAATGGTGTGAGAGATCATGGCTTGGGAAGAGGGTTGAACTAGAAGACCCCCAAGATTCCTTCCAACCCTATGATTCCATGAAAGAGTATGATCATTTTAAAAAATGTAATCAATGTAATACTGTACCAATTTTAGTAGTTTTAATTTTGTTAATGCAAAAGTCATATTTCACTGGTTCTGTTTTACAGGAGAAATAGAAAGTTTTATTGCTACTTTAAAAAAAAATTCTTGGAATTTGGTTCAGTCTCTACCAGGGGAAATGATCTTTTTGCCACAGATGTTAAGCAAATCACTGCAACTGTTAAGTGAATCATGCAGTCATTCAGTGAATCTGGCTTCACCCATTCATATGCTTGTTGGATGCCTGCTTGGAAGATTGCAAGAACCCAAGATAATGCAACCATCATAAATACATGCCAGTTGCCAAGTCCCTGATTTTTTATCACATGACCATGGGGATGCTGCAATGGTCATGGGTGTGAAAATTGTCATAAGTCACTTATCCTGCTGTTGAAATTTCAAATGGTCATTAAATGAAGGGTTATAAGTTGAACACTACCTTTATAAGTAGATGGAGGAAAACTGTGAAGCAACTTTGTACTGCTCCTGATAATTTTATGAAGTAGGCAATGAATATGGGATCCGAACACCATCTTTGTCACAAGGAAACCTCTCCTTCATCTTCCAGGCTGTGGAAGGAAAGAAATAGTTAAGGAAGAGTAGTTAGTGCTACAAATATAGAAATGAGAACAAAAAAATTATAGATTCAGTAAGATAGATATAGTTGTAAACTTATAGTAATAGGAGCACAGATAGAATAGAAAAACATAGAATTAGCACTAGGTTTAGAGGTAAGAAATAGGAGCTCAATTTTGTAGAATAAAAAAAATGTTTGTTGAAAAAACAAATATTGTCATTATCTGATCTGTACCATATTAAGAAAAAAAAACCTAACCCAGACTGTTGGAATATTCTTTCTTAGTAGTTGTGCTTGGCCTCACTCTTTCTACTTCAGGGGACTCTCTCTATTCCTAGCACAGATGCCTAGAGGTTTCTAGAACAGATGGTCCTGATTTAATGACAACTTGTTTAGTGATCGTTGAAACTTATAATGGTGTTGAATGACAGGGACTTATAGTAGCAACTGTTGCAGCATCCCTGTAGTCACACATTTGTGAGCCAGACACTTGGAAATGGTTCGCAACTCTAATGTTTCATCATCCCACAGTCATGTGATTGCCCTTTGCGATCTCTGTTGCTGACTTACAAAAGGCAAAGTCGATGGGGAAAACCAAGAGGGGTCACAAATAGTGATCCTGTGGTGTTATGCTTAATGATGGTTCTGGATTCACAGTACAGCAACCAGAAGTGCTGGAATGGTGAGTGGTAAAATAGTGTGGCCACAAGGTTTTGTGCTTAATTGCAAGCATCACTCGGCACTGGCAATTTGGATCCCAATTGCCACAGTTATCCAAGGACTGCCTTTATAATGCCCAGAGCAATTAATTGCCTACACCTCTCCAGTCTGAGAGTGCAAACAAGTAAGAAAACAAGATAAATTATCATTCAAGCACTCACCACTTTTGAAAGAGCAATCAAGATGGGATTCTTGAATCAACCTGTTAAATGTCAATCATTTTATTTCACTAATTTCAACTTTTGTATTTCTGTACTGATGAATTCCATCAGCATACTGATGATACCAATCCCCAACTGACAGAGGACCTCACCCAACTGTTTCATAGAGATCTTCAATGGGAGGAGGTAGAGCATCTCCCTCCCAAGTGAGGGATTGGGAGCAACAACTCCCTCTCAACAACTGGAAATGAGCACTGAAGAAAAGGAACGAGCCATTGCAACAAGTGCCTGCCACTCTGAACCCACGTGGACAGTCCAGAATGATATTACAATCAGTGGTACTGAAAGGCCATGAGACATCAAGGAGCACCTCCATCTTGATTCTGCCAAAGGTCATTGTCAGGCATGGCCAACACTGTCTCCATATATACTATATATTGTGATTGAAATGGGTTCGGGTATTGTAAATAAATGATTATTACATGTATTTATTTAGTCATATATTTAATCAATCTATGCAGTCCCCCCATTTCACCAATTGCAACTATTGGAGTCTAACTTATGATTAAAATCCAACACTTAGCTGTTCATGGACTTTCATATTATTCTTAACTACTTTAAAAGAAGTCCCCAGTGTCACTGGACTAAACCCTAGATAACTCTACTTTTGGATGATGGCCATTATTATTTTTCTTAGTTAAGAGGATCCAGTGGTGGGTTCCAGATTCCGTTCCAACCTGTATAGTTGGAATGGCCCCTGCATCACCCACATACATGTATGTGGCACATGCGCACATGCGTGCGGCACAGACATGCATCGTACTTGCCTCTGCAATACTCCAGCTGCTTGGCGGAGTGTTGCACAGGTGCCGTACATGCCATGCGCCTGCATGGAAGTGCCAAAGGCATAAAGGACAGGTAAGGAGTGAGGGCGGGTGGGTGGACCCTCCGGAGCATCATACTGGACCGCGGCATACTGCCTGCAACCCACCACTGCCAGGCTCCCATTTATAGTGGAAGAGAAATCAGTGTGGGTATCTCCAGCCCCAACTTCCAAATTTACCATATAAGTGTGCCAGAGATGTAGAAATAGTACGTTCAATTGATTTCTCTTCCCCCCCCCCCATGTCTTTGAGTCAGTGCTGACTCCTGACAACCAGCTGGGTTAGTAGTCCCTGCAGTTTTCCTGGCAAGATTTTTAGAACTGGTTTGCCACTGCCTGCTTCCTAGAGATGAGAGAGAGTGACTGTGGCTGTGTTTCATGGTTTCCCAGTTTCTAGCCTGGTGCCTTAACCACTAGACCAGATTGGAACTTAAAGAAACATTAATGACACCACCATTTGCAAAGTTGTAAATGTTTATTGATTTTAGCTGAAATGTATGTACCTTATAAATCGAGCTTATTCCTGAAAGGAATGTAAAGTCCAGCAAGACGTATTAGAAGACTAACCTAAAAAGAAACTAGGTAGCTATTAACTGTCAGCCAGGCAATATTTACATGTCTGATTTATTTGTTAAACAAGTTTATACAACTACCCATTTACTGTGGCTATGTCTAATTCTCTAGTCATTTCTTTTTTTTTTTTTTTTTTTTTTATTGAAAAAGTTTTATTGGTTTTACATTTTTCTATAGGGTAGGGTAGGGGATACAAAGAAATTTTGAAAGCATTCACGTCAGAGTCGTCGGCCCTTCCGAGACCTCAAAATACACAATAAAAAAATAACAAAAAAAAACATTTTCCATAACACTACAAGGTAAAAGCAAGTACATGTACCTAAAATTCTCAGTTCCATGCTGTCAGACATTTACAAAAAATCCAGATACAAATATTATGCAAGATTGTTCAAAAAAGAAACAAGGCAAAGTTATTTTTTTGATCTAAGTCTCATGGCTATTGTAACTTCTTTTTCTCCTCCCTGGCCCCCAGCGGGCGGGGCCGCGGCCCCCTCCGTCCCCCCTGGATCTTCCCCCAGGGCAGAGGAATGTTTTTTAAAAAAGGCTTCCGCCTCAGCAATTGTTTTAATCCTCACTCTTCCTCCTTCCCAGAACACCAGCATCCCTTCGGGTGTCACCCACTTGAACCAAATCCCGTGATCAAACAATGTTTTAGACAAGAAAGAAAATTTCTTCCTTGCTTCTCGAATTTTTCTAGGAATATGCTTCAAGATAGTGACCTTTTGATGTTGGTAAATTAAAGGGTTCCCTCTCTGCACCCTCAGGATTTCCTCTCTGGTTGACCTTCTAACAAATTTCACATGTATCTCTCTAGGCACTTCATTTATCCTGGCATATGCTGAGTTAATTCTATAGGCTAGGTCAATGTCCCCCCTGATCTCATCTTTAGGTTTTTGTAGATAGTCTGCTAAAATTGTGCTCATAAGATCAGGGAGGCATTCACCAGATTGCTCAAGAACATTCTGAAATCTCAAAAAATATGTCATTCTTTCCATATCAATCCTAGACACATGCCCATCCATTTCCCCAACCTCTTTAGTAACATTTTTAATCTCTCCCTTAACCCCCACCAAGCCCTCTTCCAAATCTTCAGTCTTCTGTGTGTTTTCCAGCATCTGGTTCCTGGTATCCAATAGCTCCTTCTTGAAATTGATGTTTTCAGCCCTCTGGGCCTGAATCTCTTTTACCAAAGTTTGTATAACAGTTTCAAGAGAAGTCAACCGTTGTTCTAAACTTGCCAGTGCTGTTTCTTGAGCCATGATTAACTGTTAAAGTCAGTGCCAACCAAAATGGCGTTTTCAGGGTGGGGTTGGTGAGACTAACCGGGAGCCAAAAGTTCAAACCAAGGTTGGAACGTTGTAAAATTCAGAAACCAAGAGAGAGACAATTTTCCAGCTCAATAGTTATAATAACGAAGGTAATCCAGAAAGGAATCACAAATCCAACAAAAAAAATTCTTCATTAATGTCCAGAGAGAGTCCCACTTGTAAAGAGACGCTGGGAATTTTCCATAATTAAAATAGTCAGGCAGGGACACAGAAAAGCCACTTTCCACCGCCCATCTCAGAGCCCAGAGGAGAGAGTAAAAAAAATAAATTCTTTATAATGAGCCAGACCTAGAAACAATGTTGCAAGTAGCCGCATACCACTTTCCCTTGTTAGAAACAGTCCAGATTTAAGATTTCCGCTTTCTCTTCCAGAGAAGCCATTTTTAAGTGCCGCTTAAGTCCGAGGGGGGGTTTTTGGAAACAAACACCCCCCTCCAAGTCCATTCAGCCTGGCTGGCAGCAAAGAAAAAAAAAGTCTTTTTAAAACTCACTCTCCCTCGCAGCTGAAGTCCCAGCGAACCTTCCGATCTCCTCCGTTCAGCCTTCTACATTGCAGTGAATGGCGCCGACAGCCGTTGGCGAAGGGAAAACCCCCCGCAGCTTGCTCCTCATCACCTAGGTCGCGGGGGAGATCGCTCTCCCCACCGCCGTGAGGAGAAGCGTCTCCCCCGAGCCGACCCTACGGGAGACCTCCGGTAACCGGAGCGTCTCGCCCCCGCGGGGGGGCAGAAAAGGCAGCAAAGCGGCGAGCGAGCCCAAGGCTCGCCCGTCGCCGCTGGAGCCGGAATATATTCAAATTCTCTAGTCATTTCTTATTTAAACACTATGACTCAGATACTTAACCATAGTTTCATTGAACTAAAGGGTTAAAGTAAGCATGTATTTATACTTTACTAGGAATAACTAATAGTTTTGAATTCCAAGGATGATGATGGTTGTCTCTGGAGCAGCCGAATCACAACATACCCTTATATTTCATTTCATTTATGAATAGAAGAAACTTTCAAGGCTAGGCAACATAATTGAAGTAGCTTGAAATCCATTATTCATTCTGAATGTCAGCAGCTAAAAATATTAAAATATACAAATCAATTAAATAATTGTTTTGAATGAAACAGATATTAATGGTTAGAAAATTTATAAAACACATTTTCTCAATGTCTCTATTCCCTACACATTAATAGCAGAGCTAAACTCTGCATTGGAATCAGTGGCCAACAGGGAGGAAGTTGTTACTCTGAACTCAAATGTCTTAATTTTAATGGAATTGATTCTGAAGAGCTTCTCCAGAAAACACTGAGACCCATAACCTCCTTACAGATAGTCCTTGACTTACAATTATTTGATTAGTGACTGTTCAAAGTTACAACAGCACTGAAAAAAGTGACTTATGACTGTTTTTCATATTTACAATTGTTGCAGCATTCCCATGGTCATATGATCAAAATGTGGCACTTGACATGTGTTGCAGTGCCCCTGGGTCATGTGATTATCATTTGTAACCTTCCCAGTTATATGATTGACTTAACAACTGCATTGATTCACTTAACTGTGGCAAAAAGGATGTAAGTTGTGGCGCAACTCAGTTAACAACTATCTTGCTTAGCAAAAGAAATGTGGGGCTCAGTTGTGGCCATGAATTGAGGACCACCTTTATTTTAGATGCACTGGTTTCAGAATCATCAACAGTTATAAATCTGTACTGGGAAGATTTCCCTGAACCTTCAGGATAGACTTCCCTCTCACTTCAACAGATCTTCACTCTGCTGGTGGAAGACACTATTCATATCCTATTCTGTTTTAGCCAATAAACCCATGCCCTGGGTCCTCTGTGGAGAAGGGCGGGATATAAATTTAAATAAAATAAAAAAATAAAAAATAAATTTGAAAGCCAACCAATGAGGTTTCAACAATTAATCTTCCTTACAAGTGACTTGTAGATTTTGTCCCCCTTTCAAAGATACTGTATCTCTGAGTAGCTATTCTGTGTTCTTGCCTCTGTTATAAAAAGAACTCAGAGACAATGCTGGTTCTATTAGTGCAATTAAGAATTCTATCTAAATTTCATATAGTTATTTAAATGTTGTAGAAAATTTGGTTTTGCATTCAGAGAATACTTAACGTAGTAGATTATGAACATGCAACTGTTGTAAGTTGCAGGAATGCTTGTTGAATTGTTATTATTGGTAGCAGTAGTAACAGTAATAGTAACAGTAATAATACCATAATACCAGCAGTAGTAACAGTAATAATACCATTATATATGGATATTTAAATTGTTAGTTGATTATGTGATATGTTAAAAGATAGGTTTACTTTGTGTAAATTTTGCATTATTTGTACATTATACTATTACTATTTTGCTTTGGGTGATAAACAGCAAAACATTTTTAAAGATATAGACTATAGAGTCCTATGTGCACAGAATTGCATGTATGTGCATGTATGTGGAGGAGCATATCAATTTAATGTTTCATGAGCATAAATGGGAATAAGAAGCAAAGCACCCAGTTTACAAGATTTCATATGTGTAAATGGCTTTATGGTGAAGTGCTCAAATAAACAACTAAGGAAGATTTTTTTTTTAAAGAAACTGTAAGGCAACAGTATCTATTGCTAATGAATTAGTAATGAAAGAATGTTTTGAACCAAATTCTAAAATTGTGTTTATGGGTGAATTACTTTTACTTGTAAGGTTCAAATGCATTATAGGTTGCATTTACTTTATAGCATCTTTGCCTCTCTACAGAAAGAGCAGTGATTTGTGATTTCCTTTACATATGTTGTAATGGAAACAAAAGTTTCATTTAAGTGACTAAAACAGGTTCAGCCATGATATCAGAGGTGAGTTGCTGCTGTTCAGCCTCATTCAGCCAAACCGGTAGTGGTGGTAGCAGCAGGCTCCGCCCTGCTTGGACGTTTCTGCCCATGTGCGGAAGTGTTGTGCATGCGTGAACCGGTAGTAAACCAGTTAGCAACCCACCACTGCATGATATGTTAATGGTGTAAACAGCGCAATTGATTTAATTTTGGTTAACAGAAGACAAGTGAGATTCACCTCAAGCCAAGCATTTTGATTTATTTCCCAGAGGCATTCAGCCAAAGTTCATTTTCAGGACAATGTACAGCTCAAATTGCCTGCCAACTAAGAGTTGTTTGATAGCATGATCTGCTGAAGTTGCTGTAGAAGTCCTCGGAAGGAAGAATGATCATAATGTGGGATCCTAGGGCTCTCTGGTGAAACTGCAGCTGTGTTATGTTTGCATGGTTACTAGGCCAGCAGAAATGTTGACAATAATAGTCCCATTAAGCCCTTGTAAGTAACAAAATGAGATAGCATTTCTTCAAGAAATAGATGAACGGAGATCAACTTCCCTGCTAAATTATTCAAAATTGTTAGTATTGACAGTTGAAACTATTGAAGGTGTCCATGAAGGGGAAAGAAGGAGAGGGCTGCAATGCAAAACTTGCAACTTATAGAGCAGTGATGGCGAACCTATGGCACGCGTGCCACAGGTGGCATGTGGAGCCATTTGGCAGGGCATGCAAGGTATTGCCACAGGTGGCATGCGGAGCCATTTGATAGGGCAAACAAGGTGTTGACTTGTCAGTTGGACAGCACGCAGGCACGCGCTGGCCAGCTTATTTAGCCATTTTTAAAGCCATTTTTCGCCCTCCCCAGGCTTTATAGGAGCTTCCGGTTTGCTCTTAGTGTTGTTTTGATTCCTCTGAAGGCTTCAGGGAAGCTCCTGAAGTCTCCGGAGGGCCTCCAGGAGGGCGGGGAGCTGTTTACACCCTCCCCAGGCTCCTATAAAGCCTCTGGAGCCTGGGGAGGGTGAAAAAAGCATGTAAAAAATAGGAGGAGCATCTGTCATGCATGCATGCGCACTAGGGGGGCGCATTGCATTATGGGTGTGGCAAGCCGGCGCACGACCCCCTTGCATTCCCCCCCCTTATGGCACATGAGCCTAAAAAGGTTTGCCATCACTGTTATAGAGCTTGGATCATGACACCACCACATACATGTCATTGGTAAATGTGATAGCCCCTTCCCAGAAGCACAATGGTTAGCTGTGCCTTCTTGGCAAAAGTTATGTCCTGGACACCAGAGAATAGATTTAGCTAACTTCAAATGAATTCTGGAGAATGGGTCTATTTAGTATTGTGGCCCAACAGCAGCCGGCTGAGCTGTTGGTGGCATCTGACAGCTATGAACAATATGGGCCTGCCCTGGAGGCTGAGGAAGTCTCTGGGGAGTGTTTGGAGTCAGAGCATGGACTAGAGAAGCCTGTTGGCAACCAGGTGGTGTCTGAGTCAGGGAGCAGTGAGGAAGAACAAAGGGAGGCTGTCCCTGACGTACGTATGCGTAGGGCTGAGAGGACGAGGGAGCAGCTTTGGAAACAGGCTCACAGAAGGAAATAGGAACAGGTGGCTACTGATTGGCCCCTCCAAGAGAGCTTATAGGTGGGGCAATGGGAGGGGAATTTTGCAGGAAACAACAGTTCATTGATCCAGCCATTGAGAAAAGTTTGGAAGAATTTTGTGAATCAAGCCTTGTTTATAGAGATAGCTTTCTAGGCTCCCAGCCAAGGGGTTGCTTATCTCCCTCCTTAGTTGTGGCAGACAGCCAAGTCTGCGCACACACACACACACACACACACACACATGTCAGAACACCCTGCTAAGCCCCAAATATGGGAGGAAGCAGAACTGCTTTCCTTTTCTGTCTTTTGGCTCACCACAGGAGACCATCCAGGCAGAAAGCTATAATTTTGTTGCCTTGTTACATTTGTGTTGCGTTTGTGTTGATATTTATGATATTAATAAATATCCTTAATTATTTATCAGCACAAACGCAAAACACACACACACACACATTTTCAGAGGCTCGGGACAGAACATTTAACCAAGTACACATAAAGGCTTATCTGGAAACCAAAGGCAGAAGTAAGAGTTGTTAGGACTGAGACAGAAACAAAAGTGAATCCAATTACCGTAATTTTGGGAGTATAAAAGCGGGTGAAAATTTGGGTGCATCCTATACACTGAATGTAGCCTCACCCACACACCAGCCCCAACCCTTTGGCCTCTGCCTCCCAGAAATTTATCTCTTGTAGCAACTGGGGCTTGCAGAGGCTTCAATAAGCTAAAGCAATCACTGCAGCCTGATGATTGGGAGAAACTGAAAGTGAAACTTGCTGTTTGCTCCACATGGCAAATTGCTGGGAGGCAGATTTTTTTTTTTTTGTGCTAATCAGGCTGTTTGCTGCAAGGAGGTAAGTCAACAACGATAAACGCCTATCGAATGTACAAATTATTAGGCTTATTTTTTAAAGACTGCTTTATTATTATTCTAGACAACTTAACAAAATGAAGAAGTTTTTAAAATAAATGCTTGATCTGAAGAGGCCCCATGCTATTGTTTTTAAAAGTGCTATGCTTTTAAATAGCAGAGAATAACTATACTTCCAGAAAGCACATCAATTTTAACAGCATCTGTACAAGTATAGTCTGAAATATAACACTGCAAACAGTGTATATTGTCTATACTGTTTGTTGCAAGGAGGCAAATACTGAGAGGCAGAGGCAGATATTTTCCCCTTGTTTTCCTCCCCAAAATCTAGGTGTGTCTTATACTTGGGAGCATCTTATACTCTGAAAAATACAGTAATGTGTACCCATCTGTATTTTGATATATCAATAAGGTTCAGCTAAAACAAAGGTTAACCAATATCAAGATTCATTTTGGCCCCTATGAGGGAAAAACTCCAGCTGGGAGTTGAGATGGACTAAAAATTAGAAACAGAGTTACAAATAGTTGAAATGTATACCATTTAATTTGTTGTAGCCTACCCTGCTGTCCTGAGGTTAATTGTGCTACATATAACGATAGAAATAAATATCAGTATTATAAGGTAAATAGCAATTTAAAAGTCAAATGCACTTTTTATTATATAGTCATTAAAATATTTATAACCATATATCAGAGGTGGGTTCCTACCAGTTTGGACTTCTTCAGCCAAACCGGTAGTGGTTTGCTGGCCTGGGTCGCTGGAACTGGCAGCGACCCAGACTTGCCATGCCTCTGAACTAGTCAGTGTAACATGGTTTTTTTTTCATTTTTTAATGTTCTGCACATGCGCAGACCTATTTATGGACAATCGCTTCACTCACATGTGCATGGAAAACTGTGCATGCACCGAACCGGCAGCAACCCACCCATGCCCTATATCAGGGGTCAGCAAACTTAAACACTCAAAGAGCCATTTGGACCCCTTTCCCACAGAAACAAAAACCACCGGAAGCCACAAAATCCTTTTTACTCTGAAAAATATGGTATTTCCTGAGCGCCCACAAAACTAGTATATGTAGTTGAATGAAACATTCTGTTTTCTTCTGAAACTTTTCTTTTCTTGGATTTAACCATGGTTGGGCTACTGGGGGTTGAATAGCTCAATAAATTACGTGCCAGCAGGTGTCACTCATCGACGGTTGTGATGCATATTTTGAGTGACAGGGAGCCACAGCAGAGGGAAGAAAGAGCCTCATGCGGCTCCAGAGCCGTAGTTTGCTGACCCCTGCCCTATGTCAACACATCTTAGCCAGGATGCAAATAACAAAATAAGACAACACAACACACAAACATCAAAGCAGCCCAGTGTACAAAAAAATGCCCTAACGCTAAACTTTATCAGACATAGATGGTCATGTTTTCACTAAGGGCCTATCTATTGTCAGGAGAGTGTTCAATAATGAGTGTGTGAAAGTCAATTCATCCCTTTCCCAACTAGAGGTGTCCAAATACTAGGAATCTGCTCTGTTCTATTGTCTGTACTAATAGAACATTATTCTGTTTTCTTGAATTGTCATAGGTCCACTCTTGTAAACACAGGAGCTTTTCATAAACTGAAAGAAGAATTTAATAGGGGAAATTGTGCCCCGCCCCCCCCGAAGAGCAGCTACAATGATATTACTTCAGACTTAGAAAGGAAGCTAAAGAATCTGGGAGCTAAGATAATATTTTTATCCACCCTTCCAGTTGTTAGGAAAGGGTGGAAAAAGGGAAAAAAATGCTGCAGGCAAGTGGCTGGCTGAAGAAAATGTATGGTTGCGAGAGGCTTTGTTTCTAAAAATATGGTCTGCGTTGTCTTATAATAGTTATGACTGCTGGCCCAAGCTAGAAAGACCAAGAAGCAGATGTGTGGCTGAAGCATGTCAAATTCACTGGTCACTTGTATTCTTCTAGAAAAAAATGTACCGTGGAAAGCAATCATTCTGGAATTGGAGGTTAGAAGGACTCTGCCTTTAAAAAACAAATGCCAAAATGGGATCAAAGAGACAATGAAAATCAAGCATAATAATAAAGAATGTGTGTAACTTGATTCTCATAGCCTTATTATATAGCAAGATACCTGATTTGAAATGCACCCTTGGAGGTTCCTGTTATTGGTGATTAACTTACAAATCACTTTACTACTTCCTTTACTATGAATTTCTAGACAGGCTACTAAGATAAGCAATAAAGTTGGTTTTATTATGTTATAAAACAAATGAACAATATGCAAATATTTGCTTTTCTAAACAAGTTAGTGTGAGAGAGAGAGATGGTACTTTACAACATTTTCCTACTAAAATCAATTTCATTAGTTATCCTACATAATTTTTATATATTAAAATTTAATGATGCTTGTTGAAGAAATGATATAACTTTACAATAACTTTGTATTTGCTGTTTACATTTTTAAGAGGCCTTTTTTGCATTTGTTCTAGAATTTAGGGAAGGTTCTTTTTAAAAGACATTTTGATTTTATTTTGCTTTTAAGGATAATTTTAACTAAACGGGTATGGAAAGGATAAGATTGTTCAGGAGAAAAGGTACTTTGCATTGTGATATATTTTATTGTCAGTATTGGTAAATAAGATATTTTAATATGCCAGTGTTTTTCAATCTCAGCAACTTTAAGAAGTGTGGATTTAAACTCTCAGAATTTAGTGCAGAAAAGCAAAAATAGAAAAATAAATAAATAAGAACAAAGTAAAGAATAAAAATATTTCCAATTTTCTATTTAGAAACTTCAAAAAGGAGATGAATTGAAACCAGATATAAATTGGTCAGTGGTCCTGACCTTTTAATATTTTTTCTGCTGCCTTGCTAGTGAAATAGGTGGATGCTTATATAATCCTGAAGATTTCTTATTCTGACAAGTTCTTTGACATGAACGTGGCTTTCTTACTGACCTTTGCATCAACTTTTTCAACTCACATGTCTATTGAAGAACTTCTTTTGGTGTACATCACACATTAATGTGGCAAATAAGGGCCAAGGATCATCATTATTAATCCCATTGGGGATGGTGAGAGCTGCAATCTGATCATTTTAATTCTATCAGAGTTTCTCATGTAAGAAAGTCTTCATAAAATGTTGTAGGATATCTTTCTCCCTTCTTTTAGCTTTGGTTATGCCGAAAGAAGTGTATTGCTTCTATGAGATTGTGCTTCCAAATATATAAATTTGGATTGTGAAATTTGATTAGCTTTCTGTAACATTATTAAAATAGTTTCTCTAACATTAATCAGGAAATATTCCTTTCTATGTTATCAGTTCTAATGGAGGCCTTATCAACAAATGTTTGGAGTACACCCAGTGAATTGTTCATTATTTTTTAAATGCACCAGTCATGTTTCCATTTGTTTAAGATAAGACATTACATGCTGTTGGTTTCTTTATTGTTAGATAAAGGAGGAAGAAGATGAGCCTGCAACCCTGGTTTGGAGCTTTGGGGTTCCGCCCTTCTTTGAAGGCATCTAGAGAGCCTATTAGCTACTTCCAAGTTAGGAAAAATAGTTAGCTCTTTATCAGCTCTGATGAAGGAAATATACACGTCTTTAGGTAAAAACAAGGCAAAAATAACAAGGCCAAAACCAGCTGCAGTTGACCAAGCAGTCTGATTTACTTGAAGTCTTCAGATTAGTCCCAGATATGCTAGAATGTCTTTTTATTGTTTGAGGATAAATAGAAAACTTCAATTTACCACCATTCATTTAGTAAAGTTACAACAGCACTGGAAAAACCAATACTTGCACTTACAACCATTGCAGCATCCCCCACAGTCATGTGATCAAAATTCAGGTGCATACCAATTGACATGTATTGGCATGTAGTTGCAGTGTCCCTGAGTCGTGTAATCGCCATTGTGTTCTTCCGCATCCAACAAGCAAAGTTAAAGAGGAAAGCCAGATTCAAGTAACCACTGTGTTATTAACAACTGAAAGTGATTCATTTAACAATTGTGGTGAAAAAAAGTTCATTAAATCGTCTGTGTTCACTTAACAGCTACCTTGCTTAACAATGGAAATTCTGCATTCAATTGTGGTTATACATTTATAGATCCACCCGCTAACCATTTATAGTAAAGTAAATGGTAACTAATAGAGTAACTAGTAACTAATAAAAAAAAACCAGTAAGATGGGCGCCAGAATAAAAAACCTGAACCAAATAAATAAGACTCAACCATATAACCCCTTGTTCCTGGGCCTGGGGAAAGAGATGGCTTCGGGGGGGGGGGGGGACGACGACACCATTCCAGAGGCAAGTTTCACAAGAGAAGGCAGGCTTCCTGGGACCTGCTTCCAGGCGTAGGGCCTTCTCTGTGGCAGGGCCGGCCCTCTGGAACGACCTACCCCCCGAACTTCACACTATCACGGACCTTCCCCTCTTTCGCCGCTCACTTAAAACATATTTTTTTCAGCAAGCTGGTCTTGCGTAAGAGTTTAGACTCTCATAATATAACATCTGCCAAATACGTATATGGATGTTAGATTTTAGGGGAATTTTAGCATAGGCTGGGTTGTAATTTTAATGTTCTTAAATTTTAGTACAGGTTAATTTAATTCGTTTTTAACTTTGGATATATTGTATGTTTTTATATGGTTTTTAATTTTTCCTGTACACCGCCCCGAGTCCCTTCGGGGAGATGGGGCGGTTTATAAATCTAATAAATCATTATTATTATTATTATTATTATTATTATTATTATTATTATTATTATTATTATTATTATTATTATTATTATTATTATTATTATTATTATTATTATTATTATTATTATTATTATTATTATTATTATTATTATTATTACATTGTCTCAAGGATGGGACCCAAAATATTTCAACTCTGTCTGATCAGAAAGAATGGGGCAGAAAGGATGGGAGAAAGATAGCTTGTCAAGTAATTAGGTCTCTTTTATTATTTAAGGAAGGAAGGAAGGAAGGAGATAAATGCTTTATAAATGGTTTTAATTGTTTTCAAAGATTGTGCAGCATAAATATATAGTAGCTGTTGTTAAAACATCTAATATAATTGCAAAACTGAAGTTTCCAGAATTTCTGTAAGTTTCACATGAAAGTAATTTTGGGACCCACACATAACATAACAGTGTAACATATGATTCCATAATTATTTAATATAGAAATATGTCTGGAACTTATCACAATATATTCAATGGGACCCTATTAAAAATCACTGAAGTTTACGCAGTTTTTTAAAGTTAAAAAAAAAAAAAACCTTTAAGGCAACTTACTTAATGGTATTAAAGATTTTTTAAAATCCTTATACTGAAATTGTTCTTAAATATGCCCAAGTAATTTGGTTAGATGCTTATACATTCAATACCTTCTTCTTAAAATGCTAAGTTTATTTTCTTTTATGATAATCCATTAACAAGGCATAAACTTTACTGATTATATTTTTAAACATAGGAATTGAAATCCATGTTTGGAAGTTTGTCTTTTCTCATAGTTTTCTGTACGTAACTAAACAATGGGTTATAACATTACAAAAAGGAAGATGTTGAAAACAGAAAATTTGCCATCCAGGCATTGGCACATTTGAGGTTGGATTCTGGAGCTCAAAGTACAAATATTTGACGTTGTGTGACACTTGAACAAGTGAAGAGTGAAGTAAATTATCACAACACCCACTGCCAAGAGACATGAAGTGACAGAATGGAAAATCAAATAGATTATATTCTTTAGAAATGACAGAACACAGATTGCATATAATCTCAAATTTTATCAGATCACATCAGTGTAGAGACTATCACTAATAAACTTTGAGGTATAAGGTAACCTCTCATGTATCCAGAAAAGTAATTAAAGCAAAACATCTTTATCCTGCTTTTCCAAAATAAACTGCTCTAGCATCTCCTTCCTTCCTTCCTTCCTTCCTTCCTTCCTTCCTTCCTTCCTTCCTTCCTTCCTTCCTTCCTTCCTTCCTTCCTTTTCTTCCTTCTTTAACCACCCTTGCATTTAATAAGATTGAGATGAATCTGTTACCTTAATACAAAAACCAAACCAAATATGTGCATTAATTTGCTTACAAGTAGGTCCAAATAAATAGCATTTTCACAGTCACAGAATATTAGAATGTTGTGAATATAATATACCATGACTTCAGCCAAACATTCAATT
This sequence comes from Rhabdophis nuchalis, assembly GCA_039707465.1. NCBI lineage: Eukaryota > Metazoa > Chordata > Lepidosauria > Squamata > Natricidae > Rhabdophis > Rhabdophis nuchalis. The sequence goes on along the minus strand of CM077644.1, from coordinate 136,958,848 downwards.
TTGTATTTGGTGTTATGATTAACAAGCTGATTAATTATGGACTAAATGATATTCATACAAGGTGAAGCTACAGTGTGTGAAGAATCTTATTTAAAGAGTGCTTGTCAATGGCTTTCTGTCAAACTGAAGGAGAGTCATATCAAAGGGGATGCAGTGGAACCTAACCCCAGACCTGGGTCTTGAACACTTTTATTAAAAACTTGCAGTCATAAGAGAATGCTTATTAAATGACAGATGACACAAAATTAAGTGGAATAATAACATCCTAGAAAATGTAAATAACATTCAGATTAATCTTGATGGGTTACAAAATAGGGTGGAAAATAACAACATGAATTTTAATACACATTACTATAAAGTTCAGTATCTAGTGGAGAAAATGTACAAGTATAATGTGACAAACGCAATTTTAAGTTGCACTGGTTAGAGTCTGATTTTCAAAACATGCCAAGTAATAATTGTAACGATGATTTTCCCTCTGATTACTGTGTCCAGCTATGGGCACCACATTTTAGAAAGGAGATAAAGAAGAGATTTCTGAGATGGGCAGCAAAGCTAATCAAGAAAATGGAAACAAAGCACAAGGAGAGGTGGAGGATTGCCATATTTTTTTTTAAAAAATGTCATCTATTCTGTATCAACAATCATTCTGAGTACTTGGCAGAAGAAAAAAATGGAGTATAAATCAAATAAGGATGTAGGTATCGGATACAGGGTTTGTATTGAAGCAGAAGTTGGCAGGCCATAGCCATAGGGTCACAAATGGCTCCAAATATTTTGTGGTGGTTGTTGGAACTTTTGGAGATCATGCATTCTCTATCATGTTTAGATAGGAATTAAATAATAGATGTTGTATCTATTTACTACTAAAACTCTTGTCATGATCTTTAACTGTTCCCAATTAGGGCAACAATTTTTGACACAAGGTACCTCAAATAGACCAACTTACAGAATGTGTCCAAAATCCACAAGCCATAACTCCCAAGGGAATGAAATTTGAGGAGGTTGTGGCTACTTTAGTGCTACTGGCTGCTGTGCACTGCTGGGCTGCTGCTGCAGTCCTGTGCTCTTCAGTTTCAATGTTCTGTGACAGTTTCCCAGGCAGCCTCACAATCCTTCCCTCCCTCCATTCCAACCAAGCAGCAGTCACTGGAAAGGGAAGGAGGGAGGGAAGATGGGATAGGGAGGGAAGAGCTCCTTGTCACACTTTCAGTCCATGCCACCCCATCATGTGCTCCCCAACCAGTGCCAGTCCACCTGCATCTTTCCCACCCCACAGTAACCCCCTCACATGCCTTCCCTGACCTGTACAGCCCCTGTTGCATGCCACCATCTACTCTTCCTAACCTTCACCCGCCTCACACATTTCTTCATTGATCTGCATAGCACCTCATGCACACCGTCACTTGACCTCCTCAACCTGTACCTCTCCTGATCGCCTTCCCAATCCACATAGCACTTTTTGAGCAGTACCTTTCGTGACCCATCTTGTCCCCCTCCCCACAGCCTTCCCAATACACATAGCACCTCTCACATACTTTTTAAACTATGGAGCCATTTATATTTATATTGTATTTATATTTATTCAATTTATACCCCGCCCTTCTCCAAACGGACCCAGGGCGGCGCACAGGAAAATTAAAATACATACAAAACATCATATAAAATTTAAAAAACTAATTCAATAGAACCTATAATAATAATAATAATAATTTAATTTTATATCCCGCTCTCTCTCCCCAAAGGGACTCGAGGCGGGGCACAGGCAAATTAAAAACACAAATAAGACCACAACAAAATACAAGGTTAAAAATAAATTAAATTGATCCTGCGCTAAAAACCCATAAACTAAATTAAAACAGCCCCTAAAACCCCTTACCTTAAAAGAGACTACCCAAGGCCGGCCAGGCGAAAAAGATGTGTCTTTAATTTTAAACGGAAGGAGCGGAGGTCCGTAGTTGTCCTAATATCGGGGGGAAGATCGTTCCAGAGGGCTGGGCCCGCCACAGAGAAGGCCCTTCCCCTGGGCGTCGGCCGCTGACAGAGTCTAGTGGACGGCACCCAGAGAAGTCCCTCTCTGTGGGAGCGAATCGGCCGTGAGGAGGTATGGGGCAGGATCCGATCCCGCAGGTAACTAGGTCCCGAGCCATGGAGCGCTTTGAAGATGATAACTAACACCTTGAAGTGCACCCGGAAGACGACAGGTAGCCAGTGCAGCTCGCGCAAGAGCGGTGTTACGTGGGTGAACCTAGAGGTCCCCATTATTGCTCGCGCGGCTGCGTTCTGGACCAACTGAAGCCTCCGGGTGCACCTCAAGGGGAGCCCCATGTAGAGAGAGTTACAATAGTCCAGTCGGGATGTCACGAGCGCATGAGTGACTGTGCGAAGGGCATCCCGATCCAATAGGGGGCGCAATTGGCGAACCAGGCGAACCTGGTAAAACGCCCTCCTGGCCACGGCTGTCACATGATCTTCCATGGACAGCCGGGCATCCAGGAGGACGCCCAAATTGCGCACCCCATCCACAGGGGCAAGATGTTCGCCCCCTATGGCCAGCGATGGAATGAGCTGGTTGAATCGGGCAGCCGGAAACCACAGCCACTCGGTCTTGGTCGGGTTGAGCCTGAGTCCGTTACTTCCCATCCAGATCCGTACGGCTTCCAGGCACTGGCACATCACCGCTACGGCATCGTTGGGGTGGTTTGGGGTAGAAATGTACAGCTGTGTATCATCAGCGTGCAGGTGGTACTCTACCCCAAAACCACGGATGATCTCACCCAGCGGCTTCATGTATGTGTTGAACAGGAGGGGCGAGAGGATCGACCCCTGAGGCACCCCACATGTGAGGGGTCTCGAGGTCGACCTCTGCCCCCCTGCCAACACAAATTGCGATCGGCCAGAGAGGTAGGAGGAGAACCACCGTAAAACGGTGCCTCCCACCCCCAACCCCCCCAGCCGATGCAATAGGATACCATGGTCGATGGTATCGAAAGCTGCCGAGAGGTCTAATAGGACCAGGATGGAGGAACAACCCCCATCTCTGGCCCTCCAGAGATCATCAACCAACGCGACCAATGCCGTCTCGGTGCTATGCCCGGGCCGAAAGCCGGACTGGCGCGGATCTAGATAATCAACTTCCTCCAGGTGACGGGGAAACTGTTGTGCCACCACACTCTCAACAACCTTCGCCAGAAAGGGAAGGTTGGAGACTGGACGATAGTTGTTCAAAAGAGCTGGATCCAAAGAGGGCTTCTTAAGGAGGGGCCTCACCATAGCTTCTTTTAGGGAAGCAGGCAAGGAACCCTCACTTAAGGATGCGTTGACAACCTCTTGGAGCCAGCCTCGTGTCACCTCCCAGGATGCCAGTACAAGCCAGGAGGGACACGGGTCCAATAAACATGTGGTGGCTCGCAGTCGCCCACGTAGCCTGTCCATATCCTCGGAAGTAACGGAGTCAAACTCCTCCCAAACAAGATCCGCCTCGTGGCAACCCACTGGGCCATGAATGGGGGCTAGCTCGTTCTGTATCTGAGCGATTTTCTCCTGCAGATAAATCACAAATTCCTCTGCTCTACCCTGTAGCGGGGCTTCCCGCACCCTCTGTTGAAGGAGGGAGCGGGTCACCCTAAACAGGGCGGCAGGGCGGTTATCTGCGGATGCTATGAGAGTGGCACAATGATGGCGTTTGGCCACTCTCAGCGCCACAATGTAAGTCCGTAAATGGGCTCTTACCTGTGTCCGGTCAGATTCAGATCGGCTAGACCTCCATCTTCTCTCTAGGCGTCTCTTGTGGCGTTTCATCACCCTCAGCTCCTCGGTAAACCAAGGAGCCAGGGTGGCTCGCCACCGCGAGAGAGGCCGCAAGGGCGCGACCTGATCCAAGGCTCCCTTGGTCGCAGTATTCCATGCGGCCACGAGGTCCTCCATCGGGGCGCGGGTCAGGGGCACAGGAAGTGGCCCAAGCGCCGCCTGGAACCCATCAGGGTCCATCAGGTGCCTGGGGCGGAACCAGATTGGTGATTTAGGTTCCGCCTCCCCGTGGAGGGGAGTAGCGGTCGGAAAGTCGAGCCGGAGAAGTGAGTGGTCTGACCATGACAAGGGCGTGATGGCTATATCCCCTATACCCAGATCACTCTTCCATTGGCCAGAGACAACCTGTGCTAAAACCAGATTAAAATCCCCAAATTTAAAAACTATCTAAAAGTCAGTATAGGGGGCTACGCTAGGCCGGCTAGATGGAACAAATGTGTCTTAAGACACTTGCGGAAGAGGCGGAGGTCAGAGATGGTGCGAAGTTCAGGGGGTAAGTCGTTCCAAAGGGCTGGACCTGCCACAGAGAAGGCTCTCCCCCTGGGTGTCGCCAGTTGGCATTGTCCGGCCGACGGCACCCTGAGGAGGCCCTCTCTGTGGGAGCGTATTGGTCTGAGGGATGTATGGGGCAGGAGGCGGTCTCGCATATAACTAGGCCCCGAGCCATGGAGCGCTTTAAAGATGGTCGTCAGAACCTTGAAGCGCACCCGAAAGACCACAGGAAGCCAGTGCAGCTTGCGCAGGATAGGTGTTATGTGGGAGTGTCTAGGCGCTCCCGTAATCACCCGCGCGGCTGCATTCTGGACTAACTGCAACTTTCGAGTGCACCTCAAGGGAAGCCCCATGTAGAGAGCATTACAGTAGTCGAGTCGAGAGGTCACGAGGGCCTGAGTGACTGTGCGAAGGGCAGCCCGGTCCAGTAAGGGCCGCAATTGGCGCATCAGGCGTACCTGATGGAAAGCCCCCCTGGCCACGGCCGCCACATGGTCCTCCATGGACAGCCGGGAATCCAGGAGGACACCCAAATTGCGCGCCCTCTCCACGGGGGCCGGTGTTTCGCCCCCAATGGCCAGAGTTGGAATAATCTGGCTGAACCGGGGTGCCGGAAACCACAGCCACTCAGTCTTGGACGGGTTGAGCCTGAGTTTGTTACTACCCATCCAGATCCGTACGGCCTCCAAACACCGGGACATGACCTCGACGGCATCGTTGGGGTGGTCTGGGGTGGATATGTACTTAAATGTGGAGCCATTTGTCCGGGCACGTGAGGTGTTGCCCTGTCAGCTGGCCAGCCATTTTTCACCCTCCGGAAGCTTCAGGAGTTTCCCTGAAGCCTCCGGAGTGCGAAAAACTGGCCCTAGGGGCAAACTGGAAGTCCGGGAATGGACCTGGTTTGCTCGTAGGGGTGGTTTTAGCTCTCCGGAGCCTTCAGAGGCCTTCCATTAAATGACATCACTTTCCTTACTTCTGCTGGAGCCTTTGGAGTCTCCCTCATATAAACACTGCCCTGCACTATCCAATTGTCCTGAAAAAAAAAAAGATGCACTTGAATCAGAAATTCAGGCAGAAGAGCCCGAAAAAAATTGTACTGTCAGCAACCAAAGACCAGCTCCTAGGCAAAAATCTTTTCTAGTTTAGTTGAGTAGCCAGAGTTTAATAGCCAGTTTAGTAATCAGTTTAGTAGCCAGGCCGATGCAATTTAGTAGCCAGGTCTAACTTATTAGAGGGAGGACTATGATATAGCAAATATGATACATATTAAATTCTAATAAATGTTCTTCCTTGTATAAATTTAGGCTAATAATCCATTATAATATTCTTTAGATAGCAAAACAACTGTTCTAAGTTGCTACACTATGTATATTTGTTAGAGACCACATGCAAAACCAAAATTTTAATTTCCATTTTGTTAACCAATTACAGACTAGTTAGTCATGATAAGTGTAGCCTATTTGTTTCTTTAATTAATTTAATTCTGCTCAGGATTTTCATCACATCAATATCTGCCCCCCCCCCCCTCACCTGCAAGCTCCAATGTCTTGGGATGAAAAACTAATTTTCAATAGTCTGGAAACTAATGTCAGAGCACATAGGTTAATCTTAAGCATGAACATTTTCCCCATACAATATCTCTCCCTCCCCACCCCTCTCTCCACATGTGTCTGCATGAACTTACACACACATCTCTTTTGGGGAATCTTAACTTTATTCTTTCTTTTTTTACAGAGTTGCTGATCTCCTTCTTCCTAAGCAGCCTGCTGCATACCAATCGAGTTTCTGCACACATTTCAAGGGTCGCTGGCAGCTTGCCTTGGATTCTGTCAGTGGCTAAAATATTCTCATCAAGGGAAGAAAAACCTGCCAGAAGCAGACAGGTATTTAACGTGGTGTCAGCATTGCGGAAAAGTCAACATTTGCACAGTAGTTTACTGCCAGCTGCAAGAACTGCAGTGAAAATAGGATTGAATAAGGTGTTGAAAAAGCATAAATTAAAATGATTGGGGTGGCAAATTGGATGCCTGAAGTAAATCAACTTTCCTCCTAAATTGTTGGAAGAAAGGCGCAGATTTCAGAGATAAAAGACTGACAGTCGAAAAGTGGTTAATTTGAAAAAAAAACTAAGCAGAGTTTAAGTTTCCACATTCAAACAGGGACACTAAATCTTGCTGTGAGAACAGTTAGGAAGGGTAATTTGTTCTAATGGAACATTTTGTGCCTGAGGGTCTCAGGGTGCCTTATAATCAATCAATTGATCAATTAATTTTTTCTTCCTTCTATGTTTTTTAGACTGCTTAGTAGGTACAGCTTTCTGGACAATGTTTAGGTAAATTAAAATTATAAATTCAAATCACAAAAACAGTTACAATTATATAGCGCAAAATAATATCAGCAGCAAATGGTAAAAATAGTGTACCATGTAAACCAACATAAAAAATAAAAGCTCTTACAATTGTCCTGACACAACTCAATGTTATTATATACAAAGAATAAAGATGAAAATTGAGGCACAAATGTTTTGCAAACTCCTTTTTAAACAAAGAGTTGCTGAGCTTTCTATAATGAGCAATCATGTTCCTTTGCCCACCTTCAGTTTGGAGCTTTTAATATTGAATTCTTTGGAACATGTGGTAGAAATAGGCACACGTATAAGCAATTGAGTGCAACTTACCTCTCACTAGCTTAGAAACTTTTTGACTATCAAGAAGAGTCTATCCTTGGACTTCCTTCCGGTCTTCCGGAGGCGACGGTCGAGTCTTGGGCCTCGTCCGCCGCTTTGTTGCTTCTACGGCCCCTCAGGGGCAGGGAGTTCTTCTAAAGGACTCCTGCTGTATGGGTGGCTTGCAGGGAATCCCCCCATCCTGACAGCGGTTGGGGGGGGTCCCTGGCTTCAACCTAGGTGTAGGAGAACTGGCTGCGGGGGGGCATCGTCCCCTTTGCCGATGGAGGAGCGGAAATATCTAGCCGTTTTTACGAAGAGCTGAAGCGCCGGAGTTGGAGGCATCACCGAGGCTCTGGCTGCGAAGTGGACTGTGAGTGATATTATTTTAATGCTTGCAACTTTCAGCTTGAAAGAGGATGGAGGGGGGAGTTTGTATCCCCCCTCGGAATGGAAAAAAAGCGGCGTTTAAAAATGCTCCCCAGGCTTGGGGAAGCGGAGAAATCAACATCCGATTTTTTTAAACTATAAGTGAAAGTCTTTCCTGTATTATCTTTGGATACTTAGTATCGAAGTCTGGCAACAATGAGACAATTTAATGCTTGTTAACTCCCGGCGGCTTCCAAATGGGCGGGGGAAGATGGCGTTCCTTTGTTCTCAGCAGACATACTTTTCTTGGAAAACTACTGACATTCCCTTTTGTTCGGGACTGCCTTTCTCTCTTCACTAACGATTGCATATAATGGATTAATTGGACCTTTCCTTGAAGTGCCTTCCTTTTTTCTTTTTACCTGATTGTTTTTAAGAACTTGGTTTCTCTCTGGATTATAACTACATGAAGTTGTGACTTTGATCACTGGAATCTGCTCCCACCTTGTCTCATAGACTCCTCTCCAGCAGACGCCATTTTACTGACTAAAACTTACATCTTTCATTATGGCTTCAAAAAAGCAGACGCATCAACCCAAAATCACTTCGATGTTACCTGAAAAATCAGATGTGGACGCTAAATTAGCAGTGATGGATGAAACTCTTCAGAACATTATGAAAGAAATTAAAGAAATGCGGAAGGACCATGTCAGTTCCAAATTAGAACTCTTGGAGACACAGAAGAAATTAATGGAAAATACACAAAAGATCGATGGTCTGGAGTTGGGATTGGTTGGGACAAGGGAAGAGCTTAAAAGTGTTAATAATGAAATAGGGGATTTAACTGGTCATATGTCTAGGATGGATTTTGAAAGGATGTCTTACTTTTTAAGATTTCAGAACGTCCCTGAGGCACCTGATGAAGATCTGACTGATTTAATGTGTACAATTTTAGCAGATTATATACAAAAGAGCAAAGAAGATATTAGGGGGGGCATTGATCTGATATATAGAATAAATTCAGCATATGCCAGGATAAATGAAGTACCCAGAGAGATCCATATTAAATTTGTAAGGAGGTCGACAAGGGAAAGGATCCTGAGAGCGCAGAGAGGCAGTCCTTTAATGAGGTTGCCATCTTGAAGCAGGTCCCGAAAAAGATTAGAGAGATAAGAAGGAAGTATTCCTTCTTGTCTAAAAGATTATTTAAAAAGGGGATTTGGTTCAAGTGGGTGATGCCAGAGTTGGTGTTCTGGGAGGGAGGGAGGGTGAGAATTAAAACAATTGCAGAGGCGGAGGCCTTTCTTAAAAAACATTCCTCAATCCTGGAGGATGAAAATGGGAGAGCGGAGGGTGCCACGGCCCCGCCCACTGGAGGCCAGGGAGAGGAAGATACAATTGCCAAAAGACTTAGATCTCAAAAGTGACTTTATTTTTGTATTGTACAACTTTTATTCGGATGTTTGTACATGATTGCTAGCATAGACTTTACAATGATATCTTTGTATTTCTTTCCACTTTGTAGTACAAATGAAAATTTACTGTATTAATTATATATTCTTTTATGAAGCCTCGGATGGGGCCATTGACTCTGACATGGAGGTTCTCACAATGTCTTTTTAAAACCTTATTTACCTTGCCCTATTTGTATAAAAATTTGTAAAACTCAATAAAACTTTTTCAATTTAAAAAAAAAAAAGAAGAGTCTATCCTTAGTTGCAGTATTATATGTGCTTCAGAGATCATGGCGTCCATATCCACTGATTCAGCCTTCTGAATCATGATTTGAAGCGAACAAGACAATAATCACCTGTGTTTTTACATGAAAAAAGAGCTTTGGACCATGGGATTTTCTGCTGTTTTGCTCCTAATCAGAAGAGAGTTGTAAGAACCTACGTCAGCTAATTTCTCAGAAAAGCATGACTTGTGAAACAAATGATATTTCAAAAGGAACTCAGTGTTACTGAGAAAAAGGGATAGCAGAGAAATCAGGCAGTGTCTGAAGATTCTACAAAGGCATTATAAAAACTTTGAGGCGGCAAAAAGATAACAGGTCATCCTCGGGATGACACAGCCTTGAGTAACAGGCTGGAACCAGTTGAGAAGGTATCCATCATGATGACCCACACTCTCTCCCTAATTCCCATGTGATTACAGTAAAACCATAAGCATTCAAAGCATTCAACCCCCCAAAAAATCTCCCCTCAGGAACCTGACATGCTACCCTCCTAAAAGAAGGAGATCCACACCTGGAGGAAAGATATTAATAAAAAAGGGAAAATAAAACAATAGTTATGGCCATTTGGTTTATCAGGGTATTGGTTGTGGAATTGTTTAAGCAACCTAGGAGCCCTAAAGTGTCATTTATCTACCCATTCTGGGCCCTAGGAAAATTTTCCATGTTACTAAGTATCGGATGTTGCCCCTGTACCTGTGTGAATCAAGGAACTTTTTAATTTTGAAATGTTGTTCTCCTTCCATCATAAAGAGTTCATGTACAGGTGGAGGGGTTGGTCTTAATGAGCAAATCACCTCAGGTTTTAACAGGCTGCGCTGGAAAATGGGGTGAATTCTTCTCAATGATTTTGGCAACTCTAATTCTACTGTGACCAGGTTAATAACATGCTTGATGGGAAAAGGTCCTACAAATTTAGGTCCCGACTTTTTTGAGGGTTGTAAAGATTGGAGGAAGTGGGTGGATAAGTACACTCAGTCTCCAACATGCAATTTTTTAGGTTCAACCCTCTTCTTATTGGCCTGGATTTTATTAGCCTCGGTAGCTTTAGCAAATAATTTACGCACAACTGGCCATGTATTTTGCAACTGGGACATCCATTCTTTTAATGAAGGGATTACTGGGTCTTATACTAGTAACTCAGGCATAGGCTTGAATTCTTGCCCCATCATCACTTGGAAAGGGATGAACCCAGTGCTGCGGTGCACTGCATTGTTGTAGGCCACCTCAGCAAATAGCAAAAAGTCAGTTCAATAGTCCTCTTAGTAGTTTAAAAAGCATCCAAAGTACTGTTTGAGGATGATGACTAGAACTGAGTCCCTGATCAGTACCTAATAAATCCAAAAAAGGCTCTCCAGAACCTAGGGGTGAATTGGATTTGCACTTGTTTCGAAAACAAGTTTGTCACGAACCAAACTACTTTATTTCCCACATTTTCTGGAAGCTCTACAATGAAGTCCATAGAGGTCTCTCTCCAGGATACTGAAGGCTCAGCCACCATTTGAAGGAGACCTGTCTTGGCTTTGCTGATGCACAAATAGGACAGCTGGAAACATAACTTTCAATGTCATTTTTGAGGGATGGCCACCAAAACTGTCTTTTGATGAGATGCAGAGTTTTTATGAATCTGAAGTTCGAGTCGTGGCATGCCTGAATAATTTTAACTCTCTGACTAGTGGGTACATATATTTTTCCTCCCACTCAGACATTTTTATGGCTATCAAACCAATCATCATTTTCTAGCCTTTCTTAAAAACAATTTCCTTAGCACTATCCACTGGTAGTTTCTCCTTCTGCTGGGCCTTGTGGTCACTTGGGTGGCTAATTGGTGTGATGGGAGTAACGGTTTAATTATTTCTGCTTTAGCGCTATTATTTGTGGCATCCTTGACAAAGCATTCACCAGGAAAGTAGTGCTGTGTGAAATTGAATCACTGAACATATTGGGCCCAACACACTTGCTTAGGGGATAGCTTTTGAGAGGTTTTTAAAGCTTCCGGGTTCTTGTGATTGGTCCATATCTGGAATGGGAGTTTACTACATTCAAATAAATGCCTCCAGAGCGGAGTGCCCATCTAATAGCATACACTTCCTTCTCGCACATGGCCCATTGTTGCTCAGTTTTGGTTAGTTTCATAGAAGTGTAAGTGCATGGCTGTAACTATCCTTGCTCATTTTCCTGCATCAGAATGACCTCCATGGCTACATTACTTGCATCAGCTTGGTTGGCTGGGTTTAGGCTTGTCCCCTCCCTTCATTTTCAACAGGTTTGTGATGGGGAAAGCTATCTGAGCAAATGAGGGAATGAACTGTCAGTAAAAGTTGGTGAATCCTAAGAAGCTTTGCAGCTGCTTCCTAGTGCATGGTGGTCCCCATTCTAGCATTGCTCACACCTTTTTGGGTCCATTTTGACCCCTTCATTGGAAATTCAATAGCCCAAATAATTAAACCTGTTAGTGTAATTCGCATTTAGATAGCTTGGCATATAACTTAGCAGCATGGAGCTTCTGTAGTACTGCTCTGGACCTTTTCACATGCTTCGCTTTTGTTTCCCTATAGATCAAAATGTCATCTAAATACATCAACACCCCTTTCTACAGGTGTTCATGCAGCACCTTATTAATCCACTGCATGAATAATGCGGGTGCCCCTTGCAGCCCAAAGGGGAGTGCTTTGAACTTGAAGCAGCAAAGTGGACAGTTAAAAGTGGTTTTCCATTTATCTCCCTCTCTCACACATTCTGTTCATCTTCATTTCTCCTTAGGATACCCAAGAACTACATAGGCAAGTTCTGATTTGTACCTGGAGGAAAAACAAAATAATCCAAACTGAGATGCTTGCAAACACAAAGGTAAGATTGAAGACATTATGTTTCATGGCAGATGTGTTAATCCATTCTGGATTCTGTTTGTAATCCTTTTGCATTTACTAATGTATTATTTCTTTATAAAATGTTTATCCAACCTTTTCATTGGCCTCTTAGATTTTCAAACAGTGAGTGTTGATATTAATCTGAAAGAACACAAATTGTATGATGTTATCACGTCATTGGAGAAACAGAGATTTTCCTCTCCAAAGGGCCGAAGGGAGGAAGAAATGTAACGTGACTCTCAGTTACAATATTCCTTGCCAAACAGGAAGCTCCTTGATAGTGGGCACTGCTGCCAGATCTACCAAATTTTGGGAGATGCAAGGCCAGCCTTTGAAAGACAAGGAAGTGGAGGTTGTCAATGCCAGAGATTGTGCAAAGACAAGAGAGATTCCCATGGCCAGTCCAGGGATTGGAAAAAAAGAGGTAGTGATGTTGAATGTTTGTAACACTCATCAGTCCTTTGATGTCAGGTTTTCTTAAATGTGGCCATTGACAATTGGGGATCTTTGGGCTTTGCAGACCTCCAAGTTGTAGTTTGTGTTGCATCTTAGAGTATTTTAAAGTCTGGATTGGGGGCGGGAGAATAATTGCCCAAAAATCTTAGATATCAAGGGAGGGAGTAAATTTGCCTTCACCTGGCCATGATCCAAACTATTTGCCAAATCATAACTTATTTCCAAACCAAAACTGAACATTCATCCATCTTTTATGTTCATACAAAAGCTTAACCCTTCACCTTGTGAAGTAAAAAGTTCAAATATGTGGTTTTGAATTTGCAGTGAATCTTCATTGTGCTGCTAAGATTGATTTGTCAGCAAACCAGAGGAAGGTCTCTGCCACTTTGTTTGAAAAGAGCTGATAAACACCTACTGTTGCAAAACATTTGTACTAGGCAAAGAAAGGGGAAATGAATTGGTCTGGAAGCCAAGCCAAGCCACCCACCTCATCTCACCTGGAAGAGTGGATGGCATTAGCAGTTCTGCCCTCCTATTGTATCTGTGTAACAGAGCCACAGAAGATGCACACTGGATGAACTGTGAGAGCTTTGTGGTGATTTTGCCATATTTTTCTGTGTGCTCTGCTTATTTGGGAGAAGGATGAAGAATGGATAGACCACACTTTGCCACAGTAGCAAGGAGGAGAGTGGAGGAATGTTTAAGAGCCATGGTAGCCAAGCTACCTGCGAGACCGCATCCTACCTCATACATCCCTGCGGCCGATTCGCTCCCACAGAGAGGGACTTCTCCGGGTGCCGTCCACCAGGCAATGCCACTGGGCGACGCCCAGGGGAAGGGCCTTCTCTGTGGTGGGCCCAACCCTCTGGAACGACCTACCCCCTGACCTCAGAACAACCACGGACCTCCGCACCTTCCGCCAGAAATTAAAGACACTTTTGTTCCATCAGGCCGGTTTGGCCTAAGTTATTTACCTAGCCTTCAGTCTGTATTATAAATTGTTTAAATTGGGTTTTTAAATGTATTATGTTTTAACTTTCTAAATTTTAGCACAGGAATAACCTATTTAATTCGATTTTAATTATTTATATTTTGTACTGTTTGTTTTAACTTCCTGTGCACTGCCCCGGGTCCCTTCGGGGAGAGGGTACGGTTATATAAAAAAATAAAAATAAAAATAAAATAATAATAATAATAATAATAATAATAATAATAATAATAATAATAATAATAATAATAATAATAATAATAATAATAATAATAATAATAATAATAATAATAATAATAATAATAATAATAATAATGGTGGCACAGAGGTTAGTATTGCAGGCTGACTCTGCTCACTACCAGGAGTTTGATTCTGACTGGCTCAAGCTTGACTCAGCTTTCTATCCTTCTGAGTTTGGGAGAAGACCCAAATTATTGGAGGAATATGTTGACTTTGTAAATTGCTTAGAGAAGCTGTAAAGCACTATGAATGCTATTGCAATTACAATGTAAGGAGACTTGCTAGTAGCTCCACCAATGAAGTAACAAAGTTGACTGGCCAAATTAGACTTAAAGAAAGGAAAATTTCCTTCTCAGCAATAAATAAAGATTCATGGAGCAATGAGAATTACTCCTTCAGTGTGTTTGAAAATCTTAAAAATTCACACATGTATTTTTCTTTAAATGATATAATGTTTTTGGAATCCTGCAGTTTAATAAAATGAAATTAAAGAATCATCAACAAACAAACAATGTTCCGGCTTCATCAAACCTGGATTCATGGCCTTTGATTCGGATGCAGCTGTTTCTCCCCTCCTGCCTGCTCTGCTAGCCTATTCCAGCAAACACTCTCTGACAGCTTTCCTGCCTGCTCGGCTGGCCTGCTCCAGCAAACACTTCTTGCTGGCTCTCTGCAGGCTGCAGCAAACCTGGATTCATGGCCTCTGATACGGCTGAAACTGTCTCTCTCCTGACCCTCTTCCAGTGTGAGTTCATTACAGCACCTGATGCCTGACACCCAACTGTGCACCACTTCCCCCTATGTGGTTTGTGGCAACTCCGACTCTCGGACATTGGCACCAAGCTCTTGGCATGCCCCAACATCCACCCACCATGCTAGGAGGGTGAAGAGCCCCTGCAAGTCGAACTACAGCCCTGGCATGGTGGGCCTTCACAAAGAAATCAATGACTTCTATAAGTACATGTCTTCTCGACCCGAAGAGGAAAGAATGCGGGTGGAGGTGGTGAACAGGATTGAATACGCAATAAAGGAACTCTGGCCCAATGCAGATGTGCAGATATTCGGAAGTTTTAAGATGACGCTGAAATGTATCAACAAGGAACTTATTGGTCCTAATGACAGTTTATATCAAGGTGGTGTTTTTCTTCCTGACAATTCATCTCCCTAAAGACTGCTCTTTCAATGTACTCAGTGGCTGACCTCCGTGCCCTGCAGGAGTCCCCCCTCTCACAGGTTTGGCCCTCAGCTCTAATGAGGGCCCACCTCGATGATGGGTTCGTAAACCAAGAGAGGTGGCAGAAGCGGAAACTAAGGGGTTTTTTAGTAAAAAATTTAATTTATGTTTTAAGGGGTCCCAGGGAGGGGGAGGGTCAAACCAAAATTAGGGTGGTGGGTGAGGGGGAAAACCCACTGGGGAATGCTTCCAGGCTGGCTAGCGGTCCCGACGGGGAGGGCGTAGTGTCTAGAATTGGGGAGGGGGGGAGAGTCTGTCCAACAGAGGGCTATCCCATCAAGACTGTGTATGGGAGGGGCAGGTATGGTGGGAGCCGAGGGCCATATCATATAAGGGGAGGGCACACCTGCTGTTTGTGAGCGGTGGTGCACTCCAGCCCTCATGGCTCCTCTTGTGACCCAGGGGGTTCAGGATCTCAGGGCCTGGGCCTTCGGCTGATGTTGTGTAACGCCAGGTCTGTGGTTAATAAAGCCCCCTCATTCACAATCTGGTTTTGGAGGGAGGGGGCGGACCTGGCGGGTATTACGGAGACCTGGCTGGGCCAAGAGGGGTGGTGCCCCTCATTGAAATGTGCCCACCGGGTTGCGGGCATTTCATCAGCCACGAGCCCAGGGTCGGGGTTGGGGGTGGTTGTCATAAAGGATCTGGACCTGAGGGAGACCACTGTGCCGCAGACAGCCGGCTGTGAGTCTCTATGTGTGAAGTGGGGTCATGGGAGGCAGTTGGGCTTGCTGATTGTGTACCTGGCTCCCCGCTACATATCAGCAGCCCTACCCGAGCTTCTCAGTGTGATAGCCGAGATGGCGGTTGACACCCCCAGGCTTCAACCTGGGGGATTTCAACCTGCCATCGATAGGCGAGGCATCTGAGATGGCACGGGAGTTCATGGCCTCCATGACGGGCATGGACCTGACCCAGTTAGTTCATGACCCCACCCACACTAGAGGACACACGCTGGACTTAGTTTTTGCCTCCGCCCAGTGGCTGAGTGATCTTGGTTTAGGGGAAATAGCCGTTGAACCCCTTTCATCATCAGATCACACTCTCCTTCGGCTAGGCTTTCCAACCACTACATCTCACTGCAGGGAGGTGGAACCGGAAGCAGTCAGATGGTTCTGCCCCAGGCACCTGATGGAGTCTGAGAGGTTCCAGATAGAGCTTGGGCCAATACCTGAGACCCAGACCCCCACCTCGACTGAGGACCTAGTGGCCACTTGGAATAGTGTGGCCACCGGGGCCCTGGACCAGGTCATGCCTTTGCAGCCTCTCACCAGGTGCCGAACCACCTTGGCCCTTGGTTTTCCAAGGAGCTGAGGGTGATGAAACGTCAGAAGAGATGCCTAGAGAGCAGTTGGAGGGCCACCTGCTCCGAGTCTGACCGGACACTGGTAAGGTCGCATTTGAAGATCTACCTAGTGACAATAAAAGTGGCAAAACGTAATTATTTCTCCACTTTTATCATGTCTGCAGATAACCGGCCTGCCGCCCTGTTTAGGGTGACCCACTCCCTCCTTCACCAGAGGGCGCGGGATGCTCCCTTGCAGGGTCGTGCGGAGGAATTTGGGTGTTATCTGCATGATAAAATCGATCAGATCCAGGACGGGTTGGCCTCCGATTGGACTAGTTCAGATGGGCTGACGGAGGCAGGTCTTATCTGGGAAAAGTTCGATCCTGTGACTCCTGAGGACATGGACAGGATGCTGGGGCGGCTGAATGCCACCACATGTTTATTGGACCCGTGTCCCTCCTGGTTGGTACTGGCCTCCCGGGAGGTTACACGAGGCTGGCTCCAGGGAATTGTCAACGCTTCTTTGAGTGAGGGGTTTCTGCCAGCTGCTTTGAAAGAGGCGGTAGAGAGGCCCCTCCTCAAGAAGCCCTCCCTGGACCCAGCTGTGTTGGCCAACTACCGTCCAGTCTCCAACCTTCAATTTCTTGCAAAGGTTGCTGAGAGTATGGTGGCGCGACAACTCCCTCAGCACCTGGAGGAAACTGTCTATCTGGACCCGCGCCAGTCTGGCTTCCGGCCTGGGCACAGCACGGAGATGGCATTGGTCGCATTGGTGGATGATCTTTGGATGGCTCGGGATAGGGGTTGTTCCTCTGTCCTGGTCCTGTTAGATCTCTCAGTGGCTTTCGATACCATCGGCCATGGTATCATGTTGCGTCGGCTGGAGGGGCTGGGGGTGGGGGGCACCATTTTATAGTGGTTCTCCTCCTACCTCTCTGACTGGTCGCAATTTGTGTTGGCAGGAGGGCAGAGGTCGACGTCGAGGTGCCTCACTTGTGGGATACCACAGGGGTCGGTCCTCTCGCCTCTCCTGTTCAGCATTTATATGAAGCCATTGGGTGAGATCATCCGTGGTTTCAGCGTAGAATTCCACCAGTATGCTGACGATACTCAGCTGTACATCTCTACCCTGGACCACCACAACGATGCCATGGAAGTGATGTCCAGGTGTCTGGAGGCCGTGCGAGTCTGGATGGGGAGAAACAGGCTCCGACTCAATTCGTCCAAGACCAAGTGGCTGTGGTTTCCGGCGTCACAATATAGCCAGTTGGTGCCAGTTCTGGCTATTGGGGGTGAGTCATTGGCCCCCACAGAGAGGGCTCGCAACTTGGGCATCCTCCTGGACTCTCGGCTGTCTCTAGAAAACCATATGACAGCCGTGGCCAGGGGGGCTTTTTATCAGGTCCGCCTGATACGCCAGTTGAGCCCCTTTCTGGATTGTGACGCTTTATGCACAGTCACTCAAGCCCTCATCATCTCCCGCCTGGACTACTGCAACACTCTCTACATGGGGCTTCCCTTGAAGTGCACCCGGAGGCTCCAGTTAGTTCAGAATGCTGCCGCACGGGGGATTCTGGGAGCATCTAGTGCGCGAGCTGCACTGGCTGCCTGTGGCTTTCCGGGTGCACTTCAAGGTACTAGTAACCACCTTTAAAGCGCTCCATGGCAAAGGACCTGGTTATCTTCAAGACCGCCTGCTGCTACCAAATACCTCCCACCGACCAGCTCGCTCCCACAGAGAGGGCCTCCTCAGGGTGCAGTCGGCTAAACAATGTCGGCTGGCGACCCCCAGGGGGAGAGCTTTCTCTGTGGCAGCCCCTGCCCTCTGGAATGACCTACCTCCTGACCTCCTGACGATCACTGACTTACGCCTTTTCCGTCAGGCCCTGAAGACCCATTTATTTCGTGCTGCCGGCCTGTCGTAGTTTTTAAATTGATTTTAGTAGGGGGTTTTAATTTGGCAGGCCAATTTATTTAAATATATCTTAACATTTGATCTTAACTTTTATATTACTCATTTTTACTGTTGGCTGTACACCGCCCTGAGTCCCGAAAGGGAGATAGGGCGGTATAAAAATGCAATAAATCTTAATCTTAATCATAAAGATAGTATTTAGGCATATTCATGACAAACTTACTCTTGCTTATAGTTCAGTATCTACCTACTTCATTCATTCGTTCATTCATTCATTCATTCATTCATTCATTCATTCATTCATTCGTTTGTTTGTTCGTTCATTTGTATCATGCCAACATTAGAAAACAGTTTTACAATTTACACCATTAAAGATAAAGCATAGTAAAAGCTAAAAAATAATCACAAATCTGCTAGGATACAATAGGTCCAGTGATTATCATTCATTTGCCGAATGCCATCCAGAACAGCTGCATATAAATTACATTATTATTACATAATATATAATGCTTATCATTGTTATATAATTATACAATTATACATTATTTAGAATTCATTTGGCAGCTTTAAAATAGCGCATGGTGTTATTTTAAGAGTTTGTTTTGCCTTAATAATAACCTGTGTATTCACGTCCTGGAAAGGGGTGGCAGGATATCATATTTTAATAATGAAATGCTTCTAAACTCTTGCTTTCCAAATCTGATTATTCAAAATGTGTATATAGAACCATCCCATTTGAGGCAGCAGCCTGAACTCTGGCAATAATAAAGAAAGAAATATGGGCCAAAGGGAACATTCAAATTAATCCTTATAAAAAAAATGGGGATACAATCTCAGAAATATGATGAGGTGAATAACTGTATAAATCATGCCTGGAATATTTCCATATTAAAGATGTTCCAGTAAGGGCCCTTATGATTTTACTATACTTTCCATTCAAGGAACTGAATTCTGAGTTTGGATGATGGGATAAGTCCTCCATTTATTGGCCTGCTTTGGGGACAAAGGAGAGCTGGATTAACTTTTAGATGTAAAAACAGGCAGGGAACCTTCATCCTACTTTTCTATAATAATAGAAAAGTCCCTATGTGCTTCTTCAGTCAAAAAGAATTATGAATATGCTCTCTCTAGACTGGACAAATGGGTTTTAAAATGTCCTACTGCAGGGGTCCCCAACCTGTGGTCCATGCCCTATTTGCAACCAGGCCGCATGAATGGGGGCACACAGTCTGATTAACACAAGTGGCAGGTGCTGCCACTTGCTGGCCCACTCATGCAAATGGGGGGCACTTGCAGCTACCTTGCAGCACCACTCATGTGAGTAGGTGCCCATCTCTCACACAAATGAAAATATGCTTGCACACGCACCTGCGCCTCACACAAAACCATCCCCTCTTTCTCCCTTGTGCCAGGCTGCCAACGTGGAAATCTCGGGGAATGTTATCATATGCAGTTCAGTGTAAAATGTTTTGGAGTTTGTAGCAGCAATCAAGTCCAGAAAGGACACAGGTAACTGATTCAACAGGATTAATTAACTTCTTTATATACATAACATAACGCATATATACAATACCAATGGCCGGTTTTCCAATATGGTAAAGAGGAGAGATTGGTTTCATTTCCAGTAGCAGACTAGTTTTGCAGCTTTAGCACAGACTCAGAGCTATAGTACAGAACCAAGCCACACCCAGGCTCCAAAGTGTTTTCAGCTCCCATTGACTGACCTATTAAGCCCTATTCCAGATTATGAACATACTCTGACAAAATGGAACAAGGAATCCAAATTTTACATTTACTATGATCTGAGCTAGCAATGACTGACCAGGAAAAGGGTCAGAGTCACAGTGGATGTCTTCATGAAAATGTCAACACAATGTATAAGTTCTGTGATGTGCCAGTGCCTGGAAGCCGTACGGATCTGGATGGGAAGTAACGGACTCAGGCTCAACCCGACCAAGACCGAGTGGCTGTGGTTTCCGGCTGCCCGATTCAACCAGCTCATTCCATCGCTGGCCATAGGGGGCGAACATCTTGCCCCTGTGGATGGGGTGCGCAATTTGGGCGTCCTCCTGGATGCCCGGCTGTCCATGGAAGATCATGTGACAGCCGTGGCCAGGAGGGCGTTTTACCAGGTTCGCCTGGTTCGCCAATTGCGCCCCCTATTGGATCGGGACGCCCTTCGCACAGTCACTCATGCGCTCGTGACATCCCGACTGGACTATTGTAACTCTCTCTACATGGGGCTCCCCTTGAGGTGCACCCGGAGGCTTCAGTTGGTCCAGAACGCAGCCGCGCGAGCAATAATGGGGACCTCTAGGTTCACCCACGTAACACCGCTCTTGCGCGAGCTGCACTGGCTACCTGTCGTCTTCCGGGTGCGCTTCAAGGTGTTAGTTATCATCTTCAAAGCGCTCCATGGCTCGGGACCTAGTTACCTGCGGGATCGGATCCTGCCCCATACCTCCTCACGGCCGATTCGCTCCCACAGAGAGGGACTTCTCCGGGTGCCGTCCACTAGACTTTGTCAGCGGGCGACGCCCAGGGTAAGGGCCTTCTCTGTGGCGGGCCCAGCCCTCTGGAACGATCTTCCCCCCGATATTAGGACAACTACGGACCTCCGCTCCTTCCGTTTAAAATTAAAGACACATCTTTTTCGCCTGGCCGGCCTTGGGTAGTCTCTTTTAAGGTAAGGGGTTTTAGGGGCTGTTTTAATTTAGTTTATGGGTTTTTAGCGCAGGATCAATTTAATTTATTTTTAACCTTGTATTTTGTTGTGGTCTTATTTGTGTTTTTAATTTGCCTGTGCCCCGCCTCGAGTCCCTTTGGGGAGAGAGAGCGGGATATAAAATTAAATTATTATTATTATTATTTCTGTCAAAAGAGGGAGGGGGAGCATGTGCACACACAAATTCTGCATTTTAAATCATTAGGCAGAGAATTGAAAATAGATCTGCCAATATGATAATGCCCTTCAATAGATCTACTGCATTGTGAGGCTATCCAAGGGTAGATTTTTAGATACCACACCTTAAAAAGAACTACAATCTTTGCAAAATGGCAATCAAAATAATTAGATATAAAAATAATTAGGACTAGCTCACCTAGATAAGAAATTAATACAGCACGGCAGTCTAATCTTTTTAGCTTGGAAGGAAGAAAGATAATTCTAGAAGATTAAGTCCAATAGAAGAAAATACCTGTTTGCATTGTGCATTGTTAAAAATGTTCAATTTACTGCCAACATTATAATGAAAACAAATTGGGTGGTTTTAAAAGATGACTGAGCCATTTCAGTGAGTGAAATAATTTTATGAATGGTTGGACTACCATTGTCTATTTAAATACTGATTGCTGGGAAATGACAATGGAAAGGGAATTGTCATCCTCCAGTCCAAGCTTGAAAGCATTTTAAATTCATCCAGTTGGCCACACTAGGACACAAAATGCTGGACTAGGTGGAAATATGGTCTCATACTACCGAACTATTATGTTCCTGAATGGTTAATACATAGTAATGAACATCATGGCATTACTACTGACAAGTCTTCCACTTCCAATTGGAATGATAATTAAAAGATCATTCTGTTTTCTAGGACCTCTTACCTGCTTTTTCCTGGTATAACGCAGTGTCATAGAATCATAGATTGGAAAGAACCATTTAGCCACTAAGTTCAATTTCCTGCTCAGTGCAAGAATCCAAATTAAGGATTAAGCGTGTAGTGCTAGTTAATCAGTTTCCTGCAGAACAAATATTTATTTCATTATTATAAAGAGATGACGGTGTAGCTGTAAAGCAAACATTTAGGTAATTAAAGAAGCATGAGGGATTTGATGTCGCCTGTGCTGGGTGTATTACAAGGTATGAACTTGACTATTATCATCACGTATTTTAAAAATTCAGAATATTTTTTTTCTGAATTGTTATAGTTTGATTTTGAGAAATGGTTTAGAACAGGGGTCTGCAAAGTTGGCTCTTTTAAGACTGGTGGACTTCAACTGGTGGACTTCAATTCTGGGAGTTGAAGTCCACCAGTCTTTAAAGAGCCAACTTTGCAGACCCCTGGTTTAGAAGAATCTAAAAAAAAGAAAGAAATCTGGCCCACCCCTCTTCTGACATTACGCATCAAGCAAACCCACAAGCAGGCCACCATGTTTAGAGTCTGTTCCACATTAACTTCCCAACCCATAATATTTAAGTTGGACTTTCTGACTCAAGCCATAGAAGAAAGCAACGTAGATTAAAAGCTATCAGTAGTGCTTTTATTCATTTGAACTGTATCTTGTGATGTTCGGTAAGTTTTCATTTTGGGACTTAATTGTTCCTATTATTTGAATACCTGTTCCCCGTTTTTGTGATATCCTCTTTTCAGGCAGGAAAAAAGTGCCCCATTTGAACAAAGAACTGCAGTGCTGTATATGTTGATACTATCAGTTACAAGATACAGCTCTACAGTCAGGCAGACAGGCAATTATCATCATGCCTTGAATAATTAATGACAGCAGTGGCACATTCTTCCTTTCATTTTTGCTTTATAACAGCCCTTGACATGGAAGCAAAAGTCTCATTGTGACACAAGAGAAATGATCAAATGAGCAGAGGTACAGCTGTAAAATCCCAGATCATGATATCTTTCACAAGTAGAAGTTGTAAAGAAATAATGACTCACTTTCAAATTATAAATTAATATTTAATATTGCAATTCATTTTGGTAATATGGTTTAAGGTTTATTTGATATATGACATAGGAGAAGATAGGTAGGTGGTGGAATATTTAAAGGGGAACTAAAAGACCAAAGTATTTAGCCTGATCACATTTCCTTGTAAACATCTTGCCTCTTGTGAACTCAACAGTGAAGAAGTAGAAACCTTATTATGGTCAATGACTAGTCCATAAAACACCTTGCATACATAAAACTGATATTGATTAACCAATTAGATAAGCAGATCAATTAAACTGCCGCACATCTTACTTATTACATGACAAAACATAGGCACACTTAAGGAAATGAAATTATTGAATCTGAAAGTTAAAAAAAATTAAATAAAACTGATCAGAGTGACTAGGATATTTAATTAGGGATGGGGTAAGCAGTTCACAGTAAGTACGTATCAGCATAAAATGGCAGTGTAATAAAATATATTGGGTGGTTTTAATTATTTCTTCACCACCCATGCAAAGTCTGGATCTAAACGGGATGCCTTTTAACACACTTGCTGGTTTAAGCAAACAGTTGACTTGTGGTTCAACCTCTGCTCATTCCATGCAATATAATATTACTAAGAATCTTAGTCCCACTAAATTGCCTGCAAATATCTGTTTTCATCTGGGAGACCATCTCAAACAAAAATATGAGGAATCAGAACAACTTATGTACTTGCTGTATTTGTCTATAGAATACACAAGAAATGTCCTGCCTTCAGCACCTTTATTCCACACCAGAAGGTCAGGCTTTTGTTGATCAAAGCCTCTGGAAGAATAATTTTCTCACAGATCGCTAAAGTAATGGAAAAACTCTAACATACCTAGTTGTAGCAGAATTAGGAACACAGGTGGCAGAACCTGGTTCTCTTGACCTGTTTAAATTTGCTCTTTGTGCAGGTCTGACTTAGCACTCTTCCAAAAGAGTCATAAATGTGTGTGTGTGTGTGTGTGTGTGTGTGTGTGTGTGTGTGTGTGTGTGTGTGTGTGTGATGTCAGGTATTATGTCAAAAGATGAGAAAATGCTGTATGGTATAAAGATGCCATACAACAGGGGTTCCCAAACATTGTGGCACAGCCCACCACCAGGCCATGGCCTACATCGGGCTATGTGAGTGGCTGGCCAGTGCATGCAAGTGTGTGCACATGAGTGCAAGTGTGTGCACATCCTAAGAGCTGTATGAGCATGTTACTATTGCTGCATGCCCCATGCAAGCACGCTAGTGTTGCCACAAGCACTGCATGGGTGCTACCATGGCTGAAAGCATCACACATGTACTTGCAGCCCTGTATGCACATGAACACGTAAAGACGCCTACCCTGCCCCCCTCCAGGTTGCCAACCCAAATAGGTTGGGGAACTCTGCCATACAGGACCTTGTTTGATAAGCACTCTGGAAAGGCCCAGTTGAATGAGCGGATGCCTTTGTAGAAGCTTCATGTCAGATCTGGCCTGTAAATGAGGCCAAGGCTGCATGGAAAGAAGCATCCAGTAATGGGGGAGAAGGGGTGGACTCACACTGAAGGGGCCAAAAGGGGCTGCAGAGATCTCCCAAAAATGTGTTAGGGAAAGAGGGAAGACAGTTCTGGAACAACTGAAGATGACTTTAAATGCCTGAGGTATGGGCTAGAGCATGGGTGCTGCAACCTTAAACACTCAAAAGAGCCATTTGGACCTATTTCCTACAGAAAAAAACCCCACAGGGAGCCACAAAACCTGGGGGTGTGTGGCCAACGTGATATCACTCACTCCCATCCATTCACATGACCACCACCCCAGCCATGCCTAAGCAGCCAGTCATTAAGGCAGAGAACTGGTTCTTAAATTATTTGCAATGCCCCGCCCTGCCTAACCCCTCCCCTCCCAGCCACCTCTTGTCACACCTGGCCTCACCCTCTGGCCACTTGCCTCAAAGGCCTCAACGTATTTATAGTTCTGTAAAAATGTTGTCACCTTTCTCTCTCTGTCTCTCTCTCTCTCCTCTGTCTTTCTGCCTTTCTCTCACTCTCTCTGTCTATCTCTGTCTCTGTGTCTCTTGTCTCTCTCTCTCCCTCTTTCCCTCCCTCTCTTTCTTCCCCCTTTCTTTCTCTCTATCTGGCCCTCCCTCTCTTTCCCTCCCTCTTTCTATTTTTCATTCTCTCTTTCTCCATCCCTCCACCTCTCTCTGAGTTGATGAGCAAAATGGCAAAACTATTGGACTTTCAGGGACACATTTCACCCTTAAAATACACAATATCTCTCTCCCCCTTCCCCCACATGTTCTCCCCCACTGGGTGGGGGAGGAACCCCCAAACTGGTGATGGGTGATGGGAGCAGAAGGAGCTTGCACCAGAGCCAGAAGGGTTGTGCAACGTGGTTTGTTAGTGGTTAGTGCTTGTGAAAGGAAGCAGGCCTCCATCAGTGTAATGGGAGGACGTTTCTTGGTATCTCAGCTGAATGAGACAAACTACCTTTCTTGGAATGTGAAGATGTACCTACAAAGGGAAGAGTTGTGGACAATAGTTACTGATCCACCAGCAGTCCTGGATGATGGAAACCAGAGAAGAAATAAAAACGCATAATTCTGGCTTTAGAGGACAGTCAGCTGATACATGTGAGGAGTCACCAGTCTGCCAGTGTTAAACCTGGGACCAGCTGTGCTGGCACACAAGTCACAGTATCTTCTGTACAGTATGTCCAAACACAAGTTAATTCAGTGTAAAATAGGTTTCCCAACCACTGCCCCAAGATTTCAGTCCCAATATGCTTTAGGAGCAAGGTTAGGATTTAATTTTGTGGTTTTATCATTTAATCTTCATTTTTTCCTCATTTTCATTTTGGCTCTTTTACCTTCTATTAAAGTTGTCAGGAATTTGTTTGAAGCTACAAATGCTTTTAATATAGCAGCACAAAGAATACTCTAGCAGAAATAAGATGTTCAAAATTCCATGCATGCTTCAATTGGGTTAAAACGCCATTTGAGATTAAGCATTATCTGCAGAGTTCATCATTCCTCCACAGGTGGTCTCTGCAAAGCTGTGCTTCATGGTAATGCATACAAACAAGCTGAAAGATAGTCTGAAAGGAATGAGAATGTCACTGTGAATCTGCCTTCCCTCTCAGCTATACAGTTTGGTGAATTTTACCTTAATGTAAATGTGAAAGACATCTAGCAACTGATTTGAGTCTTTCCATTAAATACATACAGTAACTTTACACTGCAGGCCCAGATGGATCCATCCTACTAGCCAGCAGACACATTATCATTAAAGTAATCATGCATAAAAGTGTACCCTGGTAAAAATAAATTACAGTTGCCTCCCCCTCTCTTTGCAAGAAGGAGGCACAAAGCGACAGCATGAATCGGCATTTGTATGCCTGGGTGCTCGAGGAGGGCAGAGGGCATGTCTTTACATAGCAACATGACACTGTGTGTTTGGGTTGATTGCCCTGCTTGACAATTGTCTTCCCCTTTGTCTATTTCAGATTATTGGCTCTTGGGCTAAAATTTTATTTGCTAATTGGATTCATTTCATTGGTCATAGCTTAACAAACAACTGAGAGATAAATCTTCTTGATATGCCTAACAACTGATACTACTAACTTACCCACCTTATTTTCTACTGCTGATGGCAGAAGAGGAGGACAAATAGTTCTAGTTATTTATTACATCCAAGAATTTCCATAATGTAGTTCCTACTATAATGAATGACATTTGTGCTATTTTATGCAATATCAGTTTCCCATATCTCATTCTTGTGCAGAGGGAAATATAAATTCTTTTGGACGTGTCAATACTAAATTTAATCAATGTCAGAGTTGCCAGGAATTCTGTTTTTCTTGACAGTTTTCATGCAACCGAGATCTCAAATAATACTAACTTTAACATTTAGAGGTAAATATTCCAAGATGGAACCTATATGGGGTTGCGTTATCATTGGGAACAAAGAAAAGGAGATTACATGCAAAAAAGAGGAAATGACTGCCAGATACACTTGTACAAAAGGAAAAAAGGAAGCCATGCTGTTTTATAAACAAGAGAAAGACAAAAGTATGATAGATGTGATATTGTGGAGGATCAAACTATATTTTTGTGTGTGGAAAAGCTATTAGAATATTTTTATGCAAAGGTATCAGATTATTTTAATCGGTAAAGTATAGAAAAGCAAGATTTCACTGGTCCACTAGTCTTTGTTAAATGAAGTAGTCAGGATGGTTTGGGATATAAAGATGATTTTGGTGAGAGAAACACAACATAAGAGTGAATCAACGTTGTTGAAGCCAACTATGAATCCCTAAAGGCCTGAAGAGGAATCGGTGGGAAAATAGTTTAGTAAAGGTCAGATTCAAGAGAACGGGAATGCATTATCTGAAGACTGGGGATTTACCTTGCCCCTGCTGCAGAAATTTGACAGCTGGCTTCATATGTAAAAAGACTGACCCAGACATAAACCAGGGCAGTTTGATAAGAGCCAGAGCTGAGGGTGCACTTCAGTTTGTGGACAAGGAAACTCATTTGCAGACCTATAGATTGCCAGGATAAATGTCGAGCATAAGAGCACATTAGTGCCATATCTGCAATGCAAGGTATACACAGTGGGCAAATCTGGTTGTTGTTAAAGACAGCTTTGCAGATAATGATAAAAAAAACCTCAGATGATAACCATAAATGTAGATAAACCATAAAGAATAGAATAGAATAGAATAGAATAGAATAGAATAGAATAGAAGCTGGAAGGGACCTTGGATGTCTTCTAGTCCAACCCCCTATAGGAGAAGGTATATTATCTCAGACAAGTGACTGTCCAGTTTCTTCTTAAAAACCTCCAATGATGGAGCGCACACAATTTCTGGAAGCAAGCTGTTCCACCGGTTAATTGTCCTCATTGTTAGGAAGTTTCCCCTTAATTCCAGGTTGCTTCTCTCCTTGATTAGCTTCCAAGCATTATTTCTTATCCTGCTCTCTGGTGCTTTAGATAATTATTTGACCCCCCTCTTCTTTGTGGCAGCCCCTCAAATCTTGAAATACTTGCTTGTCATCCCTAATTCTTCTTTTCTTTAGACTAGCCAGACCCAAAACCTACAGCCGTTCTTCATATGGTTTAGTTTCCAGGCTTTTGATCATCTTAGTTGCTCTTCTCTGAACTTTTTCCAGTCTCAACATCTTTTTTTGTAGCATGGTGACAAAAATTGGTAGTATTCCAGATGTGTTATTACTAAGGTTTTATAAAGCAGTATTTTTTGTAAGATGGACCAAAAATGAAGCCATTGGTGAAACAGTACAAGGTTGTTCTATCTACGAGGAGCTATTCCAAGACTGGCAGAGAAAGACTGAAATCACAATAGCCATATGGTTCAATAATTGGATTACAATCTTACTCTTGCTAAAGAGGAAATCTGACATATGAGTAGATGTAGTGTATGGCAATAAAAGGAAGATGATGGCACAAATCCTGCTTATTTCTTTCTGTTTGACAAGAAAACTTAATACTGAAAGGCAAAAGTAAAAGCCTGCCATCCAGATAAAGAAAGAAAGTGATAACTCTCGAACAAGTATATGTTTAGAAGAACTGAACACGGAGAGGCCAAATGGCAATGCTTAAAAGTGATAAATGGAACCCTCAACTATAAAATGAAAGAAAGGTGAATGGCAAGGTGCTAGGAAAGTAGATATTCCTGCAAATTAATAGATGCAAACTACATCCTTTCCACAGGAATGGAAAAATAGCAAGGGCTGAAGAACTGCATGAAGCGCTGAAAATCACAAAGACCCATTATATATCTGAGTCTGCCATGCTTTTTGGAGAAAAAAGAGAGCAAGTATACTCCAGAAGAATAAATTCTATTGCCTTTCTTCACTAAAGGAAAAGTTCCTGCTAGAATTCTGGAAGTGCTTTAGAAACCACAAGAAGATTTGGCTTAAGATTGGTTAAGTGTTTTCTATGGTATTCATGAAAGAAAACCTAGAAAGGAACACAAAATCTGACAGTGATCCAATTATTGTCAGAGGTACCACCTGGAGCCTGATGCTTGCAGTTTTGCTGAAGATGGTTGATGTAGGGATATGGTGCTGCCATCCAGGACCTCTGAGTACAATGTGGCATGGACACTCGACTTGAAAAGCTGATGATCTATGATCAAGGAGAAAGTGGGATCTTGAGTGGGTTCAAGAGAGAATATATAAGTAGTTGTCAACTTATAGCCATTTATTTAATGATAGTCTGGAATTATGATTGCCTGGAAAGCCATCATTAAACATTGCATCATCACTCCTTGCAGCCATGTAATTGAGAACTGAGGGCTTGGTAGCATGTTCACATGTATGACTGCTTGCCCCATGATCATCTGATCACCATTTACAATCTTAATACAATAATACAATAGCAGAGTTGGAAGGGACCTTGTAGGTCTTCTAGTCCAACCCCCTGTGTAGGCAGGAACCTTATACCATTTCAGACAAATGGCTATCCAACATATCTATCTTCTTTGCTAGTTTCCCTAAATGGCCAATGGGAAAGCCAACAGGGAAGGTTGCAAGCTGTTGTCACCTGCTAACAGGTCTCCCTCTTGTCTCAAGCTGAAAAAGTTGCCTTCAGAGGGAAGCTGAACGCCTTCAGCAGGATGCAGAAATGGAGGTGAAAAAGAGTTGAATTCCTTTGGCAGGCAGCTCTTTCAGCCAGCACCAGAAACAAGCGAGAGACAAAATTGAAACAGAGTCAGTTTAGCAAAATAAGGAGTGTTGGGTGATTCAGGTGGGTAGGCAGGATCCTGGAAGGTCTGGTACGATATGTGTGCACCAGAAAGCAAGCCAAGAAGCAATGGATGGAAACTGAACAAAGAGAAAAGCAATATAGAACTAAGGAGAAATTTCCTGATGGTAAGAACAGTCAACCAGTAGAACAGCTTGCCTTCAGACAGTTTGGGTGCTCCAACTCTGGACATTTTGTCTAAATTTGTATAGTCTTCTGCTTGAGCAGTGGGATGGGCTAGAACAGGGGTCCCCAACCTTTGCAACTTTAAGTCTGAAGGACTTCAGCTCCCAGAATTCTCCAGCCAGCTTTGCTGGCTGGAGAATTCTGGGAGCTAAAGTCCTTCAGACTTAAAGTTGCAAAGGTTGGGGACCCCTGGGCTAAAAGACCTCCAAGATCTCTTCCAAATCTGTTATTCTATATTCTGTAATCTTCCTCAAAGCTACAGAGGCATTTTTTTGTCTAAGGTGGCCAGGGTCAGCCAGGGAAGTTAATATCCTATGTATTAATAATCAGAAAATCTTTATATTGACTAGCATCAGTAGACTCTGCCAAGGGCCGTGAACTATTTAATATCCTAAACTGCTTAGCTGCTATGATATTCTTTACTGATTTTCATTGCAACTATATTCAGGTTTTCCCCTGTGTTTTATTAAGAAACTGCCATTCTTTGCTTCTTTCTAATCTGTGGTTTAATTTCTTTTAAAGGTAGCTTATGCAGAATGAGTTAATTCTTGTGGTCAGTTGAATAATAGCAATTCGTATTTCATAAGACTTTTACTAATTAACGTTCCTTTCTTTTTTCTTCCTTTTCTTCTCTTTGTAAAACTAGTGTGTCGTTATCCAATAAATCTATCCAGTGCTTAACCTTTTTTATTACTTCGTAGAATATTGCTTGTAGAGCATTTGAATTCTCTAAATGAGAAACTAAGCAAGCAGCTGCTGAGAAATTGGAGTCTGCCCAGTGTGGGAAGAGAGGAACTACTGAGCAAAAGGAATTAGAGAATGGTGAACTCTCCCATGGTTGTTGTAGTTTAATTTAAAAATTATTTTCTCAGCCTTGTTAACTTAACTAATATTGAATCAAGGGTTTTCTCCAAGCAAGTTACTATATGTCACATATCACTAAGCTCTCACTCTGGCCCACACTAAACCTTAGGTGAAATGTGTAATGGTGTGTTGAAAGTCCTGCATTAGATAGGAATTCTTTTTTTTTTATACCAGAGTAGTCTATCTGACAACTGCTGTGGAAAAATGCCTACTTAGATAACCAACACAAATGAATGCCTACTTAGATAACCAACGCAAATGAAAATAGATGCAACAAGGGTTCTATTTTATTTGTCTGCACAGCTATAGTATTTGCTGGGCTCATAACCAAATGAAGCCAAAGACCTCCGAACTATGCATCTAAAGTGTTACACAGGAACTATAAAGAAAATAGTGATCATTGTTAGGATAATCATCCTGATGTTGGGTTGACAATATATATAAGCCAGGATTCTTAAAGAGTATATTTAACTTTAAGGACTATGTGGAATCTGATTGGCTGTGCTTCCCAGCTCAACCATAAAAGGTAGCTGAAAACACAGTTCATTCCCTTTTGCTTTCCTTTGCTTCCTGATAACCACTGAGGAGGAGCTGAAGATGGAAGAAGTATCATTGTTTGTTTTGACTGTAAGATAACTGTGTTTTGGTGAAGGACTGTTTATTGTTGGAAGAGTTAGTATCACTGTTTGGAAGAAGTACTTTAGTTACTACAAAAGTAAAGACTATTTATTTTTTCTACTATCAGTATTTGATAGTTATAATTTACAACCAGTATGTAGCATCTGATAATACAATGGGATGACCTTGCTATATTCCACTCTACTAATGGGGCTCTATTCCCCCTAATTATAGATATTAACACTATGTACCATAAACAGTGGTATTTATTGTGGCTGTATATTGCCTCCATTATATCACACAACACTATAGCTTCTATTATCTGTTTCCTATTCCTCCAGGATCATAAAATCAAAAGGCTGGAAGGGATCTTGGAGATTTCTAGTCCAACCCTCTGTTCAAGCAAGAGCACCCTAAACCATTTCAGACAAATGGCTACCCAGTCTTTTCTTGAAAACCTCTGTAATGAAGCACCCATAACTTCTGGAGGCAGCTGTTCCATTAGTTAATTGCTCTTGCTATCAGGAACTTTTTCCATAGTTTCAGGCAGTTTGCCTGCTGTTTATATATATGTATGTATGTATGTTAGGTTTTTTGAGCTGATCAATAAATAAATCAGGGAGACTAGGATAGATCTATTTCAAGCTATTTAGCTCTCATCAGCTAGCCATATCCTTACTGGGATCCAAACCATTAATTAATTAATTAATTAATTAATTATTAGACTTATAAACCGCCCCCTCTCCCCGAAGGGACTCGGGGCGGTGTACAGGAAAAAATTAAAAAACCATATAAAAACATACAATATATACAAAGTTAAAAACGAATTAAATTAACCTGTACTAAATTTTAAGAACATTAAAATAGAAACCCTCCTAAGCTAAAATTCCCTAAATCTAAAATCCATATACGTATTTGGCAGATGTTATGTTATGAGAGTCAATACTGTTTACGCAAACCAGGGAAGTATTACATGTGAAGCAGCCGCAATTGCCTCTAGACTACTGGTTCTTATCCTGATCAGCTGAGACAGGAGGATAAGTATATGCTTGTGTCATAACACCCTGTTAAGCAAGGTAGGTAAGGGTATGGCTAGCTAAATAGCTCAAAATAGATCTATCCTAGTCTCCCTGATTTATTTATTGATCGGCTCAAAAACGTAACACACATATAAAAAAATTACACAACAGAACTCATGGCTTTCTGTCTAGATGGTCTCTGGTGATGAGCCGAAAGGCAGAAAAGGAGAGCAGTATGTCTCCTCCCTTAATGGGGCCCTTCACAGGAAGTTGTGAAAACAATTATCTATACTAAATACTCCTGTCTTAGCTGATGCAATGGGTAGACTGCAGTGCTAGGCTTCTGCCTTGGATGCATTGCAGCCCCGGTTCAAATCCCAGTGGGGTGTGGCCAACTGATGAGAGCTAATAAGCTCGAAATAGATCTATCTTAGTCTCTCAAATTTAAATTTATTGATCAGCTCATAAAACTAACACACATATCTAAAAAAAAATTTACAAAACATAATTTCATGGTTCTCTGTCTAGATGGTCTCTGGTGATGAGCTGAAAGGCAGAGAAGGAAACAGTATGTCTCCTCCCTTAATGGGGCCCTAACAGGAAGTTGTGAAAACAATTATCTAGATAGATAGATAGATAGATAGATAGATAGATAGATAGATCTAGATCTAGATCTAGATCTAGATCTAGATATGTGTGTGTGTGTGTTAGTTTTATGAGCTGATCAATACATTAAATTAGAGAGAGACCAGGATTTATTAATTTATTAATTTATTGATCAGCTCATAAAACTAACACACATATCTAAAATATTATACAACGTAATTCTTGGCTTGCTATCTGGATGGTTTCTAGTGATGAGCCGATAGGCAGTAAGGGAAACAGTATGTCTCCTCCCTTAATTGGGGTCTAATAATAACAGGTTGTTGTGAAACAATTACATATATATATATATATATATGTGTGTGTGTGTGTGTGTGTGTGTGTGTGTGTGTGTAATTGTACATATATATGTAATATATATGTTATATATATATATATATATATATATATATATATATATATATATATATATATATATATATATATATATATATATATATATATATGTAATATATGTGTGTGTGTGTATATATTCCACAACACCCTGTTAGGGGCCCAATTAAAGGAGGAAGCATACTGCTTTCCTCTTCTGCATTTCGGCTCATCACCAGAGACCATCTAGACCAGTGGTTCCCAAAGTGGGCGGTAACGCCCCCCAGGGGGCGGTGACCTGCGTTAGGGGGACGCTAGGAGGCCAAACGGCTGCAGGGGGGCACTAGGAGGCAACAGGGGGGCGCTGAGGGTGAGGAAGAAACTTGCCGATTGGAAGATGGGCTGTTAAAGCCTATCGGCGTGGGCAGAAGGACGACATCGTTAAAACAAACCTGGAAATAGCAGGTTTCCCTTTAAGCAACGTCACCACCTTCCCCTCCAATCACCGCCTTCCTCCCAGGAGAGGCGTGTGCGCGCGCTGCTACAATCTCCTGTCCCCGACCAGCTCCAGCTCTTCCCTCCACAAAAGCCCCTGCCAGGCCAGCAAAGATCCCATCCAGACCAGGCGGCGCTGGTCTCCTGCGCCCCCACAGCTCCCTTGCTCTGAGCTGCGCTTTGGAGCGGGCAGCGATCCCTCGAAAGCCCCCAGGTTGGTCCTCCTCCTCACCCGGATCCAGCGCGGCGCTCGCCGCCCCGCCTTTGTCCCTGCTGGCCCCAAGGAAGCTGCTGCTCCAGTCCCAAAGTGAACCAGAGGGAGCTGGAAGAGAGCTCGGAGGTCCTCTAGTCAGCCAGCAGGGACAAAGGCCAGATGGGGAGCGCCGCTCTGGATCTGGGCGAGGAGGAGGACCAACTTGGGGGCTTTCGAGGGATCGCTGCCCACTCCAAAGCGCAGCTCAGAGCAAGGGAGCCACTGCGAGGGCGCGGAGGGCACAGGGGGTCCCAGTGCCACCTGGTCCAGATGGGATCTTTGCTGGCCTGGCAGGGGCTTTTGTGGAGGGAGGAGGGGACCCCAGAGCCGGTCGGGGATGGAGATTGAAGCAGCGCGCATGCGCGCACGCCTCTCCTGTGAGGAAAGAAGCCTCTGCTCCAGCCCCAAAGTGAACCGGAGGGAGCTGGAAGAGAGCTCGGAGGTCCTCTAGTCCAGCCCCTGCTCAAGCAGGACTAGAGCCTCCGCTAGTCCAGATCAGGGGCTGCCTCCTTCCTTCTGAAAAGTCTCCGGGGATGGAGCTCCAGTGCGACCGCTTTTGGCCCCTCCATGCATCTGGGGAAGCGGTGCAGAAGATCCGGCGCATGTCTTGCAACCTCCCCGTGTGAGAGGCAAGGGGTGCGGGGCGGCTTTGGAGGGAGAGCCCGGCTGGAGCGCGGTGGTGGGTGGGGCGGGCAGAACCAGGCAGGTGCGGCAGCCGAGTCCTCCTGAAGCAGCGCCAGCCAGCATGTCCCTTAAGAAGAGCCCCAAGGGCAAGGGCTGCAGTGCTGCACCCACCCCGCCCCCTGCCCACTGCCAACAACACGCCCCTGCCTCCTCCTCCTCCTCCTCAGCAGGCAGCCCGGGGCACGGGCACGGCAGCAACCACGAGCGCCACTTGGCCAGGACAGGGGGCCCAGCGCCCACCCAACCCAACTACCGCTTGGCGGGCGGGCGGAGGGCTGATGCTAACTCCCCTTCTGTTTCTTCTTCTGGGGGGGGGGCATTGCCTTGCTTTGACAGCCGCCTCGTTTCCAATGAGGTGGGGGGGAGAAATCCATGTTTTTCCTCCATCTCCATGGATCTCCCCCAATTGGAAATGAGGTGGCTGTGAAAGGAAGGGAGCGCCCCCCGCGTGTCTTCAAACAGCCGGAGGAGGAATAGGAGGGGAGTTCCACGCGGGGCTTTTCAAACAACCAAACCCCCCCCCCCGTTCCTCCTCCTGCTGTTTCAAGAAGACACGCGGGGGGTGCTCCCTTCCCTTTCACGGCCACCTCATTTCCAATAGGGGGGGATCCATGGAGATGGAGGAAAAACATGGATTCCCCCCCCATTGGAAACGGGGCGATTCCAGCAGCTGCGTTTTGCCTTGAAACTTGCTTTCCTAGCAATCCAAAGGGGACATTCTTCCAGCGGCATCTCAGGTGCTCCCACCCTTAGTTGGGAGGGAGTAAGGATGGCTGGGCACAGTTTGGCTCTTCCCGGTTCCCATCAGATCATTGGGGGCCTCGCGCGCCTATTTTGCAAGAGAGAAAGTTGCTGGGAGAATGTCCCCTTCGGGTTGCTGGGGCAGCAAGTTTCAAAGCAAAACACAGCTGCTGGAATCAGTGCGCCTGCAACTTAATGCGAGAAGCCTGCATTACCAGTTGCAGCAGCAGCAGAAACAGCAGATGCCACCCCACCCCCAATGTCCAGCATCCTCCTTGGAAGGCTCGCAGCCGTCTTGGGAGGCGACTGCCGGCAGAGCCTCCGGGTGGAAGGTGAATGAAGGGTGCAGTGGTGGGAGAGGCTGGCCATCCCTGAAGCCAGCTCTCGAAGAAGGAGGCAGAAATGAGGCCTGGGGCTCACTTCCCTGCCTCCTGCCTCTGAGAGCTGCGGGCAGCAGGGAAAATGAGTCTTCTTTGCTAGCCTCCCAGCTGGCAAAACAGAATTTTTCACCAACTGGAAAGTATGTGTGAGAGAGGGGTGGGGTGGGGTGGGGGGGAGAGAGAGAGAGAGAGAGAGGAAGGGAGGGAGGGAGGGAGGGAGGAAGGAAGGAAGGAAGGAAGGAAGGAAGGAAGGAAGGAAGGGTGGGAGAATGACACAAGAAAGGAAAAAAGGAAGGAAAGGAAAGGAAGGAAGAGGAAGAAAAAGGAAGAAAAAAAGGAAGGAAGGAAGGAAGGAAGGAAGGAAGGAAGGAAGGAAGGAAGGAAGGAAGGAAGGAAGGAAGGAAGGAAGGAAGAAGGGGAGAGTGACACAAGGAAGGAAGGAAAGAAAGAAAGAGGGGGAGAGTGACACAAGAAAGAAGGAAGGGGAAGAGAAAGGAAGAAAAAAAAAGAAAGAAAGTCAGGGAGAGTGACACAGGGAAGGAAAGAAAGAAAGAAAAAAAGAAAGAGGGGGAGAGTGAAAAGAAAGAAAGAAGGAAGGAAGGAAAGAATGAATGAATGAAAAAGAAAGAATTTATTATCACAATTGAGCCCAAAATTTTAGTTGCTAAGCAAGAGCGTTGTTAAATGAGTTTCACTACATTTTACAAGGTGGCCACTCCCACACGGTCACATGACTGCCAAGCCACGCCCACAAAATAGGCCACACCTACAGAATAGGTTCTAAAAAAATTTGAAACCCACCACTGGTGGGGGGCACTGAGGATCAGTTTGTAGCACCAAGGGGGCGGTGGACTGAAAAAGTTTGGGAACCACTGATCTAGACAGAAAGTCATGAGTTCTGTTGTGTGATTTTTTAAATATGTGTGTTAGTTTTATGAGCTGATCAATAAATAAATCAGGGAGACTAGGATAGATCTATTTCGAGCTTTTTAGCTCTCATCAGCTAGTCATACCCTTACTGGGATTCGAACCGGGGCTGTATTGCATGTCAGGCAAGAGCCTTAGCCATTCAGCCAGCCAGGTTCTTTTTATTGCATCAGCAGAGACAGGAGGATGAATATCTATAATTGTTCCACAACACCCTGTTAGGGCCCCAATTAAGGGAGGAAGCATACTGCTTTCCTCATCTGCCTTTCGGCTCATCACCAGAGACCATCTAGACAGAAAGCCATGAGTTCCGTTGTGTGATTTTGTTTTTAATATGTTAGTTTTATGAGCTGATCAATAAATAAATCAGGGAGACTAGTATAGATTTATTTCGAGCTTTTTAGCTCTCCCCGGTTCGAATCTCAGTAAGGGTATGGCTAGCTGATGAGAGCTAAAAAGCTCTAAATAGATCTATACTAGTCTCCCTGATTTATTTATTGATCAGCTCATAAAACTAACACACACACACACACACATATATATGCAAATTCCTTCCCATTTGAATATAAAAATAAAATACTTCTAGATGTTCATATTTTTTTCATGTTATACTAGGAATGCAGAAATCTGCCAACACTCTGCAGGCTGTAGGGCTGTTTTGAGAAAAAAATACAAATTTTCTTTCTGTATAAAGAGGGCACCTAATTTTTTGTTTTTGTTTTGAAGATTTATGGACTGTAATGGACTTCTGAACATTATGAAAGTTTTGTGCAAGCTAGAGTAGGTGATGATCTCAGTCCTTTGCTCTCTCTATGGAATGGCAAGTTATGATGAAGAAGTGACACAATTGTTCCCAGCTGGCATCTGCAGTGCTATGAAGACATAGATAGTCCCTAATTGGCTAGAGAGTTCCAAACAACTAAACAATCTGGAAAACAGGATTGCTATGTATAGTGGAGATGCCAGAAGTATAATTTTTAATATGATAAAGGGTGGACATAAGTCAGAATCCATAATTTTGTGCATCAACTGGCTGTGAAGCCAAGAAGGAGGATTAACTACATCTAACCAGCCTTCAAAGCTTCCTGATTTGTTCACAGTTTATTGATATCTACTCTAGAAAATGTCATTTTATAGTTCCCAAACATTGGTGGTGCACTTTGAGGATATAGTGATTCACCCTCTTATTGCTATAAATAAACAATTCACAGCTTTTTATCATCAAGTGCCAAACTTAGTCTTTGAGTGGTATCATGAGGCTAACATTCCCAAAAGAAATGTGTGGGCCCAAAATAA
Source organism: Rhabdophis nuchalis (assembly GCA_039707465.1). NCBI lineage: Eukaryota > Metazoa > Chordata > Lepidosauria > Squamata > Natricidae > Rhabdophis > Rhabdophis nuchalis. The sequence goes on along the minus strand of CM077644.1, from coordinate 136,920,920 downwards.
AAATTAAGTTTGATTTCAAGTAAGTGTAATTTAACCATAAATATTATACTTTCCAATCATGCATTTAATCATTTCACTCTTTCATCACATTAAAAGTTATAAGGCTGTAGACAGCTTGAAACCTCAGTTGTTCACTTCAGATCTAAATCTAGGCAGTGCAACGTCAAGGGGAACATTTGCTTTTGTACACTGAGGACAACACTGCAAAAAGGAGAAGGGCTAGGGCAAAGAAAATCAATCAACACATATGAATTAATTCAATACCCATACATTTGCATCAAATTAATGTTGTTTGTTTGTGGTTTTCAAGGCTTCACTGTGCCGTGCCATGCTGGGCTGGATAACACCATGAAACTGACTTATGTCGGACAAAGACTTATCATTACTGAGAATGAACCTAAGGATTTCTCTACCTCCACCTCCACACCAAATTGGTGCTAAAACTTCAAATACAGTGAGGCAGTTTTGTTGCTTCTCAATTTTGAAGAGAAGAGTGCCATTCCTGTCTCTGGAATGAAGTGCAACTGTCTCTTCAAATGCCTTTTGTTTTGCTATTGGCCATGGCCCCTTTTTGTTTATTGGCTTTTACGTTGGTTTCTGGAACCTCTGTGGATTCCTGAGAGCAAAGGGCTAAGTGAGAAGCTGCATATGCTTCTCACTTATATGTAATTCCCAGCAGAGGTGGGTTGCTCCCTGTTTGGGCCAGTTTGGCTGAACCGGTAGTGGCAGTGGTGGTAGGCTCTGCCCACCTGCCTGGACACATACGTGCAAGTGTGAGCACAAGCTAGCACAAGCAAACTGGTAGTAAACTGGTTAGCAACCCACCACTGATTCCCAGGGATATCCCTGTGGGGGGAAGTATCTTGCCATGATTTTGTTTTTCCTTCAAAAATGCCACAGAGGATAGGACCCCTGTGGGATTGTCCTGAAGTGCCAAACCACTTGCCTGACAGAGCAGCAAAAAGATCTGTCTTAACATACAATCTATATAAATAAAAATGTAAAATAGTTTGTACGAACCAGCTAATCTCAAAAACTACTGCACCGATTTACACCAAATTTTGACACAATGTTCCCAAGGACTTCCGATAATAGAATACATACTCATTTTGTGCCTAGCACACGTGTGTCATGTGCAAGGTACACAAACGTAAAATGTACCCACTGATCAGGTTTTCACCTCCCTGTAGCCCCGGCCATCAGACTGATTTTCAACTGTCATTTCTTCAGCAACGTATGGAAGACTAAAAGTGCCAAAACACAGAGGATAGCAAACTCCCAGGTGGCCCATAGAGAGAGAGAGGGAGAAATACAGTTTAATAAAAGAGCGACTAGGGGAGACATGATAGCAGCCTTCCAATATGTCAGGGGTTGCCACAAAGAAGAGGGAGTCAAGCTATTCTCCAGGGCACCTGAGGGCAGAACAAGAAGCAATAGGTGGAAACTAATCAAGGAGAGAAGCAACTTAGAACTGAGGAGGAGTTTACTGACAGTTAGAACAATTAACCAGTGGAACAGCTTGCCTCCAGAAGTTGTGAATGCCCCAACACTGCAAGTCTTCAAGAAGATGTTGGATAGCTATTTGTCTGAAATGGTATAGGGCTTCCTGCCTAGGCAGGGAGTTGGACTAGATGACCTCCAAGATCCCTTACAACTCTGCTATTGTATTATTGTATTACAGTAGGTAGGTAAATAGGGGAATAGATAGGGAGAAATACAGTAATTTTAATTCGGTTTTTAACGCAGGATTTTATTGGAATAAGTTTTTTAAAATTTTATATGTTTTTTGTATGTATTTTAATATTCCTGTGTGCCGCCCTGGGTCCGCTTGGAGAAGGGCAGGGTATAAATATAATAAAATAAAAAATAAAAATTAGGTAGGTAGGTAGATAGAGAGGGAAAAATACAGTAGGTAGGTAGGTAGGTAGAGGAATAGATAGATAGGGAGAAATGTAGGTAGGTAGGTAGGGGATAGATAGAGAGGGAGAAATACAGTAGGTTGGTAGGTAGGTAGAGTGAGAAAGGAAGAAATACGGTAGGTAGGTAGGTAGGTAGGTAGGTAGAGGGAGAAAGGAAGAAATACAGTAGGTAGGTAGGTAGGGGGATAGATAGACAGGGAGAAATACAGTAGGTAGGTAGATAGGTAGGTAGATAGAGGGAGAAAGGAAGAAATACAGTAGGTAGGTAGGTAGGTAGGTAGGTAGGTAGGTAGGTAGGTAGGTAGGTAGGTAGGTAGAGGGATAGATAGAGAGGGAGAAATACAGTATGTAGGTAGGTAGAGGGATAGACAGAGAGGGAGAAATACAGTAGGTAGGTAAGTAGAGGGATAGACAGAGAGGGAGAAATACAGTAGGTAGGTAGGTAGGTAGGTAGGTAAGTAGGTAGGTAGGTGGATAGATAGATAGGGAGAAATACAGTAGGTAGGTAGGTAGAGGGAGAAATAGAGAGGGAGAAATACAGTAGATAGGTAGGTAGATAGAGGGAGAAAGGAAGAAATACGGTAGGTAGGTAGGTAGGTAGGTAGGTAGGTAGGTAGGTAGGTAGGTAGGTAGGTAGGGGGATAGATGGAGAGGGAGAAATACGGTAGGTAGGTAGGTTGGGGGTTATATGGTGGTTGTGTGTAGGTGTAGATCTACACACAGATTGGTTGGCCATTTAACCAGACTGGGCCTCAGCAACGCGTGGCCGGGTATAGCTAGTATAACATAAATATGTTACATGTAATTGGTAATCAGTAGCCTTATCAAATTAGCCTATCTACTCGTTCATTCCACTAATTAAGACGTCAGGCTAGAAACTCGAAAGACTCTGAGGTCTAATCCTGCCTTAGGCACAAAGCCAGATGGATGGTGTTTGAGCAGCCCCTCTCTCTAGGAATGTACAAACCACTATCCAAAAAAATAGGGGGGGGGAATCATAGTTCAGGTCAGGAGCAGTCAATGCAGTGCATGATGCTATCTACTGACATTTCAACATTGCACTTTGACTGATTGTTATGTTTCTGCTACACTACAAATTGTTAATTTAAAAGGGTGGCTGTTATTATGCAAAATAAAGTTTGATCAGGATTTGAAATGGACCCCTGAGGATAGTGATTAGTTAAATCCTTTACTTTAGTTTTAGAAATTTGACTTATGTGAATCTGATGAAAAGATTTACACTTTCCTTCAATCTTCCTTCATCCTACCTCTGGCTGTCTTTTTGTGGGGATTTTGTAGTTTAAAAAGTAAATACTTCTTCTTCCTTCTAATTTGAAATTATTGATTTACTTTCAGACAGAGGAACAGGAGATAAATTCATTGTATCTGCATTTCTATTCAAACCTGCCCAATTTACATTAATTAAATCTATATACAAACTGTCCGAATGCCTACAGTTTCCCAAATTTTATGATTCAGTTCATGACTGAAGAGTTCCATTCAAGGATACACCTATTATGAACTACAGGAGTGCAAGCTTTTTTTTTAAATGCAAGATATATTGTATAAAAGTAAGTTGAATGAACTGGAAGGCAAAAAAGGAAAAATTATGCCAAATTAATTTTGGTGAATTTTCTTATCCTTAATTGCAGCAGACATAAACAAAGACTAATGTATTTCACTGAAATCATTTGACCTTCTTCCACTTTTTTTGGTATATATAAGATTGTAAAGGATAGAGTGAGACAAATGCATCTAGATTTAATTTGTAGATACACAGGTGTTTATCTGTCCATTAATGTTTTATCTTATTAACCTTAATGCATTTTTTCTATAGTTAGCAATAGGAGTTTGGAATTAGATCATTTTATGAAGTAGAATGAATTACTTTAAAAAGGTTTCTTAGTGTTTTATGTTAATTTCACAATAATAGACTTGAGTCATATAATTCTAACAGTAATAATTTCCCTGCCTTTATAGAAATTGGAAAAGAGTTGGCAATAGACCAAGTGTTACTCCAAATATAAACAAATATCAATAGCTATAATTTTTTATTAACAATAAATGTTCAGTTACCATCTATAAAATGTAATTTAACAAGGCTACACAAAACCCATTAGAAATTATTAGAAAATCAGTTTTTATTCCCCTCCACATTGATAACATCCTCTTAGCTTTAATTCAAAATGGTTAAGACTCTTTGTAAGATTTTTCTTTCAAACAATCTATTATACACACAGAGAGAAAGAGAGAGACACAATTATGTGCAAGAAAAAATGTAAGTGAATCTACAACTCCAACCCAACAGATAATCTATGGAGGCTTTCCTCCAATTAGGGGAACTGCCTAATGAAGAAGACTCACTAACGACTTTGAAAGAGCATGTCTTCATGTTGCTGCCTTCATCTAATCCTGTGGATGTATCTTAAATTCAGTTTTAGTTGTTTCAGTTTAAACTAGTGCTTTTTCTCTTCTGCCAACCCAAGTCTTACTGTGGATAGAATTGATAACAGAACAGGAAAAATATTACAGTAGTGATGATGCCATTGGGAGGAGGGATATACTTAGCAGGTATATACTCAGCGCTCCTTGGCCACTTTGGTTATGGGCCTAGGATCATAGACTCATAGAGTTGGAAGCGACCTTGGAGATCTCTGAGTCCAACACCCTGCCCAAGGGAAGAGTCTTCATACCATCTCATACAAATGGTTCTCCAATCTTTTCTTGAGAGAGAGGGGGGCGGGAGTGTAATTTATGTTATATTAGCCGATAACCCAGGTATTTATTTATAGGGGGGAATGTCCAGACCAAATGTAATTTCTAATATTGGATTTTCCCCTTTACCAGAGGGAGTCCCCTTGTGGAGTACTGTAAAGCCATTACCATGGCAACTCCATTGTGCTGCACAGTAGAAGCCATTTTAAGGCAGAACAGGCTGTATCTTAACAGAACACACACACCAAGGGGTTTTAGGGGTGTCTTACCCCCACAGTATTTGTTTCCAGAGAGTAAGTTATCTGTATGCCAAGTTTGGTTGAAATTGCTCAAGGCGTTCCAGAGTTATGCTGGAACATACACACCCACAACTCCATAGATAGATAGATAGATAGATAGATAGATAGATAGATAGATAGATAGATAGATAGATAGATAGATAGATAGATAGATAGATAGATAGATAGATAGATATTATCATGTTCTTTAAAACATAGGTTCTGTCTTATGCCAAGTACTCTTCAACATCTTCATAAATGATATAGATGAGGGGATAGAAGACAACACTACGCTGGGGGAAATAGTGAACACTTTCGAAGATAGACTCAAGATTCAGGAGAAGCCTGTCATTCTTGAATACTGGGCCCTATCCAATAAAATACAATTCAATGATGAGGAAAGTAAGGTCCTACACATAAGGAAGAAAAACCAAATGTGCAGGTATAGAATAGGCAGTACCTGGCTTAACAGTAACAACTGTGAGAGGGTTTGTGCTGTTCTAATACATTACCACTTAAATATGAGCCAGCAGTGTGCTGCAGATACCCACAAAATTAATGCTGTCCTAGATTACCTCAACAGAAGGATCATTTCAGGATCAAATGAAGTGATAGCATTATTTATATTGCACTAGTGAGACCACATACTGTATCCAATTTTGGTCACCACAATAGAAAAAAGATGTTGAAACCCTAGAAAAAGTGCAGAAAAGAGTAACAAAGATGATAAGGGATCTGGAGATTAAACCATATGATGAATGATTGAGGACCTAGGTCTAGTCTAACAAAGAAAAGAACTGAGGGTAATATGTTAACAGTCTTAATTTCGCCATTAACTTAATTTATTTTAACTTAATTAGCTGTTATCTTTGAGAGACAGGGAGCTTCTGAATATAATCCAGTTTGATGCCAGGCAAGGTTTATATCATCATGAATTGCACTGTGAGAAGGCATTGCACCTCATAAAGTGTTACGTGTGGAGAAGAAGAAATGCCTATAAGTCTCCACACTGCTGCATTCTGGACCAGTTGAAGCCTCCAGATGATTTCCCAGAGCAGCCCCTTTTATAGCTGGTTGCAATAATCTAATTCAATCAAAAAGGTAAAGGATAAAGGACTTTCTGCTGATTTTATTCCGCTAGTCATTGCTAACTATAGGGGCCCATTTCCATTTCAATGGCTCATCACCATTGAGCCAGTCCTGTCTGAAGACATTTCCGCAGTCATGTGGTCAGCATGATGTCCTGGGGCATTGTTACCTTCCCACAGAAGTGGTATCTATTCATTTACTCTCATTTGCAGGCTTTCGAACTGTAGGTTGTTAGGAGCTGGGCAAGGACGGGAGCTTATATCATTGTATGGCACTATGGGTTATTCAATTCAACCAAACATGCATTCAAATGAAAATCATAATAGGCAATTTTGTGAGGTGGGAAAAATGAGCATGTTTCACATAAGCTAACCAAAGAGGTTTTCGAATCTTAGGTTTCTACTGGAATTTCCATCTTGGCTCTACTCTGACCTGCCTGAGAAAAATGGCCAGATAGGTTCCCAGAAGTGTTTCAGCAAATACAGAGACTGATACTATAATAACAATTCTCAAAATAGTGTAGAAGATGCTTACTTTGTCTGGGTAAAATATGGAAACTAGATTATGGCAACTGTCTAGAACTCCCAAGGTAAATGTTTCTGATGCAATATGCCACACAAAGAGGAACTTGGAGTGGCGGGGGGGGGGGGGCGAGGGGGGGAGAATTATCTGGCTAGGTAAAGAGATTTTTTCAGCAGAATAATTTGCAAGTGTTGGCTGGCTATCCCAGCACCAGAATTATAGGTTTAAAATTGCACCAGGAGATAGATAAGCAAGGATAAACTCAAACACACAGGGTATCTGTGTATTTGGGCTATGTTATTTGGCTTAGCTTTCCAGCTGGGCCTGGAAAGCATTTTAGGATGTTTCAAAAGTTCTTTTAAATAAGTTTTAGTGGTACTTCTTTGTTACAAAGTAGTAGATGATGTTAGTTTTTGTATACATCTCATCTTGTCATCATTCAATTACCCTGCTACCTGCTTCAGACAAGGCTTATAGCAGTTTCTTTGTGCTGGGATTTCAATAAACTTTACCTGCAATGAAATGAAGTGTGGCAAGCTAAGGTGCTGTCGATCTCTTTAGTTGGTACAATAAAATACAGGACACAATAAAATACAGCTGGCAAGGACAAGAGTCTCACTCATTATGCATGAGAATTTCATCAACAAATTTTCCAAAGTTGTTTTACAAGCAATTCATTTTCTATCAAACTATATTAAAATGGTTTTAAAAAATCAAGACTTTTTCAGCACAGCAAAGCTGAACATGGTCATTTACAATAGCTTTATCTGCAGTACAAAAAGAGGTGGCAATCCTTATCATATTCCACTCACTAATTGCAGAAGTGAGTGGAATTGTTTCAGGACAATGTTTGGAGAATGGAGGAGATATCTATATAGCTTGTTCAGAACATTTGAGAAAATAGAATTTTTGTCTGTCTATCTGCTTCCCAAACCTGAAGCTAGAAATATCATACATGTACTGTATTTCTGTTATATCATACTGTTTATATTTTGATGTTAAAATACTCTGAGGTTTGTAATAACGAGACATGGCATGGAAATATATTGCATATGGAATTTAGAGCAAGGAACTGCACTTGTGACCAATTACAGTTTTTGAAATACACCTAGAAATGGATATTTGCCTCCTGGGTGTTTATTTTTATCATGTCATATGATGCATAAATGTGTTTCTATTCATTGCTGAGAGATCAGAAGAAAACCAACAGCCAGCCAGTAGTATCTCTCAATTTACTCCCCAGAAGTCAAGATCTGAATACTGATCCCCCTGAATCAAAATTAATTCCCTATATATATACAAGCTACTTTTCACTTAAAACGGCCATAATGTAAACTGAAGCACACCAATCAAAGGGAAAGACTTAAGACATTCAGTACGTCTTCTAAGAGATGTATGTGTTCATGCTTCATAGGTAACAAGTACACATTTGTTTGCAAACATAAATTCAGAGTTCTCTGTATACAGCATAGCTCATCTTTTATTTGCATATTCCATCTGTTTAGCAATGCAAGAATGATTAATACCCCAAAAATCATTTGTAGAACAGAAACTCTCATCTGTTACCTTCATTTTGTTCCATACTGCAATCTAGCACAAAGCTAAGAATCCTGAAAACCTGCCAATAATATTTTGCTGCCTCAGCTCTGTTTATAATAATGTCTTGCATGTAATTATACACCAGAAAATGCACCATAAATGCATATACCAGACAATGATTTACTATGTAAAAACAATCATGGTTTTATTTCCCCCTTCCTACATGAAAAGGAAGGAAGGAAGGAAGGAAGGAAGGAAGGAAGGAAGGAAGGAAGGAAGGAAGGAAGGAATCCATCCATCTATCTGCAGTCATGATGAGAGACTTTAACTAATCCATCCAAGTAGAGCAGTGGTGGGTTGCAGGCGGTACGCCCTGGTACGGGTGTACCGGAGCTTGCCTGGAGCACTGGGTACCGTTCTGGTACTGCACTCTGGAGTGTCCACCTGCCCGCCCGAGCTCCTTACCTGTCCTTTAAAGCTTTGGGGCACATGTGCATGGAGCACTTGTGTGATGCTCCGCCAAGCAGCTGGAGCATCGCGGAGACTTGCAGAGGCATCGTTAGTAGGTACAATGCATGTGCACACTGTGGGCGTGTGCCACACGCATCCATGTACACAATGCCGGGCCCGTTCCAACCATACCGGTTGGAACGGGATCTGGAACCCACCACTGAAGTAGAGGAAGCAGTGGGGAGGGGAAACCTGGGGAAATAACCAAGAATCTTTAAGAAGACATGAGATAGTGGAACGGTGTAAGGGATTTATGTTGGGAGGGAGGAAAGGAGCTGAAACCATGGCAGAGGGATGTGGAAGGATGAGGAGACCACAAAAAATACCATGGTAGAGCAAGTTTGTATTAACTATGGTTAAGGTTATATTTGAATAAAGCTGTACGCTTAGCTCAATTAATAATGACTCAGAGCAGTGAAGTATTTTGGTTTTTGTTGGATTAGACAAAGGATTCCGACTCAGGCATGGTCAAACAACAGGAACGTTTATTCACAACTATTTACAATACACTAGGATCATTACTGGCAAGGTTTCCCTGTCTGACAGCTGCTTATATACAGCTTTAAGGCGGGGAACCTTTTAGCAAGCAAGCTGCAACATTGTATCTATTTTCTAGACAGAATCCAGCCAGCTGCGTCTTAGCCAATCAGACGCAGCTGCCGGCTCCGTTCCGGAATGCGGTGACTCAGAGTTTACCAGACTTGCTGGCTCGGTCGTAGACCTGAGGACTTAACACTCCTTCCCCCATAGTCAGTGCGCATGTGCCCAGTCTCTCTGTCCATCAAAGTGTAAGCGCATGCGTACTCGTCCAAATAGGCGGGGTGATGTCGGACCCACCCCGAACGCCTCAGTTGCTGCGGAGAGCTCGGCGAGGTAAGTAGTTCCTGGGGAAGCTCCTCCCTGCGGGGAGTGGAGCTTCCACTTACGTCACCGCGGCCTGCCCTCGGAGGTGGAGTCGGCATGGCTGGTACCGGCGATAATGGTAAGTCCGGGTGAGGGGGCGTGGCGACCGGGTTTGAGGTTCTTGAAGGTTGCTGGCAGGCAGCGGCTTAATAGGGAGGGCCTCCGAGAGGAGAGGCCCACAATTCCGTGTCGGCTTGAGTGGAGTAGTCCGGAGGGGTTCGGCACGGGGTGTCAGATGAGGAGAGGCCTGGACTGGCAAAGGCCTCTGAAGTTACAATCTGCGGTTCGGCTTGAACAGGCAACAACGGCCCAACGGGGGCCAACGGGCAGGAACGGCCTGGTGTGGCGAAGGCCGTCTCTGGCAGGCGGCGTCTTAGTTGATCCAGGTGGTGCCGCCACTCGGATCCATTGCGTAGGCTGACCCTGTAAGAACAGGGGCCGGTTAAGTCCAAGACGGTTGCGGGAACCCACCTGAGAAGTTCCTTGCCCAGACTAGGTCCCCAGTTTTAAACAAGCGAGGGGAGGGGGCCTGCAGGTTGCTCCTCTGCACCCCGTCGTAATCGGGGTGCAGTCTGTCCAGGGTGGTCCGCAAGCGACAACCCATCAAGAGCTCCGCGGGGCTTTTCCCTGTGGCCGGGCAAGGTGTGACATGCTGTCCCAAGAGGTATGCAGCCACCCTTGCCTGCCAGTCCCCTTTATCCAAACGGGCCAAGGCTTCCTTGGCCGAGCGGACAGCTCGTTCCGCGCGTCCATTAGACGCCGGGTGATAAGGGGCAACCAGCGCGTGGCGGATCCCTTGGGTGGCCAGAAAGTCCAAGAAGGTGGAGGACTGAAATAGGGGTCCGTTGTCGGACACAATGACGTCCGGCAACCCATGTGTGGCGAACAGGCGGCGCAATGCTCGCACGATGCTCTCCGCTGTGGTGGAAGCCATGATAATCACCTCCACCCAGCGGGAGAACGCATCCACCGCAACAAGGAAATTCTGGCCATGGAAGGGACCCGCGAAGTCCAAGTGAAGCCGGGACCACGGGCTCCTAGGAATGTCCCACTCCCTCGGCGGGGAGACTGGCGGGGCAGGGCGGGAAGATTGGCAGGTGGGGCAGGCGGCCACCCAATCTGCCACTTCAGCGTCCATGCCAGGCCACCAGACATAGCTCCGGGCCAATGCCTTCATGCGGACTATGCCTGGGTGATTGGCATGGAGCGACTGAAGGACCATGTGTCTCAGGGGGAAGGGAACGATGACCCGATCTCCCCAACACAAGCACCCACAATGGAGCGAGAGCTCCATTTGGCGTGACTTGTAAGGCCAAAACTCTTCGGCCACGCTGCCCAAAGGCCACCCCCTCAGCACCCAACGGCAAACCTGGGCGAGGTGTGAACGGCGATGGCGGATGAGGACAAGGGCAAGTCCGACTCCGCCACCATCAGGACGGAGAGGGCAGGCACGGGGGCCGGATCCGTCCCCGGAAGAGGGCAGTGGCTTAGGGCATTGGCATGCCCTATCTGCTTGCCAGGACGGTATAGCAGCGTATAGTCATACGCTGCTAGGTACTCCGTCCAATGGGTCATCCTGGGAGAAACGATGGGGGCGTCAGACGGTCACCGGCCAACAGCCCAAGGAGCAGCTTGTGGTCTGTGACGACTGAAAAGGTCCGCCCATAGAGGTAATTGTGAAACTTCTTAATCATGGACACTACAGCCAAAGCCTCCTTGTCGATTTGGCTGTAGTTTCTCTCAGTTTGAGACATTGTCCGGGAGTAAAAAGCAATGGGGGCTTCTGAACCGTCCGGAAGGACGTGGCTCAGGACAGCCCCCAGGCCGTAAGGGGAGGCATCGCATGCAAGCGTCAGAAGAAGCCTGTCATGGTACTGGACTAGTACCGCGTCTGACGTGAGCATGGCTTTGACAGCCGTGAACGCATGCGCTTCGCGGCTGCCCCAGCACCAGGCCGCAGATCGTCGAGCAACCGATGCAGCGGCTCGGCTAACGATGCCTTGTGGGGAATAAAAGGCGCGTAAAAATTCAAAAGGCCGAGGAATGCCTGCAGCTCCGTTTTGGAGGCAGGAGTGGGGGCCTTTTGGATGGCCTCGGCCTTTGAGGGGGTCGGGTGAATTCCTTGGGCATCAATCATGAAGCCCAGGAATTCCACCCTCGGCACAGCAAATGTGCATTTGCTGCACTTCAATTTTAAACCCGCGCCCCTGAAAATTCTGAGGACCTTCCACAACGTCTTGGCGAGTTCTGATATGCTGGAAGCAGCAATCAGGACGTCGTCAAAGTACGGCACAACTCCAGGGAGCCCATGGAGCAGTCGCTCCATGAGACTCTGGAAGATCCCCGGGGCCACGGACATGCCGAATTGGAGGCGGCGACAGCGGAAAGCCCCACGGTGGGTGACGATAGTCTGCGCCTCCGCAGCCTCGTCGTCCACCGGGAGCTGTTGGTAGGCCTGCGCCATATCCAGTTTCGAGAACACGTGTCCCTGCCCCAATGAGTGGAGCAGGTCCTGTACTACCGGAACCGGGTATGGGTTTGCCTGAAGCCCGAGGTTGATCGTCGACTTATAGTCAGTGCAGATCCTCACGGACCCATCGGCCTTAATGGGGACCACAATCGGGGTCTCCCATTTCGCCTGATCGACGGGTTCGAGCATGCCCTGCGCCACTAATCGATCTAATTCTGCTTCAACCTTGGGCTTTAGTGCGAACGGCAGCCTGCGGGCCTTCAAGCGGACAGGAGCAACCTGAGGGTCTAGGTTCAGGGAAACTGGGGTGCTCCTATACGTTCCTAGGCTGCCATCAAAGACGTCGCCGAACTCTTTGAGTATGGCGTCTACCGGAGAACTGGCGGACACGCTGTTCACTCCTTGGACTGACAGTCCCAAGGCTGGAAACCAGTCCAGTCCGATCAAGGCAGCTAGGGAATTGGCCACTACCAGGACGGGAAGGGACCCATGGAAAGGGCCGTAGTCTACCCTAACCCTGTGCTGCCCTAGAATGGGAATGGCCGAGCCCTGATAATCTTTTAGGACAGTTGTCGCAGGGGTGAGGTCCTGCTTACGGAGTTTTGGGCACAACTTAGCTAAGTGTGCCCACGAAATGAGAGATCTAGAGGACCCAGAGTCTACTTCCATTTTGACTCCCACCCCCTCTACACAAACCACCGTGGTCAGTCTCGTACTCTCTGCCAGGTCGTAGTTCAGAGCTGGGGGCATCTCTAACAGCGCGAAGCAGTCTGTCGGCTGTGGCTGGCGGCGTCTCGTCCGTTTCTGAGCCGCTTGTTGTCCGGTCAGAGAGGCTCTGGAGGCAGCGGCTGGAGCTGTCGCTGGGGCGGCGGCACGGCACACGGCCGCCAGGTGTCCTTTTCTGCCGCATCGACGGCATACGGATGCCTTGAAGGGGCAGTCGGGTCTCTGGTGGGCACCTCCGCAACCCAGGCAGGCCCCGGTCTTTGGCTGGGGCGTAAATGAGTGGTTGGGCTGGCGTCCAGTCACCCTCATGCATTCCCCTTGTTCCTCTTCGTAAATCTCGTCTAGTGGGGCTATCTCGTCCACCAAACAGGCTCGCGGTGTGGGGAAGAGAGGAGGGTGTGCACGGCCCATGTCAGACGTTGATATTTCTGACAATTCCGCCGCGCGGGCTTCTTCCACCGCTTGCTCTAGAGTCAACACAGGTTTGGAGAGCAAGCGGCGTTTGAGGCGGATGTCTTTCACGTCACATACGAATTGTTCCAGCAGCGATTCCTCCAGGAAGGCTGCGGGGAATTCACACGGAATCGCGGTGGCTCTTAATTTTTGTAGGAATTCGGCCACCGATTGTTTTGGTTGTTGCACACATTGTCTGAATGCATAGCGCTATGCGTGAGGGCACGGGTGCATAGTGTGCCCTCAGGCGGCCGAGGAGGTCGTCCCACGGAACTTCGTGCACAGCTGCGATGGTCCGCGCGGTGGCGAACAATTCCGGGCCGCCGCACTGGAGAAAAAGGCTCAGCTTCCTGGCTGGTGCTAGCTCGCCGTAATCATTTGCTATCAGGAAGCACTCAAAGCGAGCTAAGAAGGAAGCCCATTGCTCCTTCATCGGGTCGAACGGAGCGAACGGTGGCATTGTCGCCATGGTGAGGCTGTGGTGGGCGCTCTGCACTCGGACAGTCGACGCTTCATTCCCCGTTGTGACTAGTGACAAGGCCTGGATCCCATCCTCGTCGCCAGTGTTGGATTAGACAAAGGATTCCAACTCAGGCATGGTCAAACAACAGGAACGTTTATTCACAACTATTTACAATACACTAGGATCATTACTGGCAAGGTTTCCCTGTCTGACAGCTGCTTATATACAGCTTTAAGGCGGGGAACCTTTTAGCAAGCAAGCTGCAACATTGTATCTATTTTCTAGACAGAATCCGGCCAGCTGCGTCTTAGCCAATCAGACGCAGCTGCCGGCTCCGTTCCAGAATGCGGTGACTCAGAGTTTACCAGACTTGCTGGCTCGGTCGTAGACCTGAGGACTTAACAGTTTTATCCCACTTTCTTCTGAATTTTTTGCTTGGGATAACATAACATGTAACAGGATGGATTCTGAAGAAGGCAGGAAGAAAGGTAGATCTACTCAACTCTACAGATAAACTTTGAAGGAAATGCAGCTGAAAATAGGAGACGAGGTAACACAATCTACTTAACTATGTTGTCTGGCTAGCAGCGCTGATAAATGAAGAATGAAAAATTACAGATAGCCTTACTTATGCATGCTGCAGAGGGAGAAGTAGAAGGAGGGTTTGATGCTTTGTTTATTATTAGAGGAGATAAGTCAGGGATATGTATGTTAAATGATACATTTGAAAGTTATCACATAAGAAAAAAGTTAGCACAGTGAAAAACATACATTTCAGAAGAAAAATTAGATGAGAAATAAAAGAACAACATGTAACTGACTTCGAGCAGTCTTCTGAATGGAATGTAAACAATTGTTCAAGTTGGAAAAAATTGCTTAAATAATTTGGACAATTATTGGTATGTTGAATCCAGTTGAACTAGAAGAAGTCTAGTGGCTTTACTTGTTTACAGACATAAAACTGAATATTTAGATATAGATACAGGAGCACAAACAAATGAATTTTCCTTTAGTGTTTATTAATTTCTGTAAAATTTAATTATCGGATTAGTTATTTATTCTGGGCAAACAGTCAACTGTTGGGGAAATGTGAACAGACTTTAAATCAAAGGATGTTATTCATTTAACAAATATATCCCTTCATCTTCCAGAAGAACTCTAGATGGCAAACAAAATAAAAATATGACATGTTAAAAACAGAATTTTAAACAATAAACTGAATTGAGGCCCTATTCCCATGCTAGTTCTATCAACATCTTGGCCCCAGTGCTTGGGAAAAGATCTTTGTTGTTTTCCTGAAGGCTAAGGAAGCCTGTTCCATAAGGCAGGTGCCATGATGGAGAAGGCATACTTCTGAGGCCCCACCAAGCAACACTGCTTCACAAAAGCATTATGAAGTTCAAGTAGTTGTTTCTGAGGTTAAAGTTGTTCTAGGAATGAAAGCAGTAGCTAATTAAACCTAATACAGTACTGGCAAGAAATGATGACCTCATCGATGCTGTACACTTCCTCTTGCACAATCACAATTCAACTGTTTTTAATAGAGTGGCTTCTTTTTATCAGCAACTATTTCAGTCAAAAAGAAAATATTATTTTTAATCTGATGCTGACAGTTTTTACTAGTTCTTCTATCTTTATTTGATCTTTGGTAGAAGATGTTCCTTTACCTTTATTTGTGTGTTCTCTCTCCCTCTCCCTTCTCCCCTCTCTCATATGCATAGTTGATTGATTGTCAGGAGTCAACATACACCTGCCTTACTAAACATACACTCTTAACTAAAAGATGACAGTACTTTTTAGCTTTAGAAATATATTTTGAAAAAAATAGGTCAGGTCACAGTTCAATTATATTAAATCTGCATGTACAGAATCTCTAGGGGCTTGTACCTTAGGAAACATTATTACTGTGAGAACAAGAAAAAAACCTGAAAAAGTACTTAAATGAATAGAACAGGTGGCAACTATAAATTATAAATCAACCTTCAGAGTGTGTAAATCCTATAATCATCAGGGAAGGGGGGAAAAATCAGGAAGTAAATTGATTGGACAGATCCATTATTTCCAAACAATCTATACAGATTCTATGCAGGCATTAGCATTTTTTTTTTCAGGTTAGGTACTGTTTCACTGCTGGTGAATTTGCATACTGGTATTGGTTGATGGCATGCTGGCAGGAAACAAACAAACAAACAATTTGGCGGACCTGGAGAAAGTAAATGGGTATGTTGACTCTTCCCTTGACTGTGAAAAGCACAATATCATATTCTCTGTAACTTCAAAGGCTTCAAAGGTAGGCTTAAAATGAAGAGCAAATCTAAATAAAAGCAGAAGTTAAGAATCAGTGAAAAATTAGACTTGGGGTGCCTGTTGCTTGTATTTGCAAAACATGGTATAAAGAAGAGAAAGTTGTCAATTATCTAGAAAGCATGATGGGGGAAGAAAACATGAAAAGGGTGCAGGAAACATCATTCAATGAAGCAATGCTAAAATAGTATGCTCAGCAGCAGTGTTTATATTTACAAATAGCAAACCACATGAAGACAACATTCAAAGCTAGTATTGGGGAGCTGCAGTGTTTCTGTAAATGTCATGGTATTGTTAACAAGTGAACATTCAATGAAATACTGAGTGCACCTATGGAGGAGACAGACCCTTTCATTGATGATGCATGACTCATACTGTCCCAAATTTACAATGCTGTGGAGACTGGTGCATTCTGGTTTTCCGTCCCCCGCCCCCCACCAAAGGTCAGACACTTGAGCAAAACAGATCAATAGTAGGAATAAAAATCTGCAAGGAGTGGATCTTGTGTTCTTTTTCAGCAAATGCCAAGGTACAGACACTGTTGGCAAGTCCAAGAATGCTGGAAGACATCATGCATCAACTGCCAGTCATATATTACAAATCACTGAATGCATGGTTTACGTCATCATGATTGTGCCTTCAGTTTTTCTGTGCCAAAAATCAGAATGTACCAAAATGAGACGCTGAAAATATCATCTGAAAACATTAAGCTAAATCTTGATAATGCTCAATCAATCAACAAAAGCACAAGAAATGCATGTATGCTTTGCCTCAAAATATAACTTTAGTGATGCATCCCATTGACCAGGTGTCATTTTGGTAATTAAAAGACTTTATAGGAAGACATGTGATGACTGTGTTGGGCTTTATTGAATCTGATAAAGAACGAAACACAAGAGGGCATGTACTTCACAAAGCTTCAGGAACTATAATTTTGCTGCATTGCACAGCAGCCTGAATTATAATATTGGCACATGATTTGGAAAAAAACCCTTTTTAATATGGCAAAGGATCTGCAGTTTAAGCACATACATTTTGAAGTTATCAACTACCCCAAAAGCATAAAGAGAGCAGGAAAAGACTGCGCCATAATAAATGAAGGTAATCCTGGTTATTAGACTATGACTGAGGTAAGATAGCCACAGAGGTGAGGAGGGAGAGGAGAAGAAGGAAGCGACGAGGACATGGAAGAAGAGTTGCCAGTTCGCTAAATAGAATTGTTGTTGAGATCCCATTACAAACAGATGCAGTAAAGATTTTGACAAAGGAGAGCTGCTGGATTCATGTTATTCTTCAGGTGCAAATGCAGAACTTTAAATTGCTTTCAGAAGTCAGTACAGGATCTGTAGAAAAGTTGTAACTTGCTTCCAACAGCTGGTGCCAGATAACACATTGACTGCTACATTGGGGACTAACCACAGGTGTAAAATTCTTTTAAAAGCATCCCTAGGTGACACTCATAGCAGCAGTCTAACTGGGTGGCAATGAGGGCATCAGTCATGTAGTGAGTCCTCTTGCACAAGGCTACAACAGATACACCAACTGAAAGTGGACAAAACCTCAGGTAGCAGGACCCATGAGTCTAGAATCCCCATAGTGCTAATCTGCTTTTCAGAGATGGTGCCCCACCCCCTTTCGAAATAGCAATGGCATCAAAGGAGGATCTTGACAGAAATAAATGCCTCCCTCTTCTTTGGCTTCAGCTTACCCTGTTCTATCCCATTCAGATCCTAACAACATCCAAGCACTGAAAAAAGACATCAACGGCATCCCTTTCTGTCCAAGGTTTCAAAGATAGAACTTTCAGAGACACTTTTAGTATTAAAAGTGGTTTTTGCCAAAAAAAAAAAAAAAAAGGAGAAAGAACACTATATGACAAATAAAAACATGTTAAAATTCTTAAGATAATTTAGCTATACAAAACCAAATGTTTAAGAATCACACAATGACTGTATCAAACGTTAGACATTTCAATTGGTAAAAAAAAGAAGTTCATTTGGGTACTGAATTTTGTAAGAGCTAAGGATGCTGTTTAATGATTTGGTATGGATAGATATATTGCTGCATGCTTATTCCCAGACTTTTAGAAATACCTAGAATATCTGCATGAAATACTACTTGCCTGCAAGCAAGAACTAGTGACACCACAAAATAGGCAAAGTAATAGAAAATGAATAAGCTAAAGTGCTCAGTGAATATAGTGAATTCAAGCAGATGGACAGATTAGATGTGATTCCAAAACAACTAGAGCACTACTTGAACGCCATTGACATTTACAAAATCACCATCAGTCAATTGCAAAAAGCAGCTTAAATCTTACAACAATACCTTTAACACCATGAAACAGCCTCTGCCTGTCTCAGGTCCTTGGGAAGACAGGGGTCAGCTTCAAAAAGCAACAGGTTCTCTGCCTGATTGCTGGGTGGGCATGGCCATGGTGGGCGTGGCCTAGTTGGCCTCCTGCACCATGGTGGGCGGGTGGGGTGTTTTAGCCTTCTCCAGGCTTTCCTTGAGCCTCTCGGAAGGCGAAATCTGCCAGGCTCCAGAGGCCATCCAGAGCTTCCAGGAGGCCGGTTTTCCCCCATCCCGGAGCCTCCACATGGGCCCTACCCTTAGCTCTCATCCAGAATGAGGTGCGTGGAGACTCCTGGCAGAGGTGGGGTGGGCAGGGCGGGGCCAACCAGGGATGGGATTTGGAGGATCTCCAAACCGGCCATAATGTTAGCTATGGGTTCTCCCAAACCCAGACGAACCCACAGCAGCTCACCCCTGCCTAGGATATGTTGATTAAAAAATGCCAAATGCAGTCTAAATAATGCCCCAAAACAACAACAATAAACAATTTGTGGAAAAACATGTGATGCTTATAAAAGGAAAAATTTGAGCTATTTGAGTTTCAGAAGAGAGATGATCACTTCATGGTGAAATTTAAAATTAAATAAATGCAAACATTTGTGAAATTTCTTATTTATTTTATTTTGATTTTATTATTTATATTATTGTATTTATTTATGGAATTGTTATAATATCTTATTAGTGAAATTGTACAATACCTTGTCATTTTAGTTTTGTGGGTAATAGAACTCCTGAAGAATAATAAACATGTTTCAGAGGAATGTTGATCGTTTACTAGAGACTTCATACTTCTTCCTATTTTGTTTAATCAAAGAGAATGATGGATAAAACAGTACAAACTCAGTGTTGTTGATGATATAAATACTTTGATCTTTTGGTTTATAAGTCACCAACTTAAATTTTAACAGGGCAGCTTTTAACAACATGCTCACCAACAACCACAATCTTGCTAAAGCGTTAAGATGATCAAAATAACACATTAGAATAATTGAAACTGAGACCAGAAAGATTATGATCACTGTTTCCAAGTCTTACTTCTTTTAGAAGATAATGTTTGCATAAATAAAATGGATTGTGGAGACCTGATAATGTAATCAACTAGTATAAAACACCACAATTTTATTCAGTTCAAATTAATGATGGGACTACAGAGGTAAAAAGGCAGTATATTTTTGAGATAAGGTGCAAAATTAAGAAAGAAAGAAAGAAAGAAAGAAAGAAAGAAAGAAAGAAGGAAAGAAGGAAAGAAGGAAAGAAAGAAAGAAAGAAAGAAAGAAAGAAAGAAAGAAAGAAAGAAAGAAAGAAAACAAGTGATACGAGTGTGATTGAATTAATACAGGTCCAGATCTCAATACTTGAAAGTAGATAGTTACGAGCCTATGAAACTCTTTTTATGTAAATGGAAAGCACACTATTTATTTGTGTGTGTAGTTCAGCTGTCATTGATTGTGACCAGTAGATGATTTTGGTTGTATTTTGAAATATTTGAATGCTTCATATTTAAGTAGGGCAAGGGATCAATGGGAAAGTTGAGGACAATGATATGGCCCAGAGAAAGCTACAGAAAGCAAAGAGGGAGATAAGAGCCAGCGGCAGGTAGTGAAGAAAACCAAGGGTCAGGAAATGCAGAAAAGAGCTATGGGGAAGAAACTGGATCAGTAAAGCAATGCAGGGAAGAAACGACTGGCCTCAGGCTTTCTGTAAGCGTGACATGAGATCTCAGGAAGCGTGCATCTTTCTGAATGGATCCCAAGAATCTGGCTTCAGGTTGTTGTTGTTGTTTTGCAAATTACTAGAAATTTGTTTTGTTTTGCAAACTACTAGAAATTCAGGTAAATCATTTGCAATATAATGCCAAATTACCGCATTTTTCAGGGTATAAGACGCACCAGAGTATAAGACGCACCAAGGTTTTGAAGAGGCAAATTACAAAAAAAAAAGGGGTAAGTGGGTAGATAGAGAGAGAGAGAGGGAGAGAAAGAAAGAGAAATACAGTAGGTAGGTAGGGCAAGAGAAAGAGAGAGAGTGTATGTGTGTAGGTAGATAGTAGCAGGGGTGGGTTCCTAACGGTTTGCACGGGCTCCCGCGAGCCGTTTTGTCAAATTTACCGATCCCGAGCGATCCGGTTGGACCGGTGGACCCGGAAGTAAGTAGGTCCCCCGCGCACGTCCACGCCCCTCCCCACCACCACCTAGCAAGTGCTAAAATCGCTGGCCGCCGGTGGCTTGGAACTCGGAAGGGCACGTGTGAAGTTTGCATGCTCCCCCACTCCGCTTCCCACTGCTGCCCAGCGCTAACTCACTGGCTGGCTGTGAGAAGCGGTTGCGGAGGGGTGCGGGGCGCGTGCGAACTTCGCCTGCTCGCCTGCGCCTCTCCGCAACTGCTTCCCACCCCCGGCCAGCTAAACTCGCTAAACTTGCTGGCCAGGGGTGAGAAGCAGTTGCAGAGAGGCGCGGGCGAGTGCGCGTGCGAAGTTCGCCGGCTCGCCCGTGCCTTTCCGCAACTGCTTCCCACCCCCGGCCAGCTAAACTCGCTAAACTCGCTGGCCAGTGGTGGGAAGAAGTTGCGGAGAGGCGCGGGCGAGCACGCATGCGAAGTTCGCCGGCTCGCCCGCGCCTCTCCGCAACTGCTTCCCACCCCCGGCCAGCTAAACTCGCTAAACTCGCTGGCCAGGGGTGGGAAAAAGTTGCGGAAAGGCGCGGGCAAGCACGCGGGCGAAGTTTGCCGGCTCGCCCGCGCCTCTCCGCAACTGCTTCCCACCCCCGGCCAGCGAGTTTAGTGAGTTTAGCTGGCCGGGGGTGAGAAGCAGTTGCGGAGAGGCGCGGGCGAGTGCGCGTGCGAAGTTCGCCGGCTCGCCCGCGCCTCTCCGCAACTGCTTCCCACCCCCGGCCAGCTAAACTCGCTAAACTCGCTGGCCAGTGGTAGGAAGAAGTTGTGGAGAGGCGCGGGCAAGCGCGTGTGCGAAGTTCGCAGGCTCGCCCGCACCTCTCCGCAACTGCTTCCCACCCCCGGCTAGCATCCCTGGTCGGCGGGGACTTCCAGCGCAGAGCGGCGCCAGGACACATCCGTTTCCCTACCGCTCCATGTTGCTCTGTAAACCGTCCCCACCGCCTCTCCTGAATACGCAGCTGCTGTATTTAGGACTTACATTCTTATTTGTAAGTAAATCAATGGAAGTTGCTTGTTGATTTAAATGATTTATATGGCCACCTATCTTGGGACTGGGACTCTGAACTTTTACCGATTAAATTAAATGAGAAAAGTATGTCAGTTTTACCCATATAAGTTATTCGCATGAAAATGGCTGAGCTTCAAGCCTTTCCTCTTTGGCAAATTGATTGGTTTTTATGCTGCTTCCCCCCTCCCCAAATAGGAATAACAAAACAGCTGGCATCCTTCACCTGTATTCTATTTGCATCTGTATCCACTTTTCAGGCTTATAAACGATGTGAATTTCCAGCACTTTATATCTGGGAAACTGCTTTTAAATCAAAAATAGAATTGGAGTATTTCTTTACTTTGATACACTATTTCCCTTGTTTAATTTTATTATACTGTATTGTGCACTCTACTCTACTCTACTCTACTCTACTCTACTCTACTCTACTCTACTCTACTCTACTCTACTCTACTCTACTCTACTATAATACTAATAATATTAATACTATTATTATTTTTTAAACATTTATGCTGTCCATCTCACTGATGCAGTGACTCTGGGTGGCTTATAGTTTATTATGACTTTATATACATAATCTAACACCTTTCTAATGTTATTTTATATTTCTTTGCCCAATAAAATATTGTTGGGAGGTCACTACAAAAGAACAGGCCTATAAGTGGCTAGGCAATTAAAAAAATAAAATAAAACGGTGACAACCACTTTGTAATGCTGCCAAGAAAACTATAGGGATGTGCCACACATGTCATAAGCAGTGGAGCTCAGCTTGACTTCACTTACAAGTTTAAGAATAGTAATTAAGGATGTAATTGATACCTAGGATGTTGGCAATAACCTGTATCAACCTTATAGAATATCTTTTTTTGACATTATTTTAGGGAATTTTTATTTTTTAATTGTTTATAAAATATATTTACTACATGAAATGTTATTCCTTTTTGCAAATGTTTTCTTTGAAATGCAATATGTTGGTTTTAAGTGTTCAGACCAGGTTTATAAAGTGGCTGCTTTTCTATGGGCTGCCAGGTTGGTGCAAAGGCAGCTTTGCCCGAAAGAGTGTGTTTCACCTTGGTTGTCTAGGTAATTCTTAGGTGGTTACTAGTTCTGTGAGCTTGTGTGTCCTTTATAATTTTCCACAATGCCTTGATGGTTTTTATTCCAGTGGCTTTGTCTCTCCTGTCCCTAAGGTTAGGGGAAAAACTGGTTTCATTTTCAGTGTTTTGTAGGAGGGATTCTATTTTTTGGTGTTTTCCTGGCACTGTCATAGTTTGCGTGGATGTGTTATGTTGCAGCAGTTGTACACATTAATAATGATACATTTTAGTGACCTTTCCTTACATAATTGGTGTTGTCTTTCATACTTTTGGATTTCTATTTTCTGTTTCTGTTACTTAGCAATTGCTAAAACAAATCCCACATGAAAAAATATTCAAAGCCTTCTTGATTTTAATTGTCACTTTATTTATTCCTGCACATTGTAGTATTTATTCATGTTTATATCTGTTTTTCCACTGTTGTGCAAACATAATTCCAGCAGCTGCTAACATTCCCACCTGGTCACATGGCCGGCAAGCCACTCCCACCCGGTCACATGGCCGGCAAGCCACTCCTACCCAGTCACATGGTCGCCAAGCCACTCCCACCCGGTCACATGGCCGGCAAGCCACTCCCACCCGGTCACATGGCTGGCAAGCCACTCCCACAAAGCAGGCCACACCCACAAAATATGTTCCAAAATTTTTGAAACCCACCCCTGATAGGTAGGTAGAAGGAGAGAGAGAGAAATAGAAAGAGAGAGAGAGAATTACAGTAGGTAGGTAGGGAGAGAGAGTGTGTGTGTGGGTGGGTAGGTAGAAGGATAGAGAGAAATATATATATATAGAGAGATACAGTAGGTAGGTAGGGAGAGAGAGAGAGTGTGTGTGTAGGTAGGTTGGTAGAAGGATAGAGAGAGAGAAATAGAGAAATGCAGTAGGTAGGGAGAGAGAGAGAGAAAGAGAGAGAGAGAGAGAGAGAGAAGGTAGGTACATTGATGTTTCCAGATTTATTTATCCATGTCCAGATTTATTTATCCAGTGAAGGAAATCACTGACAAACCTTAAAACTTTGTTTCTCCTGGCACAGAAACAGTTAAAGAGCCTTCCAAAAAAGCTTTCCGAAAGTGTTCTAACTCAGGGGTTCCCAAACGTGGCAACTTTAAGACTTGTGGACTTCAATTCCCAGAATTCTCCAGCCAGCTATGTCCACAAGCTATGCTGGCTGGAGAATTCTGGGAGTTGAAGTCCAAAGTCTTAAAGTTGCCAAGTAACTAAACAGCCTTCCAAAAGTGGGGAGAAGGGTTTTTTGCACTTTGCATACCTCCCCCAAACTGCTCTTTCGCTGCGAAAACGTGGCCGTTTTTCTTCAAATAAAAAGCATGACTAACCTTGGGGGGGGGGGCTTGCAGAGTGCTTCTGGGGGGGGTGGAAAATGAGCAAAAAACTGCCCCATTTATTGCAAAAACGGGCCATTTTTGTATCAAATAAATTGAATGCATAGCCCTATGGAGGCATACAGAGTGCTGCTTGGGGCTGTGGGGGGCAAAAAACACCCCGTTTAGGCTACTTTCTGCCCTCCCCATCTCCCAGGAGCTCTCTGGAAGCCTCTATAAGGCTATGCACATCCATTTGGTGAAGTGGGTGGGGTTTCGGGAGGCAAAAAAATGCTGTATTCGATGTATAAGACGCACCCAGATTTTCAGTCTCTTTTTAGAGGAAAAAAGGTGCGTCTTCTACTCCAAAAAATATGATAGCTATTTCCAGGATCTATCTATCTTTATTTCTCTCTTTAAAAAGTGAATGGTTAG
Organism: Rhabdophis nuchalis; assembly: GCA_039707465.1. Lineage (NCBI taxonomy): Eukaryota > Metazoa > Chordata > Lepidosauria > Squamata > Natricidae > Rhabdophis > Rhabdophis nuchalis. The sequence goes on along the minus strand of CM077644.1, from coordinate 136,896,648 downwards.
GAACAGTCTTCTGATGCAAAGTATCACAACATGAGAATTAGTAACAAAATAAATAATACCACTTTGAGAATTTAATTACCCCGGTAATATGCCGTGTTTTCCCAGAAATAAGACAGGGTCTTATTTTCTTTTGACCCCCAAAATAAGCGCTTGGCCTTATTTTTGGGGAAGTCTTATTATTTTTGAGATGCAGAAGGCAGTGAGTGTGGTTGCCTCATGGCTGCTGCTGTGTTGCAATATTTTCAGGGAAGGCTTATTTTCAGGGGAGGGCTTATTTTAGCACATGCACTTCAAAGTCCAATTGGGCTTATTATCCAGGGAGGGCTTATTTTCAGGGAAACAGGGTAATATTTTAATGTTAGTAATGTTTTAATATATACTGTAACAGCATGTTTTACAGTAGTCTTCTATTTCAATGCATTTATGCCATTGTTAATAAATTGTGTTGGATACTTATGGAATGCTATTTATATGCTTGGGCATTGTTTAATTAATGGACAGGTTTCTTAGTTAGAAAAATAAGTTAGCTTGATGTTTTCTTAACAGCAAATTTGCTAATTCAAAATTTTAGCCTCCCCACCATGCAACATATTTTTCTTTCTAAACTACCTATGAAATCTTCATGGTGTTTGTCTCCAAAGAATAGACTGGATTGGGCTTGAATCTTATATTAGATACAATTTATTGGGAATTGTGACTCAAAATAAGAGACAATACATGTTATTTATCAAAGGTATTTTAGAAAGACAATGGCATTATCTCTCCAGTGTATACAGGCAGGTCAAATAATTGTGCAGTCAAACTGGTAGTGTTTGGCCCAATATATAAAATATGTAAGACCCAGGATCAACTGCCTCCTACCATCACCACCACTAATAATAAAAACAGTTTTGATCTAACCAGCAGAGCAAGGGAATACTTAATATTTTCCTGCATGAACTGTTTCCCCATTCATAATCAGTTCCAGCTGCTTTTTCTACATAATGAAAATGTGTTTTTTCTCCATCTTTTTGTCTGCAGGGGAACAAGCAGCATGAGAAAGGCAATTTTGATTAGAAGATGGCTTGTGGATAAAACTATTTAGCATCTCTTATTTTTCTGCTGATGTTACCTTGGGAAAATTTGCAGCAGTTTTAACACTTTTGCTTTTACAGTTCAGAGTTTCAATTTTTAAAACTTTGTATCCATCTGTTGTTGTTTATAAAAACATGAGCAATCATTTATACAATTTACAGCTAGATGGCAGTAAAGAGCAACAGTTTTCTATATCTCCTTGCTGCCCTCTTGTAGTCATCTAATTTTATGCATCTGATAAATGACAATCTCTCCCTATAAATATTTTTTTTTGCAAGATGATGGTGGTGGTAAGTGCTGCTGTAAAGAAAAATGGTTGTGTTGCATTATCTCCATACACTGTCTCCATCCTTCAATTTTGCCCATTATAATAATAATAATAATAATATTTAATACTTGTAGACCGCTCCCTCTCCCCATAGGGACTTACATGGCTAGCACTTTGAGAAAACTTTATGATTTAGGAAACAGGACACTAGAGGGGACTAAAGATAATAATAATAATAATAATAATAATAATAATAATAATAATAATAATAATAATAATAATAATAATAATAATAATAATAATAATAATAATAATAATAATAATAATAATAATAATAATAATTTATAACCCGCTCTCTCTCCCCGAAGGGACTCGAGGCGGGGCACAGGGAATTAAAAATACAATTAAAACAAGACAGAGTACAAAGATTAAAAACAAATTAAACTGGCCCTGCACTAAAACCCCTATAAAACTAAAAATATCCCTACAAACCCCTAAAACAATTTAAACAATTTAAATTACCCTAGGCCAGCCAAGCAGAAGAAGTGTGTTTTTAGTTTCTGTCGAAAGGAGCGAAGGTCCGTGGTTGTTCTAATTTCGGGGGGAAGGTCGTTCCAGAGGGTCGGGCCCGCCACAGAGAAGGCCCTTCCCCTGGGCGTCGCCCGCTGGCATAGCCTAGTGGACGGCACCCGGAGAAGTCCCTCTCTGTGGGAGCGAATCAGCCGCAGGGATGTATGAGGCAGGATGCGATCCCGCAGGTAGCTAGGTCCCGTGCCATGGAGCGCTTTAAAGATGATAACCAACACCTTGAAGCGCACCCGAAAGACGACAGGCAGCCAATGCAGCTCGCGCAGGAGCAGTGTTACATGGGCAAACCTAGAGGTCCCCATAATTGCCCGCGCGGCTGCATTCTGGACAAGCTGAAGCCTTCGGGTGCACCTCAAGGGGAGCCCCATGTAGAGAGCGTTGCAGTAGTCCAGTCGGGATGTCACGAGGGCATGAGTGACTGTGCAAAGGGCATATAAGAACTATAGAATGAAAAAATACAAGCTAACTGGGGCTTACAAAATGACACTACAATTCATAAGAGTGGAGTTTTTACCTGAGATCTTTGAAGAATGGAGCCAGAAATTAGCAGCTACAATATCAATAGTGTCAGTAATGATGTGAGATTATGTTAAAAATATATCAATGAGAGAATGACAGATGTGGAAGAGAATTAATCTGACAAGAAAGAGAAAACACAGAAGTGAATTAAAAATGGCAGGCTGAGAGAATGAATTTGAAAATGACAATTTGTTATATAGATTAAAAATGGCTATTAGTTTAAAGCGGAAATACAAATGACAAATCAAGAGAATGAATTGGATTTTTTTTAGATCTGCAAAAAAGGCTTGTTAAACTCTTGAAGAAGTTTATACAATGGAATAAAGAAGAACTGAAGAGAAATCAAATCTTATAACAATATTTGAATGACCTAAAAAGCAAGACTGTTAGAAATAAAAGGAAAGAATATAAAGTTTATTTGTTTGATCAAGGTTAAAATAAGACATTTACTTGCAAAATTCTGGCAAACCTTTATGGATTTTTTTGCTAGTACCAGGATTGAAAAGTTGATGTTTTTTGGATTTGCTTATAGATAAGGGGTGGGATATGGGGTGAAGAAATATCTGTAACCTTATATAGCAGGGGTCCCCAACCCCTGGGCCACGGACTGCTTCTTGATAGTAACTGGGCCAGAGTGAGCAGCGGAGAGAGTAGCGTAACTCTTAGGAAAGTGTAGCAAACGCTCTTGCGGCTGGCTGGGGCACTCCCCGGGGGCAGGACGGGGGCAACAGCCTGAATTGGGGGGGTTCAGGGCACCACCTGGCCCTGCATGGGGGGAGGGGGCTTTCAGGTCCTCCTGCTCGGGACGCAGCCCATCCTTCCCTGCCCCAGCCGAGCATCCTTCGCCTGGGACCCCTGGCAGCTTTCCCACTTGGTTGCACGTGACCGCCAAACGTGCGTACGGCCCACATGACTCAACTCACCCGCTGGAGGCTCCCACCGGTCCACGGAATTTTTTTTACATGAAACCGGTCCCTGGTGCCCAAAAAGGTTGGAGACCCCTGTTATAGAGGATGAAGAGTTACTAAATTAATTTTGTAATGCGGATTGGAAATCATTTTTTGTATATTTCTTTACTATTTTTTCTCTCTTTTTTTCTTTTTTACTTGAACTTTTATTCTTTCTTACTATTTTTCTTTCTTTGAGGTTAGTTTGTATTAGTGTTTACTATGATAATCAATTTTTGTTAATAAGAATAAAAATTATACAAAAATTATTTATGTTTATTTTGTGCATGTCCCTCCTTTCTCTCTGGGCTGGCTTTAATTATTTATTAAGTTACTTATTTGATGGGTAAAATTGGAGGAAAGGCTATTTTCAACTAAAATTTTAATTTCTTCACTGATAATTGTAGGTGTGAGGGACAGCAATCCTAGCCTCCCTTATTTTGCTGCCAAATACTTGTGAATATTCTGTTCATGCATCCACTCATCTCTTAATTTTTTTGATATGTTCTTGCATCTTTACATAGGTAACACATATTTTTTCCTAATATTCTCAAGTAATATGCATTTCAATGATACACAGGTTTTGTATTATTTCCTAAGATGCCTAGATAGGTTAGCTCAGGGATGTCCAAACTTGGGAACTTTAAGACTTGTGGACTTCAACTTCCAGAATTCCCCAGCCAGCATAGCTGGCTGGGGAATTCTGGGAGTTGAAGTCCACAAGTCTTAAAGTTCCCAAGTTTGGACATCCCTGGGTTAGCTGATATCATATTTCAGATAATACAAATTTCTACTCCATCATGTCTGCTTGCTTCACTGTAAAGGAGTGTATGATGTTGCCTCTGTTTCGACTCATTCTGAGAAAAAAAGAGAAGTGAGGCTCTTGCATCTCTTCTTAATCAAATCCCTGATCACAGAGGTTATATATAAGAAGATTACTTTTGGCTCTCAAGTTTGATCAAATCACCCTTGGTCTTCACATGCACTGCTGTTCACAAGGATAACTATCCTGAACCTCTGTTTTATCAGAGAACAGCAAGGGTTCCTTATAAACTCTGGAATATCTCTTTGGCGGCTATTTGGAACTGAAAGTTCCCCATTGGCCTAATTATTAGTTTATTTTGAGCCACAGGTTTTTTCAGCACTCCAGGCCCTTGGCCAAGGCTGGATAATCCTTCATGAAAAGAACATGGATTCCCCTAGACGTGCCACTGGCAGGCAAGGGAGCTCTCTAAATCTTATATGAGATCTCCTACAGCTTTAGTTGGCCAAAGCTGTTGATACACTGCTTTTTCTAAACTTGTTTCCTGAGAATTATTGGTATTCTTTTCACAGTGTTGATGTTCCTGATGCTACCAGTATCAAACTCAGGCAGATTTTCCACTGGTACACAGAAGAGCAACCCTCAAATCAGAGTTATGTCCTTCTGATATGCATTCCTTGCTAAGGCCTGGTTATTACTTGTAATGAGCTGAGAAGGATACACTAAAGCTGTGAAAAGACATAGGAAGGATATGTAGAAAATGCCCATAGTGGATTGGAGACAGGGATGCCTAAAATCAGGGTAGAAGTTTGGAGTCTGATGATTAGTACTGGCTGAAGATCCCATTTTTCCTAACAGGCTTTCTGCTTCTAGTTGATGGTTTCTCTTCAAACTAAAAAGATACCATAAAGAACTGCATCACATGGAATCTGAAGAGCATTTTCAATGTCTATCACACTGAGGTCTTAGAAGAATCCATGCTGGTGGTCTTCCTGACTCTGCAAAAAAGAAGCAGTGCATCCTACAAAACAGCAACTTGAAATAGGCAACTTTTGATTAATGGAATGTTTTCAAGGGGAGAATGAAAAAACTCCCCTTTCCCTGCTGACATGAGTATTGATAAAAATGGAAGTCAGCAAGGCCCAAAGTCAACTACGATGACACCCACATGGCAACACATGTGTCATGGCATATCATGCAAATGCCACCACAGCATCTGCACAAATACATAAATTTCTGCCTTTTCCTCTCATGCTCCCCCCCCCCCATCGCTGCCTCCAAGAGATGTTCATGACTGCAGCACTTTCTCACTCCTGACACTACTTTGTAAAGGATTTTGATCTTCTTAAAAAATGATCTTTCCTCAGATTTCTCACATCTTATCTAATTTAGATAAGCTGTGGGTCAAAGCACCTATACTTAGTTCACAGCATGATGTTGATCTTTTAGGCTACGGTAAAAGGTAATGCCAACTTAAGATCACTTTCCACATATTCACTGAAGCACAGATAGGAAACCCTTTTGGCTCTGTCAAGCACTCACAATAGCTCTCAACCTGGAAAGCAAGATGGTTGCACAGATTCTGAATAGGCATTATAGGCATGATTCAAGGGAAAAGGGGTCCGTTTACAAAATCTTGTTGGTGGAGGAGGCACAATGGCTAAAGATGACAAAGCTTGTCAGCTGGAAATGTGAGTAGATAAATAGGTACTACTTCAGTGGCAAGGTAACAGCATTCCATGAGCCTTGGTGTATAGTCATGTTGCCACATGACCACGGAAGCATCTTCAGACATTGCTGCCTCCCTCAGCTAAGAAACAGAGATGAGCATTGCCCCCTTGAGTCAGACATGACTGGACAGGGGAAATCTTTATCTTTACCTTTATTTTGGTGTACCTCAGTTGTGTATTTGCCATTGTTGATTCCTGGTTATTTTTGTTTCTGAGACACTGTAATTCTGATTTTACTTCTGCATGTCACCACTCACACTTTCTGGAGTTCAGGGGTGATATAAATCCCCTAAGTAATTAAATAAATAATACATTTAATAGTAGGAAAATGCCATACATTTTCGGAATGGTGGGATTAAAATATGGGAAGAATGCAATTCACAGATTCTTTCAAAGGACACTGAGGAGGCCCAAACTTTGTTTTTCCTTTTCCCCAATACAATATTTGGAATCTAAAGATTAGTGCTTTGTGGTTTGAATCCCAAAGTAACAAAACCCAAACAGGCCTTCAAGAAGGTGGTTGGTTAAGACCTGTTTTCCCCACAGTCCCTAGTAGGTGAGTTGTAGTAGTTTTCAGTATTATTTGGCATGTTATTTCTTAGTATGTTTAATGGTGCTGTGTTTAATAGTACTATGGATGTGCATGTGTGATCTTTATATATATATATTTATTTAGTTAGTTATTTTATTTTATCGAATTTGTATACCGCCCTATCTCGAGTCCCCGAGGGGACTCAGGGCGGTGCACAGAAATATAAAAACATATACAAAACAATACAATATATAACAGTTTAAAACGGAATTAAATCAGAGTCTGTGCTAAAAATTTGAATTAGAAAAGGTTAAAATCAATTAAAACTTTACCCATTAAAATTAAGCCAAGCCGGCTTCTTGAAATAGATGTGTCTTTAATGCCCGGCGGAAGAGGCGTAGGTCCATGATGGTACGAAGATCGGGAGGTAGGTCGTTCCAGAGCGCAGGCCCCGCCACAGAGAAGGCTCTCCCCCTGGGGGCCACCCATCGGCATTGTCCGGCGGATTCAACCTGAGGAGGCCCACTCTGTGGGAGCGGACAGGTCTAAGGGAGGTATGTGGTAGGAGGCGGTCCCGCAAGTAGCCAGGTCCCGTGCCATGGAGCGCTTTAAAGATGGTCACTAGCACCTTGAAGCGCACCCGGAAGACCACCGGCAGCCAGTGCAGTTCATGCAGGAGAGGTGTTACGTGGGAGTAACGAGAAACTCCCAGAATCCCCTGCGCGGCCTCATTCTGGACTAGCTGGAGTCTCCGGGTGCACCTCAAGGGGAGCCCCATGTAGAGAGCACAAAGAACTTCACTATTAGAGTTGGCCAGTGGTATAAATCCATAAAAAATAAATGTGACCACTTCTCATCCTTTCCTGGCAAGGACTGGTTTCCTTCATTTAATCTGACATTCTCCTTTTGCTCTTTCGGATGAAATGTGATCAAGGGTTCTATGAGAACAGGCCTTCTCATAGGATATGCCAAGGAAGCATTCTTGCTGTCTTCAGATGCCTTCTGGTCTTGTTTTGAGAAGATCAAGAGATAATAATGTGACAGTGCTTTGGTCCTCTTAAAAGCCTTCAGTTCTGGTCAGCTAAAACCATAGTGCACACCACTTCAAGAAGTTCTTACATAACGATAATATAAAAATATATTATGTAAGCACAAGTAAATAACAGAATGGGTAGTTCAATGATAAAAGCCTCTTCTCTGGGGATTCTAATTATATGTCTCCAAAATAAATCAAAGGCTTCAATGCCATTAATTAGCTTTAGTTCCCATAAAGAAAAAAAAGATCTGTTCTTGAGATTATATTAATATGAGAAGTAATGAAAAAATAATAATTACTCAAAATCATGCCTGAATTTCCATATGACCACAGGATGTTGATAAATTGAATCTATGTTTTCTTGAATCTATATATATATATGTGTGTTTTGTTTGTGCTGATAAGTAAATAAACAAGGGAGACTAGTATAGATTTTTATTTATTTATCAGCACAAACAAAACACAAATGGAAACAAAAGTCAACGAAACAAATAGCTGTCTGTCAGCATAGTCTCCTGTGTTGAGCCGAAAGACAGAAAAGGAAAGCAGTCTGCTTCCTCCCTTAATTGGGGCTTACCAGGGTGTTGTGACACAAGCATATACTTATCCTCCTGTCTCAGCTGATTAGGGTAGAGCCAGTGGTCTAGTGGCAATTACAACTGCCTCACATGTAATACTTCCCTGGTCCGAATCCCAGTAAGGGTATGGCTAGCTGATGAGAGCTAAATAGCTCGAAATAGATCTATCCTAGTCTCCTTTGTTTATTTATTGATCAGCTCAAAACCTAACATGCATGTAAAAAAAAAAGACACAACGAAACTAATAGCTGTCTGTCTGGATGGTCTCTGGTGATGAGCCGAAAAACAGAAAAGGAAAGCAGTATGCTTCCTCCCTTAATTGGGGCTTAAGAGGGTGTTGTGACACAAGCATATATATATTTATACATACATACATAGATATATATACATACATACATACATACATACATACATGCATGCATGCATGCATGCATACCTACCTACCTACCTACCTACCTACCTACATACCTACATACATACATACATACATACATACATACATACATATATATATATATATATATATATATATATATATATATATATATATATATGCTGGCATTGCATTCATATATATATGAAAACAGATTCAATTTATCAAATTTATATATATAAATATGTATGTATGTATGTATGTATGTATGTATGTATGTATGTATGTATGTATGTATGTTAGGCTTTTGAGCTGATCAATAAATAAATCAGGGAGACTAGGATAGATCTATTTCGAGCTTTTTAGCTCTCATCAGCTAGCCATAATGTTACTGGGATTTGAACCAGGGCTGTATTACATATGAGGCAGTTGTATTAGCCACTGAGACACAGGCTCTCCTCCTATATCAGCTGAGCCAGGGGAGTAAGTATATGTATATTATGTCACAACACCCTGGTATGCTCAAATATGGGGGGGGGGCATGCTGCTTCCTATATCTATATTAAAGTGACCGGAGTTTCAAAATCCCAAAGCGAGACACCGTTGAGGGGGGGAGCGTGCGCGCGTGCGCGCGCCTGCACAGAGGGCATTGGGGCAGGGGCGCGCTCCCAACAGCCGCCGCAGGGGCCACTTTAAAGGCAACGGCGACGGACCGATCCGGCGGCTCTCAGTGCGTGAGGGACGGCCTTCGGGGCGGCTGCTGGGTCTGGTGCGTGGCTGCTGGGTCTGGCGGCGGCACAGAGGTGCCGGCCGAGCAGCGCAATGGCTCCGAGTGCAGACGGCAAGAGTGATACGCTGGGACACGGGACCCGCAAGGGGCTGCCCAGTACAGGGAAGGGCACTCAGGTGAGCAGGCCAGGCCCTTGCGAGCCCCGCGTCCCAGTGTATCACTCTTGCCTTCCGCACTCGGAGCCATTGCGCTGCTCGCCCGACACCTCCTGTGCTGCTGCCAGACCCAGCAGCAATGCGCCTGACCATTGGGCCGAAGGCCATTCCTCATGCACTGAGAGCCGCCGCCACTGCCTTTAAAGAGTGCCCTGCGGGGGTGGATGGGAGCGTGCCCCAACGCCCTCTGCAGGTGTGTGACGTGCCGGAGCGCCCCCCTCCAAGGCCCTCCCTGCCGGAGCCGGCACTCAGAGGCGCCCGCCTCTGAGCGCGTACAGAGCGCCCAAAGTGGGACATTTTGAAGAAAAGGCGGGTGGCGGGATATCTAATGGAGAAGCGGGTCTGTCCCGCCAAATTCGGGACGTCTGGTCACCTTAATCTATATCTATATCTATATCTATATCTATATCTATATCTATATCTATATCTATATCTATATCTATATCTATATCTATATCTATATCTATATCTATATCTATATCTATCTATATCTATCTATATCTATCTATATCTATCTATCTATCTATCTATCTATCTATCTATCTATCTATCCATCCATCCATCCATCCATCCATCTATCCATCTATCCATCTATCCATCTATCCATCTATATAGTATAAAGGGATTTAATTAAAAGAATAATACACTTTAGAGAACTGTAAGAATGATTCTACAGTCTGAGGGCCCAGCCAGTAACTTCTGTTATCTGAGTTTCCATTTTTCAGAATTAAAATGAAGACAAGGTAATTTTTATTTAAAGCTTTACACATTGGTCAAATACCATCTGTCATTGGATTAAAATTAGAAAATCTCACACGTCTGTCTTCTATCTTTTTTAGTGTAGGGTGTGTGTGTGTGTGTGTGTGTGTGTGTGTGTGTGTCAGAGAGAGCAGGGCGACTGAAGAAAAGGATTCTGGCAAGAAGAAGCCTACAATTCAGTAAAAAGCACCCAGCTATCTAGTACTGGTGACGTGTCAATGGAAATAAGAGTGGTTAAAATGCCACAAATTCTTTGCTTGGTTTTTAGATAGACAGACCTATACATGCACAAATATTCCACGTTTTGGAGTATAGTTTCACCCACATCTATCTGTCTCAGAAAAATGCATATTGATAAAGATGTTTGACACAAGAATATTTTATGACCTGGGAGAGAAGATGGTGTTATCACAAGTTATCTGCTTAGAAATATCTGTCAAATGTGAGATACAAATGATTAAATGAATATTAGATTAGAAGTGTACAAAAAGGGAAATGAATTGCAATAGTGGTGAATATCTGTACCTTGGGTATAGGGTGAGGGAGAAGGTTCTTTCTCCAAGCTTGTGGGCTGAGTTATTCAACATGTATAATTCAGACAGAACTGTTAAGCAAATACTTTTCTAGAACATAAAACACAGAATAACAGAATTAGAAGGGACATTAGAGCTGTTCTAATATAGAGATCCCATAATATTCTGGAAAATTGTTATCTAATCTCTTTGTGAAAACCTCCAGTGATGGAGCACTCTCAACTCCAGAAGACAAGCTGTTCTATCAATTAATTGTAGTCACTATCAGGAAATTTCTCCTTAGTTCTCTTTAATGAGCTTCCACTCATTACTTCTTTTTCTGCCCTCAATGCTTTGGAGAATAGATCAACCCGCTGTTCTCTGTGACAGCCTTTCAAATACTGGAAGACAGGTATTATGTCACCCCCTAATCCTTCTCTTTGATAGAATAGACATACCTTGTTCCCTTAATCATTCATCATACGTTTAACCTCCAGGCCACTTACCATCTTTGTTGCTCTTCTCTGTAGTTTTGTTTAGGTCTCTCAGCATCTTTTTTGTGTTGTGTTGACTAGACTTTGATGCAGTATTCCAAGTGTAACCTCACTAGTGCAATATAAAGCAGCACTATCACTTCTTGTGACCTTGATACTAGTTTTCTGTTGATTCATCCTAGGACAGCATTGGCATTTTTGGGAGCTGTGCAGTGGTGGGTTTCTGCAGGCTCGCACCTTCTCGCGAGAGCCGGTTGGTGAAATTTAGAGAACCGGTGAGAGGGGGTTCCACTGGCGTACCTGGAAGTAAATCTGGCCCGCTGCTGCCAGGGACCCAACAGGAAGGAAAGGAAAGGAGGGAGGGAGGGAGGGAGGGAGGGAGGGAAGGAAGGAAGGAAGGAAGGAAGGAAGGAAAGAAAGAAAGAAAGAAAGAAAGAAAGAAAGAAAGAAAGAAAGAAAGAAAGAAAGAAAGAAAGAAAGAATTTATCATCACAATTGAGTCCAAAATTTTGGTTGCTAAGCAAGAGCGTTGTTAAATGAGTTTCACCACATTTTAAAAGGTGGCCACTCCCACCCTGTCACATGACTGCCAAGCCACGCCCACAAAATAGGCCACACCTACAGAGTAGGTTCTAAAAAATTTGAAACCCACCACTGGAGCTGTGGTACACTGGCTCATACTTACGTGGTGGGCCACTAGGGCATTTAGATCTCTTTTACAGTTACAACTGTTAAACCACCTATTTTATACCTGTGCATTTGATTTCCTGCCTAGGGGCAGGACATTCCTTTTCTCACCATTGGGCTGAATCTTGCTGGATAGTCAAGATCCTTCTGAATTTTGAGTCTATCTTCTATAAGTATTCGCAATCCCTCCAGTTTGGTGCTGTCTGCAAAACCTGCAAAGTTGCCTTAGTGAAGTTTACTGTGTCCAAAGCATTTCACTGCTCCACTAATTTAGTCACTTTTATCAACGAAGGATACAAGGTTTATCTGGCATGATCCGTTTTTAACAAATCCATGCTGACTTCTAATAATCACCTTGTTCATTTCAAGGTGCTCACAAATCCCTGCTTGTTGGTCGTTTCCAGGTATTAATGGCAGAGTGATTTGTCTTGACTAGCCTTGATGGAGAAATGCTTTAATGATCTGATTGTTTGAATGTTGTGCCACATTAAACTAACTTGATAGACTTTTGATGTTCTTTTTGGAACCTCCCATAACTTGCAACTTAATTGTGTTTTAGTAAAAGGAAAGATGCCTTTTGCCTCATAGAATAATTTGAAGAAAAATACTGTGCATTTAAATCCCTAAACAGACATATGTTTTCAGAGAAATTTGAAGGTATTCTTCAAAAGCTCTAAATCCATCTGGCAGCTGGTAAAATGGCATAACTAAAACAGAAATATATAAGAAGAAAATGTTTTAAAATAGGGAAATTTCTCAGTCAAGTACTCCTAGATATATATAGTCTGCAGTATTAACAAGCCTGCCATTGCAAAAAATGAGACACATGACAAAAAATATGCCTCTTCTATTCTATTGTTTTGTGAGAAAGGAAACTCATATCAACATTCAGTGTATTTAACAATGAAGTCTAATCATGACTGAGAGCTTTTCTGATTATAAAGAAAAAGGCAAGATGGCTTTTTCTTTTTGCAGAGAGAAGCTTCCTTATTCACTCTGAACTGAATGCTTTGTCTGTGTCCCTTCAACCAGCATTGACAGTGTCTTACAGAAAAAAAAAATCTGAAATCTAGAATTGGTTGGTGACCAAGCAATATCCTACCTAATGAAAGCATCAGGTAGCAAAGGGTGGTTTTTTGTTTTTTGTTTTTGCTCAAGTCTTATCTCACAAATAAGAAATTAAGAGGAGAGAAGCAAAGAAATGAAAGAGCTTCTATTAAAGCTGTTAACAATGAAAAATTACCCTGCCAAAGTGAAGAACATCCATTATCCATACTGTATAGAAAGGGCGGGTGTAAGTAAGCACTATGGCTAAGCATCCATTTGCAAATGACCTTTAGTTATTTCTATATTGCTAGAAAGGCAAGAGGAAGAGTAGTGAAGCCAGGAATTCGGACCAGAAGAGGATAATGGGATTTGAAGAACATTTGGGATATGGATAAACACCTCTTGGCATTTCTTTAAATCAGTTGTGATTTTTGTTGAGTCCCCAAGCCTATGTCCCAGACAGCTCGTCTGGTAACCTATGAGTCACTGCATTCCGGAGCTGAGCCAGCAGCTGCAGTGATTAACAGAGACAAGCTGTCTGGAATCTGTCTGGAAAGGAGTACAATGTTGCAATTGCATTGCTAGGAGTTTCCTGCCTGGTAACTCTATATAAGAGGTTGCCAGAGAAGAAACCTTGCCAGTTGAATCTTGTGTGTGTTGTAAATAGTGTGAATAAACGTTCCTGTTGTTTTGACCATGCCTGAGTCGGAATCCTTTGTCTGATCTAACACTGGCGACGAAGGTGGGATTCAGGCCGTGGCCTTAGAACGCAACGGGTAACGAATACTTCAACAACAGAGCGCAGCGCGACGCACAGCCTCACCATGGCTACGGCGACAATGCCTCCGTTTGCACCATTCGACCCGATGAAGGAACAATGGGCTTCCTTCTTAGCCCGGTTCGAGTGCTTCTTGATAGCCAGCGACTACGGCGAACTCGCGCCTGCCAGGAAGCTGAGCCTATTCCTCCAGTGCGGCGGCCCTGAATTGTTTGCTACCGCCCGAACCATAGCAGCACCCGCAGCGGTGCACGAAGTGCCGTGGGACGATCTCCTGGGCCGCCTGAGAGCACACTACGCGCCGGCGCCTTCCCGCATAGCGCATCGCTATGCATTCAGGCAATGTGTGCAACAGCCGCAACAGTCGGTAGCCGAGTTCCTGCAGAAATTGAGAGCGACCGCAATCCCCTGCGAGTTCCCTGCTGGCTTCCTGGAGGAATCCCTACTGGAGCAGTTTGTATGCGGCGTAAGAGACATCCGCCTAAAGCGCCGCTTGCTTTCAAAAACTGTCCTGACTCTCGAGCAAGCGGTGGAAGAAGCATGCGCGACAGAATTGTCGGAGATCTCCACATCCGACATGGGCCGCGCGCGCCCTCCTCTTTTCCCCACTCCGCGAGCGTGTCTGGTAGACGAAATAGCGCCGCTGGATGAGCTGGAGGAGGAAGACCGTGGGGACTGCATGAGGGTGACCGGGCGCGTGCTGAATCGCGCATTCACACCGCAGCAGAAGTCCGGGAACTGCCTAGGCTGCGGAGGGGCCCACCAGAGACCAGAGTGCCCATTCAAGGCATCGGTGTGCCGCAGATGTGGCAGGAAAGGACACCTAGCAGCTGTGTGCCGTGCTGCCACTCCAGCGACAATGCCAGCTGCCGCCTCCAGAACCGTTCCACCAGGACAACGAGGGTCGCAGAAGTGTTCAGGACGCTACCAGCCACAGCCGACCGACTGCTTCGCACTGGCGGAGATGCCCCCAGCTCTAAGCTACGACCAGGCAGAGAGTAGGAGACTGTCAACAGTGGTTTGCTTAGAGGGGGTGGGGGTAAAAATGGAAATAGATTCAGGGTCCTCTAGATCACTCATGTCCTGGGCGCATTTAGTTAAGCTTTGCCCCAAGCTCAGGAAGCGGGATCTCGGCCCCACAGCGACGATCCTGAAAGATTACCAGGGCTCACAAATTCCCATTCTAGGTCTGCACAGAGTGAGAGTAGACTACGGCCCCTTCCACGGATCCCTTCCCATCCTGGTAGTGGCCAAACCCCTAGCTGCCTTGATCGGATTGGACTGGTTTCCAGCCTTGGGACTGTCAGTCCAAGGAGTACACAGCGTGCCAGCCAGTTCTCCGGTAGACGAAGTAATCAGAGAGTTCAACGACGTCTTTGATGGCAGCTTAGGAACGTACAAAGGCACTCCAGTTTCCCTAAATTTGGACCCCCAGGTTGCTCCAGTCCGCTTGAAGGCCCGCAGGCTGCCGTTCGCGCTGAAGCCCAAGGTTGAAGCGGAATTGGATCGATTGGTGGCGCAGGGCGTGCTCGAACCCGTCGATCAGGCGAAATGGGAGACCCCAATTGTGGTCCCCATTAAGCCCGATGGGTCCGTGAGGATCTGCGCCGACTATAAGTCGACGATCAACCTCGGGCTTCAGGCGAACCCATACCCGGTTCCGGTGGTGCAAGACCTACTCCACTCATTGGGACGAGGTCGAGTGTTCGCGAAACTGGATATGGCGCAGGCCTACCAACAGCTCCCGGTGGATGACGAGGCTGCGGAAGCGCAGACCATCGTGACCCACCGTGGGGCTTTCCGCTGTCGCCGTCTCCAATTCGGCGTGTCCGTAGCCCCGGGGATCTTCCAGAGCCTCATGGAGCGACTGCTCCATGGGCTCCCTGGTGTTGTACCGTATTTTGACGACGTCCTGATTGCTGCTTCCAGCATATCAGAACTCGCCAAAACGTTACGGAAGGTCCTCAGAGTTTTCAGGGGCGCGGGTTTAAAGTTGAAACGCAGCAAATGTACGTTTGCTGCGCCTAGGGTGGAATTCCTGGGTTTCATGATTGATGCCCAAGGAATTCACCCAACCCCCTCCAAGGTCGAGGCCATCCAAAAGGCCCCCACTCCTGCCTCCAAAACGGAGCTGCAGGCATTCCTCGGCCTTTTGAATTTCTACGCGCCGTTTATTCCCCATAAGGAATAGCTAGCCGAGCCGCTGCATCGGTTGCTCGACCGATCCGCGGCCTGGCACTGGGGCAGCCGCGAAGCACATGCGTTCGTGGCTGTCAAAGCCATGCTCACGTCAGATGCGGTACTAGTCCAGTACCATGACAGGCTTCCTCTGACGCTTGCGTGCGATGCCTCCCCTTTTGGCCTGGGGGCTGTCCTTAGCCACGTCTTTCCAGACGGCTCGGAAGCCCCCATTGCTTTTTACTCCCGGACAATGTCTCAAACGGAGAGAAACTACAGCCAAATCGACAAGGAGGCTTTGGCTGTAGTGTCCGGGATTAAGAAGTTCCACAATTACCTCTATGGGCGGACCTTTTCTGTTGTCACGGACCATAAGCCGCTCCTTGGGCTATTGGCCGGTGACCGTCCGACACCCCCCATCCTGTCGCCCAGGATGACCCGCTGGACGGAATTCCTGGCAGCGTATGACTATACGCTGCTATACCGTCCTGGCAAGCAGATAGGGCATGCTGATGCCCTAAGCCGCTGCCCTCTCCCGGGGCTGGATCCGGCCCCTGTGCCTGCTCTCTCTGTCCTGATGGTCGCGGAGTCGGACTTGCCCCTGTCCTCTTCCGCCGTTGCCGCTCACACCCGCGCAGACCCCGTCCTCGCCCAGGTCTGCCGATGGGTGCTGAGGGGCTGGCCTTCGGGCAGTGTGGCTGAAAACTTTCGGCCTTACAAGTCACGCCAGCTGGAGCTCTCGCTCCATTGCTGGTGCTTGTGTTGGGGAGATCGGGTCATCGTCCCTTCCCCTCTCCGGCACATGGTTCTTCAGTCGCTCCATGCCAACCACCCAGGCATCGTCCGTATGAAGGCATTGGCCCGGAGCTATGTCTGGTGGCCCGGCATGGACGCTGAAGTGGCGGAATGGGTGGCCGCCTGCTCCTCCTGCCAATCGTCCCGGCCGGCCCCGCCGGTCTCCCCGCCGAGGGAGTGGGACGCCCCCAGGTGCCCATGGTCCAGGCTCCACTTGGATTTCGCGGGTCCCTTCCATGGCCAGAATTTCCTCGTGGTGGTGGATGCGTTCTCACGCTGGGTGGAGGTGATTCTCATGGCTTCCACCACAGCGGAGAGCACGGTGCGTGCCTTGCGCCGTCTGTTTGCGACCCACGGGTTGCCGGACGTCGTTGTGTCCGACAACGGACCCCAATTTCAATCCTCCACCTTCTTGGACTTTCTGGCCACCCAAGGGATCCGCCACGCGCCGGTCGCCCCTTATCACCCGGCGTCTAATGGACGCGCGGAACGAGCCGTGCGCTCAGCCAAGGAAGCCTTGGCCCGTTTGGATAAAGGGGACTGGCAGGCAAGGGTGGCCGCGTACCTTTTGGGACAGCATGTCACACCTTGCCCAGCCACAGGGAAAAGCCCCGCGGAGCTCTTGATGGGCCGACGCTTGCGGACCACTCTGGACAGACTGCACCCCGATTACGACGGGTTGCAGAGGGGCAACCTGCAGATTCCCACTCCTCGTTTATTTGAAATTGGGGACCTGGTTTGGGCAAGGAACTTTTCAGGGGAGCCGCGATGGATTGCCGCAACCATTTTGGACGTAACCGGACCCTGTTCTTACAGAGTCGGCCTTCAGGATGGATCCGAGTGGCGGCGCCACCTGGATCAACTGAGGCGCCGCCTGCCCGAAACAGCAGTCACCACGCCAGGCCGTTCCTGCCCGTTGGCCCCCGTTGGGCCGTTGTTCTCTGCTCAAGCCGAGCAGTTGTTTGGAACCCCGGAGTCCCTAGCCGGTCCAGACCTCGTATCGGCGGAAACAGCACGGGGAGACCGCCAGGACCTCACAGCCCAATCTGACTCTCAGCTGGGGGCCTCGCCCATCGGGGAACCACCCTACCAGAATAATACTCGCCAGCAAATGCCAACTACCTCAAGCCCGGTCGCCACGCCCCCTCACCCGGACTTGCTAGGGTCGCCATTGCCGCCTACGGCGAC
The DNA here is from genome assembly GCA_039707465.1 of Rhabdophis nuchalis. Taxonomy (NCBI): domain Eukaryota; kingdom Metazoa; phylum Chordata; class Lepidosauria; order Squamata; family Natricidae; genus Rhabdophis; species Rhabdophis nuchalis. The sequence continues at coordinate 136,878,857 of CM077644.1, read as the reverse complement.
TCCACCTCCGAGGGCAGGCCGCGATGACGTAGGCGAAGGCTCCGTGTCCCACAGGGAGGAGCCTCCTCAAGAACTAAGGCGGTCAGGGTGGACCCGACACCGCCCCGCCTATCTGAACGACTACGCGTGCGCATGTACTGTGTTGGACAGAGAACCTAGACACATGCGCACTGACTATGGGGGAAGGAGTGTTGAGTCCCCAAGCCTATGTCCCAGACAGCTCGTCTGGTAACCTATGAGTCACCGCATTCCGGAGCTGAGCCAGCAGCTGCAGTGATTAACAGAGACAAGCTGTCTGGAATCTGTCTGGAAAGGAGTACAATGTTGCAATTGCATTGCTAGGAGTTTCCTGCCTGGTAACTCTATATAAGAGGTTGCCAGAGAAGAAACCTTGCCAGTTGAATCTTGTGTGTGTTGTAAATAGTGTGAATAAACGTTCCTGTTGTTTTGACCATGCCTGAGTCGGAATCCTTTGTCTGATCTAACAATTTTTACCCCCTTGGATTGTGGCATAAGTTTAAGAAGTGGCTAGCAGAAAACCCACATGCTTCCTAAATCATCCTCTGGGTGTCTAAGTACCCCTGGTGTGTTCTTTTCCATTTTATTTTGGTATTGCTGGTAATTTGCTTATGTTTTTAGAGAAAATGCAGCTGGGGACAAGTCGAGAGTGCAGAAAAGTATCCAGGTTACAATTTCCGATTACTAATGGATGTTTTTTTCTAAATAGTGTATTATGTATTCCATTTATATAGGCAGAAATCCTATAGATATTTGTGAGCAAGTCCCATTAAACTGAATATTTTTATTTCGGAGCCAATATATAAAAGTTTATATTGTTCCTGGTGCAGGTCTATGTCAATGGATTTTTTCATGTGTTGGTCTTATTATGAATTATAGAAATTGGCATCTGTCTTCAGGATTTTGCTCCTGTTCCAAGATGTCAATACAATTAATCTGAAAGTAGGCACTAGATGTATCTTGTAAATATATGTGAAGACAATGCAGAAATTGGCATTTTATATAGTAAGGATTATATAGCTGTAACACTTGTTTTTCAAGTATCAATTTGTAATTCTATTTTATTCCATGGCCTTTTCTCTAATACCTGAAAGTTTCTTGATATTAACTTTCCCCAGTTGCCTGAGTAAAGCTAGCATGAGGGTAGAGATTGGCGTAAGGCCAACTTTGAAGAATACAGTTCCCAATGCATATGAGACAGCAAATACCTTGGACCTGCTCAATATTTCCTGCCCTTTTAAACTGATTTATGTGGAAATGAGTCCTTTGGTGTAGATATGTTCACATGAGATTTTAACAAGGTCTGTTACAGATCTAGGATGTCATGTAGATTTAGTAACCTGATTAATTCTAAGTTGCCTTGTGATGTAGACTATCTGAAAATGCACAAGGTTAATTGTGTATTAATTCCCTTAACCAGGTCAGGTCATCTAAACCTAAAAGAGGAGATAACTTCTCTATTCCATTTCAAAACCAAACAAATAAGACTTTAGCTTAACTCCACAAAAACAGAATCATTCTAGATACTCCAATTGCACTTTTGGGTTTTTATACATCTATGCACCATCCTTCACTGCTGTTGGCTGGCAGGTTTTATGACCCAAAGGAGTCGGACCAGATAGACATGTGGACTTTGAAAAGAGATGATAAAATATTACACTTGATTCAGATCAGGAGAGTCATATTGAGGATTAACATTATGATGCAACCAGAGTTATTTTCATTGGGTTTTATGGACGTTGAACTAGAAAAGAGATACGGAAAAATATTTCATAGCTAGTACTTGACTTACAAGCATAATCAGTAACAGAATTTCCTTTGCTAAACAAGGCAATTGTTAAGCAAGTTGCATCCAAATTTTAGCCATACTTAAGCAAATGACTGCAGTTATTAAATGAATCGTCTGATTGTTAAGTGAATCTAGCTTTCCCCATTGACTTTGCTTTTCAGAAGCTGACTGTGAAGGTTACAAATAGTGATTGTGTGACCCCTGGATGCTGCCCATTGTAAATACATGGCAGTTGCCAAGCACCCTAATTTTGATCCCTTGACCATCGGGATACTGCAATGCTCATAAATGCAAGGACTGGTTATGTCACATTTTTCAGTGCCATTGTAATTTCAAATGGTCATTAAATGAATGATTTAAATTGAGGATTACCTCAGTGGTGGGTTACGATCGGTATGCACCAGTACGGATGTACCAGTGCCTGCCAGGAGCACCAGGTACCATTCCGGTACAGTGCTCTGGAGGGGCCACCCCTCCACCCATGCTTCTTACCCATATTTGAGCTGTTTGGGGCTTCAGTGCATGTGCACGGCACATACAGCACCTGCGCAACACTCTGCCAAGCAGCTGGAGCATTGCGGAGGTGTCGTGGAGCATCACGGGTGGTAAGTATGCATGTGCACGCTGCGCACATTCATGTAGTGAACACCCGGCCCTGTTGCACCATACCAGTTGCAACGGGATCTGGAACCCACCTGTATATGTATGGTTAATTGTAGCAAGATTTTTGTATGCACAAAGATGAAAAAATAATGAAACACCAACTATAAAAGATTGGAATATCAAATTGATGGAAATTGTGAAAAAGCTGACCAGTTTAGTCAGGAAAAAAAAGAGCAAAGATTTTTTGAAAGACTGAGAGCCTTCCATAGGCTTATTGTTGAAAGAAGAAAAATCAGAATTAATTTGTGGATTTGGGGACTCCAGAGAGTTAAAGAGGGAGGAGAAAAGGTAAAATGGAAATTACTCAATAGAAAGACAGGCAGAAGTCATAATACTATATTTTCTTTTTTCATTTCTTTCCCTTTTTCCTGTCTTTTCTTCAATTTTTAATATATTTTTCTATGCACCAGTTCTAATAAAGTAAAAATAATTAAACAACAACAACAAAACCCAAATCAGGAGAATAGACTTGCTTCTATGTTTGCTTGGCTGCAATTGTTATTTGGCCCTGATTGGTGCAGACAAATTATTTTTTCCATGGGGTGGATAAAGCAAAATAGTGATTCATTTCAGAGGTTCCCTCTTCGTGAATGTTTCTCTCCTTTTGAATCTATATCATTAATAGAAATTACCACTGAAAGAAAGAAAAGTTTATGAAATAATCCCAGTAATCTCCAGCAAAGCAAAAATAATAATAACAGCAGCCGATGAAAGAACTAAAAGCCTGTGAAGAGAATTGCTGCCTAGAAGGAAGATTTGTGGTGGTTCTTCAGATTTAAAGGCTAAAAGAGACTTCAGGCCATATGAGAGTATGGCCAATAGTGAGGGATGTTGAGGGTTGAACCTCCAGCATTTCTACAAAGCTACAGGTTGTCCAGCACTTTCAAGGTCCAATTTGCCTCTAGGAGGAACATGAAACTAGTGATGGGAAAGGCAAAGAACTCAAAAATGGCTGCTGGCTTGTGTTTTTCTTTGTGCTAGAAGCATCCTGCTGTTTCACATGTTTGTAGAACTACAACATGCAATCTAATTTTCTCTTCAATCCTTTATATTGGGGTTAAGAGCTTAAACTGAATTAATTAGTTGCAGTACTGTTCTTATTATCTCTGCTGCTCTTCTGAAACCATCATCAGCTCATTCAAATGTCATTGTATATCACACAATGTCTTCTCTCTTTGTGAAAAAGTTGCAACCTGCTTGGTGTGCAGTCATGAAAACACATGAAGGAAATTGCTTTTGTGAAATGTTATGGCTTTAATTAGTAGGAATTGTCTATTTTCCATTAACATTCATTCTCATGGATGGGAATAGGCAAACTGTAAAATTGCTTTCATCTGGGTTTTTTTTTTATAAAGGGTATTTTCTAGGTCTATCAACTGATTAAAGACCTTTTAGTTGATTAACTCTCTGGCTTTTAACCAATTAATCAATTGATTGATTAAACTTGCATACATTTACATATTGCTTTGCTTCCACAAAGGTATTTCTTCTTTTTTTAAAGAAGTCTGTGTAAAGGTTCTATTACCCATTATTCAGAAAAATAAAGGTTGTTGCTCCATATTTTTTTTCATTAAACTTATGAAAATGACAGCATTTGGCACCTGCTACTTAGAGTCTAAATGTCATGTATCATGTAAACAGGGCAAAAAATAACTTGGAGTAGGAAACGACTTAAACAGTACTGGAGGAAAAAAATATTTTTCCCCATTGCTATTATCTCCATCCTATTCCCTATTCCCCATCTACACATTCATTTTAAAACATGGGATATCCATCACAAATGTCCACTGTCTCATCTCCTTAGACTCTGAGATTGTTAAAATGGAGAGTCTTCTAATGTTCAGCTGCTTTGTCCTATCATAATTTTGAATTCATTATTACATTGATCCCATTAAGGTTATGAGATGATGAGCATAATTTGCTATTGCTATCAGCAAGGCTCAGCACTCTTTCATTTTTAGCTGCTTTCTTGATCGTGCTGCAAATTTCTTTCCTCTAGCACATGTACTCCTAGAGGCAGAAAGTCGTATTCCATGAGAGGGGTTCACTTGTCTGATCTAACTTAAATATCTTTTTCTAATTTGGTGACCAGAGCTTTCATCAGTCAAGGTTACACAGACATGGGCAAATGACAGATGACACATTTGTCCCTGGATCTATGCTGACAACCCTGCTGAAGGACATAATGAGATTACCCCATCAGGAGAACCATATGCTTACTCATCCTTGATTGTGGAAAGGCTGTCATGTGTCAACAATGTTCTACTACAAATGACATTGCACAAACTGTCCAATCTCTATGAAAAACAGCGTGAACATAAATGTGGTAACAGAAACCAGTGGAGAACCTTTTAACTCTCGGTGGTGTTTTTCTCTGGCTTAAAGAAAAGCAGAGAACAATTCTATCATAAAACATCTGAACTGACCTTCATTAGAACATTTAATGCTATTTCTTACAAACTAAACCAAGAGGAGACTAAACTATACACCATATATTAACTAAGTTATTCAGTGTAAGAATGGCTGTATCACATCTTCATCTTGTTGGGTCATTTGTAAAGCTGTTTTGTCTCTCACCTCTTCTTTTACTTTTCTCTGCTTTCCTTCTCTTCACCCTTCAACAAGAGCTTTTCTTCACCAATACATGCATGCATGTATACATACAGACACATGTACATGTGTAATATTTTAACATGTTGTTGCTTCTTTAATACATAATTTTATGCTCTATTGCCATTACTATTTTGCCCTCATGTTTATCTTGTCTGTTATTTGATTCTTAAGCAGGTCTTAGTTTTACAATATTATATAACAATTTTAATAATCTGTTTTAACTATTCACCATTCAGAAACCTCTTGCTATCAGATGATATAAAAGAAAGGGCAGCATTGAAGCTTGAGATGGATAGACTTATGATTAGGAAATATCTATTTCATTGAAATCAGTTTAAACCTCCAGGGCTGAATTAATTGCCCTCTAATGTAATGAAGGAATTTGCTTTATGTATTAGCTTTGAGAAACTAAGAAACCTCTTTCTTCAAAACATGGTAAAAAGAGCCAGCGATCTGCAGAGCAGTAAACCTCATATTCATAGCTAGAAAGATTCTAGAACAGGTCCTAAAAGCCATCACTTGTAAGCCCATCAAAACTGTCATTGCCCTCAATGCCTACTGCCAACTGGTGTTATCTTGATTGTTCATGTACTCCGTGCGACAAGTAAACCAGATTCCCCCCCACCCACTTTCTTCAATGTGTCTTCCTGCTTCCCCAGCTTTCTTTTACACTGTTGATTGCTGTCTGGACTATTTCTAGTCGCTTCTTTCCTTTGGTGGTTATTTCCAAAAAGATCTTGCAAATAACTAGGTTCTTTTTGCTCCTAAATATTTGTTGCAGTAACAACGTTATCTTCTAGAATCAGACAACTCCCTTTGCTTTCTCCTCGGGAAAATAGTGTTTAATCACTTCTTTAACATAAAATTGGTCTGAAATAAAAGTATTTTCTAAAGAAGCTCATAGATTAGATCTTTGTCTAGCTATTCTGGATCTACTTTGTTATCTAGATCCAGAATAGCTAGATAGCATACAGGAAAGCTCATACAAGATATTTCTTAACATACGAAAGCATGCAGAGAGACATATCAGATATGCTTGTTTGCTGCTACATGACAACACCGCTGATATCCATCTTCATCAGAACAAGTATCAAGCAAGAGTTAAAACACACTCCAGTGAACCAGTTTTAATCTCATTCCATACTGCATCTACCAATGGTCATTGCTGAAGCCAGCAGAGGAAAAAGCTCCTTTCTTCCACTTGATCATCTTCCCTTTTCTGCATGTCGTTAGTTGGTAAGAAGAACAACTTGCAAATAAAATACAGCAGGAGGAATATGGCCTGTCATCACTCCATGTCATCCTGAATTCTTCCTCTTCTATCCCATTGTGTTTACCTCCCAAGCTGAGTAAAATGATGGTGTCTCCAAAGAGCCGAGTCACGAGAATCATTTTTACTTAGGATTACTTCCCCTTTGTATTCTCTATGTAGGCAGAACGCTAATTTCAAGAACTCTTCCTTGCTCTAGTCAGAGGGCAATTGGGGTGAGGTGGGGCAAAGATTGTCAGTCTACTGACTTACTATTTTAACTAAGGGTCAAATTTACTAAAGTACCACCGCCTAAGTAGTTTAGACTATTGTGCAGTTCTGAGAGTATATTAGCACAGCTATGTATTTAGGGGAACAATGTGAAAATGAGAACAATATGATAGGATTAACCAGTGACCAGAGGGGAGGGGATGTTCATACATTGGTTACAGCCATTGGTCTGATATTATCCAATATTTGTTATTTGACTTCCAACATAATGGATCCAAAAATATAGCAAATCTTGTAATCACCCTTGGATGCTTTCACCGGAAAACACTAGTTTATCCTTGATACAATTAAGGATGACTTAAGCCTGCCTCATATATGGATGGGATCAAGATGAAGAAAACATTACGAGGATATGGTAGGAACAACACAGTGTGCTCCATAATTAAGTGCAAATGCGGGAAATCGCCAGTAAAAAAAAGAGATGCTATGTATACTAGCCTTCAACAAGCTGCAGCTGTTTTAGAAAATTATTGGCCAATCTCCAATTTCCTCTTTAAGAGGAAGATTGCTGAGAAGATGGTGGGCCTGCAGCTGGGTAGGACCCTGAATGTACAGAATTACTTTCAAGCTCGTGTTTAGAACTGAGATTACAGTGATCACTTTTCTGTATCACTTGTGACAGGACTGACACGGGACCTCTTGCTCAGTGGCCTTTGACACCATCAACCATAGTATTCTTCTGTGCCCCTTGCAGGGGCTGGGAAAGATATTTTATAGTGTCTTTCCCTTTCTGAGCAGGCAATTCCTAGTGTCAAAGGATGTGGAGTGCCAGATGGCTCAATTCTCTTATCACCCCTATGTAACATCTACATGAAACCATTGAGGAAGGCCATTCACCAGTATAGAATCAATCATTTTCAGTAGCTTGACCCAGACAACGTAAGAGAAGTGGTTGAGATTTTGTTCCAGTGTCTGGAAGTTGGATGCAACTGGATAAGAGAAGCTTGAATCCCAGCATGATGCAGGGACTCTGATTTCAAAAGCCAACCAATTCCAGAAATGTCCTTCTTAGCCCAGGATGGCCTTACAATTTTCCATATTGAAATGGTTTGTAATGGGGTTTCTTCCTGAGCTTGCAATTCTTCCTTAAAAAGCAAGTAGTAGCTATGACCAAGAGGTCCTTTGCACTATTCCAGGTGATTCACCAATAAGAACAATTTCAGGTTTAGGTTCAGGTGTGCTCACAGCGACTGATTCCTGGTCACTTTTTGATTGCACTATTATCACATACTTGGAAACTATAGCTAGTATAGAATGAGATGGCTTACATAGCTAGGTGAATCACAGAAAGAAAACAGAAGAGAAGAGAAAGAACTGGTGGGAAAATCACAAACTCCAAAGAAATTGTTGGCAAAGAAAAGGAAAGATATACCAATAGTTCTAGGCACATCAGATGCAATCTCAAAACAAATGGAGCACCACTTGAGCACCATCAGTCAATTATCAAAAGCAGCTTTACTTGGAACAGCAACATTATGTGACCATACTTTTAACACCCTGAAACCACAACATTTGAAGGGTTTGAAAAATGAGTTAAATGTAACAATGAAATTTAACAAAGAAAAATATAATGTTCTGCAACTAGTGGGCTAGAAACCAAAGACTGAAGGAATTTGGGATGTTTGGCCTTGAAATGACTGAAGTGGGATATGAAACCAAATGTACAGATATAGAATAGGAGGTACCTGGCTCAACAGGAGCAACTGTGAGAGGGATCTAAGTGTCCTAGTGGACCGACCACTTAAGTATGTGTCAGCAGTGTGGATCAGCTGCCACAAAAGCCAACACAGTCCTAGGCTGCATTCACAGAGAATAGTATCAGGATCACAAGGAGTGAAAGTACTGCTTTACAATACATTAATAAGGCCTCACCTGGACTATTGCATCCAATTCTGGTAACCACAATACAAAAAAGACCTTAGAAATAATGCGGAGAACAGATTATAAGAGGTCTGGAGGCTAAGCTATATGATGAACAGCTAGAGAAACCAGGCATGTCTAGCCTAATTGAGAGAAGGATTAGGGGTGACATGATAGCTGTCTTCCAGTACTTCAAGGGCAGTTACAGAGAAAAGTGGGTAGACGTATTCCTCACAGCACCTGCAGCAGGTCAAGAAGCAATGGGTGAAAGCTTGTTAAAGAGAGATCCATCTTAGGACTAAAGAAGATTTTCCTGGCAGTGAGAATAATTAGTCAATGAAATAGCTGGCCTCCTGCAGTTGTAGGTGCCCCATCACTGGAAAATATTGTTTTCAAATATTGTTTCCTAAAAAAAATATTATTTTATCTGGGATGCTACAAATGTTCCTTCCTTGGGCAGGGAGTTGGACTAAAGACCTCCAAGGTCCCTTCCAGCCTTATGATGCGATGCGATGCGATGCAAAGAGACACAATGCAATGTGATGCAATGCAATGTGATGCTACATGATATGATCACAGCTTAATTTCCTTGCATGCTTCTGATTAACCAACTGTGATACATAAATCAGAAATTAATTGTGGCAAGAAGGCTTTTTTTCATTATATAAATTAATCAATTCAAGGTATTAATTTATCACTCTCCCTCTCTTTTTAACAATTCATCATCTAGCTTTTAGGACAGATCTTTCCAATATAGTGTCAGTCCCCATCAGAGCCTGAATCTACAAAGGACGAGCCGGAGCTGGGGCCGGAGGTTGAGTGGGCAGGTTCATTGGCTCCAGAGGAACGTGTCGAGGAGCAGGATGAGGCAGCCCTGGATCCTTTGGGCCTGGGATAGCTTCCCAGCAGGAAAGAACAGGGGTAGGATGACCAAGAGAGGTGGGAAGAGAAGGCAGGCAATGGAGATGAGGAGTGACAGAGCTCAGGCAATGTGCAAGGACTGCCACCTCCTGAATGAGCACAAAGAGTGGAGAGGAGGTGGGAGCACCACAGGCTGACCTGAGACTCGTGAGGAGAGTGCTTCGCCCCTCTTCACAAGGGACACCTGGAGACTGAGACTTAAGGTGATGCTGTAGGGAGGGGTGCTTGCCGGGAACAAGCATTGAATTTTGTGTGCCACTACCAACATCTGGAGTTCACTGGACTTCTTGCCTTTTTTAGATTTAGATTTTAGATTTAGATTTTATTAAACTTATATACTGCAGCCCTCTCCCATAAGGGACTCGGGGCGGTGCACAGGTGAATAAAATATGGATACAAACATATATACAAGAATAAATACGTTGTAAGTAGTCAATATAAAATCTTATTAAATAAACAACACCCTGTCCGTGATAGTCCTGAGATCAGGGGGTAGGTCGTTCCAGAGGGCAGGGCCCACCACGGAGAAGGCCCTTCCCCTGGGCGTCGCCAGTCGGCATTACCCGGCCGATGGCACCCGGAGAAGACCCTCTCTGTGGGAGCGAATCGGTCTGAGGGATGTATGAGGAAGGAGGCGGTCTCGCAAGTAACCTTATTGCTGCCTTGTTCTTTTGTCTCGCTAGACTTTTTGCCTTGAAGTTGTCATGCTAACAGTGTTTTACTGGACTACTCACAGCCAGAGGTGTGTGTGAGTGTTTTGCTTCTGGAGATGCCATAAACATAGGAGTCTTTGGGAGAAAGTTAGAGCAATAAAAAGGAGTTCGAACTATTAGCTGGCTGTGTTACCTCCATGCCTTGCCTCGGATCATCACAGATAGTATACAGTAACATTGCAATGGTATTAAAATGCAATAAAAAATCAAATATAATCTCATGTGCGCTCCAAGTGAGAGTCTCAAATGGCACCATTTCAGTGAGAATTAGACCTTTATCAAAGGTTTCTTTATAGTGAAAGATTGCATTTGGGGAGGGGAGGGGCCATGTTAGTTATCAGTGGTGCTGGAAAACAGAAAAGTGTGCATTTTGTAAGATAAAAAGGACAGCTGGCATCCTTGTTTACTTAAAACATCTGCTCAGATTTCTGCTTTTCACTCATTCCTCAGAATGTATATTTTAAATGATCATGATTCTCGGCAGGATACCTCGCGATCCAGGTTTTATCTTGTCTACCTCCGTGCAAAGCAGTGTGTCAGTTTCTCTGCACCATCTACCTATCAACATAAGGACCCAGGGATGGTTCTATCCGTCGGAGTTCTCATTTGCATTAATTCTACTTTTATCTCAAGATTCCAAAGGAACACAACCAGCATTTCAGATGTAGTTCAGTAAATTAGATGCAAGAAGATCCAGTTAGCTTATTAAAGTGAGCTTTTCTCCATGGCAGTGTTTAATTAAGAGCTCACTAAAATATTTCTCTGAAAATGACACTGCTCAGAAGATTTGGAAGAACAATAAAACTTGTTGGGTTTGCTTTGGAAACAGATGTGGGAGCTTTAAGCTGCTGCTAATTTGATCATACCGAGAACACTGAGAAAGCCAGAAAGCCATCGGCATCCTGGTTTTTGGGTCAAGTGCAGTACAATAACAAAGGCATAATCAGACTGTTCCCTTCCTTGCTGCTTTCCCAATCAGGAAGCAGGTAACAAAAATTAATTTTATAGATTTAAAAAAAAAACTTGGAAACCAAAATAAATAGCATTTTAACATCTGAAGGTTTTAGGTAAACATAAAGATAAAGGTTTTAGGTAAACATAAACATAAAAGAACGACTTTTAAAATCTATGTATTTTAACCCAGGACCCACTATGAATTCCATTCTACTTTGCTTGTTTTAGATAATTAGTTTTAGTTATTTATTCATAAAGCATATGTACTCCAGAGCAAATCTACTGTCACTGCGGGAGTCCCTGCTCTCGCAGGTTTGGCCCTTTGATCTATCTAGGGCCCATCTTAATGATGGATTCATTAATCCGAAGAGATGGGCGAAGCGCGGCCTTAGGGGTTTTTTATTTCGTAAATTGTCTTTTTTAGGGGGTACCAGGGAGGGGGGTGGGTATAGACAGATAGAGACGGAAGAACTGACCAAAAGGAAGGGCCAGGCCAGCAGTCGACGGAGGGAAGCGGTAGGTGCCGATAGGAGGGGGGACACACAAGTCGTTCCGTTTGAGGGCATACCAATCCAGAGGGTCGTGGGGAGAGGCAGGGCCGAGGGGAGACAAGTCTCATCCTCCCGGTTGGTGGCACATGGCCGTTGGTTGCAAACGGTCGGGAGCCACAACCCCCGCAGGCTAGGTGGTCAGGGAGTACAGAGCCAGGGCTTACGGCTGATGTTTTGCAATGCCAAGTCCGTTGTCAACAAAGCCCCCCTCATTAGTGACCTCGTGTCAGAGGGGGAGCCGGACCTGGCCGGAATTGCGGAGACCTGGTTGGGCCACGAGGGAGGACTCCCCCTCGTTGAAATGTGCCCACCAGGTTACCGCGCTTTTCATCAGCCATGGGCCCTAGGCAGGGGCGGTGGGGTAGCGGTCATTGTCAAGGAAAGTCTTGAGCCAAGAGAGACCATTGTGCCACAGACTACCGGCTGTGAGTCCCTCTGCGTGAAGTGGGGCCTAGGGAGGCAGTTGGGCTTGCTGGTTGTATACCTGGCTCCCCACTATGTAGCAGCAGCCCTGCCCGAGCTCCTGGAGGTGATCGCTACGGTGGCAGTGGAGAACCCCAGACTTTTAGTCATGGGGGACTTTAATCTGCCATCGTTGGGTGAATCATCCGAGGTAGCTCGGGAGTTCATGGCTTCCATGACGGCCATGGACCTGACCCAACTAATTCAGGGCCCCACTCACGAGGGCGGACATACGCCGGATCTCATCTTCATCTCGGGCCAATGGAAGAGTGATCTGGGTATAGGGGATATAGTCATCACGCCCTTGTCATGGTCAGACCACTCACTTCTCCAGCTCGACTTTCTGACCGCTGCTCCCCTCTGTGGGGAGGCGGAGCCAGAGCCACCAATCTGGTTCCGCCCCAGGCACCTGATGGACCCGGACGGGTTCCAGACGGCGCTTGGGCCACTTCCTGTACCCTTGACCCGTGCCCCGATCGAGGACCTCACGGCCGCATGGAATAGTGCGGCCGTGGGAGCCTTAGATCGGGTCGCGCCCTTGCGGCCTCTCCTGCGGCGGCGAGCCACCCTGGCCCCTTGGTTTACCGAGGAGCTGCGGGTGATGAAACGCCGCAAGAGATGCCTAGAGAGAAGATGGAGGTCCACCCGATCTGGATCTGACCGGACACAGGTAAGAGCCCATTTACGGACTTACATTGTGGCGCTGAGAGTGGCCAAACGCCATCATTGTGCTACTCTCATAGCATCCGCAGAAAACCGCCCTGCCGCCCTGTTTAGGGTGACCCGCTCCATACTTCAACAGAGGGTGCGGGAAGCCCCGCTACAGGGTAGAGCAGAGGAATTTGTGACTTTTCTGCAGGAGAAAACCGCTCAGATACAGAACGGGCTACCATCGACCATGGTATCCTATTGCATCGGCTGGGGGGGTTGGGAGTGGGAGGCACCGTTCTATGGTGGTTCTCCTCCTACCTCTCTGGCCGATCGCAATTTGTGTTGGCAGGAGAGCAGAGGTCGACCTCGAGACCCCTCACATGTGGGGTGCCTCAGGGGTCGGTCCTCTCGCCTCTCCTGTTTAACACATACATGAAGCCGCTGGGTGAGATCATCCGTGGCTTTGGGGTAGAGTACCATCTATACGCTGACGATACTCAGCTGTATATTTCTACCCCAAACCACCCCAACGATGCCGTAGCGGTGATGTGCCAGTGCCTGGAAGCCGTGCGGGTCTGGATGGGAAGTAACGGACTCAGGCTCAACCCGACCAAGACCGAGTGGCTGTGGTTTCCGGTTGCCCGATTCAACCAGCTCACTCCATCGCTGGCCATAGGGGACGAACATCTTGCCCCTGTGGATGGGGCGCGCAATTTGGGTGTCCTCCTGGATGCCCGGCTGTCCATGGAAGACCAAGTGATAGCCGTGGCCAGGAGGGCGTTTTACCAGGTTCGCCTGGTTCGCCAATTGCGCCCCCTATTGGATCGGGACGCCCTTCGCACAGTCACTCATGCGCTCGTGACATCCCGACTGGACTATTGTAACTCTCTCTACATGGGGCTCCCCTTGAGGTGCACCCGGAGACTTCAGCTAGTCCAGAATGCAGCCACGCAAGCAATTATGGGAACCGCTAGGTCTACCCATGTAACACCGCTCTTGCGCGAGCTGCACTGGCTACCTGTCGTCTTCCGGGTGCGCTTCAAGGTGTTGATTATCATCTTTAAAGCGCTCCATGGCTCGGGACCTAGCTATCTGCGGGATCGGATCCTGCCTCATACATCCTCACGGCCGATTCGCTCCCACAGAGAGGGACTTCTCCGGGTGCCGTCCACTAGACTTTGTCAGCGGGCGACGCCCAGGGGAAGGGCTCTCTCTGTGGCGGGCCCGGCCCTCTGGAACAACCTTCCCCCCGACATCAGGATGACCACGGACCTCCGCTCCTTCCGTCTTAAATTAAAAACTCATTTCTTCTGTCTGGCCGGCCTAGGATAGTCTCTCTGTCTTTGGGGTTTTATTGGGAAGTTTTATAATATAGCTTAGTTTTAATGGGGAATTTTAGCGCAGGTTTAGATTTAATTTATTTTTAATGAAATGTTTGTATGTATTTATTGTTTTTACTTTGCCTGTGCACCGCCCCGAGTCCCTGTGGGGAGAGGGTGCGGTTTAGAAATATTAAAATTATTATTATTAAAATTAATTATTATAATCAAGGAAGGCTGACATCCATTTTGGAATAAATCTCTTCTAGGCAGGATTACCTGTTTCCTTTCCTAAAAACTGCCTGTCCCTCAGTGTCATCTTGTGGATAGAATTCTTTGCCTGGCAGCTGAGCATGGCTCTTCCATGACAAGGATTGGAAATTACTCCTCTTAACTAATCATGTTTAAGCTGCAACCAATATTCCTTGTCTCTTCCTCTGGAAGCAGTCAGTCTGACCATGCAACCTAGACTGTCCCATTGTATTCAATCGAGTCTGTTCCTTATTGGGTACATCCTATGTGTGCTTTAGTTGGTGCAAAATGTAGCAGTCAGGCATAATGCTGGGATCTTACATGCTGAAAGTTGGGTACAGAATAATGGAGTACGTCAGAAAAGTTTCTTAGGCCATCACATTCAAGCCACTACATAGCGTAGAAAGTATTTCCCCATACTGTAGGATGAAGAACAGCGGGCTGTGGAGCATCCGACTGAATTCTCCCCTCCCTGATTGCCTAAATTGCTTTTCCTGGAATTGCTTTCCAGAACTGTTGGCTTGGGAACATGAGAACTGGAACTCCCATCTCACCTATTAGGCTTTAAAGCCTTGGATGGGGGCCAGGCCTCTTTCAGCACATTTTTGATGTGCCTCTGACAAGAACTTGTTATCCTTTGGGCAATTGGAATCAGAGTAATGCAGACATGAGCTGGGTGGAAAGGGATCAATAATTATTGAACATAATTGAAGGCACTTCCACATGGCAAGTTTGCACTCCCCAATCCTTCCAGAACATTTGCAAGCCAGCTATGCTATTTTGAAGCTTCTGTGAGGAATGGCTTCAGCAAACAGGACTCTCTAAAATGGGACACAGAAAGGCAAGAAGAGAGGGATTGATAATATATGTAATAGGATGACCAGCACAGATGTGATAGAGAGAGAATTGTTCTCTTGCAATGGTAGAATGTGTGGTATCCTAATTGAATTAAATGCAGAGCATCATAGAGGGAAATACTTATTTATATGATGCGGAATAAATTGATGCATTTGTTGTAATAGGGCATGTTCAAGGAGGATCAGGCTATCAACGGTTACTAATCCTGATAATTATGACAGGTCCTTGGTGCTCTCTGAGCTTTGTTGTTTTTTTGTAGGCATTTCATTACCTGATCTAGGTAAGATCATCAGTACAAGCCTGCGTTACAAATATTCTCCTTCATTGGTCACTGATAATTGTTTCAGTCCCCTAAGTCATAGCTTGCAGATAAATGACAACATAAAGGCTGTCATTCTCCAATCTGGATTGATGGGCTTGCTCAAAACATTCATTTGACCCTCATGAAGCACAGAATGCTGAACTAGATAGCCAAATCCAGCAGGTATATTCTTATGTTCTTGCTTTTACTTCTGCTGACCTTAAAATGTTGAGCCTGGCACCGAACACCATGAGCCAATCAGTGTTCCTTGCAACCAACTAGTAGAAGAGTGTCAAAATTCTCATTCACCCCCTGAGCTATGACAGTTCCTGTAACAGAAAATCCACTCATCCTCCTCCACAAAAGAAGGAGGAAAAATAAATTTGTTCTGCAGTATTTTCAGTACATGCTGCATGCATTTGTCTAATCACTTTGCAAAAAAATCTGAGCTGTTGGTACAATGTTTGGCTGTCAGAACATCATTCTTCCTACACATTTATTCCCACTTAACTGTGATGATGACATGCCAATGAGTTTCCAGCAAGGCACCTTCTCTATTGGTTGCAACTGTGCAGACTGAAGTACCATCTATGTATGTACAGAGAGAAAATAATGGCTTGCTTGAGCCCAGAATCTGGAAGATAGCTTCTTCTACAAGAGTAAATGAACGCTGCATATATAATTAGGAAAAATCAAGGTAGGCAGGTTTTTCTAAAGGGGTATTACAAATCTGACTAGAAAGATTAAGATCAGGTTCATCGGTAAAGTGTACTGTGAAATCTGCTAACAAGTGAGCTTGAGTTCAGGAGGTGAGAGGTAAGTTAAAGCAAGAATTCCGGCACAGGGGAACATGCATTTCCCTCCCAAGCCCTGCAGAGATTTAGCATCACCAATTACAAAGCAGGCAACCTGATATTTGACCTGGCTGCAACCGAACCGGAAGGAAATTAATTCAGCTGCCCAAGGGGAACTATGTGGAGACACAGCGATATGGCACCAGTGCCAGGTTGATGAAAATGCCATTTATGGCAGAATGATTAGATTCCCACCCTGCAGCTGAGATTGAATACGGTGTAATATGATATTAATAATATATCACACAGGTAGTCTTTGCTGCATCCAGTAACTCAACTCACAATTCTTCATTCCTGAACTGCACACAGTGTACAAATAAATGTTCCCATAAGTGAAATCCAAGACCTATACATTTTATATACAAACTGCCAAATTAGAAGACCATTAACATGAGAACTATGAGAACTCTATAGTGCCATATCATAGCAATTTTATCATGGTTTTTATGCTTTACACACACTCATACAGATGCTTTACTCAAACACAGATTTGTAGGTATAATGTATTTTATCAGTGCTGAATATCAGTGATTGTGTGACCTCTGTAAATACCATATGTAAATAAACATGAGAATAGTCAAATGTAGTCAGCTCTTAAAATGTTATATAAGATGTTTGAAGAGGCGGAAAACATTTGAAATGCTGAATGTCCACGCCTGCCGCAGCTTTCAGTTTAGATTCTTTCTATTACAGGAATCCAACAATGCCAAGAATCCCTAGAGGTAGAGAACTGCATTATTAGCCTTGTCCTATTTCTTCAGTGTAGGACACATCAAGATCTGACTCAGGTCATGCCAGGATCATTCATGCCTTCCATGGCAGCCCCTCTGGGAATGGCTCCTTTTTCCATGCGTGTGAGAGAGAAAGAAGGAGGGGGTAGCCCAGAGGAAAAAAGCTACAACTTCTGCCCATTCTCAGAAGCAGCTTTTAAGCTGACTATTTTTATAGCGCAGGCGGCTCTTCATTAGAATAGGGTCATCCTCTGGAATAGATAATGACAGATTACAAAATTAATTTTGAACAGAGAGTAAGAGGAGGCATTGGGTTCTGCCAAAGCCTGATAATAATAATAATAATAATAATAATAATAATAATAATAATAATAATAATAATAATAATAATAATAATAATAATAATAATAATAATAATAATAATAATAATAATAATAATAATAATAATAATAATAATAATAATAATTTTAATATTTCTAAACCGCGCCCTCTCCCCACAGGGACTCGGGGCGGTGCACAGGCACAGTAAAACAATAAATACATATAAACATTTCATTAAAAATAAATTAAATCCAAACCTGCGCTAAAATTCCCATTAAAACTAAGCAATATTACAAAACCCCAATAAAACCCCAAAGACAGAGAGACTATCCTAGGCCGGCCAGACAGAAGAAATGAGTTTTTAATTTGAGACGGAAGGAAACGGAGGTCCGTGGTCGTCCTAATATCGGGGGGAAGGTCGTTCCAGAGGGCCGGGCCCGCCACAGAGAGAGCCCTTCCCCTGGGCGTCGCCCGCTGACAAAGTCTAGTGGACGGCACCCGGAGAAGTCCCTCTCTGTGGGAGCGAATCGGTCGTGAGGATGTATGAGGCAGGATCCGATCCCGCAGATAGCTAGGTCCCGAGCCATGGAGCGCTTTAAAGATGATAATCAACACCTTGAAGCGCACCCGGAAGACGACAGGCAGCCAGTGCAGCTCGCGCAAGAGCGGTGTTACATGGGTAAACCTAGTGGTTCCCATAATTGCTCGCGCGGCTGCATTCTGGACTAGCTGAAGTCTCCGGGTGCACCTCAAGGGGAGCCCCATGTAGAGAGAGTTGCAATAGTCCAGTCGGGATGTCACGAGCGCATGAGTGACTGTGCGAAGGGCGTCCCGATCCAATAGGGGGCGCAATTGGCGAACCAGGCGAACCTGGTAAAACGCCCTCCTGGCCACGGCTGTCACTTGATCTTCCATGGACAGCCGGGCATCCAGGAGGACACCCAAATTGCGCACCCCATCCACAGGGGCAAGATGTTCGCCCCCTATGGCCAGCGATGGAGTGAGCTGGTTGAATCGGGCAGCCGGAAACCACAGCCACTCGGTCTTGGTCGGGTTGAGCCTGAGTCCGTTACTTCCCATCCAGATTGCTGGATATGAATCAGGCCATTCTAAAAAGATGTTCTGGTTCTCTAAAGTGAAATAACATTAGCTCCCAAGAAATTGGGACACAACCTGCAATTTCTCACAGCAATCTGGTATTCCCAATGGTATTCCCAATGGCTCTAGAAAACAGCAAGATCTGGTTTAACTCTGGCGTGTGTGTGTGTGTGTGATAGGTTTTTGAGCTGATCAATAAATAAATCAGGGACACTAGGATAGATCTATTTTGAGCTTTTTAGCTTTCATCAGCTAGCCATACCCTTAATGGGATTTGAACTGGGGCTGTATTACATGTTAGGCAGAAGCCTTAGCCATATATATATATATGTTAGATTTTTAATTTTTAAGGGCTGAAAATAAAGAGACCAGGATGGATCCATTTCAGTAGAATGAGGCCATACTCATTCTACTGGGATTTGAACCGGTGCTTTCCAGCATATAAGACAGGCTTCTCTATGCCTTGAGCTATCCGGTATCCCTGATACATCAGCCAATTTACAGGACTCTTAAATGAGAGAATATTATCACAGCTGCTGTTCAGGGGTCCCTTTAAGGGGAGGAGACTTTAACGTCATCCCTCTCTGCCCTTCGACTCAACCTAGAGATCATCCAGACAGAGAATCAATTAGATTACTGCTGTGTGACATGTTTTAGATATGTGTTAGATTTTTAAGGGCTGAAAATAAAGAGACCAGGATGGATCCATTTCAGGCTTATTAGCCTGAAACCTGTATGGCTGTATGGCTAGCTGATGAGAGCTAAAAAGCTCAAAAAATTCTATACTAGTCTCCCTGTCTTATTTATTGATCAGCTCAAAAACATAACACACATATAAAAAAATTATACAACGGAACTCATGACTTTCTGTCTAGATGGTCTCTGGTGATGAGCCGAAAGGCAGAAAAGGAAACAGTATGTCTTCTCCCTTAATTGGAGCCCTAACAGGATGTTGTGGAAAAAAATACATACATGTATGTATGTATGTATGTATTTTTTTTCACAGCATCATGTTAGAGGCTCCAATTAAGGGAGGAGACATACTGTTTCCTTTTCTGCCTTTCGGCTCATCACCAGAGACCATCTAGACCAGGGGTCTCCAACCTTTGCAACTTTAAGTCTGAAGGACTTTAAAGTCAGGGAGACTAGTATAGATTTTTTTGAGCTTTTTAGCTCAGAATTCTGGGAGCTGAAGTCCTTCAGACTTAAAGTTGCAAAGGTTGGAGACCCCTGATCTAGACATCAAGCCAAGAGTTCCGTTGTGTAATTTTTTTTTAGATATGTCTCTCTAATTTATTTATTGATCAGCTCATAAAACTAACACACACACACATATATATATATAATTGGAGACCATTGATACTGGTCTAGATCAATATATATATATAATGCCTTATACACGGGAAATTTCCATGCCTTATACACGGGAAAATACCCGAAGCAAGCAATGCCAGCATATAGACCAGTATCAATGGTGTCCAATTAAGGTATTTTAGTGAAGGAATGCTGTTCTGTATGTAGTGATAATTTACTCAGTTTATTTCTGTTATCCAATATACATTCGCCGTCTCTTTTATGGAAGAAAACCAGGGCCTGAAATTTCCTCAAGAGATTATTCAGAGAGCTGAAGCCAAATCAGAAAAGAGAGATCAAGGTTCTTTGGTATGATTTGCTGATACTTATTTATTTATTCATTTATTTCCAATTTATACCCCGCCCTTCTCCTAAAAAAGGACCCAGGACAGCGCACAGGCAATTTAAAACCAAAACATACATATAAATACCCATATTAAAAAGCTATTAAATAATAATCCCGTGCTAAAACCCATTTATAAAATCTCTAATTAAAATTTACAATGTTAAAACTCAGTATTGGGGGTTATCCTAGGCCGGCTTGTTGGAACAGAAGCGTTTTGAGGCGCTGGCAGAACAGGCGGAGGTCCGAGATGTTACGTAATTCAGGGGGCAGGTCGTTCCAGAGGGTAGAGCCCGCCACAGAGAAGGCTCTTCCCCTGGGTGTCGCTAACCAGCATTGTCCGGCCAACGGCACCCGGAGAAGGCCCTCTCTGTGGGAGCGGATATTTCGCCCGCTGATGGCAGGTTAAAATCCCCCACGACTAATAGTCTGGGGGATTCAACAGCCATCTTGGCGATCACCTCGAGGAGCTCAGGCAGGGCTGCTGTTACATAGCGGGGAGCCAGGTATACAATCAGCAAGTCCAACTGCCTCCCTAGGCCCCACTTCACATAGAGGGACTCACAGCCGGTAGTCTGTAGCATAGTGGTCTCCTTTGGCTCAAGACCTTCCTTAACAATAACCGCCACCCCTCCACCCCTGCCTAGGGCCTGAGGCTGATCGAATGCACGGTAGCCTGGTGGGCACATATGCATGAGGGGTAAACCCCCTCGAGGCCCAACCAGGTTTCCGTAATTCCCACCAGGTCTGGGTCCCCCTCTGACACAAGGTCATTTATGAGGGGGGCTTTGTTCACCACGGACCTGGTGTTGCAGAACATCAGCCTGCGGCCCTGGCTCTGTAATCCCTGACTGCCTAGCCCCCAAGGGGAGCACAGGGGGTTGGTGCGGGTGACTGCTTGTAGCCAGCGGCCACAATCCCCCAACACATGATGGACCCCCTGTCTCCCACTGCCTCTGCCCCTCCCCAAGACCGATCAAATGGGAAAACCCTCCCTAGGAATCACCCCCCCTCTCCCCTCCTTAATGGACCTATCCTTTTCCCCAGCTCTGCCAGCCGGCCCTGTATTTTGACCCCCCTCTAACTGAATAAACCCTCCCCCCCTCGAGCCCCTTAAAATCCAGATTAAAATTTTTGATAAAAAGCCCCTGAGTTTGCGCTTCGCCCACCTCTCTGGATCTATCCATCCTTCCTCGAGGTGGGCCCGTGTTAGACTAGGGGGCCAGGCCTGCGAGAGGGGAACCTCCCACAGGCAAAGGAGATTTAATCTTGAGTACTTAATAGGTAATAAATATATTGCACGAAGGTTATACTAGCCCTAAAATAGCAGGATCGCCAAAGATATTTACAGCAAGACGAAAAACAGTTCAAATAGTTACTAAGAAATGGTAATCTGGTAAGAGATGGTATTCCAATAAATCAATAGATCAGGAGAGATCAATCATATCATATAAAAGGGGGTGGGGGGAGTAGGGTGGAGAGTCATATAAAACAGTATAGGGAATTCGATTAGGGGAATATGTTTCAGCTCCCTTTGTTGGATCTCCACCGGCCTGTTCTCACCATGCGGCTAGATGGTTTGCCATAGTCCCTTTATGTGGCCCTGTAGCCTCCTGGTGTTCTCCAAATGGACCAAAAGATCTCCAAATTGTCCAGAGGGGGGGGTTCACCATGTGGCCGGTTGGCCGGTTCACACATCAGGACATCCTGTCACTTCCTGCAGCCCGGGTGGAGGCCCCGCGGCCAGCTGGTATACAGGGCAGATTATCACTCCTCCTTCGGCCGCTCCAGTCAGGGCCGAGAGGAGGCCGCGTGGGCCGGGATAGGGGCCGCATGATCAATCCACTCCACATGGGCCCAATGGTAAAATAGCCATCCGGCCCAGCCTCCTCATACCCGTCCCGACCTCGCCGGCCTACCTCCAGGCCGCTCTGATCTTCCAGAGCTCTCCTTCATCTCCGCATTGTCTGTCACACCCCCACACTCCAAAACAGTCCCGGTGCGATGGCAGGGAAAATAGCTTGCTCGGCCAGCCCCCTTGATGGTCAGCGGGGGCTGGCAGCGTCCTCCAAGGCCGCACAGGCCGGAATAGGGCCGCGCGGTCCACCAACTCCCCACACAACCTGATGGTAAGCAGCCGGGGAAAATAGCTTGTTCGGCCAGCCCCCCTTGATGGTCGGCGGGGACTGGCAGCATCCTCCGAGGCCGCATGGGCTGGAATAAGGCCGCGCGGTCGATTAACTCCCCACGCGGCCTGATGGTAAACAGCCATCCGGCCCGGCCTCCTCAAACCCGCCCCAGCTTCACCGGCCTACCTCCAGGCCGCTCCGATCTTCCGGAGCTCTCCTTCCTTTTCCGCATCGCCCGTCGCACCCCCATGCTCCTAAACAGTCCCGGTGCGACGGCAGGGAAAATCGCTTGCTCGGCCAGCCCCCCTTGATGGTCAGCCAGCAAAGGCCCTCGGTTCCGTGCAAGACTCAAGAGTCAGTCGCCATCTATATAAATAAAAATGTAAAATAGTTTGTACGAATCCACTAATCTCAAAAACTACTGGGCCGATTTAAACGAAACTTTCACACAACGTAGACAAGGACTTCCGATAATAGAATAGCTAATCATTTTGTGCCTAGCACACGTGTGTTGTGTACAAATTACACACAAAAATGTACTCACTGAAATGTGATTTAACATCCCTGTAGCCACGCCCATCAAACTGCTTTTCAACTGTGAGTGTTGGAAAAGGCCTCATACGGCGGCCTCTTGGGGCCAAAAAGGCACAGAGGATAGCAAACTCCCAGGTGGCCCATAGAGAGGGGGGGGAGAGAAATTCTGCTCAGGACTGTTCTCTGAGGTAAAAAAAAAAAAGGAGGCAGGCAGCTGCTTTAAATTGTTTAATACGGACTGAACCAAACTGTAACAAAGAATCACCCATCTGACAGCAAATACAGTTTAATAAAAGAGGGACTAGGGAAGACATGATAGCAGCCTTCCAATATCTCAGGGGTTGCCCCAAAGAAGAGGGAGTCAAGCTATTCACCAAGGCACCTGAGGGCAGAACAAGAAGCAATGGGTGGAAACTAATCAAGGAGAGAAGCAACCTAGAACTGAGGGCAAATTTCATGGCAGTGAGAACTATTAACCAGTGGAACATCTTGCCACCAGAAGTTATGGATGCCCCAACACTGGATGTGTTTTTAAGAAGAGACTGGAAAACCATTTGTCTGAAACGGCATAGGGTCTCCTGCTTGAGCAGCGGGGTTGGACTAGATGACCTCCAAGGTCCCTTCCAACTCTGCTATTGTATTATTGTATTACAGTAGATAGGGGAATAGAGAGACAGGGAGAAATACAGTTTAATAAAAGAGGGACTAGGGAAGACATGATAGCAGCCTTCCAATATCTCAGGGGTTGCCCCAAAGAAGAGGAAGTCAAGCTATTCACCAAGGCACCTGAGGGCAGAACAAGAAGCAATGGGTGGAAACTAATCAAGGAGAGAAGCAACCTAGAACTGAGGGCAAATTTCCTGGCAGTGAGAACTATTAACCAGTGGAACATCTTGCCACCAGAAGTTATGGATGCCCCAACACTGAAGAGAGAAGAGACTGGAAAACCATTTGTCTGAAACGGCATAGGGTCTCCTGCTTGAGCAGCGGGGTTGGACTAGATGACCTCCAAGGTCCCTTCCAACTCTGCTATTGTATTATTGTATAACAGTAGGTAGGGGAATAGAGAGATGGGGAGAAATACAGTTTAATAAAAGAGGGACTAGGGAAGACATGATAGCAGCCTTCCAATATCTCAGGGGTTGCCCCAAAGAAGAGGGAGTCAAGCTATTCTCCAAGGCACCTGAGGGCAGGACAAGAAGCAATGGGTGGAAACTAATCAAGGAGAGAAGCAACTTAGAACTGAGGAGAAATTTCCTGACAGTTAGAACAATTAATCAGTGGAACAACTTGCCTCCAGAAGTTGTGAATGCCCCAACACTGGAAGTCTTCAAGAAGATGTTGGATAGCCATTAGTCTGAAATGGTATAAGGCAGTGATGGCTAACCTTTTTTGGCTCATGTCCAATAGCAGGGGGAGTGCAGGGGCGATGTGCACAGGTGTGTCACATCCATAATGCTATGTGCATGACCACCTGCATTTGGCATGCTTTTTACATCATCCCCAGGCTCCAGAGGGTTTATAGGAGCCTGGGGAGGATGAAAACAGCCTTCCCCCACCTCCAGAGGGCAAAAAATGGCCTCAAAAGAAGGCCTAAATCAGCTGGCCAGGGCACACATACAAACTGAAGCTGACAGGGCAATGCCTCGAGTGGCCTAAGAAATGGTTCCGTGTGCCATCTGTGGCACCCGTGCCATAGGTTCGCCATCATGGGTATAGGGCTTCCTGCCTAGCAGGGAGTTGGACTAGATGACCCCCAAGGGATGGATAGAGAGGCAGAAATAAGGTAGGTATTTAGGTAGGTAGGTAGGTAGGTAGGTAGGAGAGAGAGAGAGAGAGAGAGAGAGAGAGAGAGAGAGAGAGAGAGAGAGAGAGAGAGAGAGAGAGAGAAAGAAAGAAAGAAAGAAAGAAAGAAAGAAAGAAAGAAAGAAAGAAAGAAAGAAAGAGACAGTAGGTAGGTAGGTAGGTAGGTAGGTAGGTAGGTAGGTAGGTAGGTAGGTAGGTAGGTGGAGAAAGGAAGAAATATAGTAGGTAGGTAGGTAGGTAAGTAGGTAGGTAGGTAGGTACATAGGTAGGGGGATGGATAGATAGATAGATAGATAGATAGATAGATAGATAGATAGATAGATAGATAGATAGATAGATAGATAGATAGATAGATAGATAGATAGATAGATAGATAGATAGATAGATAGGGAGAAATACAGTAGATAGGTAGGTAGAGGGATAGACAGAGAGGGAGAAATACAGTAGGTAGGCAGGTAGGTGGATAGGGGGATAGATAGAGAGGGAGAAATACAGTAGGTAGGTAGGTAGGTAGGTAGGTAGGTAGGTAGGTAGGTGGAGGGAGAAAGCAAGAAATACAATAGGTAGGTAAGTAGAGGGATAGACAGAGAGGGAGAAATACCGTAGGTAGGTAGGTAGGTGTATAGATAGCGAGACATACGGTAGGTAGGTAGGTAGAGGGATAGAGGGGGGGGGGAAATACAGTAGGTAGGTAGATAGAGGGGTAAAGAAAGAAATACAGTAGGTAGGTAGGTAGAGGGATAGACAGAGAGGGATAAATACAGTAGGTAGGCAGGTAGGTAGATAGGGGGATAGATAGAGAGGGAGAAATATAGTAGGTAGTAGGTAGGTAGGTAGGTAGGTAGGTAGGTAGGTAGGTAGGTAGAGGGATAGAGAGGGGGAAATACAATAGGTAGGTAGGTAGGTAGGTAGGTAGGTAGAGGGAGAAAGAAAGAAATACAGTAGGTAGGTAGGTAGAGGGATAGATAGATAGATAGATAGATAGATAGATAGATAGATAGATAGATAGATAGAGAGAGAGAGAGAGAGAGAGAGAGAGAGAGAGAGAGAGAGAGAGAGAATACAGTATGTAGGTAGGTTGGGGCTTATATGGTGGTTGGGTGTATGTGTGCAGGTGTAGATCTACACACAGATTGGTTGGCCATTTAACCAGACTGGGCCACAGCAACGTGTGGCCGGGTATAGCTAGTCTTATCTTAAAGGCCAATTATTTATTTATTTATTTTTTGCTATATCCCTGTTGGTTTAATCCATTGAAGACATACTTTAAGGCATGGGTCAACAACCTTAAACACTCAAAGAGCCACAAAGGTCCTAACTGGAAGCCCTCTGTTCAATTCTGGAGCCAACCAGAAGTCTGGTTCCCCCACCATAGAGTCTTCTCCTAGCACGGCATCCTTTTTCCTCTACCTGTCCTAACTGAAAGCCCTATCAATTGTGGAGCTGACCGGAAAACTCACCCCTTGCCATAGGGTCTCCTCCTGGCATGCTGTGCTTCCCCACCCCACAACCAGAAGCTCCTCTCAAAATTGTGGTACCAACCGGCAACAGGGAGCCACAGCAGAGGTATGAAAAAGCCACATGCGGCTCCAGAGCTGCAGGTTGCCAACTCCTGCTTTGAAGCAACAGCTTCCTAGGAGTCCTGGTGATGAAGTGGTTAGAATGCAGTATGGTAGGCAGTATTCCTCAGCCAAAGACTGACTGCCTTTTAATTGAACTTTGTTTTTCAAGTGTCAAATCTGGGTGGGTTGGATTAATACTGGTTGCTTTCACAAATTTATTTTAATGGAAAAAAAGGTGATAAACTGCGTGTGTTAAAAGGGAGTGTTGAAAAGATGCTACCTTCCTTTAACACTAATTAAAGTGAATTTGAAAAATTAAAAAAGTATGTTGTCAGCTCCAAACAGTAATTTTGCTAACTGTTCTTCAAAGACCATGATAATGCTATAAATGTGCAGAATCATGTGATATTTCACATTGCTCACAGGTGATTTCTGATTATCTCAGGAAAAGATATAAGAGATTTCAGCAGTTTCATATAAAACTGTAGGAGATTTCAGATTTTGATTATTTTTAAACATTTTGTACTTAGGACCAAACTACTTTGAGATCCCTGGAGTAAGTCATTGGAATGAACAAATTGCTCAGATCTTTTTTTGTGTTTTTTTTAAGAAGAATTCTAATAGGATACAGTTGCCTTGATGCTATTCCAGAAATAGCTCATAATTTGGAACCTCAGAATCTATGACTAAAAAGGTTACTATGGACTCTGGTTAATTTTACGAAATCTGCTTTCCCCATCCCCACTTAGTTTCATACTCATTTTAGCTTAGCACTAATTATAACTGTGCAAAAAACATTACATGCTTTACAACACAGAAATTTCATTAGCAGTCTGCTGGAGTGTGACACCACATATGCTAGCAAAATTGTTGGCATTCTTACCTACTACAAAACCAAGGAGAAAATAAGTTTGCTTTCAACATTATTATTCTATGCAGTTAAGACTGTATTTCCCAATAGAATCATTAA
Source organism: Rhabdophis nuchalis (assembly GCA_039707465.1). Lineage (NCBI taxonomy): Eukaryota > Metazoa > Chordata > Lepidosauria > Squamata > Natricidae > Rhabdophis > Rhabdophis nuchalis. Next base: position 136,851,691 of record CM077644.1, on the reverse strand, counting down.
AGGCAGCCTAAGACATTTTCCGCAACTCTTTACATTCTTGAGACCAGTTATCCACATATTTTAAATTGTGTAAAAATTTGACGACGATGGTGGTGATGATACAAAAACATCCCAACTTGAGAAAATACAGTTAATCTTTTCCAATGAATTGAATTTTCTTTATTATTTTCATTGATCAGAAAATCTATTTTATAATATGGCATACAATTCAAAGGGAAACAATGCAGAGGTCAGTGCATGGCCTGGGAATCCTTCTCCAGAGGCTCACTAGCTTGATCCACAACTTAAGCTTTTGCTGCAGCTCAGTTTAGTGTCCTCAAGAAGTTAGCAAGACTGTGTGAGCAGACAAAGGAAATGCAGGAAGGGTGTCATTCCATCTCGCTTCCCTCTACACTGTTTTGCTTGCAATTTTGAGGGGATAATGGCAGTCTGTTCGTATCTGCTACTGTTAACAGTGACAGGAGTGGGAACGGAGCCTATTTCAATTTTCTTCAAGTAGCTAGCATGTGTCCAAATATATGCAGGCGAACCCGATTAAGTGCCATTAGGTGAAGGGCACTTTATCACAATATGTTGATTTCACTAGCCAACCACCAGAGCTATGCCTTGGAAGGAGGCTCCTCCTAGGCTCCACGGCTTTGTTGTTGTTGTTATTGTTTATTTAAGCTATTCTAGCATACTTTTTCAAATAACAAACTCAAGATGGCTAACAGATCTACAGGAAAAACAATGAACCATATGTTTACCATAAACAATTAACAATTATTATACAAAAATTTAAATATGTGGGTTTTTTTTAATTTAGCAATTTGCTTTATGTCTCATTTAATCCCAAGCTACAACTGTATATTTTATCAAGAAGATTTTTATAATGATGTCTTTCTCTCTTTCCACTTTTCTCTCCAAAGATAAACCAGAAACACTTGGAGACTGATGAACCCAAAAATGACTCCATCTGTAGGAGAACCGTGGGACGTGTTATGTGCCAACCCATATTTCCTAACCTGCCTCACCTTCATTTTGACACAGCTACTCAAAATATGGTGATATAAGCATGCATGACTGATCAAATAAATCAATAGGGACTGATTACCATTTAAAGTAAGTAAATAAACATTACTCAAGTTTCATACAGTGCTTTGCTGCATCTGATTCACATGTGTTACTTTGTATTTGCAACCCAACCTGTTATCTGACTCACTTCAATAACTCTCTGAAACGATCCCATGTAGTACATTTGACCACACTGCTTTGTTTTAGAAATCAAGTCCATTCACTAGACCAAGGGTGTCAAACTCACATCGTCACACTGTAGTCACATGACGTATCAGGACTTTTTCCCCCTTCGCTAAACCGGGTGTGGGCGTGACGCATCTTGCCTGCGGGCCGGGAGTTTGACAATCCTGCACTAAACTGTCTTTCAGGTTGTTCAGCGTGTCCGCATCCTGCTCAGTGGGCTATGTCTTTCATTCTGACCATATTAGTCTTGCAGGACCCAACACAGCCACTCACTTTATAACTTCAATTAGGGATTACCAGATTTCCCTGTACCTCTAATTTGGAACATATGAGATACATCAAGCAGCTTCAACAACATCAGGCTCTCTTTCATCCTTTTCTTTTTGCTTGTGAGTGAGCTTGTGACGCAGACTTTCCAAAGGCTTCACCCTGAGGGGTTCCCATCAACGACATAAAAAGAAGCTCAAAAGCAAATGACTTTCAGTTTATCCTTGGTCCTTTTGCTGTTCTTCTTTCAGGCATTCTCAAAGGCAGGGAGGCAGGGAGGGAGGAACGCAGGGAGGCAAAGAAGGAGGGAGGGAGAGAGGAAGGGAGGGAGAGAGGGAGGGAGGAAGGGAGGAAGGGAGGGAGGGAGGGAGGGAGCCTCCTTTAGTTGCTACAGTCTAATATCACAATGCCAAAATCAAAGAGACCAATGACGCTCATTCCCCCCATTCACTAGTCATTTGCCAGGTTCTGCCAATCACAATATCAGCATTTATAATTCATCAGGCTCTATATACAGGTACTAATTAATACATAAGTGCTAATCCTTCGTAACAACCTGCAAACAAATCAATACAGAATTTACCATTTCTTAAATGTACACTTGAGCTCAGTATTGACAAACACAAGAGGGTGCATATACACTAAAAGCTTGGAAAAAATTGAATTTGATAAATAAATGGAACCAGCAAGGACTCTTATTTGCATTTTAAATGTATACTTAATATTCCAGATCCACAGGCAGAAGAGCATGAACAGAATGTATATACATCAAAAAAAAATCATCAAACCAGCGCAAGATCAGAGTAGATGGAAATCAATCTGTTGGTGATCTAGTCTCTTCCCTTCATGCACTATGGGAATAATTAGCCATCTTGCAGATCATATGAATTCTGGTTCAATTTATGCAACTGACAAATCATGTCAGATGGTTGCTATTCTTGCTCCAAGTATGCCAGATCAAGTATCTTGTTGTAAAGTAACATCTGTCTGGGTTGGGCTGTGCTTGTGTCTACAGCCTCATCTGCTTGGTCTTGTCCAACCTTCACCAATATATGGTGAAGGGGAGGCAAGCCATGTGTGCCCCACCTCAACTAGACCATCTGACTGATGTGAAATGCATTCCTCCCTGTATTGATGTTTGAGGAATAGCTCCCCTCTGGCTGCTAAAAATAAATCCTAAATGAATCTACTATTAGAAAGCAAACAAATGAAGCAGGCAAGGGGAATCTGGCATGCTACACCATCTTGAACTGGTTGTTCAGAGCTGCATAATAACATCTGATGGGTGGATTACCCTGCTCCTTGCTTCTGATGGCTGATTCAAACTGGTGGTAGAATGGAGAAAATCTTTAAGTTTCTATTTAAAAGTTGGAAGAAAACTCTCTTTAATATATGTAATGTAGCACAGCAATGCTATTGCTACAACAACACCTAACTGGAAGAATTAAGTCTATGAAAATGCAAACAGGCAATCTTGGTGGAAGTTGGAAGGAAATGTTATTTCAAATTTTAAAGGTGGGGGTGAGAATGTTCCTCTCTTTCTTTCCCCTGTAACCATCCTCTTCACTACAATAGTTTAAAACAGGGGTTCCCAAACTTGGCAACTTTAAGACTTGTGGACTTCAACTCCCAGAATTCTCCAGCCAGCATAGCTGTTCTCTGGTCATATCAATGATCACATCAGCCTTGAGTTTCAGATTCAGGTTGGGATTTGTTTTCAAGGTGCATTAGGAGGAGATGGTGGAAATATAGCTGAAGGTAGAAGATTCCACATTTCTCCATGGGGTTTGCCAGCTAATCTAGGTGGAATTCTGAATTTTCCAGCATAAGTCCCATTGTACCAAATCTGTGGTCAAGAAATATGCCCTTCCAGTTTTTAGTCCAGATGTTTTTAAGTTCTTAAGGACATCTTAACTTCTAGTCCAGATGTTCTTATGTTCACATATCATCAACCTATCTGAAATTTAAAGTTGGGCCAGAAAATGAAGCCAATGAAATTCAATGCTAGTCTAAGTGGGGCCTTTAAAAAAAAAGTTAAAAGTTAAATTAAAAGAAAACAAACCTTTGGTCATTTGACAAAATAATATGACCTCTCTTCTACCCCTTTTTAAAGAGGAGTGATCATGGTGAGAAAATAGTAAGCACATCCCACTATGATCTTAAAGAATGCAGAAGCAGGGCAATGGATGGTTTCACAAACACTTCTATCAGTCTAACTGGCACTATCTTTCAGGCACCCACTGAACCAATTAAAACCTGTTTCCTATCAGCCGAGATGAGCAAGTGGCACAGTCCATATGCCCATACAAACCCCTTTCAGTGCATGTTGTCCTACGATTATCTAAAGATACTTGGCTCTTCCTGTGTCACAGCAGAGGGTGTTTCAGAAGCTCTTGCTGAAGGGTGGAAAAGATATGTTGTGCTCTGGATTTTCACCCTGACATCTGGTTGGACACAGTGAGAGATCTGGAGATTACTGAGAAGAGAAGCCCATTAGGAGCTCAGAAGTGTCTTTCCCCTCCTCCCCATTTTTAGAGTAAAGCATATGAGTATTGGGCAGCCATGTTTTTGTTTCATGTTTTGTGAAATGAGATGAGAATTTTAAGTGGGGAAAAGACAGGTAGGGATTATCTACTGATTAAAAGAGAACAATCTATATTGAAAGAAAGGAAATGCAAACCAACAAATCCTACTGCAAAATTCTGTAATTAAGCCCTTTCATCAAAGATAGATTTCTTCCCACTTCCTTCTATTTTGGTGCTGTTTTAAACATAGAAAATATTACAGGAGTTAGAGGGAGGATTAGTACAAACAACAAAACATATGGTATCGAAGAAATATAAAAGAAGCATAGAGAAGTACTGTATTCTTTTTTATTTAAAACAAAAGTTTGAGAATAGCTATAATTTCCTCTGAAAAGAATAAAAAAGGAGCTCCTAATGATGTTGATATAATAAAATAAAACTTTAACACCGCTTAACGCTCTGAGGCAATCAGTTGAAAAGAAAGCACAATTCAGTCCTTTGGAATGTTCTAATGTTTCACATAAATGATGGCCATTAACAAAATTGAGAGAGGTCTGCCTCTATTGTCATAAGGAACCACTGAATTCAAGAGAACAGCATCAAACTCTTTATTGCTCAGATATTCATTACTTTAATTGTAGTTTGTTCTCTAGAATTCTGTAAAATTCATGTGACTCAGAACAAACCTTTTGAAAGGTAGGCTTGACATCAATCACCTCAGTGAGATGGCCAGTGTAGAAATTTGATAAGTAAATAAAATATGCTATCCAGAGAAATACTTAAGTGCAAATATGAGCAGTAAATTGGCTGGGCCCTTTAATGTCTCCTGTTAATCACTGACTTGAATCCCACAGATCCATAAATGGAGAGGCAATAGGTAATTGGCTCAATTTCAAACGATGGATTCACAGTAGGTGACGGTAACTGGCGTCTACCCCTTGATCTTTTCAGTCTTTTCAAAATTCCTGCTCCATTGGCCCCTTTAACCATGTCTTCTGAGAGCCTGGACTTAGGATCCTTTCCCTCACAACTACAGTAACTCTTTGTTAATGGCTGCGCTTCTATTTCCCTCCCTATCTTTCATTTCCTTTGTTCTTCCCTTATGCCAATTGCTTTATGATTTATGGTTTATTAAATTTGTATACCGCCCTTCTCCCTTGCGGGACTCAGGGCAGTGAACAGGCATCAATAAAAACATATAAGAACATCAATAAATAACATACTTTAAAATAATATTAAATTAATTAGGGCCCGTTCTAAAATCCAAGTTGAATAAAACCAATTTAAAATAACCAATTAAAAGCTACTAAACCAGTGCGTTTTCAGAGCCCGATGGAAGAGGCGCAGGTCGGTGATCGTACGTAGGTCGGGGGGTAGATCGATCCAGAGGGCAGGGGCTGCCACAGAGAAGGCTCTCCCCCTGAGGGTCGCCAGGCAGCATTGTTTGGCCAACGGCACCCTGAGGAGGCCTAATCTGTGGAAGCGAACTGGTCGGTGGGAGGTATTTGGTAGCAGGAGGCGGTCTTGCAAGTAACCAGGCCCCGTGCCATGGAGCACTTTGAAGATTGTTACAAACACCTTGAAGTGCACCCGGAAAGCCACAGGTAGCCAGTGCAGCTCGCGCAGGAGAGGTGCCACGTGGGAGCACCTTGAGGCTCCCAGAATCCCCAGTGCGGCCGCATTCTATACTAACTGGAGCCTCCGGATGGACCTCAAGGGCAGCCCCCTGTAGAGAGCATTGCAGTAGTCCAGGCGGGAAGTGACGAGGGCGTGAGTGACCGTGTGTAGAGCATCATGATCCAGAAAGGGATGCAACTGGTAAATCAAGCGAAATTGATAAAAAGCCCCCCTGGCCACAGCTGTCATGTGATCGTCTAACGACAGCCGAGAGTCCAGGAGGACACCCAAGTTGTGAGCCCTCTCTGTGGGGGCCAGTGATTCACCCCCAATGGCCAGTGATGGAACCAGCTGGCTGTAACGTGACGCTGGAAGCCACAGCCACTCGTTCTTGGACGGGTTGAGTCGAAGCTTTGTCATTCCAGAAGATTTGTTCTCAGCATAAACACTGTGACATGGATTTAAATGATCATAATAATTGAAGATAAATTAAACAAACAGGAGACTTCTACTTAATGTAAAATTATCTGAGAGAAGAGTTAAAAAGGCTAAGCAGATTCAGTGTAGTATGTAGTCCAAAACACTGCTGATAAAATATTCCAAGAAATAATAGATCTTTCCACTTTTCTTCAGGAATGGTCATAGAATCATAGGGCTGGAAGATATCTTGATCATTCTAGAGCTAGTTCCATAATCTTCCAGAACTAAACCTTCCAGAACAAGAAGTAATTTATGATGTATAGTTTAAGGAAGGGATCCCCAACCTTTGCAACTTTAAGTCTGAAGGACTTCAGCTCCCAGACTCCAGCTCCCAGCAAAGCTGGTTGGAGAAGTCTGGGAGCTGAAGTCCTTCAGACTTAAAGTTGCAAAGGTTGGGGACCCCTGGTTTAAGGGATCTTCATAGGATTCAAAACTTGTGAAAAAATGCAATAATTTATTCATAAACTCATGACATTTTATAAAACATGGTCATTAGCAATATATCAAAGGTATATATAAATTTAATTTACAACCAGAGCAGCTTTCATATTATCCAAAGCTCTCATAGTCCATGTAAGGGAGAAAAGTCAAACAGTTTCTTGGCAATAAGTAAACAAGAGTTTGGAAGTGAAATAAAAAAGGAGGGATAGTCTAGGAAGATGAGCGTTATCAGATAAACTGTGTGTTCCGAGGAACTTTATGCTTAGCTTTATAGAATGAAAAGCTTATCTTCTGTGCAGCTGCTGATTGCAAGGGATGTTCTTGAGAGATGCAGTGTGTTCATATGGATGAGTGACTGCTTCCTGATGTGTAAGTAGAGGTAGCTATAGAGGCTCTGGAAAGAATATAAGGCTTCCAGGTGTTTTTTTTTTAATGAATCAGTGAACAGCCAAATGTTGGATGCAGGACAGCCAAAGGGGGGAATGGGAGGGGAAGATTGAAAGAGAGGCATTCCCTTGCCTTGGAAGAACTGAGACTCAGGGCTGGGAAGGATCAAGTCCAGAAATTCTTGGATTGGGTTGGGTTGGGTTGTGGTGAATTGGGGTTGGGATGAGTCCTTGACTGGTGATGGCAATGGGGAGGAGTGCCAGGATTGCTGTTGGTAAGTGATACATTAACGAAACATCACTTTTATGACCACATTGCTTAGAGATGAAAAATCTGGTGCCAATTGTCATTGTAACTGCAGGACTACCAGTAATTATCTTGACATCTGTTCAGCAATAGATGTTGCAAGGATGATCCTTCATGGAAATTACTGACTTGTCTTGGTGATAACTTTCTTCTTCAGAGGATCAAGAAGTACTTAGATTTAGATTTTATTATATTTATATCCCACACCTATCTCCTACAAAAGGACCCAGGGCGACTTCAATGAAAGTCTTTAGTGACAAAATAGAAAAAGCAGAAACATTGAAGGAAAATGATCGTATAATGAAGCAGCTCTTGCTTTTAACTAAAGCTTAACATATTTAAATGCATACATTGGACTTCAGGGAAGTAGATCTTTTATGAACTCTAGGGTAAAGGTAGATAGGATTCGATGGCAGGAGAAACTTGTGGAAAAGAAGCTCAAGAGAGGCAGGAGGTTATTATGTTTTAGGTAAATACTAAAAAGTCAATTACAAACAACTCCAGTGAGGGAGAAAAAGAAGCAGTGCTAAGATACCTTTTAATAAGGAATGCTTGAATCTATGCATCTTTCTCTCATGTTTATACCTCAAAGAGAAGTATCATGCAGGACTTGACTGATGACTTTACTGTCAGAAATTTTTATTTCAGAGGGAACCAAGCATCCTCACATCCTAGTGAAATATTATATTTATCATAGTCAACAGTTCAACACAAAGTGGAACCTCTTCACGGTGTTTCAATCAAATTATATGGTTCTGAAAATGTGTTCCTATATGCTTAAAAGATTTCACCTGGTCAATGATATTCCTATCATATCCCTTCAGTATGTTTACTCACCTTCCCTAAGTAGCCAGAACAGCAGTATTAGCTTCTGTTAATTCAAAGACAGAATGAAATGTGTGTATGTGTACAATTGTATATATAACTGTGTATATGGTGAGGTTTGTGTGATTGTGTGTGTGGAGACTCACACACATAAACACGGCAGGCTAAGAACTAATCTTACTTTACCCCTGCTGACATTCAGATATTATTGATCAAATGCCCATCTGAAAATTTGCGTGTTTTACAATTTGTGATGTATGAAGAGTCTTATTAAGTATATGCTGTCTCTCATCAGTGCTCAGGGTAAGATGTTTATTTCCCCAAAAAATCTCTATGAATATTATCAAGGGCTGCTCTCAAATCAATAAAAGCAGCATAGAGCTGAGATTTAGAATGTTCAGTGTATTACAGGTAAAATGATTAAGAATGAAGATTTGTCCTAGTGACTGAAGATCTATGTTATCTGAAATCTGCTTGCTCAGAGATACAGGGCCTATCCAGTCAATTATTTTTAATAAGAATTTTGAATAAATCTTTACAAAAGATGCAAAGGAAACTATTGGAATAGTACCTGCCAGAAGGAGATGTCCTTCTTACAGATGAGGATAATAAAACATCCCAACTATACTAGCAAAATAGACAATATTGGCAATCTCAGGTATGTCAAACCTGATTGGCGCCAAGTGAGATCCCTTGGGCAAATTCCACCATTTTAGCTGAAGAGTAAACATGCATATAGGTGTTCTTCCCATCTCCATTTTGCTATTTTGATTGGAATTTTGTCCTCCAATTTTAGATTCCAAAGAGGAATACTTTTATTTTCTTAAAAGTGTTAGCTGGTATAAGTTCCTTTGATCTTATTTATCATTTATACCATTTTTGTTTAAGGCTCCATATTGACCTTGCGTATATATCACAAACACTATAGACTATATGATCCTGATTATAGCCAGTTGCTTAGGTTTTTATATATGTATATGTATTATATATGTATTTATATTATATATGTATATGGTGAGTTGCAAATATTTTTACTAACAGTTTGGGCATGCTCCTGTGCACGTGAGCATGTGCGAGCAACACTTCTGTGCATGTGCAGAAGTGTCCGGGTGGGTGGGTGTGGCCTCCCGCCGCTGCTACTACTGGTTCGGCTGAACTGGGCCGAACTGGGCTGAACCAGGAACAACCCACCACTGATATATATCCCATCAAAGATCTTAATTTCATCATATTTGGGAAACCAGGCGACTTACACACCTTTGAACAGATGTTTTATCTATCACCTTTTCTACTTCTAAAAGAACATACAGGTACTCCTAGACTAACTACCAAAATTGAGCCAAGATACTATACAATACAATAGCAGAGTTGGAAGGGACCTTGGAGGTCTTCTAGTCCAACCCCCTGCCTAGGCAGGAAACCCTATACCATTTCAGACAAATGGCTATCCAACATCTTCTTAAAGACTTCCAGGGTTGGGGCATTCACAACTTCTGGAGGCAAGCTGTTCCACTGATTAATTGTCCTAACTGTCAGGAAATTTCTCCTCAGTTCTAAGTTGCTTCTCTCCTTGATTAGTTTCCACCCATTGCTTCTTGTTCTACTCTCAGGTGCTTTGGAGAATAGTTTGAGCCCAAAATTTCTGTTGCTCAGCGAAAGTTGTTAAGTGAGTTTTGGCCCATTTTATTACCTTTCTTGCCACAATTGTTCAGTGAATCACTTCAGTTGTTATTAACTATTACTATGTGACTCTAGATTCACATTTTCTTTGCTTGTCAGAAAGTTCAAAAGGGGACCACATGAACCTGGATGCTTGTAACCATCATAAATATGAGACAGTTGGCAAGCATCCACATTTGGATCACATGACCATGGGGACAGTAAGTGTGAAAGGGTCTCATTTTTCAGTGCTACTCTAACTTTGAATAGTCACTAAGTGAATGGTTTCAAGTCAAGGAAGCTTGAATGAAAGACATAAGTGGAAATTATTATTTTCTTCCCTGGCATTTTTCCAAGCTTCCATGGAAATTACAGAACTATAATTTATACTTCAGTGTCTACCAGGCAATTAAAAAAATTACATAATGGTAGTTTTCCAGTTTCATTCTATCTTGAATTTCAAGAATAATTTGATATCTGGTTGGGATCCCAGAATGAGCCTCATGTATCAGCCTAGACAAAGTAACTCATCCATACCCATCTCTGAAAGCATCATCTGGTAGGTTCAACTGTATTTTTACTGCAGGGGAAAATAAAAGCTCTCCTGCCAAAATTACCTCCAACTCAACAAATAAAATGTTGTTTAATCAACATTTCCTGTATGTAAAGTACATTACTATCAAGTTTATTTTGAATTTAAGATTTCATGACAAAAATAACTTCACAAAATATCTGGGAGTTTGAATCAGTGGAAACCGATTGGTAAGATCCCCCGATTTCTCACCTCCACCATATCCACAGTGTCTATGCTGAATACTTAACATTCTGTCAACTTGTACTAATCTAAAAAGTATTACTTGTGTGAGGCAATATGGTGGTCTTGAAAACAACCACTGAGCACACAGTTCAATATGATCTTCACCTCCAGCCAAGAAACCCTAGCTGGTTATGGTACATTCCAAGATATACAGCATAAAACATCCTCAAGGATATGTGGAGACATCTGAACAAGTACTCTTCCAGAGTTTCTCAGCCAAGTGAAGTGAGACTCCACTTGTAAACTACTTCACTGGAGAATAGCTGTGACTGATCCACAACTGAGGTTGCTAGACATGTAAAAGGATCCGGTTTGCTTCTCCAAATTCAGATTCACTTAATTAAAACTTTTTTTAAATGAATCCTTCCCAGTTGATGGATTGCTTTATCTGAGTCCCTTTGAGGGGAATAGGCTCAGTTAAACTAGAAAATACAGTTATTTTGTTAATCACACATGACATTCTGAGTGTGTTAAAGTGATTAATTAATCTAGGCGATAACCTCTTCTCAAATCCTTAAGGTAGAAATCTTTACCCCATCTAATAATCCCTTTAAAGCAATATTCTCTTGTTGCAATGCACTTGGGACTTGGGTAAGATCTTTCAGATCACCCTCATTTCCAAATGCACCGTAGGTGTTAGCCAGCTATTGGAGAGTGATGCATGGATGGGTGCGTGCATTCAAATAGGATTTCATAACATAATGATACAAGAGTGTTAGAATTTTCAATTTGCAAATAGTCTCTTTGGAGACCACCTTTGCAACAATCTTTTAAAAACATAAATGATAGTGGCAGAGTTCACTGTCATGGAAACTAAAGACAAAGCAATAGCGGCTAGAATGAGGATTGGGTGAATTTCTCCACAGAATTGCTAAATGGGTTTAGCTTTTCTCAAGACTGCATAAGTGCTATTAGTTGTGTGCTCCCAAAATGAAAAGACCAATTGTCTCATTTTTCTGTCAATTGAATTTATATAATACTACTAGCAGAAACCTGTGTCATTGCTGTATACAATTATCTTTCCCATTGTTTTACAATGAACACTAAATCCCAGCATGTGATGACATGCTTTGTTACTGGGAAATCATTCATAGGCAGAAAGATAAGGATATCAGTGCATTATGGAAAAAGAGAGTGATTCATTCACCGTTCTTTTCATGAATGCCTCAGCATCAGGGCCCATAATGCCGTTTGCAGTTTTGTGTGATGAATCTAAGCTTTCATCCATAAAATATAGCTGTAAAAATTGAACAGATTCATGTCTTATTTTTCACATAAATCCAGGGGCAAAGGTTTCGGTGTCACAGTTACAGTTACCTTCAATCAGAAAGACAAATGTTGGTCTATTTCGCTTTTTAAAAATGAATATTATGTTACCAAAAAATACAAATAATAAAGAATAGACAATAACATACAGCATTCATCGGGGGGGGGGGGGGTGTTAGAATAAACCATCTCCAATGCCTTTAAAAGTAATGTTCAAATTAGACGTACAGGGAAGCAATATCTTTTGAAGTTTCTCTGTAGATGCAGAGATTTCCATCTACAGATCAGATTTAGTCTAACTAATCTCCAGGGTAGCTTACTGAAGTTCTACCCTTTCACAAAAATTCCTCCTATTGCTCAAATTCACACTTCACATTTCCTACCAGAAAAAATAGATTTTAGAAAAACCATATCACTGAGCAGTAAGTTGGGCCAGGGTAGATGGGAGTTGCCCTATGGGAAATACAGCATGCTCAGCTGGGTTTAGTTTGGCACCAGTCATGAGCCAAGGGGAAGAGAGATAGTGGCTTTAATCCAATAATCTCTGATGGCTGTCAGGGCCCCTGCACCACAAGTTGCCAGTTGTGAGACCCTGTTCCTGAAGTTAGGCTCATAGGAGCAATTGGGATTGTTGCTACTGCACCAGCCTCTCTGCTGTGTGGCAACTTTCCTGCCTGAGTTCCCCAGATTTATAACATTAGATCAGATTGGATTAGATTAGATTAAGAGAGTTGGAAGTGACTTGCAGGTCATCTAGGCCACTCCTCCCACCCAAGCAGGAGATCCTACACCATTTCTGACAAATGGCAGTCCAATCTCGTCTTGAAAGCTTCCAGGGATGAAGCTCCCACAGCTTCTGAGGACAAGCTGTTCCATTGGTTGTTTGTTCTCACTATCAGAAAATTACTCCTTATTTCTAGGTTGAACCTCTCCTTGGTCAGTTTCCATCCATTATTCCTTGTCTGGACTTCAGGTGCCTTGGAAAATAGCTTGACCTGCTCTTCTCTGTGACAGCCACTCAAATATTGGAACACTGCTATCATGTCTCCTCTGATCCTTCTCTTCTCTAGACCAGCCATGCCCAGTTCCTGCAGCCATTCTTCATATGTTTTAGTTCCAGGCCCCTAATCATCCTGGTTGCTCTCCTCTGCACTTTTTCTAGAGCCTCAACATCTTTTTACAGTGTGGTGTCCAAAACTGGATGCAGTATTCTAGGTGTGGTCTTACTTCTTATAGTCCTACTTCAACTTGATATCCCTGGGGTAGATGTCCAAAGTGGCATGGGAGCTCATGGGCTCCATGACAACTATGGGCTTCTCCCAGGTCATTCATTCATTCATTCATTCAATCAATCATTCATTCATTCTCTGCCTTTATTATTTTCACAAATAACCCAAGGCAGCAAACATATCCAACACTCCTTCCTCCTCCTTCCCCACCCCCCACCCCCCACAACAACAACAACTCTGTGAGGTGAGTTCAGCTCAGAAAGAGTGACTGGCCCAAAGTCACCCAACTGGGTGCCATGGTCAAACCAGGATTCGAACACACAGTCTCTTGCTTTGTCGTCTAGGCCTGACTTGGGACAGTGGCCTCAGACTTGGTTTTCCTTGTTGGAGAAGTGCAATGTGAGTTGAGAGAGAAGTTGTGCTTATCTTCTCTGTCATAGTAAAATCATACCCTGATGATTTTGAGCTTCTCTTGTGCAACCCCCCACTCCAAATGAGACTGGACCCATTCAATACATGGATCCAACTGGGTTTCAAAGGGAGCAAGGGAAAATACTTGTCAATATGTTATAGAGTCCTGTAGAGGCTTTGGCAAGAGCCTGGATTAAGAAATCTGCCGGAACCTTAAATAATATATATATAATAATATTTAATTTGTAAAACCGCTCCCTCTCCCCACAGGGACTCGGGGCGGTGCACAGGGAAAAATAAAACAATAAATATACAAACATAGCATAAAAACGAATTAAATCTAATACCTGTGCTAAAATCCCATTAAACACTAAAATACCCAATAATTAAATAAAAACCCTATAGCAGAGAGACTACCCTAGGCCGGCCAAGCAGAAAAGATGTGTTTTTAGTTTCAGACGGAAGGAGCGGAGGTCCGTGGTTGTCCTAATATCGGGGGGAAGGTCGTTCCAGAGGGCAGGGCCCGCCACAGAGAGCGCCCTTCCCCTGGGCGTCGCCCGCTGACAAAGTCTAGTGGACGGCACCCGGAGAAGCCCCTCTCTGTGGGAGCGAATCGGCCGTGAGGATGTATGAGGCAGGATCCGATCCCGCAGATAGCTAGGTCCCGAGCCATGGAGCGCTTTAAAGATGATAACTAACACCTTGAAGCGCACCCGGAAGACAACAGGCAGCCAGTGCAGCTCGCGCAAGAGCGGTGTTACGTGGGTAGACCTAGCGGTTCCCATAATTGCTCGCGCGGCTGCATTCTGGACCAACTGAAGTCTCCGGGTGCACCTCAAGGGCAGCCCCATGTAGAGAGAGTTACAATAGTCCAATCGGGATGTCACGAGTGCATGAGTGACTGTGCGAAGGGCGTCCCGATCCAATAGGGGGCGCAATTGGCGAACCAAGCGAACCTGGTAAAACGCCCTCCTGGCCACGGCTGTCACTTGATCTTCCATGGACAGCCGGGCATCCAGGAGGACACCCAAATTGCGCGCCCCATACATAGGGGCAAGATGTTCCCCCCCTATGGCCAGCGATGGAGTTAGTTGGTTGAATCGGGCAGCCGGAAACCACAGCCACTCAGTCTTGGTCGGGTTGAGTCTGAGTCCGTTGCTTCCCATCCAGATCCGTATGGCTTCCAGGCACTGGCACATCACCGCTACGGCATCGTTGGGGTGGTTTGGGGTAGATATATACAGCTGAGTATCATCAGTGTAGAGATGATACTCTACCCCAAAACCACAGATGATCTCACCCAGCGGCTTCATATATGTGTTGAACAGGAGAGGCGAGAGGACCGACCCGTGAGGCACCCCACAAGTGAGGGGTCTCGAGGTCGACCTCTGCTCTCCTGCCAACACAAATTGCGATCGGCCAGAGAGGTAGGAGGAGAACCACCGTAAAACGATGGTATCAAAAGCCGCCGAGAGGTCTAATAGGACCAGGATGGAGGAACAACCCCCATCTCTGGCCCTCCAGAGATCATCAACCAACGCGACCAATGCCGTCTCGGTGCTATGCCCGGGCCGAAAGCCGGACTGGCGCGGGTCTAGATAATCAACTTCCTCCAGGTGATGGGGAAACTGTTGTGCCACCACACTCTCAACAACCTTCGCCAAAAAGGGAAGGTTGGAGACTGGATGATAGTTGGTTAATAGAGCTGGATCCAAAGAGGGCTTCTTAAGGAGGGGCCTCACCATAGCCTCTTTTAGGGAAGCAGGCAAGGAACCCTCACTTAAGGATGCGTTGACAACCTCTTGGAGCCAGCCTCGTGTCACCTCCCAGGATGCCAGTACAAGCCAGGAGGGACACGGGTCCAATAAACATGTGGTGGCTCGCAGTCGCCCACGTAACCTGTCCATATCCTCGGAAGCAACGGAGTCAAACTCCTCCCAAACAAGATCTGCCTCGTGGCATCCCAATGGGCCATCAATGGGGGCTAGCTCGTTCTGTATCTGAACGATTTTCTCCTGCAGAAAAGTCACAAATTCCTCTGCTCTACCCTGTAACGGGGCTTCCCGCACCCTCTGTTGAAGGAGGGAGCGGGTCACCCTAAACAGGGCAGCAGGGCGGTTTTCTGCGGATGCTATGAGAGTGGCACAATGATGACGTTTGGCCACTCTCAGCGCCACAATGTAAGTCCGTAAATGGGCTCTTACCTGTGTCCGGTCAGATTCGGAATGAGTAGACCTCCATCTCCTCTCTAGGCATCTCTTGCGGCGTTTCATCACCCTCAGCTCCTCGGTAAACCAAGGAGCCAGAGCGGTTCGCCGCCGCAAGAGAGGCCGCAAGGGCGCGACCCGATCCAAGGCTCCCGTGGTCGCAGTATTCCATGCGGCCACGAGGTCCTCCATCGGGGCGCGGGTCAGGGGTACAGGAAGTGGCCCAAGCGCCGTCTGGAACCCATCAGGGTCCATCAGGCGCCTGGGGCAGAACCAGATAGGAGATTCTGGTTCCGCCTCCCCGCGGAGGGGAGCAGCGGTCGGAAGGTCGAGCCGGAGAAGTGAGTGGTCTGACCATGGCAAGAGTGTGATGACTATATCCCCTATACCCAGATCACTCTTCCATTGGCCTGAGACAAAGATGAGGTCCGGTGTATGTCCACCCTCGTGGGTGGGGCCTTGAATTAGTTGGGTCAGGTCCATGGCCGTCATGGAAGCCATGAACTCCCGAGCTATCTCAGATGATTCGCCCAACAATGGCAGATTAAAGTCCCCCATGACTAAAAGTCTGGGGGTCTCAACTGCCACCGTAGTGATCACCTCCAGGAGCTCAGGCAGGGCTGCTGCTACATAGCGGGGAGCCAGGTATATAACCAGCAAGCCCAACTGCCTCCCTAGGCCCCACTTCATGCAGAGGGACTCACAACCGGTGGTCTGTGGCACAATGGTCTCTCTCTGCTCAAGACCTTCCTTAATAATGACCACTACCCCACCACCCCTACCTAGGGCCCGGGGCTGATGAAAAGTGCGGTAACCTGGTGGGCACATTTCAACGAGGGGGAGTCCTCCCTCATGGCCCAACCAGGTCTCCGCAATTCCTACCAGGTCCGGCTCCCCCACTGACACAAGGTCATGGACGAGGGGGGCTTTGTTGACCACGGACCTGGCGTTGCAAAACATCAGACGCAGGCCCTGGCTCTGTATTCCCTGACCACCTAGCCTGCGGGGGTTGTGGCACCCGACCGTTTGTAACCAACCGTGCCACCAACCGGGAGGCTGGAACTTGTCTCCCCTCGGCCCTGCCCCTCCCCACGACCCTCTGAATTGGTAAGCCCTCCAACGGAACGACTCGTGGTTCCCCCCTCATATCGGATCCTTCCGTCTCCTCCCGTCGGCTGCTGGTCCGGCCCTTTCTTTCATGTTGTTCTTTCATCTCTATCTGTCTATACCCACCCCCCTCCCTGGTACCCCCTAAAACAGACAATAATTTACATATTAAAAATCCCCTAAGGCCGCGCTTCGCCCATCTCTCCGGATTGATAAATCCCTCATCAAGACGGGCCCTCGATAGTGCAGAGGGCCAGACCTGCGAGAGCGGGGACTCTCGCAGCAGCAAAAGGTTTGCTCTGGAGTACATTATACTATAAATAGACAACTAAAAATTATCAATAAATAGGTAATGTAAGATGGAGTTCATCAGTGGGACACGGGTTTAAAATACAAAAGATTTTAAAAATGTCGTTAGCCAGGTTTAAAATACATTTCATCGATTGATGTTAAAATGAAATAAAGTGCATCAGTGAGGGTTAAAGTTGGTATTAACTCGCAATGTCAGTTAGAATATTCGTTTAGATGTTCTGGTCCATAGATCTTAGGGCAAATTACCGTCTTTCGGGATAGCATGGCTCAGTTCTCGATCTCAGGAGGCCATAGGGGAGGAAAGGTGCTAAAGTTGGTCAGCATGGCCAGCATGGCCGTTCGCGTCCATTTCGGCGCTCTCACCGCCGCCATCTGTCTCTCCTGTGCCACCGCCTTGGCCACCGGCCTCTCGGCGCTCCTACCGCCATCGGCCTGGCTTCCAGCGGCCGCCTCACCACTCCCTCCGTTCTCACACCAACCTCTCGGCGCTCCCACCGCCACCACCATCATTCCGCCTCCATAATCACCGTTGCCGTCGCCACTGGCCTCCGGCGCTCTCCCCTCTCCGGCGCTCTCACCGCCGCCATCTCCCGCAGCCGCCTCGCCACTCGCCATCTCCAGCGGCTGCCACACCGTTCGCCATTCTCTCAACACCTCCCGGCGCTCTCACCGCCATCATCCTCCTTCCATCACCATTGACGCCATCGCCGCCGGCCTCATGGTGCTCCCATCGCCGTCTCTACCCCCAGGCGAGCCACAGCATCGGGAGCCCCTAGGCGCGGCCGGCACCCCCGCCCTATTCCAAACGCCGGGGACGCCGGCCTCCGCTCCAGCTCCGGCCTCCACTCCAACGGCCCGCTCCGACGCTCTCACCGTCTCAGCGTCCCCGGCACCGCATTCACCCCCGACTCCTCCGAAAGCATTGCGAACCTCATCCTGAGATACCAGGATGGATTCCTCACAGATTCCCAGCCCTCCAAGCCATAAAAAGAGGGCTGGGAGCACTAAAAAGGCCAACGAACCTCCACAGCCCACACGGAGCCCCGGAGCTAGCCCGCCATCTTGCGCATGCGCAGCCTCTTAAACAGGAGTGCCTATGTGGCCTCTCCTGGCCCTTCATTCCCATTACTCCCTGTGATTCACATGGGAGTTGAAAAGAGTCAAGAGATGCCTAGAGCACTGCTGGAAGAAAACAATGAACAAATGTGATGAAACATGAGTTAAAGCTGCTATTAACTTTTACCTCATGGTGGTAAGAACAATGAAACATCAATACCTCTCTCTTATTGCATCCACAGAATGTCACCCAACAACCCTATTTAGGATCACCCAGACTCCAGTTAAGACTGCCTAGGAGGTATAATGTAGATGGGTCCAAGTGATGGTGAATTCATCCTTGTTGGAGGGGTGTTCCTGTCTCCTTTTAAAGAGGTGTTGGTATGCACTCTGTTCAAGAAGCCATCTCTGCACCCTAGCATTCTGGAAAATTTTGGTCCAGTTTCCCACCTCCTCTTTCTGGGAAAGATGGTTAAGAAGGTGATGGCATTGCAACTTCAGAGGATCCTGGGGGAAATGGATTATCTGGACCCTTTTCAGTCACATTTCAGGGCTGGATGTGGGACTGAAACTGCATTAGTTGCAATAATGGATTATCTTTGGCAGGAGCAGGGTAGAGGTGGTGCACCCATCCTTGCTGTTCTTGACCTCTCAGCTGCTTTCAATACAATCAACCACAGTACCTTTTGATTGACTTAGGGAGATAGGAGTGGGTGGCACAGTTTTGTGCTGGTTCCTCTGAGGCCAGTCCCAATTGGTTTGAACAAGGAGTGAAAGATCCAACTCATGGCCCTGGTTTGTGGAGTACCACAGGACTTGGTGCTCTCTCTGCTCCTTTTTAACATCTCCATGAAGCTGCTAGTTAAGATCATCCATCAGTACAGAATGAGGTATCATCGGTATGCTGATGATACCCAGTTATATATCTCTGTCACAGATGAAATGAGTCATCTAGTGGACTGCCTGTAGGCTATGGGTGACACTGGATGGGTGACACTGGGCTTCAGCTGATACCTGATAAGATGAAGTAGTTGTGGGTGAGCCCCTCTTTATCCAGGAGTTTATCATCTTTGGTCTTGGGATTGCACTACCCCAGATAAACTTGGTGGAGAATTTGGGGATCTTCTTGGACTCATAAGTCCTGCTCAGGGAGCAGGTGGCAGTTGTGGCTAGGAGGATCTTTGGTCAACTTCATGCTAGGTGCCAGTTACTCCTTTTCATAGATAGGGAGGTTCTCCATATTCCCTGGTCATCTCTTGTTTGGACTACTACAATGTGTTCTACATGGAGGTTTCCTTGAAAGTATGCAGCTGATTCAAGCTATATTAAGCCATGCAAGCTACAGTATATGGCACATATAACACCTCTCACCATGAACGGTATTGAATGCCAGTTTGCTTCTGGGTCCAATTCAAGGTATTGGTTATGATCTACAAAGCCCTAGATGGCATGGGGCTAGGCTATCTACGAATCTGGCTTTGTCCCATCACATCAACACATCCTACCCAGCCAGACAGGAAAGCTATATTGCAGACTCCATCAGTTAAATAACTCTGACTGGCAGAGTCCCTGAAAAGACCCTTCTCTGCCATTCCCCTTGCCCTATGGAAAGATCTTCCCTCAGAGGTGAGGCAGAGCCCCCCCCCTTCTCCCGGCTTTCTGAAAAGTAATTAAAACATGGCTCTGCAGCCAGGGAGGGAGGGAGGGAGTCCAAAAGAGCACACAGCCCTGGGTTGGATGGTGCTATGAGAGCCTTTCCTTTACATTTGTCAACTAATTTTTAAATTTTAACCGAAACATTTTAATTTTTATATACTGCTTTATATTTTGATCTTTTATTGTACACCACCCAGAGTTCCTCTTTGAGGGAGCTGAGAAATTCAGAAATGAGAAAAATCAATCAATCAATCAATCAATCAATCAATCAATGTTTTGTTTCCAACCTGGAACCTTTCCTTCTTCCCTTGCTTCTCCAACCACTAAAATCCTTAGTTTTTTCTCTGCTCTGTCAACTACTGCACTTCTGACGGAAGCAAAACACATCCATTTCACTATGCATGGCTAAAAAGATACCAAACACACATTTCAGTTCGGTTTATATCAGTGATATAAACATTTCAGTTTATATCACTCAAAAGCAGCTCTTTTGTCTGCTGAATGTAGGGAATATTTTGCTTATTCCTATAGGCAGCTACTATTGAAAGGTGATGGAAACTTCTTGAGAAGATTATTTTTTCAGGAACTCTTGGTCTCCCACTTAAAGAGCAAATAAAACTTGCTATGTCCAGCGTTTCAAGAATGTGGCCACGCACAGCCTGTCCTGATTGGTCAAAGCACGCAGTAAGAGCGGGAAGCTTGGTCACTCCAATTGGTGGGCTGTTTGACAACTCGCATATAAATAGCTGTTATCGGGGACGCTGTTCATACCTTGTAGTTCTGAGTTGCTGTTCTTGGACAGAATTGTTGTTGATGATTAAAGGTGCCTGTTAATGATTGCTATCTCACCTCAGTCATTGCCGGCTCACCCCTTAATACATAAAAAAACTAATATATTTCAATCTCGGTGGAGTTGATGCTTCGAAGTGATGTGCCAGGAAGCAGCTATCTTACGAAGATGATCATCAATTTTTAGGATGAGTTTGCAATTAAGACTATTCTTTTTACAATGTTTCCAACCATATGCCCCTGTGTGAGAATGGTGAGTGCAGGGAAAAAAGTGAGACCGAAAAGTCTGGGCAGAAATTAGTGGTGGACCAGCTCCCAATTTTCTCCTTTGTATCAATGTGGCTTTTAGGTAAATAGTTTTTGTAGCATAGAATTGGCATACAAAAGAAGTTAATATATAATATATCAGAATTAAAACTGTTAATTGCTATCTTCTTTTTTTATGGACTCGAACCACACTTCTTTTCAGTAGTATGGATTCCTTTCTTATCCATTCACTAGTGTGCAGACACAAAAATAAATTTAAATATAACATAAATTATGTTTTTTTTCTTGAATGTCAATGATTGTGACAGATGCAGTGTCAGAAACAGATGTCAAAAGATTACAACTTTGCTTCAGAATATAGAAAACATGATGTTAGTAGTTTGGGCAGGAAGAAAGGAAAAAAAGAAGGAAAACTATTTCTGGCTAGTGTTTGCCTGAATTAGATTAACATGGTTGGTTTCTTCATTCTGACCTGCCTCCATGTTTTTCCAACAAGTGCTAACAAAATTTCAAAAGCAGTACACAATAAAAGGAGAAGCCAGTTAACATGCTGGAGCTAAGAAATTAAACCTGGTGATCAAAAAATAATTAAAGTCAGTGCTGTCAGTCAGATATTTGTTGCGGGAATGCCAGAAACTGGACACTCTTGGTGGTCTCTGAGCTTGGTTGTTTTCTTGCAGGTTCTCCCAGTATATTTTAAGGTTGAGGCAGGCTTGACTATGGAGAGACATTCACCATGCTTGTTGACAATCCAGCAGCTGATTTCTAATTTCCTTGACTATACAGGTCGTCCTTGACTTACAACCACAGCTGGGCCCAAAATTTCTGTTTTGCAGCAAAAGAGTTGTTAAGTGAGTTTTGGCCCAGTTTACAATCTTTCTTGCCACAGTTGTTAAGTGAATCACTGTAATCGTTAAGTTAGTAACATGGTTGTTAGTGGATCTGGCTTCCCCATTGACTTTGCTTGTAAGAAGGTTGCATAAGGTGATCATGTGACCCTGGGACACTGCAACCGTCATAAATACGAACCAGTAGCCAAGCATCCAAAACAGCAATCATTGGGGAGGGGAGGGGTGGTGGTCATAAGTCACCTATTCCAGTGCTGTTGTAACTTTGAACAGTTACTAAACAAATGGTTGTAAGTTGAGGACTATCTGTGCAAGTTATTTTGCTATGCTAATTCTAGATCTAACTAACTATTGAGGGGGAAGTGGATTCTATCATATCTAAATGTCCATTAGATCTAGTTTTATATCACAGATGTAAATTCATACAATTGATAAAAGAAAACCCTTCAGTTAATTTTCTGAATGATGTATATGGGTGCAAACCAGGGGTGGGTTTCAAAAAATTTTACTACCCATTCTGTGGGCATGGCCTATTTTGTGGCTTGGTGGTCATGTGACCAGGTGGCATGGCCAACTTGTAAAATATGGTGAAACTCACTTAACAACGCTCTTGCTTAGCAACCAAAATGTTGGCTCAGAAACACTGGCATTTGAAGTGCGCAGGTTTTAAAGCTGTCAAGTTACAAGACCCTTGCACCCATAACCCTTTAGAAAAAAAAACCCAGGAGTGTTCAAAGTTGATAGCTTTAAGACTTGTGGACTTCATCTCCCAGAATTCCTCCTCCAGACACGTTGGCACAGGAACTCTGTCATTTGAAGTGTGTAAGACTTAAAGCTGTCAAGTTACAAGACCCTTGCACCCCTTAACCCTTTACAACCCCCCAAAACTAAAACTTTATTTTTAAAAGCATTTTGCACCTGGGGAAAGTTGGAATGGCACACTAGCCGCAACACTCCTCCACTGACTTTGAAGTCTTTCTCTCATGCTGCCAAAATCCCTCGCCGCTCTTGACCTGCAGTCGCCCCTTCAACATCCTACCCACGAAGGATGTGTGGTGGTCCTCCTGGAGGGGCAGCCAAGGGGAACTTTCCCCTACCCGCCACCCCGAAGAGCGCATAGGCTGAGGAAAGTGAAAGAGGAGACTGGGGCTGCTCTTTTTTTCCACTTCTTGGCCCAAAGCAAAGTGGTGGCAAGGAAGGAGACTCTCAGCGATGGCAAGAGCCCTGCCGCTGAGCTGGATTCACCAAAAGCAGCACCAGAAGCAATGGGATGTGCTTGGGGAAGGGAGAGCAGAACTGACTGCCAGGGACTGTGTTTCAGCTGCCGCCACCACTTCCACTACTGAGAAATCCATGGGTTAGAGGGAGGAGAAAGCCATCCCTAGAAGAAGCTTGGCCTTCTCCTCCCTCTAACTCATGGATTTCTCTCCACCCCACTGCAAATGAAGTGGTTGTCAACGAGAGCAAAGCGTCGGGCTTCTTCCAACAGCCAGGTCCTCTGTTCCCGTTCCTTCTTTGGTTGTTGGAAGAAGGACTGCGCTTCATTCTCTTTGACAGCCACCTCATTTGCAGTGGGGCAGGGAGAATCTATGGGTTAGAGGAAGGAGAAGATTGTCCCTAGCAGAAGCTCAGCCTTCTCCTCCCTCTAACCCATGGATTTCTCCCCACCCGAATGCAAAGGAGGCAGCTGTCAAAGAGAACAAAGTGCAGGGTTTCTTCCAACAGTCAAGTCCTCCGCTCCGGCAAAGAAAGTGGTTAGACAGGGCAAGCATGGTGCGGACAGGTAGGGCAAGAGAGAGAGAGAGAGAGCAGCGACCGGATGGGAGGGGTGAGAGAACTAGTGAGTGGCAAGTGGGGACACGCCAGGGGAAGGACTGTACCAGTACGGGAGCCTCCAGTTCTACCATTATGTGAACATATGCCCTATTTCCATTACCGGTACAGGTGTACTGGTCTGGACCAGTAGGAACCTGCCACTGGTGCAAACAACATATCAAAATGGATTGATTATATCAATTTTCCAGCCTACTTCAGAAACAGTGACATTTATTATTTGGGAATGAATTCTGAAATAAAATTATTCCTTAAAACTGCTGAATAGAGATCTGGAGAATTCAGATTTTACTACATTCCTATTGCAAGCATGAACATGCATCCTGAATCTAGATGATGAATCAATATGTAATTCTGCCAAATATGTAAATGGACGTTGGGTTTTTAGTGGGAATTTTAGCGCAGGTTCTTATTTAATTCTTTTTTATCTATTTATTGTATTGTTTTATTATTTGTTGTTTTAATCTCCTGTGCACCGCCCTGAGTCCATTTCGATGGAGAAGGTGCGGTATATAAATCGAATAAAATCAAAATAGAAAGTGGTGAAAGGCACTTCTGGACTTTTAGGGTGTAGGAGCAGAGGTGGTATTCAGCAGGTTTTGACCAGTTCTGGAGAACCGGTAGCAGAAATTTTGAGCAGTTCAGAGAACCGGTAAATACCACCTCTGATTGGCCCCACCCCCATCTATTCTTTGCCTCCCAGGTCCCAGTTGATTTGAAGAAAATGGAAATTTTGCAGTATGCTTCTCCTGCCATACCCACCAAGCCACACCCACCCACATCAAGCCTGCCAAGCCACACCCACAGAACTGGTAGTAAAAAAATTTGAATCCAACCACTATGTAGGAGGTACCAGATATGGAGATCATCTGCCTACAAAACCTCCATGTTTTGGAGATTCAGCTTCAGTTTGTATGCCTTCATTCTGCCCTTTATTAAGACTCCTTTTCCTAGAGGCTAGTATTGATGGAACTCCTGAAACCTTCTTGCTGAGTTCTTTGATATTTTCCAGCATCCACGTTGTTGTCTTGTCTACACATTTCCAATCTCTTATGCCATAGTGCAACAATGTCATTTATTTGAAAATAATATTTTTGCAAATACTTTCTCTGCGTTTATTTTACCATCACTGCAAATCAATCAGAGAGACGATAAGGTGTACCAAAATATCAATGCAATTCAGTTCAGTATTTTCTTCCAAAAATGTATAACTTCATTTAAGATCACTGAATAGCATTTAAAGAAGCATATCTCCAACAGGGGCCAAAATTGCTAATATAGATTTTTAAGCCAACCGCAGGTCCATTTCTAACAAGAGTATATCTTGCAAGAGTTTTTCATAATGTTTGCAAAGGGAAACAATGCACGATTCTCTGTACAGTATGAGAATCACACCTTCTGGGGAATAGATGCTTGCAATATTTTTTTTCTCGACAGAGGCATATTGATGCTGCTCATTGATCCATGCTCCCTAAAAGCTGATTTTAAAAAAATACACTAGATTTTCAAAGACTGTTGCGGCAGGGAATAAGGAAAGAATCCTTAACAAGAAGGGGTCAGATATGTGGGGTAAAAATAGTGGTGGACAGTCAAAAGAGAAGATACATATGTCTTTTATTTGTTGTTTCTTGGCAACTGAGTTGCAATCATTATATAGCAGTGATGGCTAACCTTTTTCTAAAGGTGTGCCAAAATTGTGTGCACATGTGCGATAGACCCCCCACACACATGGGTGAGAGTTTTCACCCTCCCCAGGCTCCAGAGGCTTTCCTGTTCCGCGTGCCACCACTGGCATGCTTGCCATAGATTCACCATCACAGTTATATAGTGAGGCTTTAATCAATGTGGCCATCCATAATCTGTATTCCTTCTTTTTGAACATTGGGAAAAAAGAAACATATTTCATTATTTATGAGGGAAAATACTATTTTCTCAGTGACTAATTAGACACTTTAAAAAAAATCTCTGCTATGGATCTGTGACTGAATTCTACATAAACACAAAATTGTTCATATACATGCATCTTACAATATTTTAACCTATCCGCTTGCATGCACTTTTAAATTCCATTTCTTGATTATAGCATAATTAAGTGTAGATTTATTTATGCTCTGCCACTGATTACCAAGATGTGTTGCTGGATAGTCATGCACTTTCTCTGATTCTTCTGACTCTCACAAAATCTACTCCATCTTTTCTCTTCTTTCTTTCCACAGTTTTTCATTATAACCATTTTCCTATTTCTTCTACCAGATGCTACTGGTAAACATGTATTACTTACTCTTCATATTCCATAAAACGTTTTATTTCTAAATTTATACCCCACTGTTTAATAGTAAATTGCTTTTCCAGGCAGAAAAGCTACCGTATTTTTCGGAGTATAAGATGCACCCTTTTCCTCTAAAAAGAGGCTGAAAATCTGGGTGCGTCTTATACACCCAATACCGCATTTGTTTGCCTCCTGAAGCCCCGCCCCTTTACCAAAATGGCTGGGCATAGCCTTATGGAGGCTTTCAAGAGCTCCTGGGGACTGGGGAGGGCAGAAATGAGCACAAAATGGGCCATTTTTTGCCCCCCCCCAGTCCCCAGCAGCAGTCTATAAGCCTTCATAAAGCTATTTTTTTGACATACAAATGGCCCGTTTCCATGAAAAACGGGCCATTTTTGGCTCATTTGGGGGGGGCACCCCCCAAGAGTACTCTGCAAGCCCCCCTGGCAATTCATGCCTTTTATTTGCAAAAAATGGGCCATTTTGGGGAGGTTTGCAAAGTGCAAAAACTTTTTTTTTCCTTTCAGAAAGCTGTTTGGTTAGAGGGGTTGATGAGAATTACATTGATCAAGTGCTGTGCAAGCAGAAACAAAGTCTTAGGTACTACATCGATTTCCTTCTCCAGCACATGGGTAAATAAACCTGGAAACCTACCTATATACCTACCTACTCTCTCTCTCTCCCTCTCCCTATCTACTGTATTTCTCTCTCTATTTTTCTCTCTCTATCCCTATACCTACCAACCTCCTACCTACAGTCTCTCTCCCTACCTATCTACTGTATTTCTCTCTCTCTCTCTATTTCTCTCTCTCTATCCCTTTATCTACCTACTTAACTACACTCTCTCCCTACATACCTACTGTATTTCTCTCTGTCTCTCCCTCTCTCCCTCTCTACCCACCTATATACCTACCTACCTACTCTCTCGCTCCCTCCCCCTACCTATCTACTATATTTCTCTCTATATATTTTTCTCTATCCTTGTACCTACCAACCTACCTACTCTCTCTCTACCTATCTACTGTATTTCTCTCTCTCTCTATCTCTCTCTATTTCTCTTTCTATCTCTCCACCTACCTACCTATCTACACTCTCTCCTTCCCTCCCTCCCTACCTACAGTGTGTGTGTTGGGGCTGTATTACATGCTAGGCAAATGTCTTAGCCACTTGAGCCACCAGGTTCTCTTCCTGCTCAGCTGAGACAAGAGGATAAGTATATATTTGTTCCACAACACCCTGTTAGGCCCCAATTAAGGGAGGAGACATACTGTTTCCTTTGATCAGCTCAAAATGGTAACACACACACATATATATATATATATTAAAAAAATTACACATCTGGTGATGAGCCAAAAGGCAGAAAAGGAAACAGTATGTCTCCTCCCTTAATTGGGGCCTAACAGGGTGTTGTGGAACAAATATATATATATATATATTTGTTTTCTGAGGTTTTCGCGGGTGTTTGTATGTAGGTCTTTGGTTGTTCGGGTTTTCTCCCACGTAGAATTGGAAGTATCTTCACGACGTTTCGATGAAATCTCATTCATCATCTTCAGGCTGGTGCTTCGGGCTTGGTGCTTCCTGTTATTATTAGGCCCCAATTAAAGGGAGGAGACATACTGTTTCCCTTACTGCCCATCGGCTCATCGCTAGAGACCATCCAAACAGCAAGCCAAGAATTACGTTGTATAATATTTTAGATATGTGTGTTATCAGCTCATAAAACTAACACACACACACACACACACACACATATATATATAGGTAATTGTTTCTTAACAACCTGTTATTAGGCCCCAATTAAGGGAGGAGACATACTGTTTCCTTTCCTGCCTTTCGACTCATCACCAGAGATCATCTAGACAGCAAGCCAAGAATTACGTTGAGTGGTTTTTTTAGATATGTGTATTAGTTTTATGAGCCACTCTGTCTTGGTCGGGTTGAGCCTGAGTCTGTTACTTCCCATCCAGATCCGCACGGCTTCCAGGCACTGGCACATCACTGCTACGGCATATATATATATATATATATATAAGCGAATATTTTACAGCTCCTGTTATTTTTCGGCCCATTTTAAGGGAGGAGACAAACTTGTCATCCTTCTCTGCCCTACGACTCAACCTAGAGATCATCCAGACAGAGACCTATTAAGATTGCTGCTGTCTTTTTAGATATATATGTTTTCGTAGATTTTCACGGGTGTAGGTATGCTGGCATAGCTGGCTTCGGGGATTTTCCCGTGTATAAGGCATAGAAAAGTTGTTGCAACGTTTCGACAAGATCTCACTTGTCATCATCAGGCAGGCTTGTCTAACATCTTTTTAAAGGCTTCCAGGGTTGGCGCATTCACTTCTGGAGGCAAGCTGTTCCAGAGGTTAATTGTTCTAACTGTCAGGAAATTTCTCCTTAGTTCTAAGTTGCTTCTCTCCTTGATTCGTTTCCACCCATTGCTTCTTGTCCTACCCCCAGGTGCCTTGGAGAATAATTTGGCTCCCTCTTCTTTGTGGCACCCTCTGAGATATCGGAACACTGCTATCATGTCTCCCCTGGTCCTTCTCTTCATCAAACTAGACATACCCAGCTCCTGCAGCCGTTCTTCATATGTTTTAGTCTCCAGTTCCCTAATCATCTTGGTTGCTCTTCTCTGCACTCTTTCCAGAGTCTCCACATCTTTTCTACATTGTGGCGACCAAAACTGTATGCAGTATTCCAAGTGTGGCCTTACCAAGGCACTATACAGTGGCATTAACACTTCACGTGATCTAGATTCTATCCCTCTGTTTATGCAGCCTAGAACTGTGTTGGCTTTTTTGGCAGCTGCTGCACACTGCTGGCTCTTATTCAAATGGTTGTCCACTAGGATTCCTAGATCCCTCTCACAGTTGCTACTATTGAGCAAGGTACCACCTATACTGTACTTGTGCATTTTGTTTTTCTTGCCTATATGTAGGACCTTACTTTTTTCACAATTGAATGTCATTTTATTACATAGTGCCCAATATTCAAGTTTGTGTCTGTGAGAGATGACAAGTGAGATCTTGTCGAAACGTTGCAACAACTTTTCTATGCCTTATACACGGGAAAATCCCCGAAGCCCCTGGCATGTAATACAGCACTGGTTCGAATCCCAGTAAAAGGAATGGCTAGCTGACGAGAGCTAATAAGCTCAAAATAGATCTATCCTAGTCTCCCTGACTTATTTATTGATCAGCTCAAAAACGTAACACACATATATAGAGAGGATAAGTATATAGATAAGTATATGGTTGTGTCACAACACCCTGTTAAGCCCTAATTAAGGGAGGAAGCATACTGCTTTCCTTTTCTGCCTTTTGGCTCATCACCAGAGACCATCTAGACAGAAAGCTATGAGTTCCATTGTGTACTTTTTTTATATGTGTGTTAGGTTTTAGAGTTGATCAATAAGCCGAAAGGCAGAAAAGGAAAGCAGTATGCTGCCTCCCTTAATTATGGATTAACAGGGTGTTGTGACACAACCATATACTTATCCTCCTGTCTCAGCTGATCAGGAAGAGAACCTCGTGGCTTAGTGGCTAAGTCTTCTGCCTAACATGTAATACAGCCCCGGTTCAAAGTCCAGTAAGGGTATGGCTAGCTGATGAGAGCTAAAAAGCTCAAAATAAATCTATCCTAGTCTCCCTGACTTATCTATTGATCAGCTCAAAAACCTAACACACACACACACACACACACACATATATGTTAGGTTTTTTGAGCTGATCAATAAATAATTCAAGGAGAGACGTATGCTTCCTCCCTTAATTGGGGCTTAACAGGGTGTTGTCACACACACACACACACACACACGTACGTAAGTACGTACGTATGTATGTATGTATGTTCCATGTATAAGTTTGCGATGACCAACCATCTGGCAAATGGGTGATTCAATTAATAAGGTGAATTTTTCTGTATAAGGACTTTTAATACAGATAGAAGCTTACTTTTTTATTTTTTGTGTTTTACTACTTTTTCACATGGATTTAATTTCTTATGCAGATTACAAAAAAACCTTGAGAGTTTTACCAATTAACAAAGATGGCCGACCAAGAAGCATGCTCCAGGATTGAACAGCGATCAGATATCAAGTTTTTGGTTGCTGAAGGGTGCAAACCCGTTGAAATTCATAGGAGAATGTCAACTGTGTATGGTGCCACATGTTTCAGCCAAAAAAATATCTACAAGTGGGCTACATTGTTTAAAGAAGGACAGAGCAGTGTTGAGGATGAAGGCAGGCTGGGAGGCCTACAGAAGTGAGGTCTCCTGAGGTGATCGAATCAGTCAATGACCTCATTCAGTCTGACAGAAGGGTGACAGTGACATTGCAAGAACTTTGAGCTTATCTGTTGGGACAGCACACAAAATTGTCCATGATGACCTTGGCTACTCGAAGGTCAGCTGCAGGTGGGTGCCAAAGGCCTAACGGTGCAGACCATCAACGAGCTGGGCTGGGAACTGCTCCCTCATCCCCCTTATAGCCCAGACCTTGCCCCTTCAGACTTTCACCTGTTTGGTCCCTTGAAAGGGTTCACAAGAGGCACGAAGTTTGAAAGTGACGATGAAGTCAAAAGTGTTGTGAGCGACTGGCTGAGACATCAGTCTAAAGATTTTTACGCTGAGGGAATACGGAAGCTTGTGCACAGATGGGAAAAGTGTGTGACAGTGCTAGGAGACTATGTTGAAATTTTTTTTAAAAAGTAAGCTTCTATCTGTATTAAAAGTCCTTATACAGAAAAATTCACCTTATTTATTGAATCACCCTCGTATATAATTGTTCCACAACACCCTGTTAGGGCCCCAATTAAGGAAGGAGACATGCTGTTTCCTTTTCTGCCTTCCGGCTCATCACCAGAGACCATCTAGACAGAAAGCCATGAGTTCCGTTGTGTGATTTTTTAAATATGTGTGCTACGTTTTTGAGCTGATCAATAAATAAACTAGCCTCCCTGACTTATTTATTGATCAGCTCAAAAACGTAACATATATATATATATATATCCCTTTATTTACCTACTTATCGACCTACCTACCTACTCTCTCTCTCTCTCCCTACCTACCTACTGTATTTCTCTCCCTCTCTATCCCTCTATCTACCTACATACTTTTTTATAAAAAAATTGCCTCTTCAAAACCTCTGTGCATCTTATACTCCAGTGCCTCTTATACTTCGAAAAATACAGTTTTTATGCTATTGTATTTTTATTATGCAACTAATAATAAAAAATACTATAGCATAAATAACATGATACTACAAGATCAACAGTAGAGGTAAATTTCTAGGATAGTAAATGGAAATGGCTGACAATTATAGATAGTAGATTGTAGATTAAATGGACCTATAATATGTAAAATCTTGCATTAAACTGTAGTATTAACATAGGATGTTGCTTCCCTTCTGTCCAGATCAGGCACCCGCTTGAGGCCACATAATTGTAAACCAGTCCAGTCATGATGACGAGGCCTTACTGAAGACTAATTTATCAGAAGGAAATCATTGTTACATTCCTGCATCTCAGGATTTCCTCTTCCTCCTCCTCCTCTTCCTCCTCCTCGACAAAAAAGTTGACCAGTAGATAAAGTTCAACTTTAAAAACTGGATTAGGCTCAGGAAATTGTACTGGTCCAATATCTCAACCAGCTGAACCTTTTGGTACAGCAACAATTCTTCAATAGGTTTCAACAACCTATTTGCTTTTATATCTATTTTTCCTGAAAATTAAAATAAAAACAAGATATATAAATGCAAAATAGAAAAGTCCACCAACATCATCAGAGCCAAGTTCTCAAAATGTGAAGTGTATACAATAGCCTCTACTATGACAGAAATGCCATCTTCTGGCTCCTCACACTTACAATTTAACTGCAGGATACTTGTAAACCCATGCTTACCAAGATTTCTAAAAAGATTCACACCTTCCCTGACTTATAGTTGAAGACATTTTCTGTTCTGTCTCCTGGTTTCTCATCCGAACCACAGAATACCTGGATTGTTACACATATAGTATAATAAGCTTATGTATTCCTGAGCACTGAGAAGTTTCAGTAATTTTAGTACTCATACAGAATTCAGTTTTCATGGAAGATATTTGCTGGAGGCTTGTAGCTTTACTGTGAGATATATAACCTTGTGATGATATATTGCTACTACAATAAATTCTTGCTTTCCATCTGATTTCTGGGGGAATTTATAGTCCCTATTGGTTCTCTATAGCAAGCGCTTGGCTCTCTGCTCTCTTTCCTGACCCAATTCTAACACCAAATGACTTCTTACTGTGTACACAGGTCTTACTCCTCGGAGATGAATTGTCTCAATGCATCACCCATGTCTTCTTGAGCAACCTATGTCTCACTGAAATGCATCATCAGAATATTTTCAGCTTCGATGGGCAGCTGAACAAAAAAGTTAACATTCTTTATATCTGACTGTCTCAAAATCATCCAACCCTGTGAACTTTGCTCACAGCTACCACCAACTTTTCCCGAGTTTGTTGGACAAAGCAGAGAAAATAGGCCAATATTATCATTATGCAACTTAATAAGGGGTTTATTTTAAACAAAAATCAGGGAGAGTAAAGTATAATAATCTGTATGCAATTAAGTCATGTTCCCAAGGAGAACAAATAGCTAAGTAATTTGTTCGAGTCG
This sequence comes from Rhabdophis nuchalis, assembly GCA_039707465.1. Classification (NCBI taxonomy): domain Eukaryota; kingdom Metazoa; phylum Chordata; class Lepidosauria; order Squamata; family Natricidae; genus Rhabdophis; species Rhabdophis nuchalis. Next base: position 136,819,212 of record CM077644.1, on the reverse strand, counting down.
GTGCTGGGGCTCAGGACCCTGGATAGAACCCTGAAATTTGGGGTAGTTGGTGAAGTATTTTAATGGAGATTTGGGTTAATGTCAGCATTCCAAATAGCATCCAAAAGTAAATCAGAGTCCAAGGCAAAATATTGCTCAAAGTTCCAATTTATTAAGAGAGCCATGTTGGCAATTCTGGGAAAACCTGAATCTGAAAGCTTCCTGGTTTTCCCCACCTAGCTGAAAGTTCAAGATTTTTCCCTCACACCCACAAGTCCATCGCATGGTCCAATCTCCCACTGGCAGTTTTCACCCATCCAGTTCCGGTCAGATGCAGAGGTGCAGAGACATAGGATGACTTTGGCTTTCTAGAAAGAATTTTGTTAGGGCTACATAATTTGTAACCCCTTACATTCCCCCCTCCCATTTTCCCACAATAGAAAATGCATAGTTGAAAAATAGAAAGTGTGGCAGGCCAAAGATCCAAAAGAAAAGATGGCTGCAGACCTGATGCAGCAATTGAAACATATAGCATAACCATAAAAACTGGGGGGGAAACCAAGATTTCAGCTTTTTTCAGTAGCTTTTCTTTTCTAGAGGAGGCTTCAACTTTAGCTTCTTTTATAGTTTTTGTTCCTAGTTATTTTCCTCTTCTGTTTACATTTGTTTAGTCTCCTTTTTAAAAATATAATTTTATAGGTTCCAATTTGCATACCACCACAAAAGCAGTGTCTTTTTGCATTGACAGGCTATAATTTAAAAAGCTACAGGGAGTAGAATACCCTAACCCCAGTACCATTACACACATACACACACACACACTACACTGCTTTGAAATAGAAACAGTTGGGAGCTTTGCCCCACAGTGACTAATGCACCAGCAGAATCCAGTTACATGGGTACCATGGTGAGGATGTCAAATGAGCAGTGGTAGACTCTACGGGAATTTTCATATATTTCCAGAGATTCATTTCACATTTTAATGTCCTGGAAGCAATTAATTAGCAGGAATCATGCCTAAACTCAAAATTAGTCATCGGTGATATTACTTAAAATATACAAACTGACAATTCTGCATGTAAAAATGAAGGATTATTTCATCACTAGTTTTATCTAGTTAATGCATCTCAGTGAGAGTAGTTTCTACATTTATTCCTAAGAATGATGGGTTAGAGCCGAGGATGCCACAAAGGGATCCAATGTACCTTTCAACAAATACAGAATAGCAGGAATCACTCCTGCAGTTAGAAAAATCTTGTATTAAACTCTAACAGCAGGGAACTCAACATTCCAAAACTTATATCAAAGCATCATTAAGCTTTAACACAAATATTATACATTATTCATAATTTTTAAAAAACCATTGATTTAAAATGAGAGCAAATATACACACAAAAATCTATCTATCTATCTATCTATCTATCTATCTATCTATCTATCTATCTATCTATCTATCTATCTATCTAGATTTAGATCTATCTATATACCTAGATCTATACCTATAAATAATTATTTTTTATTACAATTATATTCCACCTTTTGTTCAAGAGTTCAAGGTAAGGTGTTTTCTACCTATCAGAACAGTCTAGTAAAATAGAGAGAGAGTATGGCTAAAAATAATCCTTATCTTGATTGAAGATTTGCTGCTTGACTTAAATAGTTTTTGCATTTCTTAAACAATAAAGGTATTTCACACTTTCACCTATCATTCACTCATACTTACCAAGCACATTTAAAGTACTTTATGATTTTAAATAATTTATAAATTGCTTTGGATGAAACTGGTGTGAAATGTCACCCATTTTTAAATGTCAGAATGAATAATTATTGCAACAACATATAAATTCCCCATGTCTTTGGTTGAGTAGTAACCCACTAAACTTTTTAATTTAGAAACTGGCATCAATGTCAGATGATATAAAAAACTCATTTTTTTCAGCTGCAGAATTTTACTACATTTTTCTAGAAGGTCATATTTAAGAGTTTAAATCACAAGCCAAAAATAACTAGGAAGACTATTTAAGTAGAATAAAAATGCATTCAACATTTGCAATCACTGATTGTGTCATGAAATATACATATCTTAGATACATTCCTCTTTGGTTCTTCTATTCTGTTGATTTGAACAAAAATTTTAATGGTCAGAATTTCCCCATCTTTCCAAAAGTCTTTAGAAACTATTTTATTCTATCAGTCTGCTGCTTTTTTTTTTTTGCCTCCAAACTCTGCCTGAGGTTACAGTGAATTGATTGCTTAAACAGAACACCAAGTCAAGCCTAGTTGAAACAACTCAAGAGGAAAGAGGAGAGAAAGATACTTGAGGGAATTTTTCCAGTGACACTTTGGAATCTATCTCCAGGGACATTTTGAACTCAGGAAATTGAGAACATGCTTTCTTCTTTTCCCTCTTAGACTGTGATGGTAGAAACTCAGCCCTGTAGAGAACTAGGGCTGGCTACACTTCTTGTACTTCCAAGTAGGTTGAAGCAGAGACCTTGCTGAGCTGGCAATGAGTAGCACAATCCAACAATGATGTCAGCAGCAAGCCCTATATACTTGCCAGGTTGTCTGAGGTGTGGTTGAAGATCTAACTCAGGGGTGTCAAACTGGATTTCTTCGAGGGTTGGATCAGCATTGTAGTTGTCCTCTGTGGGCTAGCTAGAGGGGAGATGCAGCACTCTGCCAGCCAAAATGGGGTGTGGGGGCCACAGGGGGCCACACCAGTAGTGAAATCCTATTTTCTTTTACTACCACTCTGTGGGCATGGCTTGGTGGGCATGGTAGGGGAAGGATACTGCAAAATCTCCATTCCCACCCCACTCTGGGGACAGCCAGAGATGGTATTTGCCGGTTCTCAGAACTACTCAAAATTTTCGCTACCGGTTCTCCAGAACCTATCAGAGCCTGCTGAATTTCACCGCTGAGCCACACATGGTCCACCCACACCCCATTTTGGCCCAGCAGAGTGCTGCAGAAGGCCATCCAAGGCAAAAATGGAATGCCCCTCATTTTGGCTGGCAGAGACACCACGGGCTGGTCTTTTGCTAGTTCTAGGCTGGCCCCACAGATGTGACCCACGGGCCTTGAGTTTGACACCCCTGATCTAACTGCAGACCATTTTACCATGAATCAAATCAGCTGAATTGGTCCTGGGAACCGGAAATAAGAGAAAGTGAGGGAAATAATGGTGGACACAAGCAAAGTAGAGAGAGGAAGGATGAAGTGAAGAGGCAAGAAGAAAAAATAAGAATGCTGAAGAGTGAAAAGATGGGGGATGGATGGAGAAAATGGGCAGAACATCAAAGAGACCAAAGAGGGGGGGGGGGAAAGAAAGTGAAATCAGGAAGTATTATTATTATTACTTATTATTTATTGGACTTCTAGACCGCCCCCTCTCCCCGAAGGGACTCGGGGCGGTGTACAGGTACAAATTAAAACCATACAATCAACATACATATAACTAAAATCGAATTAAATAAACCCCTGTACAAATTTATAAAAATTAAAACTTAACCTTAAAACCAAATCACAAAATTTAAAAATACAAACTGAGGTGGGAAAGCTGGAATTAGGCCAGGCCGGCTAGATGAAACAAGTGGGTTTTGAGTTTCTGGCGGAAGGAGCGGTATAGGAGAGTTCAGTCAAGAGAACAAATTCAACCAGCTTGGATGTAAAATAAAGAAGAACCTCGGCTTCTCTTTATCAGGGAAGTAATGTCTGTCCTGAAGAGGCCAATTTTATTGCTTCTAAATTTCTCATTTTACCACGAGCTCTCTAGGCCCTACAAGTACAGTGAAGAGAAAACATTTGCTACACATATATGCACACATACTTCAGCATGCACTTTCATTTGAGTATGTATAAAGTAGGTAGAAAAATATACACATTACAAATACAAACAATGTATTTTGAGCATATTGTTTTCTAACTTCCATATTTTTAGCTGTTGACAGCATCATAAAAATATGAAAAAATATGGATTTTATTGTGAACGTGTTGCAGATCTTTTTCATTTAGAAGGTCTGACCACTAAAAATTCAGATAGCTTTTCATTCCCATCAAGCTGTGATTTCCTTTGGACAGCTATATAGGGCGATCAGTGAGATCTAATGGTTTTTTTTTTAAACCAATGAAATCTATTGGCCAGGAAAAGAGATGATTCATGAAACAGAGGTTTCCCCTTGCAGATGAAAAAGCATGGGAAGAAGGAATCTGGGAGGGAAAAATAAAACCTAAACTATATTACCTTGAGAATCCTTTAATGTACTACTAAGTCTGCTAAGGGAGGAATTGATCTGAGCCATAAAACTCTAAAAAGCATAGAAGCAAATGTTTACTTTGGATTTCTATTTGAAATTAATGAGGAATGTTTTTATGTCGACAGCCCCATTAAATATTAGGAGACTTATTTCCAAGTAAACATCCACAGAATTATTATTTTTTTCTTTTTGCCTTATGTCTATATGCCACTCTTAGAACAACCTAGAATGTATTTGGAACAAATGCAGATTTGCTGTGATACCTGAAGACAGGCCAGGTGTGAACAGCTAAGCTCTGTTAATTAGACAGGATGAGCATTAATCAGATCAATGAGAGAAGCTACTCTGTTACAACAGAGGAAGCAACTCTCCATAAGCAAGACAATCAAAGGAGCAAGTCCGGTAGATGAGAATGACAACTAGAATCAAAGGCATAAAAGATAAACTCTGTGCTGCTGGAACTCAGAAATAGTTTTCAGCCCCTTACAAAAGAAACAGGGTCTGAGTTTTCAAGTAGATAAAAAAGAAATGTTTGAGCAGGAAGTTTGTTCCCTGGAAGGCAGAAGGAATGCAACAGTGCCCTATAGAATTGTGGTTAACTAATGACTAATTACTATGAGGAACTAAAACTAATATGTGCAGTCAGGGTGAAGGGTGCAGCAGGAACTCAAATTAGTAATAGTTGATAATTTGCTACTATGAGGAACTGAACTGAAACTGTGCCAATAAGATAGGTCAGGTAGGCTGCCTCCTAAGATCAGGGATGATACATAAAACCTAGAAGATTTACCACTGATAATTCTTTTTTCCTACTAATCCATGGGGAACAAACTGCACTGCAGAGAGCCAACTTCAAACAACCAGGCCATTGAAGAGCTAGGAAGGAAGCCCAAGCACCTGGGAGCTCAGATAATTATCTGGATGATGAAAGGCTGGCACAGCAAGGGTTGCACCTCTGAGGATTATTAGATTCGTCTTTGGCCAAAGCATGATGAGCTTGATCAGGAGAACTTTAAAATGAATCTTCTCAGGGTCTGAAGATAAAAACCTTGAAGTGTGGCTTTCAGATTATTATTTGTATGGTGTAAATAGAGATAGGGACAGTGGTGCCTCTTAAAGCACTGAAAGTAAAATCAGAAAAATAATTAAGTCATAAATTTCATGGCCTTTGTGGTCTATATACTAATGCTCAGATTATGGAAACATTCAAGAGAATCTTTTAGTAAAAGCAAGTGGACTGTTAGTGAACTCAGTTTATATTCTAGTGGTTTACCCTGTCAGTGTTGGGGATGGTCTTTGAGGTGTTTTGATTGGGCTGTTTATTGTTGGCTTGTGCCCAAGTGCCTATAAAAGAAGCCTTGACAGCTATCCAGAACAAATACAACCCCCCCAAATACATCCTGGATCTGACCAACCACTGTCTAACCAACACATACTTCATTCACAATGGACAAAGATACAAACAGATAGAAGGAGCACCTATGGGATCACCACTCTCACCAGTCATCGCAAACATTTACATGGAACACTTTGAAACTAATGCCTTAGATAAATCTGAACACAAACACAAACTCTGGCTTAGATATGTAGATGACACTTTTGTAATTTGGCCACACGGAAAAGAAAAACTAGACAACTTCCTCACACATCTCAACAGCCTACACCCCAAAATACAATTCACTATGGAAATAGAAGATAACAACAAACTTCCCTTTCTGGATGTCCTAATCTACAAAAAACCCAATGGCTCCCTAGGACACACCATCTACCGGAAAAAAACACACACCAACCACTACCTAAACACACAATCCCATCACCACCCTGCACAGATCAACTCCGTAGCCAAGACCCTCATCTCCAGAACCAAATGCCTAGCTGACAAAGACCACCTGAAAAATGAATTACACACCCTCACAAAGGTATTAATCTCCAATGGATTCCAAAGAAACACAATTACCAAACTAATCCAAAAGCAGACACCCCCCAAGATCCAAAATACAGAACAAGACAATGGCATCACCCTCCTCCCCTATATTAAAGGCGCCACAGATAAAATCAGCAAAATTCTCCACAAACACAATATCAAGGCATCCTTCGACACTAACCAAAAAATTGCCAACATCTTAAGAAACCCCAAAGACAAAATCCAGCTAAAAAACCAAGGAGTCTATGAAATACCATGCAAAGTCTGCTCGGCCACATACATTGGACAAACTAATAGGAGAATTAGTGCACATATTTCAGAGCATAGGAATTCTGTTAAAAGACAAGTAAATACTTCCTCCCTTTTCCAGCACTTCAAAGCAACAGGACATGAAATTAACTTCGAAAAAATCAAATTACTCTCCAAAACTGAACACTCCAACAAGAGAATAATTATGGAAGCTATTGAAATAGAGAAACATCCCCACAACATAAATAGACGTGATGATGCCTCCCGCCTGCCAGAAATCTGGAAACCAGCTCTGGCCACTAAACGAGTCCTGGCCACAAACACTGACACCATCATCAATCACTCTCAACAAACATCAACTCAATCTACCAATCAGGATGTGACAAATCAGCCAACCAATCCGCTTAAAGCAGCAGAGCCTACATTCCAACCCCTCCCACCTCAACTTACAGAAAAAACTGGCACTTCGGTCATAGCTCATTCGCAAAAAAGCAAAAGCCCTGGCTTGATGATGATGGGGGTGATCCCATCAAAACGTTGCAAAAACACCTTTAATTTTACACGGGAAAAGACCCGAATAAACCAAAACCTACATATATGTGTGTGTGTGTGTGTGTGTGTGTGTGTGTATTTAGTTCCACAACACCTCAAAAACGTAACACACACACACACACATATATACATATACATATACACATACGCATACACATACACACACACACACACACACACACACACACACATACATACATTTTTCCTATTTGACTATATTTAACAAAACTGTGGGCCAACTGGCAAAATTCTCAGAAGAAGGAGAGTTTGGAAGTATAAGAAAGTGTTGGTTTATGTATTGATCTAAACATGTATCACTACAAAATTTCACATTCAGTATAAAATAAATGAACTTCAGTCCTTAATCTCCACAAAGTAACATTCATATATTATGCATTCATAATTGTGTATAGTATATTGTTTTTAGCAGAATGAATTTAACCTTTCTAAAGAAGGTTCAAGGATGTAAATAAACTTGGAAAAAATGAACATGGCAAGGAAAAAAAATTATGTTCTTTTCAAAAATAAAAAAACCCTACCTAGGATTAATGAAAGCAAACAACATGTCCTTTCATTGTGTGGTAACTTGGTGCTGTTTACAATATTGCTTCCAACTACTAATGAGTTTTTCCCCAGAATCAAATGGTGATTACATCTTTGGGGCCCAAGGACAAATCAAAGTCTAACAGTATTTAATCCTCAGGGCAACTATAGTTTTAACAATTTCATTTAATCCAGAATTCTTTTTAAAAACTACTATTGCCAGTCATACAAATCATTCTCTTCAAACACTTCTGAGTTATATATGCCTTTTATTTATATTGCTCAACCTGTAATATATGTCTTTCATATACTTATCCACCATCTTAAGCACTGGACTCTATCCAACAAGATGCAGCTCACTAGAGAAAAAAGTAAGATTCTGTACTTCGTAAAAATCAAATGCACAGGTACAGAAGAGGCAGTGCTCATGAGAGGGATGTATGTGTTTAAGTAGGAGCCAGCTATGTGCCACAGCTGCCAAAAAAAGCCAATGCAGACCTAGGTTGCATGAACCGAGGGATAGCATCAAGCTCACAAGAAGAGATAGGACTGCACAATACTGCACTAGTGAGGCCATATTTGGAATACTGTGTCCAGTTCTGGTGACTAAGACCAAAAAGATGCTAAGTTCCTAGAAAGAGAAGAGCAACAATGATAAAGGGTCTGGAGGCTAAACTATATGTTGAACAGCTGAGAGAACTAGCTATGTTTAGCCTAACAAAGAGAAGGCTTAGGAGTGACATATTAGCCATCTTCCAATGCTTGAAGGGCTGTTATAGAGAAGAGGCAGTTGATTTGTTTTTCAAAGCACCTGAGCGCAGAACAAGAAGCAATGGGTTGAAGCTGGTTAGAGGAAGATCCAATCTTGAAATAAGGAGGAATTTCCTGATAGTGACAATGAATAATCAGTGGGAAAGCTTGCATCCTGGAGTTGTGTGTAGTCCATTGTTGGAGGTTTTCAAGAAAAGATTACGCAACCATTTGTCTGGGATGGAATAAGTACTCCTGCCTTGAGCAGGAGGGTGGATTAGAAGACCTCCAAAGTCCATTCCAGCCCTAGGATTCTATGACATGTACTTGTGATATCAAAGTACATTTTTAGAAGAACTAGATCTTCTATTATGCAATTGCTTGTTAGCATTTTATGTACAATCTGTTTTTAAATAATTTTAACAGTAAAGTCTCTAATTATATTAATCAGGAACTAGTATCAGCAGCATATTAAAATTGGTATAAAACAAGTTCTGAATATTACTAGTATTTATTTTTGTGTAATAAAAGAAATGTTTTTGCAAGAATTTCTCATAACAAATATGTCTTTTCATATCAACAGAAATCTAATTAGGTTTGTCACAAAATAGAGATTCATCAGGAAGTTGAATTCATGTTTATTAATTATTTATAACACAATTTTTATTCCTCTCAAATGCATATTTTCTAAAACAACTACAAATAATATTTTTAAATCATGTAATAATTCATGACTTTAAAAAAGCAAAATATTTAAATAAAAGTTCCAAGCACAAAGGGAGAGAGAAAAGTATAAAATAGTTTTCAATGAACTATATGTAAATGTAAACTCAATCCTCCAAGCCAGGGGTCTCCAACCTTTGCAACTTTAAGTCTGAAGGACTTCAACTCCCAGACTTCTCCAGCCAGCTTTGCTTTGCTTTGCTTTGCTGGATGGAGAATTCTGGGAGCTGAAGTCCTTCAGACTTAAAGTTGCAACGGTTGGAGACCCCTGCTCCAGGCCAAGAGCATATAAAACATTAAATCATGGCAAAGTTTATTAAACTGAGATGTTTTGTTACTCATCCAAGTAACTTCTTCAGTCAAAATGACAACCAAAAATTGTCATTTTGACTGAAGAAGTTGCTTGGATGAGTTACTCATAAACTTAGATCTAGTTGCCATGATTTAACTTTTTATTTGCAATGAACTGTTGTTACTTGGTTTATTCATAGTTAAATCCTAAATTATCTCTTCTTTTTTTAAAAAAAATCTTCATTAAGTTGGAAGGTTAAAAGTGTGGGAAAGAAAACAGAAGAAGAAAAACTTCCAACTTTTCCTCAGTAAAGATATAGATTTATAATTAAGTAATTTCTTATTCTAAATTAAATATAATATAACTAATATCTAACTCTAACAATGTATACAATATTTCTACAGTCTTAAACAAATTTAATTATACAGAGATTAATTAAAAAATACTCATCAAATAATTATAAAAATAAACTTTATATTAAAAATAAATCTGAATAAAATCTTAAAATAACCAAATAGTCATTAATAACATCTCCACCAATTCATTTTTTTCCAAATCCACTCTTTTGTTACTAATTGTTATGTTTCTTTCATTTCTGCACATAATGTAATCACACTAATGTAATCCTAAGAAAAAATGAAGTCCCATATTTCCTTCCTTGTGTTCATTCATCATAGCAAAAGATCCATACTCTCAATTACACTTTGTCTTTACATTTTATAAAAAAAAAACTCATTGAAAATACAGTTCACCATAATCTTCACTCTTTGAACCCACATATTTACCAAAATTAATTAATGTAGACCACAAGAAACCATTAGTTGCCCTCTGACACCACTGGATGACATCGCCAGATCTCTCTACTTTAGCAGAATAAGGAAGATACTCAGAGATGATTCCCACCCTGGTCAGTGTCTCTTTGCACTTCTACCATCGGGCAGAAGACATCAAAGTATAGGCCAACCGAACAAACAGGTTGAAAGATAGTTTCTATCCTTGGGCTGTCAGAATTTTAAATACAACCACAATCACTCCATGCACATGCTAGTTTTTTTCTTTTTCTTTCTTTTTTCGTTTCTGTTATAATTTTGCACCAGTGAATTTAAAACCAATTTCATTGTAATTTTTACAACGACAATAAAGATGATGATTATTATTATTATTATTATTATTATTATTATTATTATTATTATTATTATTATTATTATTATTATTATTATTATTATTATTATTATTATTATTATTATTATTATTATTATTATTCCCAGGAGGGAGTATATTCCACCACATACCGGTATATACATATACACACCCTTAAGAAATATATCTTTCCTTTTATAATTGTCTTTTCATTACTAAACCCAAAAATTATTTCAACAGAGGTAATTTACTTAGTGTCGTAAATACATTTTTTTTTAAAATCTGTTTTGGTGGAAAAGCCATCTTATTATAAATCTACCCAACCTTCAATACAGCGCCTTCAAAAATAAACATTAAAATCCCTATAGAAAGCATATCTTAAGTAAGCATGTCATTTCAGTCTTATATCTTATATTTCCAACAAAGACCTCTTTTTCTTTTATAACTCCAAATCCTTCATCCATAATCTCCAGGCTTTTGCTGGTCATGTATCTCCTTCTTTTCCATTTCTGTAAAGAGGTCTAGTACAGAATACAGAAAACATGTACAGGTACACATTTGATACACATTTCCTCTTGTTGTTGCCATCTACCATCAAGTGAGATTGATACCTTGTCCACACAGAGGTACCAAGCAAGGGGGGAAGACCCTCAACAGGCCCTATTTAGATTGCTCCCTGCACATGCTCAGATAGAGCCCTTGAAACAAGAACTGGCATCCAACTGGTAATTGGAAGGCCGTTATTTATATCAGGGGTCCCCAACCTTTTTTGCACCAGGGACCGGTTTCATTTTAAAGAAAAGTCTGCGGACCGGCTGGCCTAGAGGCTGGCTCGCTGCAGGCTGAGGACGCCTCCGGGTAGCCCCGGAAAGGCCATCGCAAGGAGCTGGTGGAGGCGCGCTCGGCCATCCTCTGCCCAGGGGGGCTGCTCCCTCCTTCTCCTCTCCAGCCGGCACCGTTCCGCGGACCAGGGGTTGGGGACCCCTGATTTATATAACTGCATTTTAGTTTTTAAATATATAACTGAGTATATTTAGTTTAGTCTATGTATTTTTAGTTTATACTTGTGCTAGTTAATACTTTTCCTTGTTCTGTCTGCATTTAGCTATTTTACTTTTTAAATTTGGCCTCTGACTTTAAATAGAATAAAATAAAATATTCTTCCAAGGTAGAATGTAATATTTACAAGGATTATTGCAAGATGTTTTGTTCCAAATGGAGGTGTTAGTTTTTCATGCGCACCTACATCGCTATTTCTGTCCTTATCGTTGATCTCTGTAATTACCCTCAAGTTTCTATATATTACAACTTCATGCTAGAGATCACCTAATCAAACAAGGGTTTCTGCAAGACATATGTTTCATTTAATTGCCTTTCATTGCTGTTACTTATGTTTATATGCAAATAAAATAGTTAGAATGCCAAATTCATTTTTCCCTCTAAGACCTAATCATGTGGATCATGTTTGAGCAGATAGGCATAAATGTGAAATGCCCAACTCTACAGGTGGAATTCCAGCTGATCCTCCCTCAGAAAATAAGGATGGCACAGTATTGTCTTTGTTCGACCAAATTAAGTGTAATGCTACAATGCTACAAAATGGATATCACAATAGCGCTTAAACGTATATACCACTTTACAGTGCTTTACAGCCCTCTCCAAGCAGTTTACAGAGTCAACATATTGCCCCAACACTCTGGGTCCTCCACCTTGAGCTGATCAGAATCAAACTGCATTTAGAACGTGTTACTTGTACTCTGGTGAATTGGAAGAGAGTTGACAACGTTGGTTTTGGAAAGGGTAATGCTCCTGCAAACATATCTTATGCAAATTTGGGGTCCTCTTGGACTCACAGCTGCTGCTAAAAGAACAAGTGACAGTAGTGACTAGAAGACCTCTGCATTAATCTATCTTGTATACCAATTATGCCCATTTCTGGCCCAGGAGGTCTTGTTCAAAATCCCCCATGCCTTAGTCACCTCCAACTTTGATTATTCCAATGTTCTGCACCTGGGACTGCCTCGGAAGACTATCCATAACTTGCAACTGGTCCAGAATGCAGCAGTACATGCATTTTGGTTGCCCCAGGTCTTACTCAAATAAGATCACTGTTGTGTGAGCAGCACTGGCTTCCAGTTGCTTTCTGGGTGCAGTTCAAGGTGCGGATTATCACCTTTAAACACCTATATGAGTTGCCCATGTTACTTGCAGGACGGCCTCTCCCTGAGGGTATCTGCCAACCTACTAGGTTAAAAATGAAGGGTACACTCCAGGTCCCCTCTATTAAACATTGTTATCAGATGAGACTCAACTCTCTGCAATCAGGCTTCCTTCCCAAAACAGTGAGTCATTGCTTTGGGGCTGCCATATTCAGCACCCTCTCCTTGCCTTCAGAGAACAAATGAGGATCTAGCCTTCAGTATATGGAATCACCACATCCACACACGCCCTTGCACTCCTATTTCTCCCTGCTCCCTCCGAGAGCAGATTCGGCAGAAAAAAGAAAAAGAAACGCCGTCTGAGACAGGGAAAAGGGAGGACAGGATGGGAGCTATTCTCAGACCCGTCTTCTCCTTGCGCTAACGTCACCGGAAGCCAAAAATTCATCTTCTCGATAGTCACCCCAGCTCTTCGAAACAGTCCCCCATCTGAGATCTGAGGGATCTCTACTCATCTAGCTTCCCAGAGAGCTGTAAAGACCTGGATTTTCCTCCAAGCATTGGTTAGAGCAGGAGTAGTCAACGTTTTTATACCTACCACCCACTTTTGTATCTCTGTTAGTAGTAAAATTTTCTAACCGCCCAGTAATGGTGATTTATAAAGTAGGGAAGTCAATTTAAAAAAAGGATAGTGCTTCAGTATCGGACAAAACCCCTACCACCCACCAAGAAAGCTGGAACGCCCACTAGTGGGCAGTAAGGACCAGATTGACTACCAGTGGGTTAGAGGGAGATTAACTTCAAGGGTGATTAGTCTGGAGCATGGGTTGGGAGGGATGTTTTGCTATGTATGTATGTATATATGTATGTATGTATGTATGCCCTTTGGAACGACCTACCCCCTGAATTGCGTACCATCTTGGACCTCCGCCTCTTCCGCCAATGTTTAAAGACACATCTTTTCCAGCAAGCCGGCCTAGCCTAACCTCCCGTCGGGGCTATTTTAGATAGTTTTTAAACTGGGGATTTTAATTTGGTTTTAGCATAGGATTGCAATTTAATATGTTTTTAAATTTTGTATTTATCGTTTTTTTATATTGAAAAAGTTTTATTGGTTTTTACAAATTTTTTCAGTAGGGTAAGGTAAGGTGATACAAAACTTTTTTGAGAACTTTCACGTCGAAGTCATTGGCCCCTCCAGGGCTTCATAATAAGACATTGTTAATACATTTTTCAATAATACTACAAGGTGAAAATAAATGCGTACATCATAAATTCTGAATTCTATGCTGGCAATCATGTACAAACATCCAGATAAAAAGTTATACTGTATTAATAAAAAGCAAAGTCATTTTTTAGATCTAAGTCTCTTGGCAATTGTGTCTTCTTGTTCTCCTCCCTGGCCCCCAGTGGGCAGGGCCGTGGCCCCCTCTGCCCCCCTGGATCTTCCCCCAGGATAGAGGAATGTTTTTTAAGAAAGGCTTCCGCCTCAACAACTGTTTTAATCCTTACTCTTCCTCCTTCCCAGAACACCAGCATCCCTTCCGGCATCGCCCACTTAAACCAAATCCCGTGGTTAAACAATTTTTTAGATAAGAAGGAATACTTCCTTCTCACCTCTCTAATCTTTTTTGGGATCTGCTTCAAGATAGCGACTTCCTTTTGTTGGTAAATTAACGGACCCTCTCTCTGCGCCTTCAGAATTCCCTCCCTAGTCGACCTTCTAACAAATTTAATATGTATCTCTCTGGGTACTTCATTTACCCTGGCATATGTTGAATTTATTCTATAGACTAGGTCAATGTCCCCCCTGATCTCCTCTTTAGGTTTATGTAAATAGTCTGCTAAAATTGTACTCATGAGATCAGGGAGGCATTCACCAGTTTCCTCCGAAATATTCTGAAATCTTAAAAAATATGACATCCTTTCAAAATCCATCCTAGACATATGGCCAGTCAAGTATTTATCGTTTTGTATGTTTTTAAATTCCTGTGCGCCGCCCTGGGTCCTTTGTGGAGAAGGGCGGGATATAAATGTGATTAAAATAAAATAAAAATAAATTTATTTATTTGTTTGTTTGTTTGTTTGTTTGTTTATTTATTTATTTGATTTCTATTCTATTTTATGTTTTTTATGGATTATGGTGAGTTGCCCAGAATCATCATATAAGATAGGCGGCCATATAAGTGCTGTAAATAGATAAACAAGCAGATCACCAACAGCTACATGTATATACTATAATACTGTGTGATAAAATAGTTTTTACAATATCTCCCAAGAATCCAATCCAAACAGTATTCATCCTCATTCTAACTCATGGTGATTTTCAACTAAATGTAACTTAGTTGGCTCGGGACCTAGCTATCTGCGGGATCGGATCCTGCCTCATACATCCTCACGGCCGATTCGCTCCCACAGAGAGGGACTTCTCCGGTTGCCGTCCACTAGACTTTGTCAGCGGGCGACGCCCAGGGGAAGGGCGCTCTCTGTGGCGGGCCCAGCCCTCTGGAACGACCTTCCCCCCGATATTCGAACAACCACGGACCTCCGCTCCTTCCGCCTGAAATTAAAAACATATCTTTTCTGCTTGGCCGGCCTAGGGTAGTCTCTCTGCTATGGGGTTTTTATTTAATTATAGGGTATTTTAGTGTTTAATGGGATTTTTAGCACAGGTATTAGATTTAATTCGTTTTTATGTTATGGTTGTATATTTATTGTTTTTATTCTCCCTGTGCACCGCCCCGAGTCCCTGTGGGGAGAGGGAGCGGTTTACAAATTAAATTATTATTATTATTATTAACTGAAGAAATTCCAGAAACTGATATGTCCAATATGCACCTAATCATATACTTGACCTGCTTGGAAGATCCTAGACTGAGATGTTATGAAACATTTCCAGAAATGAAGACATGATAACTTTGTTAGCCTCCAAAAACATACTTATTAGAAATAGAAATATCAAATTTGATTATCTCAACAATGAAAACTGAAATGATAAGATTAATGGGACCTACTACAGCAATGTTACATCAGCTGGCAACTTCATTATTTTGCTTGATAATTTATTTAACTGAAATTGAGAATGATGTTAAAGCAGAGAATATTGATAAAGATGGAAAAAATAAAGTGATCTTCCTAAGGATATAACTGCCTAATTAGCATGCATTTTTATTTAAAGGAATAGACAGCTTGCAGAAGAGAAGTCGAAGGGAGGGGGAGTATTGCTGGTGCTTTCTATTTAAATTTACAATAAGCCACAAAGTATCTTAAAAGTCTTTAAAATCTTCAAGTAATTAAGATTAGTACCACTCACTGATTTATACAAAGCTGCTGATCTGTATTGTAATGGCTGCTGAGGAATTTGCTTAAGATGCTCAAGCAAGCTTCTTCTTTGACTTTCACTCTCAAGAGGTACGCGTAATCCTCAACTTACGGCCACAATTGAACCCAAAATTTCTGTTGCTAAGCTAGACAGTTGTTGGTGAATTTTGCCCCATTTTACAATTTTTCTTGCCTCGGTTGCTAAGTGAATCACTGCAGTTGTTAAATATTCCAGAGTTCTGAAGGAACTGGCAGATGTGAACTCAGAATCATTGAACTGTATCTTTCAAAGATCCTGGAGCACTGGGGAAGTACCTGAGGATTGGAAAAGGGCTAATGTGGTTCCCATCTTCCAAAAAAATTGATCCAGGAAACTACAGACCAGTCAGTCTGACATCAATACCTGGGAAGATCCTGGAAAAGATAATCTTTAGCAATAGATTTGCAAATACCTAGAAGCAAGCAAAGTTATAACCAGTAACTTGACAAATGGGTTTGTCAAAAATAGATCATGCCAAACAAATCTTATTTCATTCTTTGATAAAGTAACTAAATTAGTGAGCCAGCAAAATGCGGTGGACATCGTATACTTGGATTTCTGTAAGGCATTTAACAATCAACTTCTTGGTAAGTTAAAAAAATGTAGGATAGACATCACCACTAGGTAAATGGGTGGCAAATCACACTCAACCTGTGGTCCTTAACAGAACTATGTCTACATGGAGGGAAGTAAGCGCCCCAAGGTTCCTTTTAAGACCCAGTACTCTTTGACATCTTTATTCCCTCATCTAAATAGTTTAGATGAGGGAATAAAAGGGGAACTCATCAAATTAGCAGATGACACTAAATTGGCATGGAATAGCCAATTTAGAAGATAGGCTTAAGATCCAGATGAATCTTGACAGACTTGAACACTGGGCCTTGTCCAACAAAATGAAATTCAATGTAGAGAAAAGTAAGGTTTTACAGTTAGACAAGAAAACCCAATTTACAGATGTAGATACCTGGCTCAATAGAAGTACCTGTGTGGGGGATCATGGAGTCCTAGTGGACAATGACTTAAATATGAGCCAGTGGTTTGCAGCAGCAGACAAAAAAGTCAATACAATCCTAGGTTGCGTTAACAAAGGAATAAAATCAAGATCATGTTAAGTATTAGTACCACTTTATAAAGTATTAGTAAGACCCTCCTTAGAATGCTACATCCAATTTTGGTCACCATAATATAAAAAGATGTAGAGACTCTGGAAAGTGTGCAGAAAAAAACCCAACAAAAATGATTAGGGAGCTGGAGACTAAAACATGTAAAGAATGATTGCAGGAATTGGGTTTGTTTACTCTAATGAAAAGAAGGGGTGATGTGATAACAGTGTTCTAATATTTGAGGGGGCTACCACAAAGAAGACAAGGTCAACCTATTCTCTAAAGCAGGGGTCTCCAACCTTTGCAACTTTAAGTCTGAAGGACTTCAGCTCCCAGAATTCTCCAGCCAACTTTGCTGGCTGGAGAATTCTGGGAGCTGAAGTCCTTCAGACTTAAAGTTGCAAAGGTTGGAGACCCCTGCTCTAAAGCACCAGAAGGCAAGGCAAGAAACAATGGATGGAAACTAATCAAGGAGAGAAACAACCTAGAACGGAGAAATTTCCTAACATTGAGAATAATTAATCAGTGGAACAGGTTAATTCAGAAGCTGAGGGTGCTTCATCACTGCAGGCTTTTAAGAAGAGACAGGGCAGCCACTTGTCTGGAATGATAGTGTCTCCTGCTTGAGCAGGGGGTTGAACTAGAACAGGGGTCCCCAACCTTTTTTGCACCAGGGACTGGTTTCATTTTAAAGAAAACTCTGCGGATCGGCTGAGTGGCTCAGCAGTCATGTGACTGGGTGGGCGTGGCCAATTTGGAAAATGTGAAACTCACTTAACAATGGTCTTGGTTAGCAACCAAACTTTTGGGCTCAATTGTGGTCATAAGTTCTCTCTCTCTCTCTCTCTCTCTCCCTCTCTCTCTCTCTTTCTTTTTCTTTCTTTCCTTCTGTCTTTCTTTCTTTCTCTCTTTCTCTCTCTCTCTTTCTTTCTCTGTCTCTTTCTTTCCTTCCCTCTTTCTTTCTCTTTCTCTCTCTTTCTTTCTTTCTTTCTCTCTTTCTTTCTATTTCTCTATTTCTCTCTTTCTCTCTTTCTTTCCCTCTTTCTCTCTCTTTCTCATTTTTTCTTTCTTTCCCTCTTTCTTTCTCTCTTTATTTCTTTCTCTTTCTCTCTTTCTCTTTCCCTCTTTCTCTCTCCCTCTCTTTCTTTCTGTCTCTTTCTCTTTCTGTCTCTTTTTCTTTCTTTCCCTCTCTTTCTCTCTTTCTTTTTTCTCTCTTTCTTTCCTTTGTCTCTTTCTTTCTCTTTTTCTCTGTCTGTCTTTCTTTCTCTCTCTCTTACTTTCTCTCTCTCTCCCACTTTCTTTTTCTTTCTTTCTCTTTCTCTCTTTTTTTTCCGTCTCTCTCCTTCATCCGCCCATCTCTGTCACTCTGTGTGTGTGTGTGTCTGTCTAGCTCGCATTCAGGCACTTAATCACTCATTCTGTGCCTCTGTCTATCTTTCTCTCCCTCCCTCTGTGTGTGTGTGTGTGTGTGTGTGTCACTCTCTCTGATTCCCTCCCACCCTGTCTCTCTCTGTGTCTATGCCTCTCTCTGTCGGTATGTCGTCGTCCCGTCCGCCCCCCCACCGCGGAGTCTCCTCAGCCCGGCTCGACTCGCTCACTCGCCTTAGCCTGCCCCGCCCGGGCAGCCGCTGCCACGCTTGGTCGCTCGTGCACTGGTCAGGCTCCTTCCAGGAGCTGAGAAGGCTCCGTGGGGTGGGGGTGGGGGGGAGGAACCTCCGCAGCCCCTGGAAGAAGACAAGTGGGTGGCATGCCGGTTGGGGAAGCTCTGGGGGGGCAGGGAGGAAGGGAATCCGCGGGCGGTAGGGAGGGCTGTTGCTGCGGCGTGCAGGAGTCCCACCGTCGACAAAGGTGGAGGAAGAGGCGCACTCCAACCGTGCGAACAGCCCCGCCTGCACTTTTCCGCGCGCTCTGCCCAGGGGGCTGCCCCCTCCTCCTCTCCAGCCCTGCGGCCCGGCTCCTACCCAGCCACGGACCGGCACCAGTCCGCGGCCCGGGGGTTGGGGACCCCTGAACTAGAAGAGCTTCCTTTCAACACTCTTATTCTGTTCTAAATCTGACTTCCCATTGATTCAGCTTGTCAGAAGATTACAAAAGGTGATTACAATGACTCCAGGACACTGCAACTGTCATAAATATGAATCAAGCATCTGAAATTTGATCACATGTCCATAGAGATGGTGCAACTTCATAAGTGTGAAAAACAGTCATCAGTGCCATTATAACTTTGAACAGTCACTAAACAAACTGTTGTAAGTCAAGGACCTAGAGTTATCAAGGCATCAGGCTAGGAACTGGGAGACTGTGAATTCTAGTCCTGCCTTAGTCATGAAGCCAGCAAGGCGATCATGGGTCAGTCACTTTCTCTCAGTCCAAGGAAGGATGTGATGGTAAACCACTTCTCAAAAACCTTGCCAAGAAAACTGCAGGGACTTGTTCAGCCACTCTCCAAGAGTCAGACATGATTGGAAAATAATAGCATCTGTGAAGAAGGCAACAGCTTTCTCCTCTCTGGCTAACTGGAGGATTTTTGATGCCCTGCGGCCAGAAAAGAAACCTCTCATCTACCTCTTTGAGAGCCAGTGGCCTGGCCACACCACTGCTCCTGCTGCCCCAGTGGACAAAGGGAGCAGTTGGCAGCGGTAGCTTTGGTCTGGCCCGAGCTGCAGGCCTGGCCTGGAGAGGCAGGGAGCAGCTCGCCCAGGCAGCTTCTGCGATGGCTGCAGGAGGAGCACCCCTTCTCACCTCTGATGGGCCTTCCCTGCGATTGCAGCCGGAGCACCCTGCTCTTGCTTGTGTGCTGAGCCAGGCCACCATGACCTGAGTGTAGCCAGTGGCTGGTTTTGAAGACTCCCAGCTGGCTCTCAAAGAAGCGGCTGGGAGGCTTCTTTGCCAGCCAGCTGCTTCCCAGCTCCAGTTAGCTTGCTATCTGATGGACTCTGGACCAGCCATCATGGAAGGTAAGTAGCCCGCCCCAAAGAAAGTGGCTCAGAAGCAGGACTAGGGCCAGGGCCATAGGGAGGGCAGGGTGGAAAGAGGGTGGTGGTTTCAGGACAAGGCCAGAGCCAGAGAATGGCATATTCCCCGACCTGGCTGAGGTGGGTGGCAAGAGGGCGATGGCGAGATGGCAAGGCCAGAGCTGGGGAATGGTGCATTCCCTGACCTGGCCGAGACAGGCAGCAAGAGGGCAGTGGCTCTGGGGTCTCATTGAATGCTGCATCCCTAGGGCCCCAGCCCCCAGGCGAGTAATGCTTACTTAACTTTGGTGAGATGAGATGAGCGGTCAAGGCATGGAGGCAATTTGTGAGGTGCATAAATTGGAGCTGGGCCATGTGGCAAAGGCATATATAAGGCTCGGATGGGTGTGGCAAGTGGTGAGTGAGTGGCGGGTGGGATGAGCGAGCAGTGAGTGGGGCGAGTGAGTGGGGGGGGTGAGTGAGTGGCAGGCAGGCAGGTGAGCAGTGACAGGGGGATCGGTTCAGAGGCCTGGCCAGCCGGTTATCGCTACCTCAGGGAAATGGCTGCCACTGATTTGTGTGAACTGGTGCAAACCGGCTGAATACCACCTCTGCTTATGAGTCACCCAGAGTTTGTCTGGAGTCAGGCAATGCCTTAATTGAATGAAATAAATAAATACTATAACATATCTCAATGTACAGTCATTGACTCCAGGAGATGTGATTATCTAGAGCAGTGTTTCTGAACCTTGGCAATTTTCAGATGTGTGATTTTTAACTCCCAGAATTCCTCCAACTGGGGAAGTCCACACATCAGAAAGTTGCCAAAGTTCAGAAACACTGGTCTAGAGCATCTGATTGCTTAACAAATTCATTTTGCTACCACCTTTTGTAATTCTTGGAGCTGATAAATCTGATCTCGAAGAGAATTCTCAGCTAAGGAAACTCCCTCCAAAGGAAATCTATTCTTGTTTGGGTTGACAGTGAGGGGGCGATTGTTGTTGCTGTCTGTGAAAAAGTACTATTTTGGGTACATTTTTATTAAATGCATTTTGGGAAATTACATTATGTAAAGAGAATAAAAATATCATTTATCATTAACCTAACCCTTTTCATCTCTATGGGTGGTATGTGACTTCCTCAATTTCAGGTCCTCTACCAGAAGCCTGGGAATTTGAGGATCACTGCACAGGATTTTAGATTTTTTCTAGCACTGCAGTCTTTTGGACAGAGACCTTTAATGTCATTCCTGGGAACTGTTGGAGCTCCTGCTCCAGCTTAGGAGTCACAGCTCCAAGTGCTCCTGCCACCACTAGGGTTACTTTCCACATCAACTCTTCAAGCCCTGATACTTATCCAGCTTCTTGTAGTCCTTCTTCCTGATCTGGTCCATTGTGTTCTGGTCCTTGTCTACTACCACACTGTCTAGTCATTTGGCTAGTACCTACCTGGCTGTCTGGATATGGACGTTCCACAGGATTTTAGTTTTCTTATTCTCTATGACCTTCTGTGGGATCTCCTCATCTGGACTTAGGAGGGTCCAGCCCACATTCTATGCAGACGTTCCTATGCAATTCTCCTGTAAGCTCTGGATTTGACATTTACCAGACCCCGATCTCCCTCTTGACGGCTAGTGTGCAGTTTGGGTTTGGGATTTGGAGGGGAAACCTTTGTACATTGTGAGAAACGTCTAGGTCAGTGATGGCGAACCTATGGCATGTGTGCCACAGATGGCACGCGGCGCCATTTGGCAGGGCACACAAGGTGCGTGCTGGCAGCTGATTCAGCCATTTTTAAAGCCATTTTTTGCCCACCTTAGGCTTTATAGGAGCCCTCTGGAGGTTTCAGGAGTGTTATAGCTTGAGGAATGAGGGAGTTCGACACAGGTTAATAAAGAATAGCCGTTTATTTGGCTAGAATACAAACAACCAGAGCAGAACTATTCACAAGTGTAAAAGGTGCGGTAGACAGGGGCTTCCCCGTTTGACAGCTATTTAAGCGAGAGCTGTCAAATGGGAAACCAATCAGGCCGCCTTTTTTTTTTTTTTTTTAATTACATTTATATCCCGCCCTTCTCCGCAAAGGACCCAGGGCGGCGCACAGGAGATTTAAAAAACATACAAAAATAGAACATAAATAATTTAAAATATATATTAGATCCCTGGCAACCTAATTCCAGCCAGTCGCGTCTGAGCCAATCAGATGCAACTGGCTGTTGCCAAGCCTACAAGGGGGAGGTCGAAGACTTGCGGCCGGTCATAAGTCGAGGACCGGTCACAAGTCGAGGACCTCAACAAGGAGCTTCCCTGAAGCCTCCAGAGGACTAAAAATGACCCTACGAGCAAACCGGAAGTCACTTCCTATAAAGCCTCTGGAGCCTGGGGAGGGCGAAAAAAGCATGTAAAAAAATGGGGGGAGCGCCTGTCATGCATGCATGCTCATTGGGGGGGTGTTACGCATTGCATTATGGGTGTGGCACGCCGGCTCATGAACCCCCTGCGCCCCCCCCCCCCTTATGGCACGCGAGCCTAAAAAGGTTCGCCATCTGTGGTCTAGGTCTTTACATGAGCAGTTTCCATGTCCTTCTTTGGCCAGGTTCTTCAGGACCTCTTATCCTTTGGTGGTACTTGGATGTTGCTGTCTCCTTACCTCCTTATTGAGGTGCCTGTGTGAGTGTAGCATATCAAAAGTGGTCTGTATGGCTGGTGTGTGGCCCTCTGATAAGTCTCCCCCCACCAGTCTGAAGTACCTTCCCTCTCTTGACTGCCATCCAGCCCTCAGAGAATACTTGCTGATCCAGTTGTATGGAGGCTTGAGGAAATGTCCTGCAGTGCCCCATCAAAGAAGGTTACATCTTTTTTGATAAAATAAATTTTATCAAAAGTTTTCAAACAACAAAAAAACAAATGTAAACTAATATAAAATGAAGAGAACAAAGAAAAATAATGGAAAAAATAAAAGTGCACCAAGAAAGAATAAAAGAAATATGATGTGGTTTTGATGATTAATAAAAAAAGGGAGGTATTGGGAAAATGTGAGCTTTTTTGTAATTATAGCCTAAGAGAAAACTGTAATCATTCTTATAAAGGCATTTGCTGTAGTGGATATCAGAAACTTCTGCTTTCCATTTCTTTTTATTCTGCATCCTTCCTCTTCAACAAGAATTGCTTTGCCTCCATGGCACAAAATGTCTGGTGAAGACACATCAAAGCCACACCGTGTCACACCATTAACATTAAGTCAAAGTTTTGTTACCACAAAGCCCTCATCTCGCAGAAGACTTTGACTGATTCCAAAAAACCCACAAAATATGTATCAAAAGCATTTTGGAAGATCAGTATATTGTTGTTGGATCAATGTACACTTCAGCCCTAAGGAGAGACAAATGTCTAAATACACCTAAAAGTCAAGTTCTATTAGCAGGCAACTCAAATTGAGCAAATTCTCAGTGCTCATTGAGAAGGAATTAAGTGCTGTTAAATGCACATAGCAAATTGGACATGGTTAACTTGCTTAAAGCTTAAAATTCATCAATTTAAATATATTTATATATTTGGTGACTAATTGATTCCCAGTATTTCCCTTATTGCAGTTTAAGTGGTGGCAGTGAGAACTGCGCATTGTTCTCAACTTATAACTGTTTATTTAACAACAGTTAAAAGTTATGACTACCTCACAAAAAATGGTTTATAGCAATAGCACTTACACTTATATACCACTTCCCAGTGCTTTTACAGCCCTCTTTCAGTGGTTTACAGAGTCAGTTTCTTGTCCCCAACAATCTGGGTCCTCATTTTACCCACCTCGGAAGGATGGAAGGCTTGAACCTGGTGAGATTCGATCTGCCAAACTGCTGACAGCCAGTGATCTGCAGAAGTAGCCCTGCAGTACTGCACTGTAACCACTGCGCCACTGCAACTCTTGTAATCTGTTCTTGAAGTTATTACCATCACACACGATCACAATTTGGGTATTTGGCAATTAGCTGACACTTGAAATGGTTACAGTGTCTTGCAGCCACATAATCATGATTTGTGACCTTCTCGGCTGGCTTCCAACAAGGAAAGTCAACTGAGGAACCCAGATTCCAGTAATGACTGTGTAATTCAATTAATGACACTGATTCGGTCATAAAATGAACTCTGGTCACATGATGACTCACTTAAGAATCACCTCACTTAATGACTGAAATTTTTGTCCCAATTGTGGTCATAAATCAAGGACTATCTGTACCAAAGCACTAACAAATACTACCAAACAAGGGCTAAATAAAGATTTGTATCTCTTCTGGGAGATGAATTTTGAAACCTCCAGCTTTCTCTTCATAGGCTCAGCCATTCCACTACAAATACAGTGTACCGGATATACCAAAACTTTACTAGCTTTCCTATTATTACATTTTTATTTCAAGTATCTGATCAGGTAGAAGCTTTATTTCTTAAAAAAAATGTTAGTGAAAAAGGAACACAAGTTCATTTTTATAATTAATCAGCTATGCTCACCAACACAAGCAGCAATTAGTATCAATGAATTGGATACAGACTTTTTTAAATAAACAGGGGCACCAAACAAATATTCTCATCTATTTTACCCAATGTAATTAAAGCAACATTAGCACTGAGTATTATGAATAATATTAGTATTAAGGGTCTCAATATAAAAATTGGACATAATAAAATTAATCTCTTTGATATGGTCTTTTTTCTTAAAGAGTCAGGTATTGTTACAGTTCTAAGTTAAAATAAATTTCATGCAATTGTTGGTTTATAAGTTGACTGTAATAAATTTTTGCTTTGTTAATTAAATTCAGTAAAGAATAATAAAACAGCTTCAAGAAGTTCCTGGACTTCATATTGAAATGGACCAAAGTATGGAAGAGTAATTATCACAAAGGTTCCACATCAATTATAAATATGTAATTAAGACTTCTTTTGCTGAAGATTAAAACACATCTGAAGTCCTGCCAACATTTTTCATTATCACTGTTTGATAGACAAGCAGCTGTTAAAATGACTATGCTTCTCCTTTTTTATGTAGGTAAAATCCCTATTCCATTGCCCCATGGTTTCTTAAGTAACAATACGCTCTTTTTCTTCATTTACACACTAATTATTTTAAAATTCAAGGAATATGCAACCTATACAGAGGTTTAGGAATATCACATTTGAAACATTATTTTAACATTTTTAGGATAAGTCAATTAATTTACGTCATTATAAAATCACATTTGTTTGTTTTCCAAATTTATATGGCTGCCCAACTCACATGAAAGGACTTTCTGAAACACATAATAAATACAAAGCCATTCAAAACATTTAAAACAGTAAACATAAAGATAAAACCACAGCAGAAAAAATATTACACATGAAACAACACATGTTATCTAAGATACTCCAGAGAACTGGGAAAACCAAGTTTTAAGGATTTCTACAAGATTCTAAGGATGAAGCTAACTTTACTTTGAGAGGGATGAGGCTCCAGAGGGAGGATGCCATTACAGAAAACACTTGCCTCTTGGGTTCCATCCAATGAAATTCTTTTGCAGACAGGACCCATAGCGTGCCTCTTCTGCCAGGAAAATGTAATCAGGAAGAAATGGTAGCTCAGATACCCTGAGGTGGGAGTACTAGACTATCTTATTTGCCTCTTGAGAAACCTATATGCGGGTCAAGATGCAACCGTTAGAACTGGACACGGAACCACTGATTGGTTCAAAATTGGGAAAGGAATCCAGCAAGGCTGTATACTGTCACCTGCCTATTTAACTTATATGCAGAGCACATCATGAGAAAGACGCGGCTATATGAATCAAAAGTTGGAATTAAGATTGCCAGGAGAAATATCAACAACCTCAGATATGCAAATGATACCACTCTAATGGCAGAAAGTGAAGAGGAACTAAAGAACCTCTTGATACGGTAAAGAAGGAGCGTGCAAAAGTTGGCTTGAAACTCAACATTAAGAAAACTAAAACCATGGCATCTGGCCCTCTCAAATCCTGGCAAATAGATGGGGAAGAAATGGAGGTAGTGACAGATTTTATTTTCCTGGGCTCCAAGATCACCGCAGATGGGGACTGCAGCTAAGAAATTAAAAGACGCTTGCTCCTAGGGAGGAAAGCTATGGCAAGTCTAGACAGCATACTAAAAAGCAGAGACATCATCTTGCCAAAAAAAGTGTGTATAGGCAAGGCTATGGTTTTTCCAGTTGCAATGTATGATGCTGGGAAAGATTGAGGGCAAAAAAAGAAGGGGACAACAGAGAATGAGGCAGCTGAATGGAGACACTGAAGCAGTAGGCATGAGCTTAATTGGACTCCAGAGGATGTTAGAGGACAGGACTGGAGCAATGTTGTCCATGGGGTTGCAATGGATCAGACACGACTTCGCAACTAGCAACAAATGCCATGTAGGGCTTTAAAGGTCAAAACCACACCTTGAATTTGTACTTGGGAGCAAACTAGCAATAAACGCAGAGATGTAATGTATATCCTCTTAAGGCAGGGCTGTCAAACTTGTCACCCGTGGGCCAGATGCATCACACATTGGTCACACCCACACCCGGTTTAGTGAAGCGGGGGGACGTCCCGATACATCATGTGATACTGCCGTGACAACACAAGTTTGAATGCCCCTGTCTTTTTTTTTTTTTTATGAAAAAAGTTTTATTGGGTTTTATAAATTTTACATACATAAGGTAAGGGTAAGGTGTGAAAAGACATCTTGAGAACTTTCTCGTCGAAGTCATTGACTCCATCTGAGTCTTCATACACAAAATAGATATTTCAGTTATACAGTCATACTACAAAGTGGACAGAGATGCAAATAAAGTTATAATAAAAGAACTGTGCTAGCAAACGTGCTTAAACATCCAAACAACATTGTAATATAATAAAAAAAAGTCATTTTTGAGATCTAAGTCTCTTGGCAATTGTATCTTCTTCTCCCTGGCCCCCAGTGGGCGGAGCCGCGGCCGCCTCTGCTCCCCCATTTTCATCTTCAAGGATTGAGGAATGTTTTTCAAGAAAGGCTTGCGTCTCTACAATTGTTTTAATTCTTACTCTTCCCCCTTCCCAAAACACCAACATTCCCTCCGGCATCACCCACTTAAACCAGACCCCCTTTTTAAATAATCTTTTGGACAAGAAGGAATACTTCCTTCTTATCTCTCTAATCTTCTTCGGGACCTGTTTCAAGATTGTGATCTCTTTCTGTTGATAAATTAGGGGGTTGTCTCTCTGCGCCCTCAATATCCTTTCCCTTGTCGACCTTCTAACAAATTTAATATGTATCTCTCTAGGCACTTCATTTATCCTGGCATATGCTGAATTTATTCTATAAATCAAATCAATGTCACCCCTTAATTCTTCCTTAGGACTGTGTAGATAATCTGCTAAAATTGTGCTCATTAAATCTTGTAAATTTTCCCCACTGTCCTCAGGAACATTCTGAAATCTTAAAAAATATGACATTCTTTCGAAATCCATCCTAGACATATGACCAGTTAAATCACCAATTTCATTATTAATACTTTTAAGCTCCCCCTTTGCCCCACCCAGCCCCACCTCCAGCTCATCAGTCTTTTGTGAATTTTCCATTAATTTCTTCTGTACCTCCAAAAGTTCTAATTTAGAGCTGACTTGATCTTTCCTCATTTCCTTAATTTCTCTCACCAAGGTTGCAAGAGTTTCTTCGACAGCTGTTAATCTTGCATCTGTGTCAGGTTTTTCGGATAACATCGAAGTAATTTTAGGCTGGTGTTGTTTTTTTGAAGCCATGGTGAAAAGTTTATTCCTGTGTCAGTAAAATGGCGTCTGCTGGAGAGGTATTAGCAGAGCAAGAAGGAGCAGTCCAATAAACAAAGTTGTAGATGTTACCAACTCAAAGTCCTGAGAGAATCCACAATAAAACAATCATGTAAGATAAAGAAGGCACTTCAAGGGAAGGATCAATTAATCAACCAAAACATTAGGTAGAAGAAAGGAGAGGCAATCCCGTTCTCAGGAGAATGTCAGCAATCATCCATAATTAGTGTCTCAGAAGAACAAAGGAACGCCATCTTCTCTGCCCGCCTGGGAGCCACCGGGAATCCACAAAGTGTGAAATTGCAACTTAGTTGCCAGACTTCGATTCAAAGTTTCCGCAATCATTCCAGAAGGACTTTGATCATTGTTAGATGAGTTTGGGTGCAGGTTTCTGTGCGTTCTCCAGCCGGAGAAGCAGATTCAAAATGCCGCTTATTTGCTCCAAGGGATTTTTTTGCAAACTCCCCCCTCCATCGCCTTGTTAAGTAAAGATTGCAAGCAAAGGAAAAAAGTCACTCACTTTCCACTTTGAAGTCAAGAGTCTCAGCCAAGCCTCCGACTCCGAGAGATCAGCCCTCTCCAAAGCGCTAAATATTCCGATCCTCCGGAGGCGAAGGGAACCAAGCCCTCTGCAGCATGTTCTCTTACTCCTGGGTCGAAGACAAGGACCCCCCCCCAACCGCCATCAGGACAGGGGAATCCCAGCAAGCCGACCGTACGGCAGGATTCCTTTGGGGGGCAGTAAAAGCAACAAAACGGCGGAAGAGTCAAAGACTCAACCGTCTCCTCCGGGAGACCGGAAGCTCCTCCCCCTGTCTTAAGGGGACACATAACTGCCCTTAAGTTAATAGTAATAAGAACAAATTTCATCTATATAACATCATCACAGATTGCCTTCATCCACTCCATATGCACCTTCGTCTAGATCAACCCCCATAAGAAACCTTTCAGAGGTAATAATAGATAGTCCTCAATTTACAGTTCATGTAGTGACCATTTGAAGTTACAGCAGCACTGAAAAAAAAAAGCATCCCCAAGGTCATGCGATCAAAATTCAGACACCTGGTATCTTATTTATGATGGTCACAGTCTTTCAGGTCATATGATCATCTCTTGGGACCTTCTAACAAGCAAAATCAATGGAAAAGTCACATTCACTTAACAACCATGTTACTCAAATAGCAACTGCAGATATTCATCTGTGGCAAGAAAGATCATAAAATGGGACAAAACTCAATCAATGTCTCACTTAGCAACAGAAAGTTTGGGCTCATTTGTGGTCATAAGTTGATTATCTGTATAGTGAGAAATAGCAAAAACATACTTTTTTCAAGTGTTCAAATTAGCATTGTAAAATTGATAGAAAGGAGGTGATCATCTAATATCTCTCTCTTTCAATATACTCATATTTCTTTTCTCCAGTGGTTTCTCATCTATATAAATAAAAATGTAAAATAGTTTGTGCAAAGCCACTAATCTCAAAAAGTAGTGCACCAATCGACACCAAATTTTCACACAATGTTCCCAAGGACTTCCGGTGCAATCATACGTACATTTTGTGTGGCTGGCACACGTGTGTCATGTGCAAGCAGCACAAATGTAAAAAGTACGCACTTCTCAGGTTTTCACCTCCCTGTAGCTCCTCCCATCCGGCTGCTGCTTATGATGCGTCACGCACACACCCCTCACATTTCCAACAGTCGTTTCCTCAGCAACCGAATAAGCTTCCAATGTTCCCACACTGTATGGAGGCCTACTAGGTTGAAAACTAGGCATGGGGGGTGACACACTCCCAGGTAGCCCATTTTTGGTCCCAGGAGGCTGTATGGACGCCTACTAGGCCCAAACCTAGGCATGGGGGGGGGGGTGTGACATACTCCCATGTGCCCCATTTTTGCTCCCAGGAGGCTGTATGGACGCCAACTAGGCTGAAAACTAGGCATGGGGGTGACACACTCCCAGGTGGCCCATTTTTGGTCCCAGGAGGTTGCATGGTAGGTAGGTAAGTAGAGGGATAGAGAGGGGGGGATACAGTAGGTAGGTAGGTAGGTAGGTTGGTTGGTTGGTTGGTTGGTTGGTTGGTAGGTAGAGGGATAGAGAGAGATAGGGAAAATACAATAGGTAGGTAGATAGGTAGAGGGATAGAGAGAGAGGGGAAAAATACAGTAGATACGTAGGTAGGTAGGGAGATAAAGATAGAGAGAGAGAAAAATACAGTAGGTAGGTAGGTAGGTAGGGAGATAGGGAGAGGGGGAAATACAGTAGGTAGGAAAGTAAGTAGGTAGGTAGAGGGATAAAGAGAGAGAGAGGGAAAATACAGTAGGTAGGTAGGTAGGTAGGTAGGTAGGTAGGTAGGTAGGTAGGTAGGTAGGTGGAGAAAGAGAGAGAGGGAAAAATACAGTAGGTATGTAGGTAGGTGTGAGTGTGGCGGCCCGACCCCCATGAATTAGTCAGACACAAGGCTTGTCTCAGGGATGAGGGTTCAGATCTGACTC
This sequence comes from Rhabdophis nuchalis, assembly GCA_039707465.1. Classification (NCBI taxonomy): domain Eukaryota; kingdom Metazoa; phylum Chordata; class Lepidosauria; order Squamata; family Natricidae; genus Rhabdophis; species Rhabdophis nuchalis. Next base: position 136,788,925 of record CM077644.1, on the reverse strand, counting down.
CGGGACCCTCTTTTATTAGGAGGTTACAAAGGCAGTCAAACAACACAAAGCTGGTTAACAATTTAACACAGACAATCCTTATTTCTGCTGACTTGTGACTTCTTAAGGTGAGATGGTCAAAGGTACGTATAGGACAGTAGAGAACAATGAAAGCTCATCCTTCCTTAATCCAGGTATGATTGTTTCAAATGCCATGGCATTCTGCACGTTTGCCAAGGGAAGTGCAAAGTTCCTTTTGGACTTGTTTTTCACTCAGAGTTCTGTGGAAAGTCCCTTAATAGTTCAATAGTTCAAACATGCTGGTTTGGCTCAAACATTATTCCCACATCTCCTCCTTTTTTATTTCTTTGTTAGCGAATGTTGTAATTTCGTGTAATTGCTCTTGGGATGATGCATACATGATATTTTTATCTCTTCCAAGTATTAATCCTTTACACATAGCAATCAGTGATGGCAAACATTGAATACCACAACATAGTAGCAGCAAAACTACTATGATCATGATTATTGTGGACAATATTGAGCGTATCCAGGACCCATCAGGTAACCAGGACCATAAGGCTCCCCATATGTCTACGGCACCTGAGCCGTCCCCACGCATCGGATTGTTCCTAATCATGTCTTCCATGGTTTGCACAGTGTGAGTGATATTTATCTTATAATCATGTATGTATACACAACAGTGGGAATGTATAAGAGCACAAACACCTCCTTTAGCTGCTAATATAATATCCAATGCATATCTATTTTGCAATGTAACAGTTCTTACTTCATTTAACTCTTCATTTACCAATTTCAAAGCTTTAACAATCTGATTAATATTACGCTTTACACATTTCATCAATTCATCTATATCCTTCACAATAATGTTACATTTTTCCATATTTCCCAAAAATATCCCACTCTTTTTTATTTTGTTTGACAAAACAGCGTGAGAAGGGCTAGTAATAATTAGTACATTTCCCATCAAACCTTTCACAACCCATATGCTGGCAAAGAAGCAAATAATCAACAGCAGCACAATTTTGCAAACTAGCTTTACATAAAGCTTATATGGTCAATTGCTAAAATAGCTAAAAAAGTAGCATTAATTGATTGAGCTTCAATCTTCATTCAAATAAGTGTTTGGCTGAAATGATAGCTGCTGTTGCTGAAGGGCAGCAGTTAATAAGTAGATATAAGCAAACGATGACTAAGGAATTGACAGTTAAAACCGCAAAGATGGCAGCATATAAGTTCTCCAGCGCGGCCTGTGCTTTGGTGGTCAGAATTCTCACATCACTGGACAGCTGGTCCGACAAGATGGTATTGACCGTTAAGCTGTTTATAGAATCACTTTGGTCATCTCTGGAACTGGAAACTGGGACTGGTACCACGATATTCTTTAGCTGGACGGACACAACATGCTAGAATCCACAAGAACCTGTAGAAGCAAGCACAACATATCCTCTTCCCCCTAGATGGGGAGGCAAACAAACCTTTAAACTATTATGTTATTCATGCCAAATTAGCCAAATTGGGGTACGCCATATACAACAAATTCAACAAATTGATGGATTGATTACAACAAATTGATTGATTGATTAATTGATTAATTGATTAATTAGGTACCCAAGAACCTAAGAGCCCTCCTTTTTGTTATTTGTTTGGGAAAACAGTCCTTAAAGGACCAATGAGCACGTTCCACAACATCTGGACCTGTGGAAGTGTAAAAAAGCTCAAAAATTAAAACAATGTTCCAAGTTGCACAAAATTACTAAAAAGGCCAATGAAAAATAGGCCAGGCCATTATCAGTCTTGAAAAAGAAAAAGTTGCCCAAGGCAATAATGGCATCAAAAAGGCATTTAGAGTCAATACTCAAAAAAATTCAAAATTAATTCAGATGGAAGCAAATTCTCCAAAGGCAGATATCAGAGACAAACAAACAAAAATGACATAGGATGGAGCACTGTAACCCTGATATCAAAAAGGGATGTAGGAAAAATCAGCTTCATTCATATGGAAGCTAGGTAATTAAAACATTTACAAATGTAGGCAAAATATCTGAAAATCGTTTTTGCTTATTGGTTCAATTAAGCATTTTAAAACGCAACAAAATGTCCAAAAGAAAATCAAAATTGTTTTCAGAGCAGAAAACGAAATATCAAAATCATAGGTGTTGTATGCAGGTGAAAAATCAAAACAGTAAAAGGCAAACAGGTCACCCATTTGCCCTGAATCCTCAGAAGAGAAAAAAGTTTTAAAATGAACAGAAAAACTACGCCCCCCCCCTAATGGGGGGGAAATACTCTCACTGGAGCATCACTCTCTCTCATTCACACACAGTTGAAAGGAGCAGATACACCCCTGTGCCTACTTCCCTCCGAAAAAACCCAGAGGGAAGAGGAGGAAAGAGGGAGGGGGTGAAATCACACAGGCCAGATATAACACACACATACACATCATTAAAGGATCTTGCAACTTATTCTTTAGGGAATCAAAGTACATTCACACCAACTTTACCATCAACATACTCACATTTGCAAACCAATTTTACATACAAAAAATCCCATTTCACTCTTTCTTCATGCAAGTCAATCATTACAACCATTTCAATGAGCTGTACTAAAGCCAATGAGCTCAATTGTTATTATTCAAAGATCTCAACTTCCATCCAGTTTCATCCAAATGATCACACACACACATCATGGGACAACATTTTCAGACTTGGGGAAGCTGTCCCTTTAAATCTTCAATTTGTATTTGTATTTGGGGAATCTGTGACTTATTTCTGAAATAGTGGAAGAATTCAGAGAGCAGCTTAAACCTTAACGTCTCTCCCGTTCCCCACAGCTTTAAGCCCAAAGTGAAAAGTTTACTTATTTTGCCAGCTTGTCAAACATAGCACAATCAATTCAATCTCTTTCAAATCTACATATTAGTATAGATGCACACAAGAATTTTGGCAAAATTACAGCAAATCAATCAGGTCAAGTTATCCAAATCTTCATATCAAAGTTCTGCAGAGATTTTTTCTGACAGAAGCTTGGGGCATGGCAAAACCCTCCTTTTGCAAAGAATTTCTCAGGCTTTGCCATAAACCAACACAGACTCTTCCTGAATAGGGGGAGGTGGAGGGAGGGAACTGGCAGGCACAGAGAAGACAGACTTTTCCTGACCAGCAGTACAGTTAAAATTCTCCTGAAAAGTGGGACAAAGAAGTATAGAAGAAAAGCAATCCTTCCTATAGGTGTGGGGAACAGGGGAGGGTTAGGATTGAGGAATAAGAAGGGGGGACTGCTGCGGGGGGAACCCCCGTGAGCCCTTGTTCATGTATTATAAGGCATTCCATGACCACTTGCCATGTGGACAAAACTTTAGCAAGGGCTCTTGGACTCTCGTGGAAATACGTGCCCAATCTTCTCCACGTGGTCACTTTGAGCGAGCCCTTGTCCGGATAAGCCGGGCATTGTTTCCAATAATTGCTATAGGGATAAAAACAATCCCATCAAGTTTGCATCCAAACCCAGAGACAGGTAAGCCCAGGGCAGGATTAAGATCAAATTATAAACATATAAACTATATACTAATAAATTAAATGGTTCCAGTTTATGTTGTTGAAATGCCAAAATTGTAGCTGCTAACTCCGCCCTTTGCGCTGATTTCTGAGGTGGAGTTATTTTTGTAACCCAATTCCCATGATTTTGCCAAACACAAGCCCCATAGGTTTTTCCTCCATCAGCAAAAACTGTTTTTGCCTGTAGAGGAATCTTTGATTCCAAATTACTAAATACCAATGGTGTATTTTTAAATATAGCTAATCTTGGATCAGCTGGTGGATGACAGGAAAATTCTCCCATCCAATGTTCTTTATTTAACTTTATAATATCCCCAGGATTCTTACCTTCTTTTAATGCTGCAAACAAAGGTCCTAATTCTAAGGTAGACAATCCCAAATAGGGTCTAATCCAATTCACATTTTCCATTTGATAAGCTTGACTACCAACTACCGAGCAAGCTTGAATTAATTCAGCCAATTCTCTTTGTCCAGAGGCTACAAGCGGACGAAGAATTCGTTTACAATCTTCATTCGCATTTTCCACTGCCAATTTATTTAACAATTCATCTATAGCCACCTGGTTGTCAATTTGCTTCTCAATAGCTGCTTTTAATTTATCTATAAAGGTTGAATAGGGTTCTCCATTTGCTTGTTTAATAAGCGTGAAACTACGCCCTGCTCCAGGGGTATCTTCTAACTTAGCTACTGCAGTTTTAATTTCCTTTAAAGTTCTCAAAGGTAATGGCTTCCAAACTCTTTGCTGATTCAGTTGTCCATCCATTTCCACAGTTACTGGAAATGCTTCCGGAGTGAGCTCTAACATTTCTCCTGGTGTCATTTCTCCTTGTTTAAGAGCTTCTTCTAACGAAGTTGTCACAGAATCTTTTACATTAGATTTCATTAATGATTCTGTGGGAGCACTTGGTTCCGTTATTAATGACGGAGAAAGTGACTTAATTTTTGGAATCAAATGCCCCTGATTTGCCAAATTAACTTCTACTGGATTTTGTGGATAAAATTTTATCTCAGAATACACTTGCAATGCCCTACCAGGAACTATAGTTGCTAAAGGTTGTTCCTGAGTTTCAATTGCTTCCATAATTGATCTCCAAGTTATTAATATGTGTGACGGAGCCCGAGGATTTTGATGAAAAACCATACCTAGTTTTCTCCAAGTTTCAGATTTTATACTTCCTTCTAATGGATAAGATGGTACATTCTCCCAAGCATATTTCAACAAAGTTTTAATTTCTCCTTCTGTTACTTGCTGAGCTTTCCCATTAAGCTTAGAATAAAAATAATTTCGTCTAGTTATCTCTCTTATGTCCTTGACGTGCCCTAACTGAGCTGTAGAGAGATCGCTGCCCATACTTACGTAGAATCAGAGTCGTCCCGCGACAAACTGATGAGAGCTCACTTCCAAGTCCTGGCGAAAGTATGGCAGAAGACGGACGCACAGAAATTCCTCCAAGGTTCCTCAGTGGTCTTTCTATCGCATCGGAGTCACCACTTGTGAGTGTGGCGGCCCGACCCCCATGAATTAGTCAGACACAAGGCTTGTCTCAGGGATGAGGGTTCAGATCTGACTCCGGGACCCTCTTTTATTAGGAGGTTACAAAGGCAGTCAAACAACACAAAGCTGGTTAACAATTTAACACAGACAATCCTTATTTCTGCTGACTTGTGACTTCTTAAGGTGAGATGGTCAAAGGTACGTATAGGACAGTAGAGAACAATGAAAGCTCATCCTTCCTTAATCCAGGTATGATTGTTTCAAATGCCATGGCATTCTGCACGTTTGCCAAGGGAAGTGCAAAGTTCCTTTTGGACTTGTTTTTCACTCAGAGTTCTGTGGAAAGTCCCTTAATAGTTCAATAGTTCAAACATGCTGGTTTGGCTCAAACATTATTCCCACAGGTAGGTAGGTAGGTGGATGGATAGAGAGAAGGAGAAATACAGTAGGTAGGTAGGTAGGTAGGTAGGTAGAGGGAGAGAGAGAGACGGAAAATATGGTTGGTAGGTTGGTAGGTAGGTAGGTAGGTAGGTAGGTAGGTAGAGGAAGAGAGGGGGAAATACAGTAGGTAGATAGGTTGGGGGTTATACGGTGGTTTTTGTGTACGTGTTTGTGTGTGCAGGTGTACATCTACACACAGATTGGTTGGCCATTTAACCAGACTGGGCCACAGCAACGTATGGCCGGGTACAGCTAGTTAATTAATAAGATACTGACACATAGTTCTTAAATGTTGTTTAGGAAGGAAGTTAAATATGAGCTGCATTATATATCTCCTTGGTGAAGACATCAAAAGCTCCTCACCAAAGTGACATGAGGCATTGAGTAGGTTGACTCACAATTTACAGTTTCAGTCTATTCAGTATAGTTCAACATTTCCATTAATGACTTGAGAAATCAGAAACAAAATGAAACAAAGCAGTTGTTCAAATATGAATGGAGACAAAAGACATTTCTTCGTTTGGGAAAAAAATCAAAAGCACAAGTGCGGAGTGAGAAGTAATGTAATTTTTAATATATGTGTGTGTGTGAAAATATAGTGGATTAGAAGCGGAATATGAATCAAGAATGCAATGCTGTTGCAAAAGGCCAAACTTCATTTGACTTTGCATCAAGAGAGATAGCTTCCAAGTCAGGGAAAAGAATAATGGTGAGAACCGGTAGTTCTCCCAAATAGGTGCGAACCGGCTGAATCCCACCACTGTTACAATGACTCTAAATGAGGATACGTATGACCAGGGATCATTGCAGTGTCTCCACAGTCCTGTGATCATGATCCTGGCAAGTGGCAAATAGCTTGCAGTTACAATGATACAGGATCCTGCAGTCATATGACCATCATTTATGACCTTCACTGTCTACTTCCAAACAAGGAAAAACTAGTTGGAAGTTGCAAATCATGGCCATGTGACCTTGCACTTAATGACTGCAGGATTCACTTAATGCTTACAACAGCAACTGCCATTGTAAGTTGGCATAGTCAAGGGATTTTTTCCCTTTATAACCATGTTGCTTAGCGACAGAGTTCCTGTTCCCAATTACAACTATTTACTGAAGCCTATATGTAGTTCATTTTGCAATTGTATCCAGTTCTGAGGACTACCTTTTAAGAATAATCTGGAAGAGTTGCAAAACTCTTGTGCGCTGCCCAGAGTCCCCTTTGGGGAAAATAAATGGCTATATAAATTTAATACATAAACAAAAATAAAAAAGAACAGAAGCTCCAAAGCTAAATCTTACAAGCAAAGATTAAGTTCCTCCTTGCATTTAGCCTAGAGAAAAGATAACTTTGGGGAGGGCGGGTGACTAATATGGCATAATATCACAACAACAACAACAACAAAGCCATAATTGCTGTTTCAGACTGCAGGGTTTGTAATAATGATTCTGATTTATAGAAAGATTCCACCGAATGTTAGAAACAATTTTCTAATTGCAAGAGCAAGTCAATAGCAAATCAAATTAGCTAGAATTGATACTCTGTAAAAACAAATTTTGGTTAGCCATTTGGCTGAGTTTCTTGCCTTTTGCTTACTGCACTGAGCAAGCAGCTGGAATCAATGGCCTAGAATGGCTTATTCCAGCTTGATGAGTCTATGATCCAGGCACCAGAGGCAGAAAATGAGCAAGAGAGAAGTTATAGACATGGGAAGCTGACATTGACTCGTGCAGTCAAAAAGAGGACTGTGAAAATATTTACAGACCCCTCACATCCTGGACATAAATTGTTTCAACTTCTACCCTCAAAATGATTCTATGGGGCACAGCACACCAGAACAACTAGACACAAGGACAAGGACCCAGATGCCATCACTCTGTTTAACAACTAATTCCCAGAACACTGTCAAATAATTTACTAAGACTGTATTACTATTATTCCTCTCTTCCTTACTAGTATCTATCTCTTCCCACTTATGACTATAACCATGTTGTTTATATCTTTCAATTTATATTGTTTTTATGTGTGTCCTAATACGATTTGATAGCTTATTAACCTTGATTATCACTGTGTTGTATTTTTTTATTCTTGATGAAGATATTTTATTCTCCTTATGTACACCGAGAGCATATACACCAAAGACAAATTCCTTGTGTGTCCAATCACACTTGTCCAATAAAGAATTCTATTCTATTCTATTCTATTCTATCATAGACATGGGAAGCAGGCAGTCAAATGAGGAAGTGAAGTTACTATATACAGTATGGTCTGCAAAAACCCAGAAGACCAGTAGAGGGCAACAAAGAGAATGACATTTTTATCTTACATTACTGCTATCCAGATTTTTATATTCCAGATGCAATAGTCCTATTTTCTTATCAGTTTTACTCCCCCCCCCCCCCCGGGAGAGCTACTCTTTTTCCACATTCATTTTTTCCACATATGTTACTTAAGTCATAGATGCCTAAAGGCATTCCACATCTCAGTTTCCACACAATTTTCCTTCTTTGTCTGATAATATGCAAAGAACCATCTTTGCTGCACCTTGCACCTTGCTACTTGAAACCTCAGCAAATGTGCCACAATAAGTTGAGAAAAAGCATGAGGTGCAAAGTGATTGCATCAGAGACAAATCAGAAAAGGTGAAATATAACTACAGGAGGAAACAAGGCAGCCTGATTTCCAAGTTAGACACTAATGAAGATTTGAAAAGCGATAAGTTTAACCCCAAATAATTATTTGATAAGGTCAGAGCTTTGTGAATTGACAGCTCTAAAACTGGAAGTTAATATGCTAGCTGGGTTTGAAATAAGAGTGGTTTGCTTCGGCAGCTGAAGATAAGAAATCAGTATGGATGGGGGGCTTTCTCTCTTTCTCTTGACAAGATAGCATTCTGTATGAAATGTATGGAATATAGAAGCCACGCATATTGTAGAAGTGGGTCTCAATAAGACCTTGAGGCTATTATTATTATTATTATTATTATTATTATTATTATTATTATTATTATTATTATTATTATTATTATTATTATTATTATTATTATTATTATTATTATTATTAATAATAATAATAATAATAATAGTTAATAATAATACTTAAATTTATTAACCGCTCCCTCTCCCCACAGGGACTCGGGGCGGTGCACAGGGAGAATAAAAACAATAAATATACAAATACATACCAATTTAAAAACAGATTAAATTAATTCCTGTGCTAAAATCCCATTGACTAAAAATCCCCACTCCCCAAAAAACCCTAAAAACAGAGGAGTAGCTATCCCAGGCCGGCAAGGCAGAAAAAGTGTGTTTTCAATTTAAGACGGAAGGAGCGGAGGTCCGTGGTGGTCCTAATATCGGGGGGGAGGTCGTTCCAGAGGGCTGGGCCCGCCACAGAGAGAGCCCTTCCTCTGGGTGTCGCCCGCTGACAAAGTCTAGTGGACGGCACCCGGAGAAGTCCCTCTCTGTGGGAGCGAATTGGTCGTGAGGATGTATGAGGCAGGATCCGATCCCGCAAGTAGCTAGGTCCCGAGCCATGGAGCGCTTTAAAGATGATAATTAATTATCATCTTTAAATAATAATTAATAATAATAATTATTATTATTATTAATTCATAAAACATGAAACTCAGCCAACTGAACATTTAAAAATGCATTGCAAATACTATTGACTGGTGCTAATGGTTGATACAGTTTGCTGCCAGCATCCTAGGTATCAACCAAGTATCTTCTTAGAATGTAAGATGTTCCAAGTAGCGCAGTTTTTTGCAGTTCCGCTGGTGTTATTGCAGGAAGCTGTAATTTGCTGATATATTTAGTAAAATTCTTGGACATGGTGCCAAGTGCCCCGATGACAATGGGTGTCACTGTGACATGCTTCATCCATAGCCGTGTAGTTTCGATGGCCAGGTTGTGATATTTCATTATTTTTTCTAGTTCTTTTTCTTCGACTCTGGCATCTCCAGGAACAGCGATATCTATAAACTGTACACTTCGGCCCTCTACAACCGTGATATCTGGTGTGTTGTGCTCCAAATGACGATCTGTTTGTATTCGAAAGTCCCACAAGATCTTCACCCTCTCATTCTCGATAACCTTTTCCACTTTGTGTTCCCATGACTTTCTGGATACAGGTAAGCCATATTTTTTACATAATGACCAGTGGATTAATTTAGCAACTCGGTCGTGTCTAGCTTTGTAATCAGTTTGTGCGATTTTGCTGCATTCACATATTAAATGTGAAACAGTTTCGACTTTGCTATTGCAAAGTCAGCAGTTTGGGTTGTCAGTGGATTTTCGAATCTTTGCTTTAATGGCATTAGTTTGTAGTGCTTGTTCTTGAGCGGCCAGTATTAAACTTTCCGTTTCTTTCTTGATAGTTCCCATCTTAAGCCATGTCCATGTCAAGTTGTCATCACATTTTCCTTCAATGTTTTTCAAGTACTGTCCATGCAAAACCTTGGTCTTCCATCTACGTATTTAATCTGTCATCCAGCTGTTTTTCCTTATATTCTGCCTTTGTTTCTGTTGTTTTTATGCTGTTCTCCATTTTTACAGCCTGCAGCAATTTTTCTGTACTTTGGTTCACATAATCATTCAAACTTCGTTTTTCTTCTTCTACAGTTTGATGGATTTGCAATAGCCCCCTGCCCCCTATTTTTCTTGGCAGGTACAACCTGTCGATGTCACTTCGTGGATGTAAAGCGTGGTATATATTCAAAAGTTTGCGTGTTTTTCGGTCCAAGTTTTCCAGTTCAGCCAGAGTCCAGTTGATGATTCCAGCTGAATAGCATATCACTGGAACTGCCCATGTATTAATGGCTTTAATTATGTTTCCAGCATTCAGCTTTGATTTTAATAATTTGCTGATATATTCCTTTTGTGTTGACTCTTTGACTTTTCCGTTCAAGATCTTATCTGCATCCAATATGCCTAGGTACTTGTAACCATCATCCTTTGCTATTGCTTTCACTATATTCCCATTTCCCAGTTCTATTCCTTCTGTTTTTTCCATTTTTCCTCGCTGCATGGATAATATAGCACATTTTTCAAGTCCAAAGTTCATTTTGATGTCACTGATGAACAGTTGAACTGTGTTGAGTATTGATTTAAGTGTTAAATTCTTGGACATGGTGCCAAGTGCCCCGATAACAATGGGTATCACTGTGACATGATGATGATGATGATGATGATGATGATGATGATGATGATGATGATGATGATGATGATGGTGGTGGTGGTGGTGGTGGTGGTGGTGGTGGTGGTGGTGGTCACATAGTCTGTCAGATGTGTACACTGAATCTGGCATTTTTATCTACCTATGGATAGGCAGATATTGTTTGCTGGGGTTAAAGGTATCATTGTAGGATGTAAGCTGTTCCAAGTAAAGCTGCATTTGGCAATTGACTAATGGTAATTTTGTCAATGCTGATGGTGTTCAACTAGTGCTCTAGATATTTTGGATTTTAGCACCTTTTAATATTGGCACTATCTTTTCTTTCTTTTGCCACAGTTGTTCTACTTCTATTTACAGGTCTTTTTATTTTGTAATTTTCTCTAGTTCTTTCTCTTTTATTCTGCTGTCTCCAGGTACTGAAACATCCACTCTTCAGACTCTTCTGTCTTTCTTAGTGACAGTAGCAGCTGTACATAAAAGAGATCAGAATTTCCCAAATATTTTGTCAGGTAAGGAGGTATAAAATGAGTCCATGTGTCCTTATGGACTAGAGCAATGATGGTTAACCTTTTTTGGCTCACGTGCCAAAAGCAGGGTGAGCGCAGGAGGGTCATGCATGGGTGTGCCACACCCATAATGCTATGTGCGCGACCCCCTGCTTTTGGTGTGCTTTTTTTGCCTGCCCCAAGCTCCAGAGGCTTTCTAGGAGCTTGGAGATCATGAAAACAGGCTCCCCCACCACCTTCAGAGGTTTCAGGAGCTTCCCTGAAGCCTCCAGAGGGTGAAAAACGGCCTCAAAAGAAGGCCTAAATCACCTGGCCAGTGCACACATGCGCACTGGAGCTGACAGGGCAACACCTCACGTGCCCTAAGAAATGGTTCCACGTGCCACCTGTGGCACCCGTGCCATAGGTTCACCATCACGGGACTAGAGGGTACAATATAACAGGACATGAGCTGTGGTTTCAGGGACACCTTGTCCACATGGGCACAATCTGAGCTTCTATGAGATTTTTTTTATATCAGCCCTCACAAACCATTGTGGAGAGAGCATCACAACATGCTAGAGTTAGTGGTCTCCGAAATTTACAACAGTTATACAAATTCATTTCAGATAAAAAAAGAGTATCCATTGAGAGATGAAAGAGTTGAATGGAGGCTGACAGATGAGGACAGTTAATGTGGTGTTGTTGAATCAATGGCAATATTATGAAGAACAGCAGCCTCTGACTAACAGAAATGATGGCAACCTGGCAACTGAGGACAAAAGGGCTGCACAGGACAAATGCAGCCATTAGGAGAGAGTGAGTGTGCCAGGGAATGAAGCCAATTAGAGCTGGAACTACCACCAGGTCAAAGTGGATCACCCGCTCTCCAAATGACTTAAGGTGGTTCAGGCAAGAAATGTTGAACCAAATTGGGAAATTTGAGCAAAGGCTGCATTTGTACCAGGTAGGAAAGGGAGGAAGATGACATCATTAGTTGCTGCACTCAGGAAGTATGGGTGGCCCATATAGATGATGATGAACCAAGCAGAAAGTGCAGCCCTGCCCCTATTTGAAGGAGAAGGGGATTCCTACTGGACCTTGGGGAAAGTATCTGTCCCTGCCCTGTAGTCCTAGACACAGTCTCCAAGTCCATGAGAGCACCATCGCTTCTGACTTCGGCATCAAAGAAGACAAAGAATACAAGAACGGGGGGGAAAGTTCCTTGGATAGGGTAGTCTAGGATCATTGCTCTTGAATACCTCTTGTTCAGTTTCAGTTCAGTTTGAACTGAATTTCAGTTCAGTCTGAGCAGTACCAACACAGCTTTAGATGGAGACTGGGAGATTTGGGGGGGGGGGCAGCATTTGCCTGGGCTGATTCCAACATTGAAGAGTCTGGACAGTCTGGCCTAACCTGCTAAAATTAAAACAAGCTCTGGTTTCCTGTGGAACACCATCTTTTTCAGAAATCTGATAACCCTGCTTGCCTAGTCCTTGAACCCTAAACACAGGGTATTTGGTGTATTCGACTATACACTTTTTAGCAACTTTGCTGTAACAATTTCTTGCAAAGTGATTTGACTCAGGATTGCGTGAGGTGCAACCTGAGACATTGAGCAGGAGAACATCCCCGTTGTGTGGGCTGTGCAGACCATTCAAAGGGGTGTTTTCCGAGGCATGTTGTACAACTGAAGTGCTCCTGAAGCGCTGAGCAACACTTGTTTCCCCAGCTGTCTGTGCATTTGTGTCAATGCACACATCACACTTCCACTGGTATGCCAGCCAAGTGGAGCAGAAAAGGAATTCCGGATGGCTGGCTGAAAGGCTTTTAAGTAAATTTGGTGATACAGAAAGTTCCCGAGAGATTTGTAATACTGTAATCCCCAATCAATCTCCCAATCCTTTTTTTACAACTTTCAAGATAATTTGTCATGCTTAATGTAAGAAAATTATATGACATTGATGAGATTTCTTTGCTGTTAAATGAAATAGATATACACCTTATTTTAAATGTTTAATAGTCTCAACTGAAAAATCTTGGTATTTTAGAAAGGAGTGATTGAACTTTACTCATCCGGGACGAAACTGATACTTTTATTCTGCATGCAAAATGTATTCATTTTAACTCTTTCTGCCTTTTTGTCTCTGGGCAAATTTATCAACAAATTTCAAGATGAAAGTAAGGAAAAGGAGAAAAAAGATATAGTAAGGTTTAAATACAGATCTGAGATATATTCAAAGAAACATTACTTGATTTCCTTATGGTACGAATTGTCTTAGTTGAAAAACTTCCAAATAAAGATTCAGTTTTGAGACTGCTAAGCCTCCCTCATGTTTGTTAATACTTGATGTAATGCTTAATTTTTTTTATGGTTATACAAAATTACTTAAACCCCGTGTAAAGAGCAGTAGAATTGGGAGTTGAAAAAAACCCAACATTTGTGTAATTATAATGGACTTAATTTTGTCATCAAGCCGTAATAATAGAAAATATTGCTGCCACTTAAGCTTCATTTTAGCCTTGCACAAAAAAGAGTCATGATTATATTTTAAATTTTGAATTTAAATTTAATTAAGTTAAATCATTTGTAATAATTATTTTTAAATATCTTCCTTTTGGATTAATGTGAAGTCCAGTCACTCTTGAAACACTTTCTGTGACTCTTTGTCAGTGTTAATTATTAACACAGCAGAAAATTTGACAAGTTCACTTCTCAACCTACTGTGAGTTCATTTAATTCAGATTTCAATTGAGCCATATCTCTGCTTGTACTTTTAAGAAAATGAGCGTATCATCTTGAAACAAATGCATTATGGTTAAATTCTATTTTTATACTTTACCCTTAAATATTTTTATTCTATCATTCTCTGTTTCTATAATGTTACCACATAAAATCGTGGGTCCTTTTTAGGGGGAAAAATGTACTAGTCTACATTAGTACATAATACACAAGAATTTGGAGCCAGATGTTTTGAGATGTATCTCTCTGACTCGCAATGGACAGTTTCACTTTCTCTGTCAAATGTGTAACTTTTCCACGTGAGACTGAAACACAATCTGGGGGTCCTCCAATCTGGACTCATAAGTCAAAGAACAGGTTGCAGCTGTGGTCTTAAAGGGCCTTAATGTTCTGCATCAGTTATACTTGTTCCTGGACCATAGAGGACCTCTATGGTCATCTTTCAATTGGATTACTGCAATGTGGTCTAAATAGGGCTGCCCTTGAAGACTGCTCAGGAGCTGCATCTGATCTAGAATGAGTGATGTGGACAGTGACGGGTATGTCTCAGTATATACACATCTCTACTGCTTCGCAGTTTCCAGTTGGCTTTTGGGTGGCTGTCTCTCTGCTATTTTATGATAGTAGATGTTCTACCTGCAGTTACCTTGCTGTCAGATCCCTAGAGGAGAAGCATGTTGGGCACCCCTCGAGGGAAGGAGCTGCAAACAGATGCAGCAGTGATCCCTCTGTTGTCATCTTCATGTCTTTTTTCTTTTTCTTTTTTGAATTTCACTCCTTTTTCCCTTTGCCTCATAATGTTGGTCTTTCCTGGTCTGTGTCCTTTGGAATTAGTTATTTGGATCCTGGTGAAAACTTCTTCTGTCTTGATTTAAAATAGCGAATTTCAGTTTCAGAATATTTCAACGGCATTTTAAGGAGAGAAATCCTAACTGCAAAAGGATTCTAGAATCGATTATGCAAGGAGATAATATAGCTCACTGGATAGAAGAGGGGGAAGGACATGGTCTTCCCCTCAGACAAACAAAATGCGTTGTGCGCTGAAGGAAGCGACCAATTTACTTCTGCATAGAGTGATGATGGTGGAAGGAATGGCCTATTCAGAGAGTTGTTTGATGCCTTGTCAGTACGCTTTTGCAGAAACTGAAAGGTGACACAACTCTGCAGGCATACTGATTAGAATTTCAAGGTTGAGTCCCAAAGTCCTGAGTATGTTCTGTCAGACAGAGCAGCATATCTGAATTGCCAGATGCCTTAATAGCAATACAACCTCTTTGCTTCACCTCCCTCATTCTGGAGGCTTTCTTATAAACTCAACATCAATAAATTGCTTTCAGGTTATGTTTGTGTTTGGCTCATTTCCTAAATACTGAATTTGTCTTTGTCCCCTTTGCTAAAACTGGCATGATACAGAACCAAAGCCCTCTCTATGCAACTTTTTACCCTAGTTAACACCCATGATTAAATTAATGCTGTTAATAATATATGACAACGGAGGTTCTGGCAGGCACTCCAGCTCTTAGCCAATGCTTTCTGTTCAGCATAAAATAGCTTTTCACTCAAAACAATTGTTGCTCTCCTTCTGTTTATACAGGCTGAAACTTGTTGATAATAAATGCCAGTATTTGTTTGGTGAGGGGAGGAATGCCAGTATTCAAGATATTGTACAATTTGATGAATGGGATCTTTGTGCTTCTTGGGAGATGGACAAGAGACTACAATTTATTATCTTGGATTTCATGGGATGCAATAACTATATAGCTTGCTTCTCATCCCCCCCCCCATTTGTTTTTTTTAAGCTTGATTCTTGGTGTCTTCATAGATATGTTTATGACATTTCCTTGGCAACAATAAGGAAGTGGTTTGTCACAGCTGCTGCCTGGGAGACTATTCCTTATTTTGCTTTTTTGTCTGCCCAGTACAACCTGCAGTCATGTTATTCTTTGGAAATCTCATTTCCAAATACTAACAAGGCCAAACTCTGCTTAGTCCATGCTCCAATAGGATCATCCAGATCAGGGGTGGGTTCCAGCTGCCACTACTACTGGTTTGCTCAGGTATGCAGCATGCGTGCATGCATATGCACACTGCAACAAAAATTGCTCTAGGAAAAACAAGATGGCGGCTCCTACAGAGCTACTGAAAGAACCAGTTCAGGAGCATGGTAGCCTAGGCCACTGCCAGTTCCAACAACCCAGGTTGCCAAGTTACTACCAGTTCAGCTGAACCAGTCCAAACCGGTAAGAAACCACCTCTGATCCAGATGCTGCCATTTGCAGAAAGACATATCTTTTACATTTATGTATCATTTTGTAGAGCAGTATGGTGGCCTAGTGGTGAAGACATTTGCCTCCGACTTGGAAGGCTGAGAGTTCAATTCTAGGTAATTTTTATTTATTTATATTTATATTCCGCCCTTCTCCACAGAGGACCCAGGGCGGCGCACAGGAATTTAAAAACATATAAACAATAAATACATAATTTAAGAACATATTAAATTAATCTAATTCTATGCTAAAACCAATTTTAAAATTCCCAATTTAAAACTCTCTAAAATAGTTCCCATGGGAGGTTAGGCTAGGCCGGCTTGCTGGAAAAGATGTGTCTTCAGACACTGGCGGAAGAGACGGAGGTCGGTGATGGTGCGCAATTCAGGGGGTAGGTCGTTCCAAAGGGCAGGGCCCGCCACAGAGAAGGCTCTTCCCCTGGGTGTCGCCAGACAGCATTGCCCGGCCGACGGCACCCTGAGAAGACCCTCTCTGTGGGAGCGGATCGGCCGAAGGGATGTATGGGGCAAGAGGCGTTCTCGCATATAACTAGGCCCCGAGCCATGGAGCGCTTTAAAGATGGTCGTCAAAACGTTGAAGCGCACCCGAAAGACCAGAGGAAGCCAGTGCAGCTCGCGCAGGATCGGTGTTATGTGGGAGCATCTAGTAGCTCCCGTAATCACCCGCGCGGCTGCATTCTGGACTAACTGTAGCCTTCGAGTGCACCTCAAGGGAAGCCCCATGTAGAGGGCCACAACATGCAGATGTTCCTCTCCTAGGATGCAAAGAAAAAAAAATCTGCTCTGAACTCCACATATCATCAAGAAGGCCATTTGGCAGTAAGCACTCAGCTCCATCCAGTTGCCCCAACTCTACTCTGAATTAAGGGATTACAAAGTAATTAAAAATGTCATCACATTTTGTAGTGTGATGATAACCTTCAACTGAGATCTACTGATCCCTTCAGCAAATCCTGGCAGGCCTAAATGTAATCCCAAATGGACCCAATTGCACACTTCTTCTTCTTGTGCCATATCTATCATTGGACATCGGTGATCGTGTTGGCGATCCTATTTTTATCAACAGCCACACGAAATAATGCTGCTGAGTTTTGTCCAAACCGGTCCCTTAGATTTTGAAGCCATGATCTTCTTCTTTTGCTTGGACCACGTTTGCCTTCAATCTTTCCCTGGAGGATTAAATGAAGTATGCCATATTTTTCTGGGTGTCACATCACATGTCTGAAATATTCTAACGTTCACTTTTTAATGGTTTTGATGATCTCCCTTGGCTTTCCCAGGCAGCTTATCACCTCCTCATTTATGATTTTGTCAACCCAGCTTATACATAATAGCCATCTGTAAATCCATATTTCAAATGCTTCTAGTCTCTTCAAGTGGTTTTCTGTCAGAGACCAACTCTCTACTCCGTAGAGCAGGATAGAAAAGATGTAACGCACAGGATTAAATAAACTCTCTACCCATTTTGTTGTGTCATGGGAATTCCACAACCCAGTCAATGGACCCATTTTACGCACCTAGTTCAAGAAGGAAGGAAAGACAAGCCCTCTCAGATTTGCCCTTTCTTGTAATGAAGTACTGAACCACATTCCTTGCCAACATTTTCTGTGATTGCTTTCAGTCAGATAATGATGCTCTGGACAGATTTGCATGAGAAGGCAACAGTGAGACATGTGCATCTAAAAGGCATCCTCAAAGGCATGATAGGAGATCCACCATTAATACATCAGCCATATCTCCTGTTGGCCCTCCATCCCCCAAGAAGTGTCAATGAGCACCAGTAAAGAAAACACAGGATAAACATGAAGATCTACCAATTACACTTTTGTTTTTATTCTTTTTTTCTATTACATGTTGCATCAACTATAAAGTCACCTAAGTTGAACATTTCTCTGTTCTACCAAATTTGTGCATCTCAACTATAGCAGACTTTATATTACAAAAAGTTAAACAGGTTGTTTAATGTGCCTCCAAGGAGTTGACTACACAGTTGTC
This sequence comes from Rhabdophis nuchalis, assembly GCA_039707465.1. Classification (NCBI taxonomy): domain Eukaryota; kingdom Metazoa; phylum Chordata; class Lepidosauria; order Squamata; family Natricidae; genus Rhabdophis; species Rhabdophis nuchalis. Next base: position 136,770,749 of record CM077644.1, on the reverse strand, counting down.
ATACAAAGACAGTTATCAAATTTGGACTAAAAAAATTTCAATTAATCACTCTAGAAATATATAACAACTTATGCTCTGTATACAACTTAGGTTATTCTTCATAAGAAACACAATGTCAATTGAAAAGAAGCTGAACAACGGGGGGAAAGAGGGAGGGAAATAAGGTCAAATAAGCATCTAGTTGGAAAGCACTACTAAATTTCAATGAAGGACAGTACCTAGACTGATACTTGAGTCATTTGGTAGATCGGGGTGGGGAACTATGGTCCTTTTATGACTCGTGCACTATAACTCCCAGAATACCTGAACTGACTGGAAGTCCACAAGTCATAAAGGGGCCCTAGTTCCCCACCTCTGTTGGAGATGAAGATTTCCTTTTCAGTGTTTTAATCACTCCTTTTTTGGGACCGAAAAAGATAACATATTCTAAAGAAAGGAGTATGCTAAGAGGGAGTTTTTCCAACCATGGGTTTAGAGTTGGCCATATAATATGCTTTGGCCTCAGCTGTCACAATTGCATTTTTAAAAGGAATCTGGCAATAGGCCAAATAGATCTGGGAATAGCCAAAGCTGGTCACAAAAATCTAGATCAAACATTCTCTAATGGATCATAATATATGAAGGCTATGTTTACTATTTATTAAGTTATTAAATGTTGATCCTGACTTTGCTTTTGGTAAAAAAAAAAAAGATTGTCTGCTAGTATTAATCGTATCTAAAGATAACTTTACTTTGTTGTAATTTTAGATGTTATCATATTTAATATAGTGTCTACACTGTAATTTAATACTGTATAGACTGGATCCTGCATCGCATTATAGATGTTAGTTTGGTTGTTTTACAAATGTATTTTAACTCTGTCTTAAATTTTTATTATCTATTATATGTACTGGTCTATGACTATAATAAATTGAAATTGAAATTGAATAAATTGGAATTAATATCACACACATCTATTTTATTTATTTTATTTTATTTTAATCATATTTATATCCCGCCCTTCTCCACGAAGGACGGGCGGCGCACAGGAATCTAAAAACATACAAAACAATAAATACAAAATTTAAAAACATATTAAATTACAATCCTATGCTAAAACCAAATAAAAGGGCAGGGCCCGCCACAAAGAAGGCTCTTCCCCTGGGTGTCGCCAGTCGGCATTGCCCGGCCGCTGGCACCCTGAGGAGGCCCTCTCTGTGGGAGCGGATCGGCCGAAGGGATGTATGGGGCAGGAGACGGTCTTGCATATAACTAGGCCCCTAATACTCCTATCTAATACTCCTGTTTCCTATTTTGTCCAGAATAACTACCCTATGAGAAGAGTTAAGTTGAGAGGGAGTAATTGGGCCAAAGTTACTCAGATAGCTTTAATTCCTTAGTGAAAATCAGAACTCACAGTTTCCCAAACCTAGCCCAACCCTTTCGTCACCACAGCAAACTGACTCCCCTGAGTTGCTATCTTGATTTCAGTGGTATATTGAGAAATTACCCCCACCAAGAAGATTGTGAGTAGCAATAGCACTTCCCTTCTCATTTTCATGTGTGCACTGAATATACAATATGTGCACTCAATACACAATATGTCTACTGAATGTGCACATATTATACTGAATGTGCACATTCAGTACGATAATTGTCTGGGAAACAAGTTAAAATATTTTTTTTAAATAATGTTATTAAATATTTTAAAACATAATTAAAGAAGAACCAGAGTACTGTAGGAAAAGAAAAAGTAAATGGGGATTTTAAAGCATTATAAATTAAATGTACCTTTCAAAATATATAACACATGTTTAGTTCAAGATATTAAAATTTATCAATTTAAAACTTCATATCATTTCTGAAAGCAAGATAATATATTATATAAGCAATAACACACAGTGTTGGATTGTAAATCAAAGTGAAAGGTAATAATCTCTAGACTCTAACCCTGATTGTTTTTATCTAAATTTAGTATTTTATTAAGAAATTTAAATTTAAATGCTAAAAAACTTTGAGAAGAAACTCAAATTTTGGATATGGTATATGATACAAACCCAAACCCATATGCAGAATTAGTTATTAGTTAGTTTTAGTGTTATTATATTTATATACCGCCCTATCTCCCTGGGGGGACTCAGGGCGGTGCACAGGAAATAATAAAAACATAGCAATAAATACAATAAATATTAGAAATGGGTTAAAAATAAATTAAATTTGGAGCCCGTGCTAAAACCATTTCATTACAAACCCAATTTAAAATCACATTTAAAACTATACCAGGCCGGATGCATGAAATAGGTGTGTTTTTAGTGCCCAACAGAAGAGGCGCAGATCCGTGATAGTACGAAGGTCGGGGGGCAGGTCATTCCAGAGGGCGGGGGCTGCCACAGAGATGGCTCTCCCCCTCGGGGTCGCCAGCCAGCATTGTCTGGTAGACAGTACCCTGAGGAGGCCCGCCCTGTGGGAGCGGACATGTCAAAGGGAGGTATGTGGTAGGAGGCGGTCCCACAAATTATAATCCAGACATGGTTTTCGTGGTGAATTTTTATAATCCCTTCGTCCGATCCGCTCCCACAGAGAGGGCCTTCTCAGGGTGCCGTCGGCCGGGCAATGCCGGCTGGCGACACCCAGGGGAAGGGTCTTCTCTGTGGCAGGCCCGGCCCTCTGGAACGACCTACCACCCGACCTTCGCAGTATCTCGGACCTCCGCCTCTTCGGCCAACGCCTTAAGACGTACCTATTCCAACAAGCCGGCCTAGCGTAGCCCCCCGTTTCTGACTATATTTATAAATTTTAATTTTTTAGGGTTTTAAAGGGTTTTAGCACGGGTTTTAGGTTAATTTAATATGTTTTTAAGAGTTTGTATTGTTTTGTAATGGTTTTTAATAATGCCTGTGTGCCGCCCTGAGTCCTAACAAGGAGAAGGGCGGGGTATAAATTCTAAAAATAAAAATAATAGATTTAGCTTTTATTCTGTTTGATATCATTTTCTAGAAGCTGGGCTTTTAATGTAGCCACTAAGAATGAAAAAATTAATCTGATTATTACATTTCCAACAAGTTTTATAGAATGAAATACCTATTTTAGGAATCAGTACTGCAGTCATACACCATCAATAAAACATCTTGAATGGTTTTCTCCAACTGTAATAGTCACTGTAAATTTAATATTATTCTATTGATATTCCCATTGTTGAATGTCACTTATCTTGTTCGCTTCTGCATTCATTTAATCATATTGTCATTGACTTGTTCAGTTTCTGAATCCTGTCTGAAGCAACTCCAGCAAATATTTGAAGTTTTCTGTTGCAAGTTTTTCTAATTTTGACAAGTCTTTAAATATTCTACTTCAATTTTGTAATTATACTTTAGAATTGTAAATTATGTGGAGATATTGAAACCACTTAGGCGATTTTGAACATTTTAAAGAAAAAAAATCAGAAAAGATTTCACATTTTTCTTATTAACTGTTAACTTGCAGCCTTTGCAAGTTAGTATAGTTCCACTGGTCACATTTCTTGGTGCATTCACCTTCACAGAAACAGATATTTAACACTGAAGCAAGAAGCCTGATCTAATTATATATTTTTAATATTCTGCTGATTATAAAATTTCTCTTACAGGTTATATTTTTTCATTTGTATCCAACCAAAGATATTTATGCAAACCATCTGGAAGTCCTATTCCTGAATTGAAGCTCTTTAGCCATAACATGATATAATCTAGCCAGTAATCCAAGTTAAACAGCTAGCTGGGTTACACTGGTTTTACTTTGATAATGCCTGATTCTTTTAAATGTTGAGAAATCTTAAGCTAGATACCCAGTCTATTAGATCATATAAAATTAGACATTTGTCCCTATTGGTCGATAATTATTAGAATGATTTCAAATAGAATTTTTTGACAAATTGTTAATTTTTACTGCTGCATTCTTCCTAACAAACACAACTTTAATTTTCTCCATTTTAAGGTACCCACCATTATATTTTTCCAAGTTTGCAAATAATTATTCTTAAATAAATTATTCATATTGTAGTTGTTGTTAAAAAGTATTCTCAGGTATTTAATCTTTTTATGTTCCCATCTTTTCAATAAAATTGCTATCTATTGGCATCTATATATTTTGCACTTCACTTTGCAAAGATTACATCAACATCATTATTATCATCATCATCATCTATTTTGATCATTGAATAACAAAATTTATATTTGTTACTAAAATTAAAGCCATCCCATTGTTTCAAGAGTCTAACCAACATCTACCATTAGAATCATTAAAATTGAAGATGTTAGCATAAGTATGAAAACAATACTAAGCCAGGTCTAAAATCTGCTTCTCAATCACTGAGGTAACATCATCATCATCATCATCATCATCATCATCATCATCATCATCATCATCATCATCATCATCATTTATTTTATATACCGCGTCCTCTCCCCAGGGAGACTCGGAGCGGTGCACAGGGAAAACATTAAAACACATAAAATATATACATAAATAGATACAATAAGTAAAAACAGATTAAATCTAATTGTCCCTGCACTAAAATCCCCATTTTTAAAATTAACGTTCCCTAACCCCTAAGGTAGAGACTAACCTAGGCCGGCCAAGCAGAAAAAGTGTGTTTTTAATTTCTGACGGAAGGAGCGGAGGTCCGTAGTTGTTCTAATATCGGGGGGAAGGTCGTTCCAGAGGGCTGGGCCCGCCACAGAGAAGGCCCTTCCCCTGGGCGTCGCCCGCTGACAAAGTCTAGTGGACGGCACCCGGAGAAGTCCCTCTCTGTGGGAGCGAATCGGCCGGGAGGATGTATGGGGCAGGATCCGATCCCGCAGATAGCTAGGTCCCGAGCCATGGAGCGCTTTGAAGATGAGAACTAGCACCTTGAAGCGCACCCGAAAGACGACAGGTAGCCAGTGCAGCTCGCGCAAGAGAGGTGTTACATGGGTATACCTTGCGGTACCCATTATTGCTCGCGCGGCTGCATTCTGGACCAACTGAAGTCTTCGGGTGCACCTCAAGGGGAGCCCCATGTAGAGAGAATTACAATAGTCCAGTCGGGATGTCACGAGGGCATGAGTGACTGTGCAAAGGGCATCCCGATCCAATAAGGGGCGCAACTGGCGTACCAGGCAAACCTGGTAAAACACCCTCCTGGCCACGGCTGTCACTTGCTCTTCCATGGACAGCTGGGTATCCAGGAGGACACCCAAGTTGCGCACCCCATCCACAGGGGCAAGGTGTTCGCCCCCTATGGCCAGTGATGGAGTCAACTGGTTGAATCGGGCGGCCGGAAACCACAGCCACTCGGTCTTGGCCGGGTTGAGTCTGAGTCTGTTACTTCCCGTCCAGATCCGCACGGCTTCCAGGCACTGGCACATCACTGCTACGGCATCGTTGGGGTGGTTTGGGGTAGATATATACAGCTGTGTATCATCAGCGTAGAGGTGATACTCTACCCCAAAACCACGGATGATCTCACCCAGCGGCTTCATATATGTGTTAAACAGGAGAGGCGAGAGGACCGACCCCTGGGGCACCCCACATGTGAGGGGTCTCGAGGTCGACCTCTGCTCTCCTATTATTATATATTATATATATAATATATAATAATATATTATTATTTCCATTAATCAATTTCTAGCATTGATGACTAGCCTATAATGAGTGGACTAATTAATTTATAATTTCCCCTTTTTATATATAAAGACTACAATTGCCTGCCTCTGAATTTAATTTATTTACCAGCTGCATTAAATGTGGACCCATGTTATTGCCTCTTTTGTCCTTAGATTGTCTTACATAAACATTAGTTAAATCTCAGTCAGGTGGCATGGAATGAATGAGTCATCATTTGCATTCATTTTGGCCCTGATGTCTCCAGCTAATATCTAAATTTTATTAATTTAAATAGATGTTCCTTAAGCTAGTTCCATATCTCCTTTATCTGCAATATACTTACCTTTGAAAGGAGATCAACATTAATTGCAGAAGGAAATGTGCTGTAACCATGATTCAATTAGGTAGTATAATATTAATCCAAGGACTTCATAAAGGAGCCCATAAGCTTCAAGGATACAAAAATTGCTCATTTAAACTTTGGAAGGCCCAAATACTATCAGTGAGGGGAAACTATTTTTCCTCTGCTGTCACACATCCAACTGAGCTTTCTTTCAGCATGAAAACTCTACTCAAATTTAACTTGGTACTTCATCCAAAGCAGATGGTGAAATTCCTGTCCTTTGGAATTCTTGTTGCTCTTCATTCATAACTATGCCAGGCAAGTGTTTTGTTCTTTTTTAAAAGCTCTTTCTTCTCCAGGCTGTGTGCATGTCACAATACTTTTACTATTAGGAATATTCATTCATTGACCAAAAATAAGGAGGGGCCTTTTATAAAATAAGAGATAGAAAGTGGCTACAAGCTTTACATATTTTGACTTCTAAAAGGAGTAGAGATCAGTTCTTTCTTGTTTAATGCAAATAAAAATATGAAAATTATGGCTCATACTGAGATGAGATCAGCTCCCCCACTTTGCAAACAACCTTGTCAGTAGATCCTTGTGATCTGTTGCTGAAAATGGTTCTCCTTTTCCAGAATCAGCAGAATCTGAATCTGTAGAATGGGCCTTAGTAATTAATCACTGCTTCTTTGTTTTGATGACCTTCTTTTAGTGTTCCAGTACTCTCCCAGATTGAATATTGCTCAGGTGAAAGTCACAGGAGATTTGAATACCTTAAGGGGATTCTAGCTTTGCACTGTCTGCCCTTTAATGCCATAAAATGCTGAAAAGATCAGAAATGTCAGGAAGATGCTGACATATTGCCTACCCTAACCAAATTTTAAAAACCACAAAATGTTTCATGGTGCATAGTACCACATGAAACTGTACTTTTCTCTTTTCCTAAGTTGTGCTTCAACAGGGCAAATATTTGACTACGACATTGAAATATTCCATCAGAAATCAATGGAGGTGAACTTGAAACTTGTAGAACCACAGTGAAACTGCAAACTACTTTGTAAATTTCTAGAAATGCAGACAGCTCTCTGTATAGAGCCATTTGGTCAATCAGCCTATACTTTATTTATACTGAATTATCACTCCAACTCCTTCAGCAAGAAGGAAAAAGCAAATTAAACTTAAGAAATAGTAATACATTAAGGTCCTCTGAAACTGGGGAAACAGGGGAACTAGTGACTCTTGTTATCCTAGATAAGCAATAATTTTTCCGAACTGACCCACATGAGACATTTTTAGTACTTTGTTAAATCTATCCTCCAATTTCTCAAGTGTTTTATTCCTGTGCAAAACATATTAGTTTTTCTTCCTCGGTGTCAGGGCTCATTTTCTTCTGGTGGTTCAGGCAGCCCTTGTTATTCACAGTAATTGTTCCAGCCAAGAAAACTACAGATAAAGTGACCATAGATAATACAATTATGAGAAAACATACTTTATACATGCACAAAAGTCTGTCTACCATTTTTCAGATATCTAAACTCTACAACACTCAAATTGCAGCTATGTAAAATCCTTCACTGTGGATAACAAGGTCTGGTCTGCATTTTCTAGCCATGGATACAACAGATAACAAGACCACAGATAATGAGGGCCTCCTGGTTTCATTTTCTTTCTTTCTTATTTTACTATTGTGTGATGCCAGAGGAAACTTATTCTCATTTGTTTTATAGCTGCTGCCATATGATACCCATTTTTGCCTTTGTAGATGCTTAATCATTTCTTTTTTCCCCTTTTTTCTCCCATTCTTCCTTTGGGCAAACCCAGCCAGAGATTGTGAACTGTATGACTGTACTGTCAAACACTGTGCAATCAATCAGATTTGGATAAATGATTGTATCACTGATGGTAAATGAAGTCCCTTGAGAGAGAGGCTAATTCATAGAATTCAATCAGGTATCATAAATGAACTGGAGATCCAAAAAAGTTGCATGGAGAACAAGGGAGTTTCAGTGCTACTGCTGATTTTCATAAAACAATCCTTCCCCTCCCAATCTTTACAATATCCTTGTCACCATATTAGTTGATCTAGTATCCTTGAAAGTTCCTTATATCTGTGCTCCCTTCATAGAAACCTCAGAAGCTAATGGGGCCCCAGAACACCCATTTGTTCAAATTCTTCACATCCCCTCTCCTCTTTGTCATCTTGCTTGACACAGTAGTGTCCTGTCCCCCCTCTACTTAACAGACATCTACTATTCTCTTGTTCTTCAGTGCCTCTTTTTGTTTCCCAAAGGGATAGAGTCTGTTTCTTCTGCAAGCTTTTTCTTCTTTGCAGCAGTACAAAATATACTTTATGGTTCTTGTTTCTAAGTTGTTACTGACTTGCATGGGGCTTAGCCTTTTTTTAAAGGTCTCTTCCTTAAGGAGAATTGCTTCCTCTGTCAGATCCTCCCCCCCCCCCCCATCTGATCAGTCTTTGTCATCTCTTTGCTTGGAATGTCCCACTTGCAGTTTTGGTCCTCTGGCTCTTTGTTTCTAAAGAATGGCTACAAGCTAGTACTTGCTGCAAATGCCTGAAGCATTGCATACCATGACTGTAGTGTCTTGGCCATTCATCTTTGAATGAATTTTTGAGATACCATTGGTAGAAGGCTTTTCCTCTGTGAGTCTCAGATTATCCAGGTCTGTACTGCTAATTCAGATGGTTTTTTTTAATAATAATCCCTGTTTAAACTTGCTTTTTGTATTTTTTTAATCTTTTTTCTTTGTTACAGTCTTACCTCTGTCTTTGATTTTTTTCTTCTTCTTTATGTATTGGAAGTCAGTTCAGTCATGTAATAGGTAAGCTCCATTATGGTCATAACTTGAGGATTACACACAGTAGTCATCAAATAACGACCATAATAGAGCTTACTTTCTATGTGACTGAATGGACTCTACAATCTTTTTTGCAGTGGCCATCAAATGAACTCTATAGTTGTTAAGTGAACCAATGGTTCCCTATGGGCTGGTTTTGACAAAAGCTGAAAATAAATGCCAGTTTTCAGCAAAATCATAGCAAAACATGGTGGTCATGAGACACAGCAAATGGCTGTAAATGTGGAACAGTTGCTGAGCAGTCCAATTGCAGTCATGTGACCACGGGGCTGGGGCCTCTTCATAGGAAGAGGTTATAAGTATCACCCAGGAATATCTATTATAATTTCAGGACTACTTCTGTAATCATTTAATTGATAAAACCCTTGTACTTGGTTCCCTTTAATATTTCTCTCCTTACTACTCAGGAGCATTAGTGACTAGCAACTTGCAAGAAAAACCCATGATGTTTTCAGTACTCACAACTGAACCCATCCCTCAGAATACAGAAGTTTTCTATCCTACCTCATCTCTTCCTTATCTTTTGCTCTTGTTGAACTCTCCTATTGCCAAACTCCAATCTGTTTTCTGAGTGATCATTAGAAGCAATTTGCAAGACTTTTACATTTTGCCTAAAAGTTGAGCTGGGAGTTGAGCAAGAGAAGCAATGATAATATACAGCAATTTCCGTACTGCCTGTAGATAGCAAACATTGTTAACCAATGGATGATGGAGGTCAATGGGCCATAGAGTCATTAAATTATTTAACAATGTATTGTGTGTTATAAGAAGACTGGGTACACTAATGACATTCACTGTTTCTGCTGCAGGAAATGGCTCCTGTGAGCAAAGATAAGCATTCATAGCCTAGAATGTATGTAACAGCCAATCATCCAAATGAGAAAAATTCACTTGAGTGGTGTTTAATCCACTTACTTATCCAGACCTTTCATGAAAATAGAACTCTTAGTAATTTGCCAGCTAGGAAACTTGTTGTTCAAAGAACAGGGTATTAATGCTAGGCAAACCTCATCTCTATTTAAAATGGGCTAAACTGAAATACTCACAATGAGGTCTTTACTATAGGCATTAGGCTGAGATGAGCCAGTATCCAAAACCTGGGTGCCATAGAAAAAGTGATCAAATTCAGGAATAAATTAGAAGCAAACCACCCACAATGAGGTATATAAGATATACAAATGTAGTTTCATAATACCAATGAAGAACAAAAGCCAATGTATGAAATAGTGTAAGGTTGTCATGCAAGCAAAGAGGGCTTAAAGTGTGGAAAAACAGAGTATCAAGGGCATTATCTACTTAGATTGGTCCAGTTTGTTCAGTTTCTTTTTTAAAAAGGCTCATTTTGCTAAAGAAGGAGCAAACCCAGGTCTGCTGCATCATCAGCAGTCAGCTACCCAGGCACTTTTGGGTGATCATCATCATCCATGGTACTGGAAGAGACAAATCTGAAAGAGTACAACCTGGAGCACCACATAAGCCTTTTGTGGCTGCTACTAAGATAGACATGCTACTTCTTCCTTCTCTTTCACTTCCGCCTTCTCCTCTCCAACAGCAGCCACTGGAGAACCAAGATGTCCAAACATATTGTTCCTGCCATACTTTCCTCTAGGCAGCCAGTCACCCAGACAACACTTTCCAATTCTGGGTTTCTAGAATGATATATTATAAGGCGTAAGTATCAGGTAGACAGGTGTCTTTATATGAGGAAGAGACTAAATACAGCACAGAAAAGTTGTCTGGTCCCAGCCCTGCCTTAAAAGTGAAGTTTCACGTGTCACCGCCCTGGGTCCATCTTGATGGAGATAGGCGCGGTATACAAATCGAAATAAATTGAAATTGAAAATTGAAATTCAATTCTGAAACAGAATGAGATAGACTACATTATTCTACAATTCTGGTATTTTAAGGGCTTTACAGTTTTGTAGTAACAACTTGAGTGCACAAGTGGGCATGGGTGTGTGTGTGTGTGCGCGCGCGCACGCACACACACTCACAGGAGCAATGAGACGTTGATGGCTGGTGCTCTTGAACAGGTAATCAACAGTAGATGGAATCAATGAGTTGCAGTAAACACAGCTAAGAGGTCAGTGAATGGAATTACAAACTGCAAACTGCCTCCGCTTCTTGTTCTTCAGAGCAGGAAACCTTACATTAAATCACTAAATATAACAAGATACTACATGACAAAACATGGGTGCCTGGGGAGGGAAAAAGTCTACAAAATCTAGATTATGAGAAGATAAAATGAAAGCGCATGGGAGAAGGGGGAACCCAGCCATAATAGGACAGGAATTTGGAGTTCCTAGAATGGATAGAAAAAGGGACGCTGTGGCTCAGTGGCTCAAATGCTGAGCTTGTCAAGAAAGATTGGCAGTTTGGTGGTTCGAATCCCTAGCCCCGTATAACGGAGTGAGCTCCTGTTACTTGTCTCAGCTTCTGCCAACCTAGCATTTTGAAAGCATGTAAAAATGCAAGTAGAAAAAAAGGGACCACTTTGGTGGGAAGGTAACAGCATGACGACAGAGACATCTTTGGACAGCACTGGCTCTTCGGCTTTGAAACGGAGATGAGCACCGCCCCCTAGAGTCAGGAACAACTAGCACATATGTACAAGGGGAACCTTTACCTTTACTTTAGAATGGATAGAAAATACTGAGGATTGTTCACTGGCGAACAGGGGGAAAAATATGAAAAGCTACCGAAAAACATAAAGATAGCAAAGAGTTGCGAGTTCTTGGATGTCACTTCCACATCTGTCTAAAATTACTCTCGATATCCAGAATTCCAGGTGGAATTTAGCCTTTGGGATTTAAAGATTTGACTAGATTTGACTGGAAATACTGTAGCATTTTAAATACAAGATTATTTACATGTGATAATTTACTATGTGTTAATAAAATCAAGACAACAATATTTTACAAATATTGGATTTTTGGTATGTTGATTATTAGTATTTTAAGATATTTTATAGATTGGGGTTACTTGTTTAAAATTAGAGAGAGGTGGTCGTGTTGTTATTTCTATACTAAAAGAAAGTCAGAAGTCAAATTTGTTATAAATTTACTTGATGTATTTTTATCGTTTTTAAATTGTTTTGTATTTCCCTTTCCTCTTGCCCTTTATGATGTTTGTATTTTAAGGTTTGATGTTGAACTTTAATTAAAAATATTATACATATGAAAGTAAAGCTATCTAATTGCCAAAACTCTCTGGGCTCATTACAACACAAATGTAAAAAAATGTAAAAGTAAAGAAAGCATGAACTATATTGAACACTGGAAAATGTAAAACAAAACTTGAGTACTTCCAGAGATAAGGCTCTCATATATGAACTCATACAATTGCTACTGTATGCATAATACAAGATATCCACAATTGTGCTTTAAGAAACAGAATCAAAATTGGAAAATAAAGCCTTTTTTAAACAATTAAAAATGGTAGAAAATTTTAGGTAGATTATTGAGAAATGGAAGCTCTTGGGACAATACTTTATATTGCCTAGCATTGCTCCAAGGATGTTTTTATAAAAAATGTGCCTCAAAATATACTTTTAAATATCTTTAATATCTTTTCTCAAGATATTTATTTGTTAATTTAGCTTCCTTTTTTTAATGAAACCAAATTAAATAAATATATTAAAAATGACAGTAATGGGATGGGACTGAATGTTATTTTAATCATATACTTATAGATGTAGACTTAAGATTAAAATGATATATAATTAGCCCTTATTAAATCTTCATCTCTGTCCATGATGTCCTTCCTTCCTTTTCTTTTTATTTTAGTTTAATTAAACAAATATAAGACAAAACATATGGAGATGAAAACCATTCACTATCAATGACTATTGACCTTATTCAAAACAACTGATTCTTGAAGCAAAATGAAGCAGCAATAGCACTTAGACTTATATACCACTTCACAGTGCTTTACAGCCCTCTCTAAGCAGTTTTACAGAATCAGCATATTGTCTCCAACAATCTGGGTTTGCAATTTTACTGACCTTTTACCGGAAGGATGGAACGCCTTGAGCCTGGTGAGATTCGATCTGCCAAACTGCTGGCAGCTGGTGATCAGCAGAAGTAGCCTGCACTCTAACCACTGCACCAACGCATCTCTCATTGTAAAACTTATTGATGTTGTAATGTCCTCCAAATTATTGCAGTCCAATATAGCTCCACCCAGAAATGGAAGAAAACAAACAGATATTTTATTTATTTGTGAAATGTATAATCATATAAATGTATACTCATATCTAACACAATACACAAAAAGCTGTGAGGACTCAAGGGCACACTACAAGCTGGATTCTGTGGAAGGTTATCGTTATGCTGGACAATAAGGATAAATGTGGTTGTTGAAAGACAGTTCAATTGTGGAAAGGCAGTACATCTGTTTTGTAACTAATACAGTATTGTATTCAATGTCTCAAAAGGACAACCAAGAAAAGACAATTTGAATAGAAACAAGGGGCAACATCATGCAATATCATGACAATATAGAAAATTATCTTTTCCTGATTTGTAATCCTAGAATTTAAAATTAGCCCTTGAAACTATTTTCAGTAATCTTTTGTATCATTTTAAACTTTCAAGATGGCGGCGCGCTTAGGCGCAGCGGCTTTGAGCTCCTGGTTTCACAGTAGAGTTAGGCAAAAACTAATCTATACCAGCAGGGAGTTACTAAGTTATTAAGTTATTATTAAAGATTGGATCTTCTAGTCGACTCGATATTACCAGCAACTTCCAGCAGTCTCGTAATATACCAAGTGACATAGTAAGACTGTCAGGCTCTCCATGGATCGTTGTTTGGCCTAGGAGGCAGCGAAGAGAGCCAAAGCAGAAGCGGGGATGCAGAGCAGGTTTGCTAGTTCAATTACGGAAGCAGCCTCACAGACCAGCATTACCAAGCATTTCCTAACCAACTCTAGACTCTTTGTCCACAAAACCGATGAACTAGAGCTATGGATGGCAGCGAATAAGCTCATTCGTGACTGGTAAAAGCAAAGGTGGAGGACTGTGTATTTACACACATGGTAACTGGTGTACTAACAGTGGAGTTGCTTGTACACACTGTTCTGTAAACTTGGAATTCTCAACTGTCATTTGTTGGCCATTTTGTCTGCCTGGAGAGATTTCTGTTATGGTTGTCACTGCTGTCTGTATTCCACCTGATGCAAATGTTGGCACAACGCTCAAACCAATTTCATTGTAATTTTTTATTTTATTACAATGACAATAAAAGATTATTATTATTATTATTATTATTATTATTATTTTTGTAAAGATAAAAGAAAAAGGATTATTCAAAATTAATGTAGGAATTCAATGTCAAAAAATATGATGATCAATATTAGTTGTGATTCTTTTAAAGTAGGATTAGTAATACTTTTCCTTGCTCAATTTCACAGTGCCTGCAAGTTAATATGGTTACCTGTATATTTGCAACCTCTGAGTTTGGAGATGATGTGGCTCTGAATACCAATAGCAAGGGAACAGAAACTTTTTTCCTTTAATTGACTTCCAAAACTCCCTTGTGACAACTCCAGTGTTCCTCATTCTTCCTGAACCATTTCTCCAAACAAAGAATACTGCCAAATACAGATGCAGCCAAATCTACATGAATTCACATCCTGGGCTGATTTCCCCTAGGACTCAGCCTTGTGTCAAATGGGTTCTGCAGATACAATCTGAAAGACAGTTGATGAGATATTGATTGATCTGCTTGAATTTCTTTCCTTAGAAGCTTCTCCCTACCCATTACACTCCTAAAATCTCTGTTTGGTGAAAATCATTTCATCTTCAAGTAGTTGGCAAACAATGACGCCAAATTATACTGAGTAAGTATCCCAAAAGATTACAGTTTCTGATAGGTTTAGGTTGCTAAAACTAGGAGGTATTTTTATTATTTAAAAAGAGCATCTGACTATTTCTGACTCCTGCTTGCTCGATTTGAGCATCATGCCAAACTGGAATCTTGATTTAGTGTTTCTAAATTGAAGTGCTACTGGTGTAAACTCGTCAGTTTCGTTTTGATAACAGTGATATCCATTCAGTCAAATTCGACTCTTGGCCATTCTGTGGGTCAGGTCTCTTTTGCTCTTGCACTGTTTCTTTGAGCTTTTCAATGCTCTGGCTGTTGTCAGCTCTGATAGTTTCCCTGCATCTGCTATGTTTCTTTTCCCACTTCCATAATCTCAAATTATTTGAGCTTCTGGAAGAAACAAATTAATTTTAAATGAGCAATGAATGAATATGACATTTAAAACTTATATATTACTGTGTGGTTCTTTTATTCCCTACAAATGAAACAAATAAGACCGATTCATTTTCATTAATTGGCATATTAATGAATGCCTCTAATGCAGCTACAGCTGTGAAAATCACATGACTGTATTTCATAGGAAAGAACAGCTTTGACCCTTAAATACAATCATCATGTCTTGAAGTTTAAGCAACTGTTTTATTTATTCATTCAATCAATCAATCAATCAATCAAATGTATTATTACAGCCCAACTAAAACACACTATTGCTCAAAACAAGAAAAGCGGCCAGTCTTTTCAAGCACATTTTGGATTAAAAAGTTGGTCTATTTTTATTCTTTGATTCATCAATCAATGTGCTCTTTGCAAATTAAGCCTCCCATGTTTTCATTTCATTTCATTTTATTCGATTTATATACCGCGCCTTCTCCATCGAAATGGACCCAGGGCGGTGCACAGGAAATTAAAACCAACAAATAATAAAACAATACAATAAATACAATAATACAATACAATAAATAGATAAAAAGAATTAAATAAGAGCCTGTGCCCCGGGCCCTAGGTAGGGGTGGTGGGGTGGCGGTCATAATAAAGGAAGATCTTGAGCCGAGAGAGACCATTGTGCCACAGACTACCGGTTGTGAGTCCCTCTGCGTGAAGTGGGGCCTAGGGAGGCAGTTGGGCTTGCTGGTTGTATACCTGGCTCCCCGCTATGTAGCAGCAGCCCTGCCCGAGCTCCTGGAGGTGATCGCTACGGTGGCAGTTGAGACCCCCAGACTTTTGGTCATGGGGGACTTTAATCTGCCATCGGTGGGCGAATCATCCGTGGCAGCTCGGGAGTTCATGGCTTCCATGACGGCCATGGACCTGACCCAATTAATTCAAGGCCCCACCCACGAGGGTGGACATACACCGGATCTCATCTTTGTCTCTGGCCAATGGAAGAGTGATCTGGGTATAGGGGATATAGTCATCACGCCCTTGTCATGGTCAGACCACTCACTTCTCCGGCTCGATTTTCCGACCGCTACTCCCCTCCGCGGGGAGGCGGAACCAGAGCCATCGATCTGGTTTCGCCCCAGGCGCCTTATGGACCCGGATGGGTTCCAGACGGCGCTTGGGCCACTTCCTGTACCCCTGACCCGCGCCCCGATGGAGGACCTCGTGGCCGCATGGAACACTGCGACCACGGGGGCCTTGGATCGGGTCGCGCCCTTGCGGCCTCTCTTGTGGCGGCGAGTCGCCCCGGCTCCTTGGTTTACCAAGGAGCTGAGGGGGATGAAACGCCACAAGAGATGCCTAGAGAGAAGATGGAGGTCTACCCGTTCTGAATCTGACCGGACACAAGTAAGAGCCCAGTTACGGACTTACATTGTGGCGCTGAGAGTGGCCAAACGTCATCATTGTGCCACTCTCATAGCATCCGCAGAAAACCGCCCTGCTGCCCTGTTTAGGGTGACCCGCTCCCTCCTTCAACAGAGGGTGCGGGAAGCCCCGCTACAGGGCAGAGCAGAGGAATTTGTGACTTTTCTGCAGGAGAAAATCGTTCAGATACAGAACGAGCTAGCCCCCATTGATGGCCCAGTGGGATGCCACGAGACAGATCTTGTTTGGGAGGAGTTTGACTCCGTTACTTCCGAGGATATGGACAGGTTACGTGGGCGACTGCGAGCCACCACATGTTTATTGGACCCGTGTCCCTCCTGGCTTGTACTGGCATCCTGGGAGGTGACACGAGGCTGGCTCCAAGAGGTTGTCAACGCATCCTTAAGTGAGGGTTCCTTGCCTGCTTCCCTAAAAGAGGCTATGGTGAGGCCCCTCCTTAAGAAGCCCTCTTTGGACCCAGCTTTATTAAACAACTATCGTTCAGTCTCCAACCTTCCCTTTTTGGCGAAGGTTGTTGAGAGTGTGGTGGCACAACAGTTTCCCCGTCACCTGGAGGAAGTTGATTATCTAGACCCGCGCCAGTCTGGCTTCCGGCCCGGGGATAGACGGCATTGGTCGCGTTGGTTGATGATCTCTGGAGGGCCAGAGATGGGGGTTGTTCCTCCATCCTGGTCCTATTAGACCTCTCGGCGGCTTTTGATACCATCGACCATGGTATCCTATTGCATCGGCTGGGGGGGTTGGGGGTGGGAGGCACCGTTTTACGGTGGTTCTCCTCCTACCTCTCTGGCCGATCGCAATTTGTGTTGGCAGGAGAGCAGAGGTCGACCTCGAGACCCCTCACATGTGGGGTGCCTCAGGGGTCGGTCCTCTCGCCTCTCCTGTTCAACACATATATGAAGCCGCTGGGTGAGATCATCCGTGGTTTTGGGGTAGAGTACCACCTGTACGCTGATGATACACAGCTGTACATTTCTACCCCAAACCACCCCAACGATGCCGTAGCAGTGATGTGCCAGTGCCTGGAAGCCGTGCGGATCTGGATGGGAAGTAACGGACTCAGGCTCAACCCGACCAAGACCGAGTGGCTGTGGTTTCCGGCTGCCCGATTCAACCAGCTGACTCCATCGCTGGCCATAGGGGGCGAACATCTGGCCCCTGTGGATGGGGCGCGCAACTTGGGTGTCCTCCTGGATGCCCGGCTGTCCATGGAAGATCAAGTGACAGCCGTGGCCAGGAGGGCGTTTTACCAGGTTCGCCTGGTTCGCCAGTTGCGCCCCCTATTGGATCGGGACGCCCTTCGCACAGTCACTCATGCTCTCGTGACATCGCGACTGGACTATTGTAACTCTCTCTACATGGGGCTTCCCTTGAGGTGCACCCGGAGACTTCAGATGGTTCAGAATGCAGCCGCGCGGGCAATCTTGGGTACCTCCAGATTTGCCCACATAACTCCACTTCTGCGCGAGTTGCACTGGCTGCCTGTCGTCTTCCGGGTGCGCTTCAAGGTATTAGTCATCATTTTTAAAGCGCTCCATGGCTCGGGACCTAGCTATCTGCGGGATCGGATCCTGCCTCATACATCCTCACGGCCGATTCGCTCCCACAGAGAGGGACTTCTCTGGGTGCCGTCCACTAGACTCTGTCAGCGGGCGACGCCCAAGGGAAGGGCTCTCTCTGTGGCAGGCCCAGCCCTCTGGAACGACCTTCCCCCCGACATCAGAACAACCACGGACTTCCGCTCCTTCCGTCTGAAATTAAAAACTCATTTTTTCCGTTTGGCCGGCCTTGGGTAGCCTCTCTCTACAGGGTCTAGCTGTTTTAATTGGGTATTTTAGCATGTTAAGGGGATTTTAGCACAGGCCCAGATTTAATTTGTTCTTAATTATATTTGTATATTTATTGTATTGTGGTTTTAGTTTTCCCTGTGCACCGCTCCGAGTCCCTACGGGGAGAGGAGCGGTCTATAAATTAAATTATTCTATTCTATTCTATTCTAAAATTCCCACTAAAAACCCAACGTCCATTTACGTATTTGGCAGAAGCTATGTAACAATAAAATCTAAACGATTAGGCAAGACCAGCTTGCTGAAAAAAGTATGTTTTGAGTGAACGGCGAAAGAGGGGAAGGTCCGTGATAGTGCGAAGTTCGGGGGGGTAGGTCGTTCCAGAGGGACGGCCCTGCCACAGAGAAGGCCCTACCCCTGGGCACCACTAGCCAGCATTGACCGGCGGTTGGTACCCTCAGTAGGCCCTCTCTGTGGGAGCGTATCAGATGCAGGGAGGTATGTGGCAGGAGATGGTCCCGCAAGTAGCTAGGCCCCGAGCCATGGAGCGATTTGAAGGTGGTAACAAGCACCTTGAAGCGCACCTGGAAGGCCACCTGTAGCCAGTGCAGCTCGCGCAGGAGAGGTGTTACATGGGAGTAATGAGAAGCTCCCAGAATCCCCTGCGCAGCCGCATTCTGAACCAACCGGAGCCTCTGGATGCACCTCAAGGGGAGCCCCATGTAGAGAGCGTTACAATAGTCCAAGCGAGACGTCACGAGTACTTGAGTGACAGTGCGGAGGGCGTCTCGGTCAAGAAAGGGACACAACTGGCGTACCAGGCGAACCTGGTAAAATGCCCCCCTGGCCACGGCCGCCACATGGTCGTCCAGGGACAGCCGCGAATCCAGGAGGACGCCTACGTTGCGAGCCCTTTCCACGGGGGCCAATGATTCGCCCCCGATAACCAACGATGGAATGAGCTGGCTATGCCGAGACGCTGGAAACCACAGCCACTCGGTCTTGGACGGGTTGAGCCGAAGTTTGTTACTTCCCATCCAGAGCCGCACGGCTTCCAAACACCGGGACATCACTTCAACGGCATCATTGGGGTGGTTGGGGGTAGATATGTACAGCTGAGTATCATCAGCGTACAGATGGCACTCTACCCCACAACCACGGATGATCTCGCCCAGCGGCTTCATGTATGTGTTGAATAGGAGGGGGGAGAGGATCAACCAAAATAATTTAAAAACTCTTCTTCCTGCTATAAACCCATTAGTAATTATTTTATTTTTAGGGTCAATTGTCAAACCACCAATTCACCCGCACCCCTCAAGTGTATGTAATAGGGCAATGTTTCACAATCATGGCAATTTGAAGATGTGTGGACTTCAACTTCCAGAATTCCCCAGCAAGCATTCTGGGGGGAGTTGAATTCCACATATCTTCAAAGTGCCAAGATTGAGAAACATTGTAACAGGGTGTACTCTTCTTCATCCCCATTGTTCTTATTTTGACAATGGGCAGAAATCTGAACTATTTTCCATGAAAAGGGGATTTCTACTCTCTTCTTTCTCTTTTTAAGTAAGTTTCATGACTCCTTGTTAGTGTTGAAGCTTCTGCAGGAGAAATCGGGGATGCTACAAAGTGACACATTGGGAGAGATGCTATATCATTATGCAGTGTTGTTCCTCCAAGAATTCTAGGAAACGCTCTTTGAAGAAGTGGCAAAGTCTCGATGGGAATTTCACGCCTGATGAAAAGTAACACTGTTTCCAGAGACAATGTCTGGAAAATCCAAGGATGGCAATTATCTGTTCTAGAATGTAGGTACATTGTGACGTCCATGTGTCTGTTTTCTTTTATTCTCAAGAGTGTTTCCTACACCAAAAGCATTAATACTTTACAACAGGGGTCTCCAACTTTGCAACTTTAAGTCTGAAGGACTTCAGCTCCCAGAATTCTGGGAGCTGAAGTCCTTCAGACTTAAAGTTGCAAAGGTTGGAGACCCCTGCTTTACAACAGAACTCAGTTAAAGCTAAAGTCTTCTTACAGAAATGGTGCTTAAGCAATATTTTGTCATCTTTTTTAGATTTCTGAGGATTTATCATCTAGTTTTAAAAATACGTTCTTTTTCATAGTATACGTGAATCAAGGAACAGGAAGAGTTAATACTTGTTTCGAGCAATGTGTATGGTACAGTGCAATGGTCAGCTCAGCAGAGCAAGTGATGTTGGTTCAACAACACTCTGTGCAATGACAACTTTGATTCTGGAAAGGAAGATTGCTGTCTTGAATTTGTTTTGTGACTAAAAAGGCTGGTAACAGACTGCTCACTGCATCCCCTCTCACTGAAATACTAATAAAACATTGACTGAATAAAGAGCGAGCCAGTTAGAAATGTTTGCATTTCATGTCACCCTTAATTATTATGAACATTCACATCATCATGACCTCTGGGCCACTAATATATGGAGTAGTACAGGTCCCAGAATTGAACATTATGGCATTGCATTTTATCTCACGTTGGTTGATCTGCTCTAGAACCTTCTCAGAAATCCGTGTCAGGTGGACTGATTTATAATTCTCTGAATCCTTATTTTCCCCTTATTTTGAACATAAAGGCGATTCATTATAGTCTTCAGGCAATTCAACATTTCTCAAAAATAATAAATGTTATCCAGCTTATCAGCAGTATTGACCACTTTCTCATACTGTAATGCTAGCATGCATAACCTTTGTTAGAAGCTCAACTGCAGCAGCAGCAGCAACAAATAATAATATGGAAAGTGGATTGTTAGCTAGAAATGGAGGATGGAATTCAGCTCCTCTGAGATACAATTTCAAGTAGCTCTTCTATGTGGCTGAAACCACTACTGATGAGTAGGCTGTAATAGCTTCCAACACCCAATTTCCAAGCTGATTACAAAGTCTGAGTGGTGGAAAGAATCCAGCATCATATACCCAAGGCCAGAATTTACAAATAGCAAATCAAAATATTCTTTCCTTTCTTAATACATTTTGCTGCCAGGGTTTCAGCTAATGCTTGGTTTTTAGTATTTTGGAGAACTGACTTATATTTCAAAGCATTTTAACATTAAAGTTGATTTTATAATATTCTCATTTATGGAAACTGCCTTGGAAAGCAGTTTAGAAATTGAATGAATGAATGAATGAATGAATGAATGAATGAATGAATGAATGAATGCATGAATGCATTTTCTGTGGGTTCAAAGAGGATATGCTGTTGTGCATTTCATCTGTTGATACAGAGCTAATTGTGCAGCCCCAATCTGCAAATGCAGAGTCTACTGCAATGGGGTCACTGAAAGTCCATTTTTGTAGTAGTTGGGGTGTTGTTCTGTGATGCTGTTCACCATTTTCTATCAGTCTATCAGCATCTATGGACTGGACTACTGTAATGCTCTCTACATGGGGCTCCCCTTGAGGTGCACCCGAAGATTGCAGCTTGTCCAGAATGCAGCCGCGTGGGCAGTTATGGGAACCTCTAGGTTTTCCCATGTAACACCACTCCTGCGCGAGCTGCATTGGCTGCCTGTCATCTTTCGGGTGCGCTTCAAGGTGTTGGTTATCATCTTCAAAGTGCTCCATGGTACGGGACCGAGCTATCTGCGAGATCGCATCCTGCCCCATACATCCCTGCGGCCGATTCGCTCCCACAGAGAGGGACTTCTCCAGGTGCCATCCACTAGGCTATGCCAGCGGGCAACACCCAGAGGAAGGGTCTTCTCTGTGGCGGGCCCGACTCTCTGGAACAACCTTCCCCCCAAAATTAGAACAACTACGGACCTCCACTCCTTCCGTCAAAAACTAAAAACACACTTTTTCTGCCTGGCCGGCTTGGGGTAACTGAATTGCTCTATTAGGGTTTTTTGGGGGTCTAATTTTAGTTGGTCTGGGTTTTTAGCGCAGGGTTAAGTTTAATTCATTTTAAATTGTATTTATGCTTGTGTTTTATATATGTATTTTTAAATCCCCTGTGCACCGCCTCGTGTCCCTTCGGGAAGAGAGAGCGGTCCATAAATTAAAATTATTATTATTGTTATTGTTGTTGTTGTTGTTGTTGTTGTTATTATTATTATTATTATTATTATTATTATTATTATTATTATTATTATTATTATTATTATTATTATTATTATTCTATCTTCAAAACCAGTGGAAGATTCATAGCACAAGGCTTGCCTTGCACAAAGCATGCACAAGGATCTGTCAGCAGCTGCAGCTTCTAGATTCCATGTCTGGATGTCAAGGGGCATAGGGTCTCTTTCACAGCATCTTTCAAATTGTGAGTGTGTGTGTGATTGACCTCAGGGTCAACCTGACAACTAGGGACTCAGTGCTGCTGGACTCTGTACAATCCAACATGTTCATCTCCTCATTCACATCAGGACCAGCCTTCTGAAAAAATGTCAACATTATCTAACATCCTTTTTGTCCTTGTTCTTCCTACAGATTTTGTCTTTGTCTACAGAGATTTCTTTGCCTTACATTTCTCTGAGACTACCATATTTCAATGGTATCAGCCAAATTCTTTTTTAAAATCAGTGCTCTGATTCCTCCATTTTAATGAGAATTTAACATAAAGTGCCTGCCTACAATATGCTTCTTCAAATGTCTCTGGCACATGCATTTTCTCCTATGGACTTGAGTATGTTTTATTTTACGTTGGTAATCTATTTTAAATTTAAAAGTATTTTCACCTTCATCCCCTGCTGGAACCCAATATTTTTTAGAGTCTCAGCAAATTTTCCAGATTTTTTCAAATGCGAACTATGGCACAACTATTATCAAGGTGTGTGTGAAATAAAAAGGCCAAATACAAAACAACAGACTTTGAGAGGTTTATGTTCCAACACACTCAAATATGTTGAGCATTTCATCAAATGGTATAATGGGGGATTCTAAACCACCCCCTTCTCCTTGTTTTTCAGCACAGAACTCCAGGGTGGTTTTCCTGTGTAATCTATTGATTTAAAAAAAAAACCCACTAACCACAGGAAGCTACAGTTATACACACTTTGTACAGCTTTCCTGAAGAAACAGCTGAATAACAGGGTTCAGCTCCAAACCCATGAACTATCTAGGAACAGCAAAGAATGCTTTTCTGATTGTGGACTCACAACTTCTTGTTTATGCAGATGCCTGGTACATATTTTTTGCACTTGGCAGCCTGCTTGCAAAAACAACACAAATAATGTTACAGATTATTATATATTTAGTGACCTGAAAACTCAATAAATAGCAATATTATCTGTTACCCAAATGTACAATGTGTATAAATTTGGCATTTCTGTACCTGGTAATCTGTTTAAGGAGAAGAACATATCACATCACAGAATACAATAATGTAAAACATTAAACTTAACTATGAGGGAGGCGGGCATGAACTTTTAACTACCTTTCTAAGGTCACAGCTGTCCTTGGGATCAGTATTGGAAAATATCTTAGCAGTTATCTGAACTAATCCACAGTTCAGGGTGGGATCTGATCATATTTAGAATAGAATAGAGCTGGAAGGGTCTTCTTGGAGGTCTTCTAATCCAGCCCCATGCTCAAGCAGGAGACCCTATACCAGTGGTGGTGAACCTTTTCGGCACCAAGTGCCTAAAATGGGATGTGCATGCATGTGTGTATGATGGAGTGCCAAAAACCTGAAGACCAGGTGTCCAGCACACACATACCTGTTTGTGGCCATTTGGGGGGGGGGGGGGGGCTGAAAAACAAGCCGAAAAACAGTCTGAAAATGGCCTGGAAAATGGCTTGGTTTTGGGCTGGTTTTGGCCATTTTTCAGGCCATTTTTTTTTGGCACTCTTGCACTGGCAAAGACCAGTTGTCTGGCACGCATGTGTATGCCAGAAAACAAAAGAGCAGCTGGCGACAGCCCACGTGCCTACAGAGAGGGCTCTGCATACCACCTCTGGCATGCATGCCATAGATTTGCCATCACGACCCTATACCATTTCAGATGGGTGGCTGTCCGCTCTCTTCTTAAAACCTCCAATGATGAAGCACCCACAACTTCTGAAGGCAAGCTGTTCCACTGGTTAATTACTCTCACCTCCTATTCCACTAACCAAGAGCTCTTATCATCAGAAAATACATCCTAATGTCTAGCCAAAGTCTACTTCCCTGTAGTTTCATTGCTTTGGTTTTGGTTGATGTTTCCAGGGTTACAAAGTCTACTCTCTTCTCTCAATGATAACTCTTTAGAAACTGAAGACTTGTATTTCCCCTCAGTCTTCTCTTCCAAGCATACCCAATTCCTTTAACCAGTGGTTACAGAACCAGTTTTACACTTCCTTCTGAACTCACTCTGATTTGTCGATGTCTTTTAGACTATATATTCCATATTAATGCAGTATTCCAAGTGGGACCTTGCCAAAGCAGAGTGAGTGAGTGATTGTGTGCATTAAAGTCATTGTCAACTCTTAGCAACTACATCAATAAGATTTTTTTCCAGATAACCTGATACTTCAGCTCTTTCCCCATCATTTATTTTTATTTATTTATTTTCACATTTATATACCACCCTATCTCCCTTGTGGGACTCAGGGCGGTGCACAGGGAGTAATAAAATACTATAACACTAAATGCATTAGAAATATATTAAAAATAAATTAAATTAGAAACCCGTGCTAAAAACATAAAAAACCCTTGCTAAGATCAAATTTAAAAACTATGCCAGGCCGGCCGCATAAAATAAGTGTGTTTTTAATGCCTGGCGGAAGAGGCGCAGGTCCGTGGTTGTACGGAGGTTGGAGGGCAGGTCATTCCAGAGGGCGGGGGCTGCCACAGAGAAGGCTCTCCCCCTAGGAGTCGCCAGCCAGCATTGTCCGGCAGACAGCACCCCAAGGAGGCCCTCCCTGTGGGAGCAGACAGGTCGAAGGGAGGTAAGTGGTAGAAGGCGGTCCCGCAAATAACCGTATGTGGTAGGAGGCGGTCCCGCAAATAAATAATCATCACCGTAGTTGACTCCATCTACCTGCTAGTCATTCTCTTCTACTTTTTCCTCCTACCTTTCCCAACATTAGGGCTTTTTCTAGACAGGTAGCTGGATCTCTGCATAATGTATCCAAAATACAGTAATGTGACCCTGGTCATTTGTGCTTCAAGTGAGAATTGAGTTATTTGTTCAATAAGCCATTTGTTTTGTTTTGTTTCCCTTAGCTGAACTCAGAGTAGATTGGAACAATTATTTCCTGTTATCTACTCTTTTCATCCTATAAATACATCCAAAAATATCACTTGCCTGTTTAGCAGCTGCAGCACATTCTTGGATTTTATTCAGCTTGTGATCTGCTAGAAGACCCAGACCCTTTTCACATGATTTACTATTAAGGCAGGTTCTTGTATTTGTGTCTTCTCTTTTTCTCCTAAATCAGTAATTCATATTTCATCCTATTCATTTCAGCCTGTTCAAGCCTGGCAGGATACTTTTTTTTTTTAATCGTCTCTTTTTCATCTGAAGTGTTATCCACTCCATCATGTTTTCTGTTATCTACAGGTCTGATACAATACCCCTCAATCCCTTCATCCGGGCTGTTAATAAAATAGGTGAGCCGCAGAGGGTTCAGCACAGAGCAGCAGGGATCTCCATGCAGTGCTATTTTCCAAGCTGGTATAAAGCCATTTATGAGTGTTCTCTGGGGACAATAATTTGGCCAGTTATGAATTTATCTACTACTTGCATCATTCTATATTTCACCATTTTATTATTGAGAATATCACAAGCAACTTTGTTGAATGGCCAGCTAGAATTTTGTTTATGTTCTCATCAAAGACAGACAGATTTTTTTTTAAAAATGAGCTAAGACAGTCTGCCTTCTTACCATTACTCGCTATTAATTTACCCCTTACTCCATGAAACAGCCAGCAGCCCCCTTACGTGTCCTTTTGTTTCTTAGTTTACCCAAATACTTTTTCCATTTTCCCCCCAAAAGAGATTTTTTCACTCTTTTTTTCGTAAGCTTCAGTTCATTTCAGTTCAGTTCAGTTCAATTCCTAAAGTGCCTGGTGACTATTTTGCATCTTTTGAAGGTGCTATGCCCCTCCTCCCATTTCCTATAGATGTCTCCTTTGTTCCTTCTTCTATGCTGTCGAATGAAGTTGCCAGCAAAAGAGCACAGGAATTTATTTGTTGGGCTCAGACATTGGCAGATTTAGATTTCCAATAGATGTCAGTGTAGTTGAAATCACCCATTGTCACTATTGTCTGTTTCAGGCAGGCAGCTGGTCATCTGCTGTCCAGGCTGTCCTCAATAAACTCCCATGACAGCATCACTTTTGTTTCTCTCTCTTTTTATTCTTATCCAAACACTCTCAACAAGATTTCCATTCTGTGGTTCATTAACTTCGGTGGAGGTACATGGTATGCTTTCTTTATGTGCAACACCATCACAGATCCTTTCTTCTGAGTCAATTATTTTATTTGATCATGTTTTAGCCAATGATTTCATACTGTATTTATCCTCTTGAGGTAACATGTTCCTCCCATTTGCAAGATATTTAGATGCCTAAAACATCATAAATTAACAACTAAAAGCCACACACAACCATATAGCAATAGTATTTAGACTTATATACTGCTTTACAGTGCTTTACAGCTCTCTCTAAGCGGTTTACAGAGTCAGCATATTGCCCCCAACAATCTGGGTCCTCATTTTACCCACCTCAGAAGAATGGAAGGCTGAGTCAACCTTGAGCCTGGTGAGATTCGATCTGCCAAATTTCAGTCAGCAGAAGTAGCCTGCAGTACTGCATTCTAACTACTTGTCACCATGGCTCTTACATAACTGCAACGCAATGCATGTTCTCTAGTTCTTTCTGCATTTGGAACGTGCATCATTTCAGACAAAACTTTCTTGAGCTTTTTGGATTTCAGCTTTCCAGTAAGGAACTTTACTGCCACAATCCAAAACCTCCCAATGTTGTCTCTCCATTTCACTTATACAAACATACAAATTTACCCCATAGCCCCCTGAACATGGATTTGCATATTAATCAATTTCATGTCCTCTTTATTGCTATGAATTCTGTGGGGCAACATTAATTTCTCCAAAATTTCTTTCTTTCTTTTCCTTTTTAAAAAATGTGCATTTCCCTAAAGCAGGTATTTCAAAGCAAATTTCCACAATTTAAGCTCTCTTTTAAAATCTTGACTAGTGTAGGAGGAATAATAAGGGACATTCACAGATGCATTCATCTTTAATTCTCTAATACCTACAGAGATATGGCACATACAATTTCACTATACTAATTTATTCCTATAGGGATTATATTAAATTTTATGTAGCAATGGAGATAAATATCAGGTTGGGCTACCAGTTCAAATCTACAAACTTTCCAGTAGCATTAATCACTTTCACCTTTAGAGCAAGGAACAATATTCAGAAAATTGACCTATTCATGGCAATGTATCCCCTTTTTAAATTTTCCTGGTTTGGTTTACTCTCTTGGCACATTTATTTGAGATTTATTGTTAAAAAAACATCCCATAAAAATTGCAACATTTTTTTATTTTTCACAGTGTGCCTTCATTCACTTACAAATCAACTGGGTGAAATGGGATTAGGATTCTGTTCAAGGCATAAGAATAATAATTTATGACACATTCAATTTAGATCAGTCTCTTTTCTAATTCATGACAAAAAAGAACTGCTTTTTGAAGTTGAAAATTTTCCATTGAACTGTTAACTGCAGACTATAGCTGTTGGTGTAAATGGGAGAATACTTCACCTACTTCCTTAAAATAAAAGAAAAATCTTCCCATTTGTTCTAGTAGCAAAAACTATATTTAGACAATCTTCCAAATAAATCCGCACCTCTTTCTAGGTTAGAATGATTAACTTTGGCCTATGAATGTCCCATTCAAAAGATTTTGCTACCTTACCCTTTGCTTGAGTTACGATATATTGCCTGCAAAAACCTGATGACCGTTAGATGGCTACCTTAACAACCTCAACTCTCCCTGGCTATATCATCTCCCCTAAAACAAGGGCTTCACAAAGGTCAGGTACATCACTCAATCACAACCCTAAATTCCACATAGAGATAGTCATTCAGAAAGGTTATCCTTGGTGGGTGAAACTGAGTGTTTTTGTTCCATCTAATTCTTCCTTTGTACTACTGTACAATTTGGAGGTCACTCTTGGTAAGTTATACATGCTTTTCAAATACCATTCTTGCATTTTTGATCGTTTATCCCAGTGCAAAGTCCGAGGTCAAGTCCAGAAGAATTCGTGACAGAATTCTTTTACAGCTTGACAGCTGAGTTCAGCCCTGGTTCTATGTCCCAAGCTATTTACAGAAGACATGATATATAGCTTTTCTACCAGGTGGTAAGTTAAATGAGATCTACATGTGGATCATAAACCTAGATATCTCTGTCTCTGCGTGTCAAATTACCCATCAGTCCTCCACTTCCAAAAGTGAAATCCTGGGCATCTGAAGAATCTATTCATCCTGTAAGGAAGGGCCTCACTTCAAAAGAATCCCTCCCTTCTTCCTTGGTGCGACATTTTCCTTCCTTGAGACCTTTCTCTCTAAAAAGAGAGAAGGTAACACCCTAAGAGGGAGACTTCACGATTACTTCCATTTATCCACCAGATTCCCCATTTCTCTCTCTCTCTCTCAATTTCTCCACAGCAACAACTGTATTCCCCGAGAAGCAAGAGCTATTTCACAGTGTGTGCAATTGGAAATGTGGTTCAGCTGGCAGATAATCATACACCTGAGATAGTCAGGGACAAGAAACCCACTTCAAAGAAGTCCCAGAAACAGAATGTTGCATGCTGGGCCATTCATTGGTCAGTGCGTCTCACTTATTCCTGGTTCTCCAGGGTATTTTTCAGAAATTAACCCTATGTTTTCAGAACCATCCTATCCCTTCCTGGTCTTTAATTCATAAAGCAGTTGAATTCAAGCCATCGCAATGCAATTAGGCCTTTAAAAAGCAAAATTCTTTTGTCTCTTCAGAATGTCTGAAGACAACTCCTTACAAACAGATCTACTGCCTCCTATTTTTACAATACAAGGAAAGGTAGTTTAGTGTAGTGTTTAAGGGACTGGACTTCAACCAGGAGAGCCAGGTCAGGGGTGACTGTAAGGAAGATTTGTTTTAAAAAAAAATCACACAAATGTAAAAAAATAAAAGAACCAGAACCAGAAGTTCAATTCCATAGTTATATTTGCCATTTTGACTTTCTTTTTCTCTCCTCCCCTGCAGAACTGGCCAAGCCAGGCTGAAGTCCATATGGGAACACTGGGTCACTTAGGGATACTATTAAATATCTCGTTTTACTTCATAGGGTTGCTATGGGGAAGAAATTAGGAGAGGCCTAGGCCATCTTGAGCCGATAAATAACAAAGACAAACATCCACAACAAATATACTTCAAGTGCTGTAAGGAAGATATGGATTTAGTTGGATTTGGAGGGTGTTGTTTTTTGGAGGGTGTTTTTTGGAGGGTGTTGTTTTTTGAAACTTGAATATGTTGAACTCTTAGTAATATATTGTTTGCTTATTTTTTAAAATTCAATAGTGTGGATTAAGGACTTTTTAAAATAATAACAGAAAAGGAAAATAAGCAAAAAGAACAAAACACAAAAATACATTATGAAAAAAATATATAAAAGCACTTTTAAAATAAAAAAAATACTATAGCAGGAAAAAATAAGATATACAGCAGTATAGAACAATAAATAGTTATAGTTCCATGCATAATTAACTAATGCAAACATTCAAATACAAACACACAAATACCAAACAGCACATATATTCTATTACACTTATATGACTCTTTTTTTTCCTAACCTAAAACTATATTTTTGATATTTATTCAGACAAAACCTACATTTACCAGCAATCTGCTCATAGATAGGAAATGTAATCAGGTCTTCAATCCATTGAATAAGTGGATTATCTTTCCAATGTTAAATTATCATACTTTTAGCTATCATAATGGCATGCATAATCCATTTATATTGTCTCTTGTCATATTCCAGGTACTATTATGTAATTCAAAAGAATATTATTTTTTGAAAGTTTTGGCTTTTGTCACATAATTTACATTTGACTATTTTCTCTCAAACTTAGTAAATATAGGACATTGTAAAAACACGTGTTTTAAAGAAGCATTGTCTTTATTACTTCTCCAACAAAGTGCTGTTCTAAACAATTCCTTTCTCTACAGGAATATAGGAGTGCAATAAATTCTAAATATAATTTTTTGTTCTATAATGGACATGGGCCCTCTTGTTATAGAAGTTAAGACTCTTTCCCATCATCTAGGAAATATGCGATAAAAAATACCATCTTTCCCCAAAAATAAGACAGGGTCTTATTTTCTTTTGATCCCCAAAATAAGCGCTTGGCCTTATTTTTGGGGAGGTCTTATTATTTTTGAGATGCAGGAGGCAGCAAGTGTGGTCACCTCATGGTTGCTGCTGTGTTGCAATATTTTTTGGGAGGGGTTATTTTTGGGTGAGGGGTTATTTTAGCACATGTGCTCAAAAACCTGATTGGGCTTATTATCCGGGAAGGTCTTATTTTTGGGGAAACAGGGTAGTTTATTGCTTAGTCAATTGACCATATCAAATGAGCATCAGCACAATAAAGTACAATAAAATGTGCTAAGATACATTGAAGTGATAATATAACAGCTATGGTGAGATAAAATAGAATTAAATACAGTAGGTGAGATAAAATGAAGCTAAAAGAGTGAGATAAAATAATTTAATAGAAGAATAAAGTAGAATAAATGTTAATAAATAAATTTATTTTAAATACATTTTAAATATTTTTAAATATTTCTTTTAGATTAAAAAATAAATTTTAGAATAAAGTAATCTAGTAGTAGAAGAGGAGAACCTTATTAATTAAGACAGTATAAAATATATAATACTGATCCAGAAACACAATAGATAAAGAAAACCCTTCATAATAGATCATCATCACCCCAATAGTTAACTCAAATCTGACCAAGGCATTCTGTCCTCTTTGATATGGCTTTTGAAATGAAGAGTGTAATCTTACTGAAGAGGTGCAGATTTGTTCCCTGCATGAATAAGACTTTCCCCCAAGACTGTTTCCTCCAAAAAAAATTTAGTTTTTAAATAAAGATCTAAATACGCAGCTTTTTGTGGAGAGTACAACCTGCAGTTGACAAGAATGCATCTAATGTCTTCAATGGCTAGTACCCCACAAATGGACAACCTTTCTTCCTTTGAGACTCCATGAACTTCCCACATCTTCCCATGAAGTCCAGTTGTTCAAACTGAGCTCTAGAAAAAGCTCTTCTGAGAAGTTGTTAAATATTTTGTTTTCTAACTGGGAGGCTGATTTGTGTTGAGCCAGCCACTTTAGAGACTTGACACATTTAAGTGCTGCAATATCATCTTGGGCAGCCACATCAATAATTCTTTGTTTGAGAGCTTCCTTGGCCTTTAGAGCTGATTGGACTGGGAATTGGAGGGAGAATCCATATTGAGAGATGACATTTGAAAGTTGGGTGGCCCAAGGTTGCTTGTTGTGTGAGTGTTCTTCGAAGTACAGCTTGTATAAGCAATATAGGAACCTCTCTTTATTCCACTCAGCTCTTACCACCTACATATCAAATTGATTTATAAATAACAAATAACTATAGAAAGTAATAGAAGGTTTTTTATTTTTAAAAGATTTAACCGGTTGTTTTAGGTGTTTGTGAAGCTAAAAATGTTGCTGGTCCAAACAATATTGTTAACAGATGTTGTAGATGGAAATATTGCTACTGAGTTACATCTGATAGATGATATTTGTCTCTTAGCACATTGCCATCATCTATCAAGTGATCCAAAGTCAATATTCCTGTTTTCATCCAATTTTTCCAGATCATCATCCCTCCCCCCAAATTTTAATGTTGGATTTCCCCATATAGTCAATTTAGCATGAGAAAAAGAATCAGATCTTTTTTTTAAGATATTACACTCCAAAGCTTCCCAACTAATATGATTGTTTTCATAGATACTAGAGTTCTGTTAAATAAATTTATCTGGTTTGTTTAACAATTAAGGCAAAAACAAATTTATGAGTGCCCTGGAAATTTAAATAAAAGAGGGGCAATCAATTGGTAATCATCTACAGAGTGTCCCTATAGAACTGGCAATAGAGAACATGGGCTGTGGTTACTATGGCACCCATGTCACAAGGGCAGTATTGGATTTCAGATCAAGTTATCGTTCTTCGTGCATATAAAGCCTCAGAAAGTGTTGTGATGATGACATCGTACCGTAGCATGGCAACCAGAAGCTTTTCCCAACAACTGCAACCAGAATTCTCAACAGTCATGAAATGCTTCTGTATGTGTGTGTTGGGGGGGAATGATTCATTTGTGTCCAGATGTGGTGGGGGGCGAGCTAAGGTAAGCATTTGCTGTAGATGTACTGTATATATAAACAGGGAAAATCAGACAAGGCAGATTTTGAAATGGTTAGCTAATGATGAGAAACTGACTAAAAGTCTTAGAACAGACAAGCCCATCCATAACTTTGATCCTACTACTAAGTTCACTGCTCAGGCAGTGGGAACTGAAGTTGTGCAAAAGTTCCTGGAAGTGCACATACACTCCAGCGCCACATCCTGTAGTCCTCTTGGGCCCCACTTTAAAAATGACATTATTGGACTTCACACTGGTGGCTAATAAGTTAAATTACTAAATGATATTACTTAATCTAGTAAATTCAAAAGTGAGCCATTCAAATGATAAAATAATTTTATAGTGATTCCTATCTGAACATTACATTTAAAGTTTAAGAGAAATTTAAATGTTCCAAAGTGTTCATAAGAATAATTCTACTTCCTAAATGCTGTCACCAATCAGAGTTTAGCCACAAGATTCCAGAATGTATACGTTTTAAAACTATTCTATTTGGGTCAGTCTTCACCAAACTACCTATGATGTCCCTACAGGTGACCCAAGGCTTCTTAGCTCCCATTTTGATATTCCTAGACCTTATATTTTATGAACAATACAGTGTATTGGAACACTGAGAAAAAGAGATGGTACAGTTGAAGTTTCATGAAGAGGTTATGCCATCCTATTATATTCCTGTTTTAACATATATTAAATGCATTTTTTCTGCTGCTATAAAATAATATGTGGGGTATGGTAAATGCATCAAAGACAGAGAGAGAGTGGGGGAGGGAGAGAAAGAGGAGAGAGAGGGAGAGAGAGAGTATCGTTCTATGCATAAGTTGACATTTCAGTTTCTGTAATACGTATCATAACAGAACAACTCAATCTTATTTAAATAGAAGTCAATGGCTATTAAGGATAAATGCCACAAGGGTTTAAAATCTCTTGGAATTAATTTTAGGGTTAATTATCATATTTGCTTGTATATTTCACCAAAGAAAATGAATTAATTTGAAGCTTATGAATTTGCATACTATTTAAAAAAAAGTCTGAAATGTGACTCACCATACTTTTATCTTGAAATAAAGACAGGAGACACATGGATGACAAACACTTTATTAGCCACTCATCTACAACCTCTGTCCTCAATTAACCTTCTTATTTTTTCTTAAGAAGCTGGTGCCACCCATCACTTTGACGTCACCTTGACTCAGAACCTCATGTGCCTTTTTAAAAATTAATTGCAGATGCCCAAGGCACTCCAGGGGTGGGTTCCTGCCAGTTCTAACCTCTTCTATAGAAGAGGTTCCACAAATCTACAGTGCTGTTTAGAACCGGTTCCAGCTCCCTCCCACCGCCCATCCGCCCATCACCAAGATGAAGAGCGAAAGGAGGAATTCTGGGAGTTGAAGTCCACAAGTCTTAAAGCTGTCAACTTTGAACACCTCTTGGATTTTTTTTCTAAATGGTTAGGGGTGCAAGAGTCTTGTAACTTAACAGCTTTAAGACTTACATGCTTCAAATGCCAGAGTTTCTGAGCCTACATTTTGGTTGCTAAGCAAGAGCATTGTTAAGTGAGTTTCACCACATTTTACAAGTTGGCCATGTGCATCCAGTCACATGACTGCCAAGCAACTCCCACCCGGTCACATGGCCATCAAACCACTCCCACCTGGTCACATGGCCTGCAAGCCACTCCCACCCAGACATAGGGTCGGCAAGCCATTCTCACAAAGCAGGCCACATCTACAGAAGAGGTTCTAAACAAAATTGAAACCCACCACTGAGGCACTCCCAAGTCAAAATCAATTCACAAACTGGCTAGCCTGGCAAAACAATGAAACTCCCTGAACCCAGGCCCAAGCAATTTGCAAGCCTTGGGAGATTTATCTCTGCAATAGAAATATTTTCAAATTCACTACTTATTTTGAAATAAGTAAGTAAGTGTTCCTTTGAAGAAATATTCCAAGAGATTATTTTGAGGAGGAGAAATATTCCAAGAGATTATTTTGAGGAGCTATGATTTATCTACACTAAGTAATGCAGTTCCCACATAAAAACTGGTTAAAATATCACAAATTGTGAAATTCTCCAAAGCAGCGCAACGTATTCACAAAATGGTTGCTTTCAATGCAGCACTAATTTTGATAACATTTCTTTTCCACACAGACCAGCATGAGTGTAGTTGCTTAAAGCTTTCAGCGGTTCTCAACCTGTGAGTTGTGACGCCTTTGGGGGTCGAACCCCTTAGGCAACCCCTTTCACAGGGGTCGCCTAAGGCCATTGGAAAACACATATTTCCAATTGTCTTAGGAACCGAGACACCAATTTTATGGTTGGGGGGTCACCACAACATGAGGAACTGTATTAAAGGATCACGGCATTGGGAAGGTTGAGAACCACTGGTTTAGATGTTTAGGATAGAATTGTCCACCTGTGGGTGGGTACGTGGCATTTTTCTACTACTTGGAAAGAAAGACGTTTTACTTGGAATACTCTGTTTCTGCCAGACATTCAGGTAATTATATCCAATTTGGCTTTCTGTCTTATATGTATGTATCCGCAGTTATCTGGGGTTGCAAATGTTTTTCGGGGGCTGAACCATATGATTTTTGTCCCAGTTTGAAAATGCTTTGGAAGGTTCAGGCATGGTACAAGCAGAGGTCAATTGGCTACGTGTTAAAGCAGTGTTTCTCAACCTTGGCAACTTTAAATCCTGTGGACTTCAATTCCCAGAATCCCCCAGTCAGCACAACTGGCTGGGGAATTCTGGGAGTTGAAGTTCACAGGACTTAAAGTTGCCAAGGTAGAGAAACACTGTGTTAAAGGAACCCAACTTTTTTCATGTTTCCACATGCATCTTTTAAAATCATATCACTGTTTTAAGAATTGAATTAGTTTTATGAGTGGATTCATTGTACAGTATGTAGTTTTTCATCTTTCTTTTCTTGGCCACCTTCCTTTTCTAGATGCTTGCTATCTTTCTCAGTGGTAGAAATGATCCCTTGATGAGGATGGCGGTCATCTGCCATATTCTAGTGTGGGTCACATTTCTGTATGTACATTATTTACATTCATCTATGTTATCCTGATCTGTAAAAACAAATCAAACAAAAACTAAATAAAATAACAAACTTGAATGAAGTTCTGAAATTGCTTCATAAACCAAATCTCATATGAAAAAAGTACAACACATGTAAAATATTTAATAATGATTTATCAACAAGCCAGAATAGAAAAAAATATTTTAAGCACTGTCTGTAATGCAGTCACAAGAGAAATTGGCTTGAAATTTGCATGTGGCTCTGAAGAAGAAACTTGCTTACTGCAACTGTTAATTGCTAATCAGTTGCATCTCTTTGGTGTTTTGCTTCTTTCCCCACTAAATTTCTCAGTGAACTTTCAAAGGCTTAGCATTTAAAAAGATACACTAATTACTTTTTTAAAAACTCCCAACCACGTTACATAACTTGTGCTGTTTGATTTATTAACATTTTCAGATGATGTGGAGAGAAAGTTCTTATAGTCTTGTATCTAGATTATAAGACATTATATGGTGAAAGAAGAACTAGAAAAACAAGGGAAAGCTCAGGATTGATTTTGGAATTATTTGTTCCATTCCTTTTGATATGACTCTATTTTGCTCCAAGATTGCCTAACTCTTTTACTTTTCAGATTTTAGGATGTGGGGTGTAGAATTTGGAAATAAAGAATTGGGCCTTATACATTGCCTTTATTGTTTCATCTTTTTAAAAATGTTATAGCATAGTTCCTGGATAATTTATAAATTTAATAAATATTAATAAATGCTCCTAAAAGGTACTGGGTATTGAAATAATGTAGGGAGAGGCCCAGAATGAGGGAGGGTATGAAAAGGAGAGGACGGATTCAATTACCGTATTTTTTGGAGTATAAGACACACTGAAGTATAAGACACAATAAGGTTTTGAAGAGGCAAATTACAAAAAAAGTAGGTAGGTAGATAGAGGGAGTGGGAGGGAGAGAAAGAAAGAGAAATACAGTAGGTAGGTAGGGAGAGAGTGTGTGTGTGGGTAGGTAGGTAGAAGGATAGAAGGAGAGAGAAAGAGAGAGAGAGAGAGAGAGAGAGAGAGAGAGAGAGAGAGAGAGAGAGAGAGAGAGAGAGAGAGAGAAATACAGTAGGTAGGTAGGGAGAGAGAGTGTGTGTGTAGGTAGGTAGGTAGAAGGATAGAAAGAGGGAAATAGAGAGAGAAATACAGTAGTTAGGTAGGGAGAGAGGGGGGGGAGAGAGAGAGAGAGAGAGAGAGTAGATAGGTAGGTTGATGTTTCCAGGTGTATTTATCCATGTCCTGGAGAGAGAGAGAGAGAGAGAGAGCGAGAGAAAGAGAAATACAGTAGGTAAGGAGAGAGAGAGTGTGTGTGTGTGTGTGTAGTTAGGTAGGTAGAAGGATAGAGAGAGAGAGAGAGAGAGAGAGAGAGAGAGAGAGAGAGAGAGAGAGAAAGAGAGAAATACACTAGGTAGGGGGAGAGGGAGAGAGAGAGAGAGATTAGGTAGGTAGGTTGATGTTTCCAGGTGTATTTATCCATGTCCTGGAGAAGGAAATCGCTGACAAACCTTAAACTTTGTTTCTCCTGGCACAGAAACAGTTAAAGAGCCTTCCAAAAGAGCTTTCCGAAAGTGTTCTAACTCAGGGGTTCCCAAACGTTGCAACTTTAAGACTTGTGGACTTCAATTCCCAGTATTCTCCAGCCAGCTATGTTCTCAAGCTATGCTGGCTGGAGAATTCTGGGAGTTGAAGTCCAAAGTCTTAAAGTTGCCAAGTAACTAAACAGCCTTCCAAAAGGAAAAAAAAGGGTTTTTTGCACTTTGCATACCTCCCTCAAACTGCTCTTTCTCCATGAAAATGTGGCCGTTTTTCTTCAAATAAAAAGCATGACTAGCCTTGGGGGGGCTTTCAGAGTGCTCCTGGGGGGGTGAAAAATGAGCAAAAAACCACCCCATTTATCGCAAAAACGGGCCATTTTTGTGTCAAATAAATTGAATGCATAGCCCTATGGAGGCTTATAGAGTGCTGCTGGGGGCTGGGGGGGCAGAAAACGCCCCAATTTAGGCTACTTTCTGCCCTCCCCAGCCCCCAGGAGCTTTCTGGAAGCCTCCATAAGGCTAGGCACAGCCAGTTTGGTGAAGGGGGTGGGGTTTCGGGAAGCAAAAAATGCTGTATTCAATGTATAAGACGCACCCAGATTTTCAGGCTCTGAAAAGAGGAAAAAAGGTGCGTCTTATAGTCCGAAAAATACGGTAGTTGGAAAGTTGGCAAGAAAAAGGCAGACACACTGCAAAGAAAATGAGAAAGAGAGAAAGTAGGCAGCATTAACAATGGTAGAGGTTGCTGCTTTAATTAACTTTTTTGAGTTAACTGACAAGTTATGCTATAGAAAGAGTTAAGGTTTGAATGATTTCTCATTTTTTGTTTCCTGCTTTTATTGTGTCTTCAGTAACTCAGCACATTAAATTTAATGTTAAAACACTTATAAATCTTTGGAGTCTGGATTGACTGTTCTCTGTCTCCTCTAGGCGCATGCATCCATTATAGCAGAAGTCCAATGTTGGGGTAGATTTAGGTTTATTCTTCGTTCTCCTATCTGTCCTAAGTAGTTCTGAGACAATTATTTCGTGAACTATGAGGTAGCTATTAATTGTAGTAAGCATAAGCATATTATTTTTATGGAAAATAAATAAATTGTTCTCTTACATTTCTGCTCACACTTTAACAATGGACCAGATTCACTTTTTATTATAAAAACAAGATTAGGAGCAAAAGTCAAAATACAGTGTTCAAAGTTCTACATCATTTGAGGCCCTTGTGAGTTCCTGCAGGAAAGATAGGTTAAACACATTTTTGAAGAGAGGATGCTGTAAATCTCTCCATTCATGTAGAGCGCATGTTACCCCAGCACTTCTAGCCCCCTTCCATGTTTATAGTTAGTAACCTAAGACAATATTCCATTTCTACTCGCATGCTGGATGAATGGTTGGGCAAGTTATAGGAATATTATGCAAGGAGGATTTCAAATTGTCCCTTAGGAATAGCTAATTGTCTATACTTAATTCTAATTTTGATTTTTTTTCTTTCAGAACTTTCCCAAGATACACTGCTTCACTTACAGTAATGAAATGCTTCTTAAACCAAGATGTTATCATTTTTCTTCTTTCTAAGCAGTTTTGTCCAATATTTTTCTCAATATGTACACTTTGAGGTCTTGTCTTTTAGTAAACTCAAGACCAGATGAACCTCCACCTTGTAACATGTTCTGGTTGCCTATATGCCACCATGGTAGTAATTTGATTGCAGCAGTAGTGGGTTTCCATTTTTTTAGGACCTCTTCTGTAGGTGTGGCCTGTTTTGTGGGAGTGGCTTGCCAACCATGTGACTGGGTGGGAGTGGCTTGCCAGCCATGTGACCGAGTGAGAGTGGCTTGGCAGTCATGTGACTGGGTGGGCATGGCCAATTTGTA
The DNA here is from genome assembly GCA_039707465.1 of Rhabdophis nuchalis. Classification (NCBI taxonomy): domain Eukaryota; kingdom Metazoa; phylum Chordata; class Lepidosauria; order Squamata; family Natricidae; genus Rhabdophis; species Rhabdophis nuchalis. Next base: position 136,731,603 of record CM077644.1, on the reverse strand, counting down.
AAATGTGGTGAAACTCACTTAACAACGCTCTTGCTTAGCAATCAAAATGTTGGCTCAGAAACTCTGGCATTTGAAGCATGCAAGTCTTAAAACTGTCAAGTTACAAGACCCTTGCACCCCTAACCCTTTAGAAAAAAACCCCAGGGGTGTTCAAACTTGACAGCTCTAAGACTTGTGGACTTCAACTCCCAGAATTCCTCCTCTCGCTCTTCATCTTGATGATGGGTGGACAGGTGGGGGGAGGGAGGTGGGACTGGTTCTAAACAGCACTGTAGATTTGTGGAAGTTAGAACTGGCAGGAACCCACCCCTGGATTGTAGTGAGCTAACATCCTTGGATGTGCTGCTGAGCCAAAATTGCTGCTATAGTTGTGATATTTGCTTACTTAGGAAAAAATCTCATTCAACACAGTGAGCTGCATATTTCAGCCACACTGTCTTAATGCTTTAGTTCTGAATATTCATCAGTACTACTGTTTCTGAATGTAAACTTCCTAATGTAAAAACTCAAGACTCACTTCTAAATATCCATGTACAGGATTGTCCTGAGAAAGTTTGACAAAAAATATACAAAAAGAAATGTGTTTGTTTTTCTTAGTGTTTTTTCTCTCTTTTATGTAATGGATGGGAAAGGGCGTTGGTACTTACCTGATACGCCTCTTCTAATAAGGGGAAGATAGCATCCAGGAATGGGTTATCTCTGCTCCGCTCTGATTGGACTGAGTCTGCATATTAATTAAGTAAACCAGTATAAAAGCCCCTCCCAGAGGTACCTATCCCAGTTTTTTCGACGAAGGGAATGACAGCAGACTCAACGGATTGATCCAGAAAACTTTAGTAAGGCGAACTTGAAACACCAACTACAGAGACAAGGACCATGAAGGCCAACAACATTACGAAGAAAACATCCCCCAATAGGGCGGGACGGATGCTATCTTCCCCTTATTAGAAGAGGCGTATCAGGTAAGTACCAACGCCCTTTCTCAATAAGGGGAAGATAGCATCCAGGAATGGGACATACCCAAGCCAACCTGTCCCATCCAAGGGTGGGTACTGAGATTACGCTGACACAACTTCCGGTTGCTCCACTGCTCGCAGCACTCGACGTCCAAACGCTGCGTCTTCTGCTGCAAACCTGTCCAGCCGGTAATTGCGGACAAAGGGAACTGGAGAAGCCCAAGTAGCCGCCTTGCAAACCTCTTCCAAGGAAGCATGCGTGCACCATGCCCTGGTGGTGGCGGCGCTCCTGGTGGAGTGGGCAGTGATGCCGGACGGAGCGGTGACTCCCCCAGCCTCATAGGCCAAGGCAATGGCCTTCCTGACCCATTGGCCAATGCTGGAGATCGAAACCTTTCGGCCAAGAGATGAAGGGTGAAAGGAAACGAAGAGGGCCTCCGTTTTCCGGAAACTAGCTGTTCTGTCCATGTACGTTTTGAGAGCCCTACGGACATCAATACCCTGAGAGGACTCCCCCAGAACCCCCGAGTCAGACGGTGTGAAATCGGGAAGGACAACCTCCTGTGTGCGATGGAAGAGTGTCCCCACCTTGGGCATGAATGTTGGATCGAGCCTGAGGACCACCCGATCAGGGTAGAAGGTGCAAAGATCTTCCCGCACCGACAGGGCCTGTAGCTCGGAGATACGTCGAGCCGAAGTGATGGCAATGAGGAAGGCGACCTTCCACGAGAGGATGTTTAGGGGGACAGTGTCGAGTGGCTCGAACGGGGCGTGGAGCAAAGCCCCTAGGACCTTGGGGAGATCCCAGGAGGGGTAACGGTGTACTACCGGTGGCCTCAAATTACAGGCTCCTTTCACGAACCGTTGGACCGTAGGGTGGTGTGAAAGGGTTTGTCCCCCACCCCATGTGATGACTGTCCCCAGGGCCGCCACCTGTCTCCTGATGGTGTTGGGAGAGAGACCCCTGTCCAGGCCATCTTGAAGGAACTCCAGGACCCTGGGAATGGGGGAAACCTCAGGACGGATACCCCGGCTGGCGCACCAGGAGGCAAATATTTTCCACGTCGCATTATAGATTCGCGTGGTGGATTGCCTCCTGGACGCCTGTATGGTTTGGATGACCCTGTCCGAGAACTGTCTATCTCTCAGGGAGAGACGCTCAATCGCCAGGCGGTCAGTTGCAGCCACTCCGGATCCGGATGCTCCAACGACCCCTGGCGAAGGACCGGCCTGTCCACGGGTAGACGCCACGGCTCCTCCGACGACAAGGTCCGCAGGTCCGCAAACCAGGGTCTCCTGGGCCAATGAGGGGCCACCAATATCACCTCCGCCCGCTGCTCGATGACTCTGCGAATCACCCTGGGAAGCAAAGGAATAGGTGGGAAGGCATATAAAAGACCCGAAGGCCAAGGTGTATGTAAGGCATCCACCCCCTCAGCCCCTGGAGCGGGGAACCTAGTGAAGAACCTGTGCAATTGCGTGTTGCCGGCAGTGGCGAAGAGGTCCACCACTGGGACTCCGAACCGCCTGGTAATGGCCTGAAAGAGAGAAGGTGTTAGTTGCCATTCCGCATGGTCCACCCGCACTCTGCTTAGCCGGTCAGCCCTGGTATTGGCGTCCCCTGAGATGTGTTCCGCTCTAAGGGACAGCAGGTGCCCCTCCGCCCAGGAGCCCAAGAGATTGGCCTCCCTCATCAGCTCATCTGAGTGGGTGCCCCCCTGCCTGTTTACATGTGCCTTGGCGGTGATATTGTCGGTCAATATGAGCACATGTTGGCCCCGCACTAGGTGATGGAACTCCAGGAGAGCCAGCCTGATGGCCCTCAGCTCGAGGAAGTTGATGCTACACAGGGACTCCTGCTGAGACCAATGGCCCCGGGCCTCGTGAGGACCCATATGTGCCCCCCAGCCCACGAGACTAGCGTCTGAAGTGATGGTAAGTCTAGGGGGAATCTTAAAGTGGCAGCCCCTCAGGAGTGCTGGGGACCGCCACCAGGCGAGGGAGCGATGCACGTGGGGTGGTAAAGCGACCCTGATTAGAGACTGGCTGATCCTGCGTCTCTGGAAGGGCAACATGAACCACTGCAAGTCCCTAAGATGGAGCCTGGCCCACGGGACTATATCAATGGCCGACACCATCTTACCCAGGAGCTTGGACAAAGCCGCCAGGCGGGGCCTGCCCTCCCCCAGCACCTCCCCGACCAGGGTTTGGAGACTGGAGACCCGCTCGTCAGAGAGGAAAACCTGGCATGTTACCGAGTCAATCCAGGCCCCCAAGTGAAGGAGCCTGGTGCAGGGGAGAAATTGGCTTTTCGCCTCATTGATGGAGAAACCATGACTGTGTAAAACCGACACCGTGGTCTGGAGGTCGCGGGCTGCGGAGGCCTCCGACCTGGATTGAATCAGGATATCATCTAAGTAAAATTGAACTCGAACGGGGACTGCATGCAAATGCGCCGCAAGAGCCGCCATGATTTTAGTAAAGACTCTGGGCGCCGACGAAAGGCCAAAAGGCAACGAGGTATATTGAAAATGCCGGGAGGCATAACAGAAACGTAGGTATTTACGGAAACAGGGGGAAACTGGAACATGAAGGTAAGCTTCGGTGAGATCTATGGAGGACAAGAGGTCACCTTCGCGAATACCTTCCAGGATAGAATGGAGGGAGTGCATTTTAAAACGCCGATACACAATGTAATAATTCAACTTCTTCAAATCTAATATGGCCCGCCATCCCCCCGAGGCCTTAGGCACAACAAATAGCACAGAATAAAACCCTAGGCGTGCCTCAGAAGGGGGCACCTCCTCAATGGCCTCTATCTGCAGAAGATGGGTAATTGCTGAATCCATCAGCTCCCTACGCTGAGGGTTGGAGGGAAGCGGGCAACTAAGGAAGAAATTTGGGGGAGGTGACCCGAACTCCAGGGCCAGACCACACCTGACCGTGGATACCACCCAGGCATCGGAGGTGGTGGACTGCCAGCGATCGGCAAAGTGCCGAAGGCGGCCTCCGATGGGGAAGGCATCAGGACCAGAATTAAGGGCGGCGGTAGGTGCGGCTACCGCCTCCACGAAAAGGCCGTCTAGCTAGTCCCCCCCGGGGCTGACGGAACTGCTGGCGCGGGCGAAAGCGTTGGTTAAAGCCGCCCTGCTGCCTGAAAGGGTATTGGGAGAGCGAATAGTCAGGCCGGTAATTCCCCCCCTGATCTTGGGCACTGAATGACTGGCGCCTGGGGTATGGATTGGTGCGGTTCGCCCCCCTCCTAGCGTTGGAGGACAAGACCTTCCTCTTGTCCCTCCCCTCCACAAGGAGAGGGTTAAGCACTTCACCAAAAAGAGACTGTCCCTTGAAAGGACCCGCCGCAAGCTTCCATTTTTGTTTCATGTCCGACTGCCACGGACGCAGCCAGAGCAGCCGGCGGGAAGCAATGGAGGACGACATCGCCTTGGCGGAGAAGCGGGCCGAGCTCAGGGTGGCATCGCAGGAGAATTGCACCGCGGCAATAATCTTATTTAAGTCCTGATGCGAACGGCCATCCACAGGAGGAATCCTGGCTTGCAGTTGCTGGAGCCAGAAGAGGCTTGACCTGGCGAAGAAGGAGGCCGCGGTGGACGACCTCACCGCCCAGGCCGAAGACTGGAAGCCGCGGTGGAGGACCTGGTCGGCCCTGCGGTCCTCTGGCTTCAGGAGGTCCTCCTGACCCCCTGGGAGCGCCGTGTTCGAATACAAGGCGGCGACCGGGGCGTCCACTTCGGGCCAAGCCAAGGCCGTCTCCAGGGAGTCAGCGACGGTGAAGAAGCGACGGTCGTTCGCCGAAGGTGCGGGCCCAGAGGCTGGGGTCGTCCATTGGCGCTGGACGGTGTCCACAAAAATCTGTGGTGTAGGAATGGCATCCGCCTCCACCCTATGCTCCAGGAAGAACGGTTTGGATGACGGGGGGCGCTGCTCTGCGGGAACGGGCGGTGGCGCCGGCTCCCAATCTGAGGCTGCCTTGGCCTTGGCCAGTAAGGGTGAGAACAATGCCGGGGGAAAGAGGCCTGTGAATGTAGGCTTATCCGTGGACGGTTCTTCGTCCCCCGAGAGCTCCCCGTCACGGACATCCCCATCATCTGTGTCTGGAAGGGTGCTCTCGTCCAACCCCAGCGAAGGGATGAGAGATGAGGCTGCCAGGCCTGCCGCAGTTGCCGCTGAGGCTCCGCCAGGTGCTGGAGGCGGTGGTGGGGCCTGTGCTTGTGCCTGGAGGCCTGCTGAAATTCCCTGCTTGATGGCCTCCGAGATCAGGCTCTGCATGTCTGGCATCACTGGCGTCACCGACGCTAAAGGAGGCAGCGGAGGTGGCATAGCCGGCATGTCATGTCGGAGGCCTGCAGCAGTGGGGGTAAAGGTGGCCTCCCCGTGAAACATCTGGGGCCTGGTCTGAGCGCCGCCCCAGAGGCCCGAGGTGTCGATTTGCAGCATGGGGCTGAAGGGGCCCGGTGCTGGCAGCAGGCCCAAGGGTAACCCCGGAGCTGGGCTGGAAGCCTGGATTGTTGGAGGGGTGCCCTGGGCCGGAGGTGGGGGGGCCTCGGTCGTGCTGGTCTTGGGCCTAGCCTTGGGCTTTCTGGCTTTGGACTGCCTGGAGGCCGAGTGGGAGCGCGAGGTGGAAGCTTCCCGGCCTGTAGGCCCGTCCCTCCCCGTTGCGGAAGTCGTGGGGGAAATCAGCAGCAGGCCTGAAGCCTGATCCTGTAAGGCCGCAGAGGCCTCGGGCCTGTCTCCCTCAGAAGCCATCGACAAAATGGCGGCCGCGCCTCACCAGCTCACCCAAAATGGCGCCGCTCCGATTTCGCGCCCTTTTTCGAGGCCTGTCCTCACCTCTCAGTCAGGGAGGAGAGGTCCGGGCGATCAGGTCAGACGCAGGCCGCAGCGGCTGGCGCGGTGCGGCAGCCGATCGGAACGTCGGGGAGCTCCCCGCGTCGCTGGGAAGGCTGGCGCCGCTCGTGGGCCCTGTGAGTGGTGCGTGAGCGCTTGCGGCGCGCACGCAAGGCCCGGGCGGCTGTCAAAGGCGCGGGCAAGGCCGGAGCTGGAACGGCAGAAGAACGGGCCGGAGGCGAGGAGAGGGAGGCGAGCGGCAGCCTGAGCCACCTGCGATGCTCGAGCACGCTTCCCGCGAAGGGAGAGCGCACCAGGGGAGGAGCGATCGCTCAGCCTGGGGTCAGGGAAAGCAGCAGGTCTCCTGAAAGACTCAGCGCTGAATCAGGCTGCTAAGAGTTCTGTAAGTACTCACAATCTTGCTGTTGTAATGCTCAAAATAGTCAAAGGTGATAATTAGCGAACTGGATCAACCGAACAGTCCAGAGTGGAACTGAGTCGGAAAAAACTGGGATAGGTACCTCTGGGAGGGGCTTTTATACTGGTTTACTTAATTAATATGCAGACTCAGTCCAATCAGAGCGGAGCAGAGATAACCCATTCCTGGATGCTATCTTCCCCTTATTGAGAATGGTTATGATGTAGCATTCTTTTTTTAAAAATGAAACCATTTTCTAAAACTACAACATTACTATAATTTACCAAAGACAAATTAGAACTTGTACAACATATGAGTTTGGCTAACTAACCTTGATTTATTGTAATGAAACAGAATAAAGAGGACTGTGGAACATGCTGCTCTGTGAAGTTGTAGCTGTGACAGTGTCCTTGTGGACACGTGATTGTCATTTGTGGTGTTCCCTGCCAATTTGCCATAATGGGGAAGCTGGCAGGAGGTTGGCAGGAGGCTGCAAGTCAATACTGCTCCGGTTACTTTTCACCCACCTGCCTGCTCACCCACCTCTCTGTGCTCTATAGGCACCTACTCACACCCTACACACACCCTGTGTCTGCTGTGCACTCATCTAACCATTGCTCTCACCTACACCTCTTGCTGACAGTCCTGCTTAACTGGAACTGGAACCATTATAATTGAAGACATGAACTGACTACCTGAAACAGTATCTTTCACCATTTTTCCTCTGGCTTCTTGCCTAGATTGACTTATAACTTCTGGCTGGGAAGTTGTAGAAAGAGTCTTCATTTTAGTACTAAAAAATGCATCTCTCAGGGAGAATCCTTCCTTGTTTAAAAGAGGCAATTATTTAAACTCTACTTAAGAAGCTTATCTTGAATGTCTCAGAAACAGACAATTATAGGCGTGCTCTAACTTCTATGATTGGGTAAAGCAATGTGACAGGGGCATCTTAGTTGTAAGTTGTCCTAGAACAGGGGTCTGCAAAGTTGGCTCTTTGAAGACTGGTGGACTTCAACTAGCAGAATTCCCCAGCCAGCTTAGCTGACTGGGGAATTCTGGGAGTTGAAGTCCACCAGTCTTCAAAGAGCCAACTTTGCAGACCCCTGTTCTAGAAGAAGGCAATTACCTTTCAAACTGAGTTCAGATAAGGCTTCAAGGTTAAGATAGACTTGGTGGCCTAACAGATTTTCTTTATCTAGGGATCAACAAAGAGAGTGTATTTGGGGGGGGGGGGTCTTTGTGGTATTTCGGCAACTTTTGATACAAACAGGGTTGGATTACCTGAGAGATACTATTTCTCAGAAGGATTTCAGATTGTCATTTGGGGATAGCAGATATTATCCTATGGTTTTCTCCAGAACTCTGTCTTTCCTCCAGTAATTTTTAATATCTATACACAATCATTGGAGGAAGTATTCAATAAGATCTGGAATTGAATACTGTCTATGTCTATGACTTCTTAAGGATATACTGTGGCTGACCTTAATGCTTACTTCAAGCAGTCGAAATTAGACTGAATGAGGGATAATAAAAACAAACAATCTAGACAAGAATAAGATACTCATTGTGAAAAGCCACAAGTCCAAAGTAGTAGTAGTTTTGCCTTTTCTAAAAAGGGGGTCTTCCAGAAGGAGCAAATATGCAATTTGTGGGTAGTTCTATCTCCAATTCTTTCTTTGGTTTCTGGAATAGTCAGGAATATCTTTTCTTAGATTAGTGTGTCCCTTTCTGGAAGAAAAAGTATTTTATAACTTGGCGGTTACCTCCTACAATATCTCCTAGTTGTAATGCACTCTACATGCTGCTGCTTTGTGATTAGTCCAAAAGCCTCAATATAAAAGTTAACAACAAGGGGAAATGCAAAGATCCCATATTCCAATTGTCATTAGATCCAATTTGTTTCTGGACAACATGCCCTAATCTTAAAGTCCCCCATAGCTTAGCTCCAGGCTATTTGTGGAAACTCTTTTATATGAACCTTCACACTTAATGAGATCATCTGAGGAAATTTGCCCACAGTCGCTGTGAGCTTTTTCTGATGCTGTCCTAATACATTGGAAAGTATACTCTGCAAAGTTCAGGTCTAATGTTTTAATTACAGTAATGTTTTTAAAATCCTTAGAACACATCATTTTCAGTAGGAGTCTATTTATTTTTAATGTTTTAATTATGACTTTTAATTTGCTGTTTATATTTTTCTAACCAGGTACTTAACCATTTTTAATATCTTGTTTATGTGTTTTTTGTAAATTGCCAGGACACATCTGTAATCATTGGTATATCAAGTTAAATAAATAAATATCTGCCTCAGAAGAGACACGGGGAGAATATTCCAGTATTTTATTGCAGTGAAACTCTTAAATGAGACTTGGTGGGTTAATGCCCAATAAAGAATCAACCATCTCTGTTGTTTTCATATTGTTTTGCAAAAAAAAATAAAAATGAAGTGGTTGCAGATAATGGATAGTGTCTTGTAATAGACAATTGGTTAATCTTTTTTTCAAATTGAATTCCAAAACCAAGTTGGACCTCAAATCATACATTCAGATCAAATCATGCCCTCTTCAAATCTTAGCCTCCAATGAAAATTGAATTAGAGCGGATTTGCCCAGACTGTTGCTGGGCTATCAGGAATATATATAAATCAAGAGAAACAATGTTAAGTGTGCAACTGCTAGAAAAACTTAAGCCATATGATATAAGATGAGGTCACAACAGGTCACAAAGTAATGTAAATGATTCAAACATACATACATACATACATACATACATACATACATACATACATACATACATACATACATGTAATCTATCAGAAAACCTATCAGATTAGAAAATTTACCAACTGATGCAGGCATTGAAGGGGACAAAATGTTTAGCGATCTGCACATCCCAAGATGTGAGTGACTTTAACTTTTAAGTGCCTACTAAACTTATCAGAGTATGCCACCAAGGGTATCACCAATTTCTCTCTGGACCAGATGGTAACATGCCTCTCACCATCTGGAAAAGCTCAGCTGGATAATGCTGGGAAGATGTGCTAGATGTGATAAAGAAATGTTTTACCACTTATTTCCAAAGAAGGGCTCAGCAATACATCTTAAAGGGAGGGGGTTCTATTGCTATGGCGACCGAACACAGCCATCCTGTTTCTTTTGCTTCCTGCTGCATCTGATCTCCCTTTCTGCGCTCCTGCCTTGACGCCACAGACCTCGCAATCAGTTGCATGTCACAACAGACTCTGAGAGTGGGTGGTAAACAAAGACAAAAACTTTAAAAGAATTAACACCTTGAACTGTTACATGTGGTTCTTTGTTTCTCTGGGTTTATTCCCTATTTTAACTTGGGTCTCCAGATATGAGGTCATGCTTAATTTATAATGCAAAGAGTAATAATGCACGTCAGTCCCATAATTTAGTATTAATCTCAATGCTTAGTGGTATAATTAATCTAATTTTATTTCAAGGTTAACAATATGAATATTAGATTTGAGAAGGGAATTAATGGTGGGAAATAGAAGTAGCATTACCAAGTTTTATCAAAAGGACCCAAGCTGATGGCAATGATTGACAGGGCAAAGCAGCAAACTCTAACCTCTACCACCATTTCTGGAACACTGATGTCAGAGCGTCTATCTGAAAATCAAATATACAAAGAATGTCACAGTGATGAAATCCAATTCTGTTTCTCAAGATTATATTTATTTTTATGCCACCTTTTAAAATCAAGTTTACCCAGGCTGGATTAGAATAATTAAAATCAGATAATCTTTGAATAATGAAAACATACCATAAGTACATTAATTAAAATGCCCAATAAAAAGCAATAAAAGCAGCAGACAACTTGGTGAAAATGTCCTATGTAGCATATACATAAATATAAAATAGCAAAAAAAAAAATCTTACTCTTGACAAAATAAAACATTTTTATTTTCTCAAGTGCTGGAAAGGCTTTTTTGGGGGGGGGGGGGGGTTAAAGTACTTACTGGAAAAAGTATTCAAGAATCAAGGGGTCAACAGCAAAAAGCTCTATTTTAAATAATCATTCAGTGCACCTCACAGATCTAGAGCAAGTTAATAAAAATGATATTTTAATACAAACAGACTGTTGCTTGATGAGACATTCAGCTACTGTAATCCATAATTATAAAAACTTCAGGTAACTACCGGTACATAGTATATCCTACATATGAACCAATAAGGAACTGTACATTATTGACTTTAGCTGTCAATAAAGATAGCAAGAAACTGGCATAGCTCATATTCCTCAATAGTATACAAAATACTATTTTGTATTCACTGGAATTTCCAGATCTTCCTCAAAGGAATTCTCATATATAAGACTATATATAAGCATCAGTTGCTGTAGTAAGCCTATTTTTATTCAAATATAAATGTAGTCATTACATCATTTTATATTAATAAAAAGTACATCATCTATAGGAACACTCTTCTGCATCCACTTCATGACAAAGGCAGATATAAAAGCACCTTCAAGGAATGGAACTAATCTCACACAAAGCAGCTCCACCCAATTCAGAAAGTATTTCCAGAGGAGGGAGGAGCCTGCATCGCATCGCCACAATGTGGGGGGGTCTCAGCGGTCTGAGATCTCCGTTGACACTTTTGCCGCCCCTTGGTCCATTCGGACCTAAACCATCCTGGAGGGATGGCAATGAGGAAGACAAAGCCTTGCTGGTCACAGGGGAACACAACAGGAACTGTATTTCAAAGTAACCCAATGAAAAGATAAAATAGGCCTGAGACCAGGGTGGCAGTGAGAACCAAGTTTCATCACTTTTTGATTTGTCAACATGGTTCCATATCCAGAAGAGAATACTTTAGAAAATCAGAAGGCTTTGGCTGGAATCTTAAATCTTTGGGAACAATATGGAAGAAGAATCAATTTAAAAAATTGGATAAACTTTTGTCTCTCACACCAAGCTATGAGCAGTTTGAGGCTCCAAAAACAAAAGAGAAAGAAGAAAACATTGAAGATAAAGAGATTCTCATTTTAGTTGAAGATAAAGATATGATAATAGAGAATTTTATTAATGGATCAAATGGGGAGAAAAATAAAAAGAAGGAAATTCTGAAATGAGAATTTGAGGAATGTGAGCCTCATCTTGGTTTTCAAGGAAAAGAGGGGGGAAAAGAGTGGAAGATTGATGTAAGAGGATAAATCTCCTCAGAAATACGTCTGATATTTAAAGACAAACAACGTGTAATGACAGAAACTGGGCAGTGGTATTATTTGAGAGCTATATTGGACAATAAAGTGTGAAAAGAAGTCTATAAGAAACCTGGAAAGAAGAATAAAAAGAGACTGGAGCCACAAATGGCAAGAGAGATAAGTTCAGCTCGCTACTGGAAAGACACTGGCTGACAATGAAAGTTGATAATTAAAGATTAGCCATCCTTTGATGATTAATAAGTAGAGATTTAGTATGTCATTGATTGTTTTAGATTGTCATTGAACGATTATTATTTGGTAAATAATTATCTACAATAAGAGTAGCTAATGATAATGGTATAGTTTAATGATATATATCTATGTATCTATGTATGTATGTATGTATGTGTATGTATGCATGAGTAGGAGGTTGGACATAAACAATAAGACTTTTAGTTAACCACGTAGGAATGTTGGTGGATGTTGTTTAACAAAATAGGGGAGAATTTTAGCAAACTCTAGACTGTTTTAGATTGTTATTGAAGAACTACCAGTTAATAAACAATGAGTTATAATAAGAGCAATGGAATAATAATAGATGATATACATATATGTGTAAGTACGCATGCATGTATGTATGTAGGTATGTATGTACGTAGGTATGTAAGTATGGGAATGAGTGTATGTTTATCAGGTTGGATATAAATGGTAAAAGATTTTTAGTTAACTAATAAAGAACATTAATGGATATTGCTTAATAAAGGGGGGGGGGGTAAAAACAACATGATTTCTATGCAGAATACGTTTCCAGGGTGAAATACCAGGGGAGGTTTTTTTTTGGGAATAGACAATGAACACCATTATGTGGTTATGTTTAAGTAAGATTTGTCTGAAGAAGAAGATAGACTAAATATGGAATATTAGAGGAGAATTTTGGTATAATGATATTAAGATATATAATGAATGAATTTTTTTATTTAAAATCTATAAGTTGAGATTACTTATGAGCAATGATGGTTCTAGAAACGCACAAGAGTTATGTGCAACCAGTCGACATGGTTTCCAAAGGATACAATGTAGAACAGGGGTTCCAAACTTGACAACTTTAAGACTTGCGGACTTCAATTCACAGAATTCTCACAGAATTCTGGGACTTGAAGTCCACAAGTCTTAAAGTTGCCAAGTTTGGGAACCCCTGATGTGGAATGATGGTTTTTCATTTTTGTATTTTTGTTTTATTAAAAAAATAAAAATAAAAATAAAAAGACAAAAAAAAAAGTATTTCCAGAATGGTATTAGGTGAATTCACTATGTCTTCAACATAAGTCATCCTATAAGGCAACCAAAAATCTAAACAATCCACTTCACAAAGAAGTGTTTGTATCTGATCAGTCACCTCTCTTTGAGCACCTTCTCAAGAAGAACCACTGCCACAAAATTAAAATTAATCAGATCTGAATCTTATGGTTTTTTTCCCAAGACCTTACAAAGGGCTCCTTTACTGATACCAAGTCCCCTTGCCTTTAACCATGACACAATGATTCTTTGACACAAGCATGACACTGTTTTCACCTTCTTCCCAGCCCATGATTAAGATAGGCTTAATGCATCCCTAGCTGTACTAGTATTAAATTAGTGCTTTCCCATTTATATCAAAACTCTCAAAAGTGTGTAAAATTAATGTAGAGTGAACTGAAGTGGATATGAACAGAGAAGTGCTTATGGGATAAGTAGAGGGTATCTACCCTCTTCTTCAGTCCCAGCCAGTATCTGCCATTGTCTCCTTAAAAGACTACACCAACCTGGACTTTTTAAAGGGTTCATAAGATACATTTAAGAACAACAGATTCCTTTACCCAGCAGCAAGGCTGAAACAGTTTAACTTGGAAACAACGGGACCAACTTCTTTCTTCTGCTATTTTTGCCACCAGAACACAACACAGAAAAATTCAGACATTTATAAAGATGACTGTATAGAAGAAGGGAAAGAAGAAAAGCGAATTCCTAGATAAAAAATACTCTCCCCAAAGAGCCACTGTCAGAACTCTCTTCTATTCATATTTTAGCACGCTTTATTCAGCTTGTTTTTGACAAATAAGAGGTCTTATCTCTGTCAAATGGTGGTGCTGTCTGTGTGTGTGTGTGCGTGTAAAAACAATTTCTAACAGAAATAGCTGACAGAGACTTGGTGAAAGATCCATCCTCTACTGTGCTGTGATTGGTGGATGTTTTTCACCCTGTCAAGTGACAAACTAAAGGTCTACTGAACCAGTCACTTTGTTATCACACACTGCATGCTATTCGGCAATGACTTGGAATAAAAATTGGCACCAGGGACAGCAAATTTCATGCAGATATTGTTATTGTTTTTTTGCCAACTCAAGGATAGGTCAATAACTCTTTAATTGTATAGTGAGAAAAGGCTGTGAGGCTAGGAATGAACCTTTGTATAACAATAATTTGCTGAGCTCAGATGAGCATCCCATTCCTACAAGAGGTAATCAATCTAATTGGCAAGGTTCAAACAGACAGGTCAAACTCCTCCAAATACCGTATCTAAATCCATATGTCTTAAGACATCAAATCCATGTAACAGAATCTGACTAGAAAAATGGCCTTTAATTTGATTTGGCCATTTAATGGCCAAAGTGGCAGCCTAGATCATAATTAAAATTTGTTTCAAAGTATCTAGCCAATGCAATACCAAGACTTCTGTAAGATTTGCTGGGTCAGATGTCCAAAGGTCCCCAAAAACTTGAAAAGCAGCATGGGTGGACTGAAGATACAGTAGGAAAGGAGAATAGTTTCTTTTTTGCCTTTATTATAGCAAAAGGCAGCCTTTATAATGCTCTCTTAATCAAGCCTGAGATTCGTTTTGCTCTTCCCGTATTTTTATCATCTACCAGTTTGCTTCATTGCCTACAGCTGTGGTTATATCAAGAGGCTGAATGAGCTCTGCACATAAGGAAAGAAAGTTCAGGAGGCATCCTGCCACCTGTTCAGTTTATCTCTATATTTCAGAGGCCACTATAAGGTCTTTGACAAGGACATCTTCCATACTAGTCAGAAAATTCCTTAAAGGTCTCTAGAACTTGCTGGAATCCACTCGCCCCTAGAGGTAGGTTATGTTACATCCCAGCCACATATTACAATAAACCATCAGCAAGGTTGTTTTGTTTTAACTGGAAAAAACATGAGAAAGATAAAAAATTTAAAAATAAAGGAATCTCTAAGATCTTGGAAGGAGAGAAGATAAATATCAGAACTACTGTGTGATAGTTGTAAAGAAATTAATTGAATATATATGAATTTCTTAACCAACTTCAATATCAACCTTTTTTTAAATCTCACTTTCAACATTTACCCGTACTGAGCCTCAGTTGCAGATATCTGAAGACCCACTGGCCCTTGGATTGCAAGGTTAGGGCCTGCCAAGCCTGTTCCTCCAAATCAAAGTTTGACTGCTCTGAGCAGCCTACAACAGTGGTCATGAATCAAGTTCCTCTTCACATCTACTGAAGGTATGAAGCCAGGAATACATGGGACATTGGGGCATTGCAGGCATAAGTCTGTGTCACCCTTCACCTATGCCATTTCACTTCTCATGAATTCAGGCAAACACTTGAATGTGTGTGCAACCATGGCCAGTAAATCAGTTTATGTAAAATGTCAATTTGAAAACCCAGAGTATAATTCATGTGAGAGGAGACATGGGAACGAGAGGATAATATGAGAAATGGAAGCTTATTAGTATACAGCCATATATAGTAACTGGCATGGATAAAGGGAATTTTTTTCTATATAAATCTTTCCAGTCAACTGTTTCCCACGAGGGATGAAATGACTATGAATCCGGTTCTAAGATCAAGAAGACACTGACAGGCACAGAAAAATTTCAGAGCTGAAAATATTACGCTACCACACAGTTTTATCCAATGAAAGCCTTTCAGTCAAAGGCATCCATTAAGACAACAGATAGACCTTTAATCCATATGAATCCTGAAATGAAAATTGACCTTAATAATGACAGGTGGATGCATGTAGAACTGTGAGGAAGAAACGTTGACAGTAATCCAGTCATATTCATTCTAATAAAAAGGCTTCTCTTTTGGAAGTCTTGAAGCAAGACTAAATTTACTTTCTTAAAATTCCCCAAATACATAAACATGCTCACCCCACCCCACCCCGGCCTGCTACGCATCATGCTTTGCTCCATAAGTCTGCTTTCTCATGTCGGCCTCTCTCTCACATGGGAATGAATTTGGCTGTTTGGCTGTTGCACAAGAGTGAAATATGGACCTTATTTATTTAGATGCAAGGCATTATAAACATGGCTGTAGATAACAAATCTGCAAAGTTTCAGGATGGCAGAAATGGCTCTTATGAAAATGAGCCTTTAAATTGAGAGAAAATGTTTCATTTGGGAGAAGGCATGAAAATGGCATTTATCGTGGATGAATATTTAGACAACAGTCTTAATTTTTTCAGGCATACTAGAAAATTAGCTCATGATTTCTCTCTGGCATAAAATATTGGCTTTCTGATCTGCATAACTGTAATTGTATTTGTTGGCACATTTCATTGGAAAAATATTGGAAACTTTAGAATTGCACACTGAACAGAATTGTTTTTAATATATATATGATCAACAGTCTGGCTTCCTCATCCTGCTACCCAACTCTATGAGTATTTAAGTTGAGAAGCTGCTTTTCATCCTGACCTCTTGTCAACAAGGCCAAGATGGTGTGACAGCTGGCATTTTCCTAGTATTTGAGAAATGCCAATTACTGGTAAAAGTAACAGCAATGCAGCTATTGCAAGTATCCTCAGCACATTTACTAAATTTTGCAGCAGATTTGGTTTTTTTTTAAAAGATGCATAGAGATATGCTTAGGATTTGCTCATTGATATTCCACAGACTCCCCACACACACACCACAAAAAAAGACAGTTTTCCTTATGCTATGGGCAGCAATCAGTTGGAGATATACAATCATATCAGAAAGCTAGTATGGTCAGAATGATAGAGATATGGAATCTCTTAATAACTTAGCTGAAAAATGTGGGGCTAAACCATAAGGATTGTTATATGATAATTTGTCTCATTGCTGCATCCTCTAGGTGAATAAATTCTTAAGTATTTGGGGAGCTATTCAAATTGAGGTTTTGGGTGTTTTGCAACTATTACTAGGTAACCTTTCGTGAATATTATCTGTACTTAGAACCTAAGATATCTTACAAACTGCATATTTCTTAATTTATGGAAAGCATAATTAATCTCCAGTGAAGACTTTCAGCTGTGTAAAGCTGTATGTTCTATTTTTTAATGTCCTGTTTTTCCCTTTAAGGGGCTCTCAAGTAGTTTACAATTAAATAATATAGTGAATTTTTTAACATTAAAACAAACCTATAAAATAACTGGCAAGTATAATCCATTAAAATAAAACAAACTATTATAGAATGCCTATCATAAATGAAGAACAAGAGAATAGCTGAATCAAAAAAATTAATGATAAAACTGTTTTAATGATCATTTTGGAAGTTCCTGAAATAGAATCTGTTTTTGCCAACCTTATAAAAGGATGACACTAAACATTGAATTCAGAAGTTTCTCTAAGCTTCTGCTTTCTTGTAGTGTTTTCTACAAATGTTTCTCTCCATAAAACCACAGAGAGAATTATTTGTATACTTATCATGAAAGTTGTACTTGCCTTAGTTTCACAACTCAGAGCAAACACACACCCCATATTAAAAATTGGCTATAAGAACTCAATATTGAAGCTTAAAAATTCACAGAAATGGTGACTTGCAGCCATGAAATACAGAGATTGGGAGAAATACTATGACAGATCTCGAAATAATACTGAAATGCAGAGAAATCACACTATTAAAGAAACATGTTGTCAAAACCAAGATTTTCCCAGTTGTACTATCAGAAAGCTGAGAAAGCTGTGGTATCAGAAAGGCTTAATCAAAAACAAGTGATGCCTCTGAATTGTGTTAGAAAAATGGTTGAGAATATCTTAGACTGCAAGAAGGATTAATCGTTTGATTCTAGATGAAATCAAACCATTAGAAAAAGTACTAATAATGAAGTCCAAGCTAGATAGTTTGTACCTATCATGAGAAGGCAAAAATAATTGGACACAAGGCTCATAAAAATCAATGTTTGAGCATCTCCTTTAAGTCAGAATTGACTTCTGACAACTACCTGTGTTAACTAAAAGCCTGGCTGATTCATTGAACCAAGCCAAAAAACACACTGAGGCTGGGAAGGCTTTAAAAGCTCTTTATTTCTGCACAGGAGCAAAGAGGATACCTCCTTGATCTCTTAATCAAGAGGGGCAGTTTAGTATTATTTATGTATAACTTTAAACCTTTTAAAACAAGGAAAAATATTCATTGGTTAATGCAAACTCACACATCTAACACTTATGTCCAAGCTTTGTCTATCCTATTATATTCTTGGTATATAACAAGTTTTCTTCATTATAATACTGAGAAGTGGCTTTCTAAAAATATTATAATGAAGCAAAGAGTGTACAAATTCACAAAAAGTTTACATCTTTGGACTAAACTACTCTGTTCTGGTTACTGCATTCCTTCTCCTATCATACAGGTGTGCAAGCAAGTATTTACAAACCCTTCCTTCCCCCTTTTTGAAGACCAGAAATACTGCTACTCCTGAATTGGTCCCTGTAGTTTTCTTGGGAAGATTTTCAGAAGTGGTTTGTCATTGCCTTCCATCTACTGTAGGTCTCAGAAAGAGTGACTGACTCAAAGTCATGCAGCTGGCTTCAAGCCTCAGGCAAGACTAGAACTCTTCTGTCTTGTGGTCTCTAGGCTGGTACACATCAAATTGGCTGTGTATAAATCAGTCAATCAAAAATAGCCCAACAAAAAATAATGTAATTATATACAATCAGTGATGACCCAAGCATATGCTTTCAAGAACTCAAAGAAATAGTATTAATAGAAAATTCTGATAAAATAATGCCC
Organism: Rhabdophis nuchalis; assembly: GCA_039707465.1. Classification (NCBI taxonomy): domain Eukaryota; kingdom Metazoa; phylum Chordata; class Lepidosauria; order Squamata; family Natricidae; genus Rhabdophis; species Rhabdophis nuchalis. The sequence goes on along the minus strand of CM077644.1, from coordinate 136,713,211 downwards.
ATTGAGTCATGAAAAGTCAAAAGCAACTGAGCTACCGATGAACTTGCAATCCAATAATCACAGTGTTCTGATGTTTTTAGAAAGTGAAAAAGGTTGCCTAATCTTATTGTAGAAGCAATGTCATTAATAAAGAGATAGCTTTGCAAAAGTTAAAAGTTTTACTAAATGCTTTCTCTGATACGTCTTCTTCAAGTCCATATTGCTGTTGTAACTGCTCCTTGTTGTTTCATGATAGTATTTTCTATTGAGATAGAAAAAAATTGTTCAGTAAGAGAGAAAGCATAGGATATTTTCTGTCTTTTATGTTTGCATTAAATCATTTTTCAGACATTTGAGAAGTGAGCAAAGCAACTCTGCATTACCTCTCTTCCATTCTGCCTTATGAGAAAATGTGATAAGGTAAACACACAACTGAGTCACAAATGTATATATTTTTTACATCTTTTAAAACTATGAAATGCCAGAAAATGCCAAACATCCCTCTGAAAATGCATTCTCTGTGAAATATTTAAATATCAGTTTAAAGATATATAATATGCCAGCGATGGCGAAACTTTTTTGGCTCGCGTGCCAAAAGCGGGGGGGAGCGCAGGTGTGCCACACCCATAATGCAATGCATGACTCCCCAAGACGCATGCCAGGCACTTCCCCCATTTTTGGCACGCTTTTTTCACCCTCCCCAGGCTCCAGAGGCTTTAGAGGAACCTGGGGAGGGTTAAAACAGCCTCCTCCACCCACCACGGAGGCCCTCTGGAGGCTTCTGGTTATCTCGTAGGGTCCTTTGCCATCCTCTGGAGCCTTCAGGGAAGCCTCTAGAAGTCATCTGAAGGCTCCAGAGAGCTTAAGCCGACCCTACGAGCAAACCGGAAGTCCGTTCCTGAACTTCCAGTTTGCCTGTAAGGCCATTTTTTTGTGCTCCAGAGGCTTCAGGGAAGCTCCTGAAGCCTCTGGAGGATCTCCAGGGGTGTGTGAAAGGCTGTTTTTGCCCTCCCCAGGCTCCTATAAAACCTCTGGAGCCTGGGGAGGGTGAAAAATAGCCTCAAAAAAAGGCTAAAGTCAGTTGGCCAGCGCACACATATGCTCTGGTCAGCTGAGAGGGCAACGCCTTGCGTGCCCTGACAAATGACTCCGTGTGCCATCTGTGGCACGCATGCCATAGGTTCGCCATCCCGGTAATATGCTAACTAAAATTATCAAAGTAAACTTAGGTTGTGGTTTATTGTATATTATTTACTGCCATAACTTGAAAGATGGAGATCAACCCACACTTATAATTAGTCCCAGTCCAACATCTTAATTACACCTCACTGACTTTGGAATTCTTGTTTAAAAATTAGTACCATGCACTAATCTAGTAATGTTAAATCCCTCAGAGTTGCCTGAACCATGAGAAGGGTGGAAATTAAATTGGATGGATGGATGGATGGATGGATGGATGGATGGATGGATGGATGGATGGATGGGTGGGTGGGTGGGTGGGTGGGTGGGTGGGTGGGTGGATGACTTATTCAAGAAGTCCTAACTTTAAAAAGTGTGGCATAGCATGATGAGTAAACCCCCTGAAATGTTTGTGTTCAGCACACAAATATCACAATGCAAATTTGTTTGGTGGGATCCTCATTTCATACCTGCCCCATTTTTTGTTCACCAAAACAGATTTAATTAAAGAAAACAGCCCATGACTGAATATTTCAGCATTAAATTAGCAAGAATTGCTCTATTACTTATTGCGCTTTTCTTTAAATCCAAGACTTCTACCACAGCATAGCTTTCAAAAGTATTAATTGCAGTAGCAAATTGAACTCTTTATATTCCTTCTTATCAGTTGATTCTTGAGAGGAAGTGTGTGTAATTATTCAGACAGTAAATTATTAGGGGAAATATAGAAAGAAAGTCAACTGTCAGCCACAATCAGTTTGGAGAACAAAAATTACATGAGTTTCTGGAAATTATTAAGACTGAAAATGGACACTAGAAAACTGCCACTATCACAGTGAAGCCAATTATGGAATTTTCTAAAAGTTCTTGAAAAAGCCCTCTTGTTCACATTTAATATAATATGTCTGCTAATTGCCCCTGCAAACCTATTTAGTCCTTGATTTGGAACATGACATAATAAAAGCAATATTGTTAAAGTCTACTGCCAGCTGCCCAACAAAGGAGAAGATAAGGATAATACCTCTCAAAAACAAATTGGCATGAAATAATATTGATGGGAAATTTGCTGTTTAATTATATATCTATTGGGAATGACATATTTAAGGATTGATCTCTTTAGGAAATTCCAGACTCTTCTTCATGAGCAATCTGCAGAGAGGAATAAGTGCCTGTTTCAGATAACCCATAATCTCAGATTCCAAAAATTCTTTAGAGCTAGTATGTATATAAACTGAATTATGGGGCTAAATATATTGTCATGATTCTGCTCATTTTGCAACTAATGCTCATTCTTTCTTTGCAGTGTTTTCAGACAACAAACACTTGCAATGACTGGTGCATACAATTCCTAGTAGGATGCAATTGCTGTCTTATTAAAAAAAATGCCTTCAGAAGGCTTATGCTAGCAGCTTGTTTACCAAAAAACAAACAAAAAACCAACAGTAGGAATATGTTCAAATTTGTAATATTTTTATCTCTGTTCTAAATATCAAAATACATTCTGAATACCAAAAGATATTCATTATAAAATCTACTACTCCTCCCTCTATAAATCTTACTAAACCTTCAGAAGATGAAGAAGCGGATGTTTAGCCTAGTGCCAGACTCTGCATGTCCCCTAGTTTTAGTAAAAACTGCAGTCTTAAAACTTGGAGTTCTGCAGACAGTCATTGTTGATAATAAAGATGGACTGTGGTCTGAATCAATAAAAAAAATTCTCATGCTGCTGGACCCGCTTCCCAAGAAAACATATGGCGCTGTTAGTTTAATTAAAAAGACATCTGTGTCTCAATCTTGGAATGTGGCAGTGAACAAGGCGCACACAGAACTCCTTCTTTGAAGTTGTACAAAGTACCCCATAACATTCTGATTAGTAAGCCAGTTAAAAGTGGATTGAAAGACATATTTATTATATGCAGGCACAGCTGGCCTGAAAAAGTGTATTCAAAGAGAGCTCATCAGTGTGGATGAATTATCAAATGTGTGCTGCAAGGGTCAGCTTGGTGTCTTTCAGTATTTTTATTAATGACTTGAATGCCGTGTTCGAGGAAATTCTTCTAAGACTGGTGTATATCATTAATTTGGATAGAGTAGCTAATACCTTGCAAGACAGAGATAAAGTTGAACGTGGGTTTGGTAGTTTAGTGAACTGAACTGAGTAGAATGAAATTCAACAGACACAAATTGCAATATTTTTTTTACTCAAGAAAAAGAAATAAAATAGCAGGTTAGGGTGGAGGTGTCTGGCTTGACTGTAGTACTTGTGAAAGGGAACATGGGCTACTGACTGGCCATCAGATGTGTGACCTGGGAGGAAAAAAATATCAAAAGTTAAATTTAAGACTGAATTAAGAAAAGTTTCAAAATCAAAGAAAGTAGTAATTTTCATTCTATTCTACATTGGTTAAATCCTTCCTAAAGAATTGTGTAAAATAAAAATTACCTCCTTTAAACAATGTATTCGTTCAGAATTTAAAAGTAAGAATATTGATGTGATGAGTGCAATGTGATTTATTTGAATAAAGTTTTCTTGAATATAAATTATGTCAGTCTTCTCTTAATTTATAAATGGTACCTTTAAATAAATCAAACTTCGACTCTTGCCATCTTCAGGCAGCAAGGGAAAGAATGGAATTTGGTGAGTTTTTGGTATGCTATCATTTCTTAGAATAATATAACTTAGTGCAGGAATTCTAAAAAACCCTACCTGTTGATAATACTAATGACCACCAGCAGCCCCAAATCATGGTTTGATGCAAAATGCATACAAACTTTAAAAAGGGCTAATATAACCTGCATAAATCCAGCAGTCAAATGACAACAGCACATAACCTACTTAGCCAGAAGCAATGCTATAAGCAGCTAATTAAGCAAGAGAAAATGGAGATAAAAGCAGCTATGGCTTTCCCTAATCCCAATGTTACAACAAAGAACCCAATCCTTTTTAGGTGCATCACAACAGGACACTCTAGTAAAGGTCCACTTCATCTAAAGAACTACATATTGAGAGAAGGCTGGGAAAAACATTTCAACAAATTTGTTGCATCCTGAAGAGACACGGGAAGCCCCGCCAGCCGCCAGCCGCGTCCTGATTGGACGGGAGTAGACGGGACGCGGTTGGCTGTGGCCGAGGGCGTCGGTCGCGCTGATTGGCCGGCTACCCTCCGGCTGCGGTTGGCTGTGGCTGGAGGGTGTGGTCGCACTGATTGGCCGGCTACCCTCCAGCCGCGGTTGGCTGTGGCTGGAGGGCATGGTCGCACTGATTGGCCGGCTGCCCTCCAGCAGCTCCATAAAAGGAGCTGCAAGGCAGAAGGCGCCACCTTTGAAAATTGGTCACTTGCTATGTCTTTCTCCTTGCAATAAAGAGCTGCTAAGTCATACCGGTCTGGACTCTCTTTTCTCTGCCGAGAATCTAACACTGGCGACGAAGGACTGGGGCCGGTACTGACTACTCAGAGCGAAGTCACTCACCGATCGAAGAATCTTCGCCAACGCCGCCCATTCCGCAGACCACAGCCGGAGGCAGACTGTTTCGCCATGACGGAGTGCCAGGACTCGATTCCGCTTCCAACGGATGACCGTAGGCGTATTTCCAAGTCCCTTCTTTTAAACGGCAGGCCCATTACTATGGAGGTTGCTTCGGGCTCGTCTCGATCCCTCGTTTCCTGGCCACAGCTAACCAGCCTTTGCCCCACTATTAAGCCTGCCAATTTGGCACAGCCCGGGACTCTGTTAAAAGACTACCAGGGAAACCCCATTGATGTGTTGGGCCAACTCCGCGCCCACGTCCGCTATGGTCGCTTCGCCGGGGTTCTCCCAATCCTGGTCGTCAAGCGCCCCCTAGCCGCCCTCATAGGGTTAGACTGGTTCACCGCCCTGGGTCTTTCAGTCCAGCGGGTACACCGGGTGCCCACTGCCTCACCAGTGGACGAAGTCCTGGCAGACTTCCCCGATGTGTTCGATGGCACTCTGGGCACTTACAAGGGCTCCCCAGTTTCCCTCAACTTAGACCCCCAGGTCACCCCAATCCGGCTTAAGGCCCGTAGACTGCCCTTCGCCCTGAAGCCAAAGGTGGACGCGGAGCTCGACCGATTAGTAGCGCAGGGCGTCCTGGAGCCGGTCGACCAGGCTAAATGGGAAACCCCCATCGTGGTTCCCATTAAGCCCGACGGGTCCATACGCATATGCGCCGACTATAAGTCGACAATAAACCGCGGGCTCCAGGCAAACCCCTACCCGGTTCCGGTAGTGCAGCACCTACTACACTCCTTAGGGCAGGGTCGCATCTTCGCAAAGCTAGATATGGCACAGGCCTACCAGCAACTTCCGGTGGACGACGACGCAGCTGAAGCACAGACCATCGTCACCCACCGGGGTGCTTTTCGCTGCTGCCGCCTCCAATTTGGCGTGTCCGTGGCCCCGGGGATCTTCCAGAGCCTCATGGAGCGGCTGCTCCATGGGCTTCCGGGGGTCGTACCGTATTTCGACGACGTCCTGATAGCTGCCAGCAGCGTATCAGACCTCGCCAAAGTACTACGGAAGGTCCTCACCATTTTCACGGGCGCGGGTTTCAAATTAAAGCTCAGCAAATGCAAATTCGCTGAGCCTAAGGTCGAATTCCTGGGATTCATGGTAGACGCCCAGGGCATCCACCCCACCCCCTCCAAGGTCGAGGCAATCCACGCTGCCCCCACCCCCACTTCCAAACAGGAGCTACAAGCATTCCTCGGCCTGCTCAATTTTTACGCGCCATTCATTCCACACAAGGCGTCACTAGCCGAGCCACTCCATCGATTACTCAATCGATCGGCGGCCTGGCGCTGGGGCAACCGCGAGGCTCAGGCATTCGCGGCAATTAAAGATATGCTGACATCAAAGGCCGTGTTGGTACAGTACTCTGACCGTTTGCCTTTAGCGTTGGCATCAGACGCCTCCCCCTTTGGAGTGGGGGCCGTCCTGAGCCACGTCCGCCCCGACGGCTCGGAGGCCCCCATTGCCTTTTATTCCCGAACGCTGTCTCCTACGGAGCGCAACTACAGCCAGATTGACAAAGAGGCCTTGGCTGTAGTGTCCGGGATTAAGAAATTCCACGAGTACCTGTACGGCCGCCACTTCTCTGTCTTCACCGACCACAAGCCGCTCCTGGGGCTCTTGGCCGGCGACCGGCCCACCCCCCCGATCCTCTCCCCCAGAATGACCAGGTGGACAGAGTTCCTGACAGCGTACGACTACACGCGGTTCTATCGCCCGGGGAAACAGCTAGGACACGCAGACGCCCTCAGCCGTTGCCCCCTGCCCCGGACAGATCCGGCGCCGGTGCCGGCCCTATCCGTCCTGTCCGTGGCCGAGTCAGACTTACCCCTCACCTCGTCCGACGTCGCAGCGCAGACCAAGGCCGACCCTGTCCTGTCGCAGGTCTCCACGTGGGTCCTGCGAGGGTGGCCCCCGGGCTCGCTGCCGGACGTATACCGGCCCTTCAGGGCCCGCCAGCTGGAACTGTCGCTCCACAGCGGGTGCTTGCTCTGGGGAGACCGGGTCATCGTACCCCCACCCCTCCGCCACCAGGTACTCGACTCCCTCCATGCCAACCACCCAGGCATAGCCCGCATGAAAGCATTGGCCAGGAGCTATGTCTGGTGGCCGAGTATGAATGACGAAGTGGCCGCCTGGGTTGGCGCTTGCCAGGCGTGCCAGGCCTCCCGCCCCGCCCCCCCCCACCGCTCCCCATCGGGATTGGGACGCCCCCAGGTCACCATGGTCCAGGGTTCACATCGATTTCGCCGGACCTTTCCATGGCCAGACTTTCATGGTAGTGGTAGACGCTTACTCTCGCTGGACCGAGGTCATTCTGATGACCTCTACCACGGCCGAGAGCACCGTGCGGGCGCTCCGGCGCCTTTTCGCGATGCACGGGTTGCCGGACTGCCTAGTCTCCGACAACGGGCCCCAATTTCACGCCACCGGGTTCCAGGAATTCTTAGCCTCACAGGGGATCCGACACGCACCAACGGCGCCCTACCACCCGGCCGCAAACGGCCGGGCGGAAAGAGCCGTCTGCTCAGCAAAAGAAGCTCTCGGGAGGATGGATAGGGGGGACTGGCAGTCTAGAGTAGATGCTTATCTCATGGGACAGCACTCCACACCTTGTCAGGCGACAGGCAAAAGCCCCGCAGAGCTGCTGATGGGCCGCCGCCTGCGGACCAAACTGGACAGGCTGCACCCACAATACAATGAGATGCAGCCGTGCAACCTGGGGACCCCATCGCCCCGCCGTTTCTCCACCGGCGACGCCGTTTTTGCCAGAAACTTCGCTGGGGATCCACGGTGGGTCCCCGCTGTCGTCCGCGAACTAACGGGCCCCTGTTCCTACAGGGTCGAACGACCGGATGGATCCGAGTGGCGGCGACACGTGGATCAACTGAGACGCCGCATCCCGTCTCCAACCCCGCTGCCACCATCACGACCGTCAGACTCGCCGACCATCGAGGCCTCAACCCAGCGGGACGACTGGCCCAGCCCCGTATCTTCTGCGCCCGCCGACACCTTTACCGACTATCCTCTCCAGGGACAATCCCCGGGACTGCTCTTGCCAGAACCAACGTTCCGGGAACCACCTGCCATACAGCACACCCCCGGGACACCACGTCCGGGTCTGGCCGACCCGGGAACATCACCCAACGGACTTGAACAAGACGCCTCATCACAGGACACGCCCCCGGACGACGCACCACCAGCGGCACCGGGCGACGGCGCAGACCATGACAACCCAGCACGCCCTCTCCCAGCGGCCCCGGCGCAGGCATTGAGACGCTCGGGGCGGAACAGACGTAGTCCCACATACCTCAGCGAATACGTATGTTAGGACCATGGACGGACTCCCTGGGGGGGAAGGAGTGTTGCATCCTGAAGAGACACGGGAAGCCCCGGCAGCCGCCAGCCGCGTCCTGATTGGACGGGAGTAGACGGGACGCGGTTGGCTGTGGCCGAGGGCGTCGGTCGCGCTGATTGGCCGGCTACCCTCCGGCCGCGGTTGGCTGTGGCTGGAGGGTGTGGTCGCACTGATTGGCCGGCTACCCTCCAGCCGCGGTTGGCTGTGGCTGGAGGGCGTGGTCGCACTGATTGGCCGGCTGCCCTCCAGCAGCTCCATAAAAGGAGCTGCAAGGCAGAAGGCGCCACCTTTGAAAATTGGTCACTTGCTATGTCTTTCTCCTTGCAATAAAGAGCTGCTAAGTCATACCGGTCTGGACTCTCTTTTCTCTGCCGAGAATCTAACAAAATTCTGTAGAGGTGGCTCCGCATGCTCCATCAACCCTGAGATAACTAAAAGTAAAGCAGTATGATGTGTGTCCATTTTTACAGCCATCAACAAATATGGATGCATTTCAGTGCCTGGGAACTAGCTTATCCCTGTGTCAATGTATAAGAAGGACAGTAAAACTGACTCTGCTGAACCCATCAGCTTTTTCAATGTTTTCAGTAAACTCAATGGGTGATACTTGCAATGAAGATTTGGAAACTGGCTGAAACAGGAAGATCTGCTTGTGGAACAAGCTGGCCATGACTGATCAGTACCACATACTTCAACATATCTTTGACAAATTCACTTTGTAAAATATGTATCTCTCTCCTCTCAACTTTTACTGATCTTAAAGCAGCAATGAATTCCAGTTCCCAAACTAAGCTGGGACCAGCTGAAAAATAATTTGGACTTAATATCATGCCAGTGCTATTATGCCAAATAATAGATGTTTTCAATATCCCAGTTTAGGGCTCAAAAAGCAGCGCTGGCCCTAAGTCACCCTACCAGCTTCTATATGTAAGGGGGGGAGGGGGGCGCAAAAACCTGGGCATCACCAATGCTTATTTATTCATTTAAGAAAATTTATATGGCTGTCCAAGTCACTCTTGGTGACTCCGGGTGGTTTACAAGGATAAAACTGCAAATCAAAAAAACAGTAACTCCCCCACCCTCCGGCAAGAAGAATCAAATGAGCCACTTGATGAGCTTCATATCACTCAAGGGGTCCCCAGGCCCATTGGCAGAACCATGTCTTCAGGACCTTGTGAAAGAGTGTCAAATTATCTCTTTAGGGATGATGTTTCACTGGGAGGGAGCCACCACAGAGAAGGCCTTTATTCTTGGCCTTGCTAGACATATTTCCTTAGGAGAGGGAACCCATAACATTCCCTGCCTTACCACTCTAGTGGGTCGTGTAGCTATGACTTCTACAAGATAGTCCTTCAGATAACCTTGTGTTGTGGCCTGTCAGCCACTGGCCCCTTTGGCAGTCAAATCCAAAGATGAGGAGGAGGAAGAGGAGGAGGAGTGGGAGTCAGAGCCAGCATCAAGGCAACCTGAGAACTCCGAGGGGGAAGAGGGAATGGAGCTGTCAGAGATAGAGACAGAGGCAGAACCTGGGCCGTCCATCAGCTCTCAGATGGAGAGTCAACAGCTCCCAGGTGTGGAGGTGCCTGATGAGGAAGAGGAGAAACAGCTGGATCCAGTGCTTGATACGCAGATGCACAGAAGACAGAAAAGAAGAGAACAGTGGAAATCTATGGGCTGATCCTTGGGACAGAAGAGCCACCACTGCTAGTGAAATCTCACCCTAGCTCTGGGGATTAAAGGCGGGGGGCAGAGATGAATAAGTGTCATCTCCCTACCAGTCCACCACCAATAGCCTGCACTTCCAAATCCTTTCTGGAAATTATCAGAATTCTTCTTGGAATCTGCAGCCCCTTCTGAGCATGTGTTTGTGTGTGTGTGTGTGTGTGTGTGTGTGTGTGTGTGTGTGTGTGTGTGTGTGTGTGTCTGCTGCTGGAAAAAAGCGAGTGCACTTTCCAGGACTTCCTTTGCAAGTGTGGAAAAAGAGAGAGAGAAAGGGAGGGAGGGAGGGAGGGAGGGAGGGAGAGAGAGAGAGAGAGAGAGAGAGAGAGAGAGAGAGAGAGAGAGAGAGAGAGAGAGACTGACTCCTGGTGTGTTGAGCCAGTTCAGGGGGAAAGAGGGTGAGCGTCACTTTCCACAGGACTTAGAGACTTTGTAGCCTGCTGTGAGAGAGCAGCTGCTGGCGTTCCTAATAAAGGGAACGTTTAGTTAACTACAAAAGGCTTGTCGTGTTTGAAAGCCAGGTCATAATACTTGTCTCAGGTCATGTAGAGCTTTCAAGGTGACAGCCAGCAATTTGAATTGTGTCTGGAAGTGAAACGTAACCAATTCAGCTCCTGCAGGAGAGGTGACACGTGTGCAAATCTAGGCTCCAAGTGGGCTGCCATCTTACCAGCATCTTACCTATTACACCATATTGGCTACCATATTCATGATTCCCATTGTCATCCTCTTCAGCAATGATCCTAGGTGCCATGCAAGGTTCATCTCTTGCGACTTTAACATATGAAATTGATTAGAAGAATTGTAGATGTGTGTTAAATAGTTTCAAAAGCATTGTATATTTGATGAGGGAGGGTCATAGACCAGAACACAAGGTTCTCTGGGGTACCACTAACAGTCAGGAAAACTTTAGCCTCAGATGTTGATCCCCTCATTATACTGCTATTTGCATAACTGTGATTGTAGATGGGCTTTTGAAATTTCGTAGTAATGACTAGGCTGCCTGTTTCTTCTTTTATATGTTTTTAAATTTATTTTTGGTAGGAGTTATTTTAATCTGTGGTGGGGACAGGTTTTATGATGTTTTATGGTTCAAACTGTTTTTGTATGCAACCCGAATCTGGAGATATGGATGGCATAAAAATATTATTAACAATTAAATTAAATATTCATTTTAACACTGACTGCATGATTTTTTTCACTAATACTACACTGTAGTTACATATGTCTTACAAAATAGACAGCCATCAGTTACCATTAACCAAAAACTGAGTCACTTTATAGAAAAATCATAGCCACTGGTAAAATGTAAAATAGCAGCAAACCCACTTTAAACTTTCTTAAAGATATTCATTTTATCACCTTCTAAAAAACTTAAAGCTTACACAGTAAGATGAAATCCAAACATAATTTATATATATTTAATGAAAAAATAATCTCTCGTCTCATATAGTTCATTTAAAACCTTGGTATACAATCTCACTATAAAATAATTTTTACCAAATATACATCATAAATCTGTTCTGTGGAGCTCATTTCTCTGGAGATGCTGGTACTGAATGTAATTTACTTTCTTATTGCTCTACCTGGTACTTATCACGGCTAACGCAATTGAGCCTGTAACGCTAGACAAATTTAAAGGTGTAAATCTCTAGTATGCTCTATTAAAATATTTGCATCTTGCTAAACAATCTTGCTGTATGGGCTTTTTACAAATACATATTTAAGCAGTTATATAGAGATGTTAATTAGTGCATGTCTACATCTCTTATAAAAAAAGATTACAAAATAATTTTCATTAAATCATTGAGAAGCGCTGCAATTTAAATGAAAATATTCAAAAGCTCTCTATGTAACAATGCAGCACTTAGATCAGGTCCATCTGGATTAGTAATTACTTCTCTGCAGTTATGTTTCATATTGCTACATTTGCAGGTACTATTAATATAATATATTAAAGGAGCATTCTCAACTTGATTTAAAATTTGTCTATTTTCTCATAACTGTTTTGAAGTTTTTACAAACATTAACCCATATTCCTCAATTGCTGTACTCCAAATGGTATAATACATACCATTTGTAACATTATACATAGTATAAACTATTTAGTATATAATAATTGAGTAGCCTTACGGCAACGCTCATAGTTATTTCAGGATGAGATTTTATGCTATTATATACATGTATGAAATAAATAAGCTCCTAATTTATGTATCTTCCTGTAGCTTGAAGTGACAGGTTGAGTGACAGGTTGAAAGGATCCTAAATTTAGTTTTTATGTACCAATTTTAATAAGAAACAATACAGAAGTATATTCTCAATTAACACTAGTTCTCTATTTACTGTATCTTGTTTGAAAAAGATCTGAAAACACTAGTCTTTGTACCACTATAACTAAACATTTTATGATATTTTCAAAGTTTCAGTTCTTCATAGCTGTCCATATGGCAAATTTTGAATAGAATAAGTTCGATGAAAACTTGTATAACTTGTATAAAAAATCCACCAGAGTTTTGAAATTATAGAAAGAGGACTTTCTTTCTGTGTTCTGATCTTATGCATCTAATATTATACATAATTTGTGATAATTTGCATTAAAACTATGCTCTCAATTCTACTTTTTTAATTCATTAAAAGTCAACTTCTCAATTCCTTGAAGTATTACTTACAGTTAGAAAGTTATAAACAATTAGAAGATAGCTGTCCTATAAATGACCTATGAAGGATACATCTAAAGATTGAACAAATTTAAGACTCGTGGAGAATAGAACAACAAATATTAATCTTCTGTAAGTGTAATGTAGCCATACAGACTAATGGCAATTAATATGATTAGCAAATTCAGACAAGTACAAAACAATAGCCTCACTGATTTTTATTTAAATGCTTGTTTTAAACTATGAATTTTGAGCCTGGGTAGAAGGCAGGATATAATGCTGGACAACCTTCTAAATTGGTTCCAAGAACTGGGAGTGTTTTATGGTAGTTCTCTTTCCTCTGTCAGCGATTCCACTCAGGATTTTAGAGGGAAGGGTCTACCCCTACAATGTGGGCTAACCCAGGGTTTAGATCTCTCACTGTTCCTCTAACATCTGTGTGTAGCTACTGGATGATGCCATCTGTACGTCATCTCCATCCCTGGCAGAGAGTTGATGCTGTTTCAGTGCTGACCCAGTGCCTGGAGGCTGTGAAGGTTTCAATGGGGAAGAACTGGATCCTGTCCAACCTAGCAAGATGGGTTTTTGCTTGGGGTCCTCCCCCTCCTGGTTCTGGTGAAGTGTTATTTTTGATGGTTGATAAGGAAGCACTTCCCCAGACAGAGCTGGTATACAATTTGGGAGTCCTCTTCAGTTGCACTTCCTGCTTGAGAAGCAGGTGACAGCCATGACTAAGGGGTGCCTTTGCATAGATACAGTATATCTTTAGTGCCAATTGCACCCATACCTGAAGTTTTGCTCAGTCATACTTTGATCATTTTCTGGTTGGACCACTGTAATGTGTGTTACATGGGCTGCCTTTGAAGACCTTCTGAAAGTTATAACTGATCCAGACTGAGACCACTCACAAAGTGCTAGGCACTCTTTGGTTTGCCCGTATTACATCATTTGCTATGTAAGTTGCTGGCTATGTAAATGCTGCTATGTAAACTGGCTCCCAGTTTCTTCCAGTGTGCTTATAGGATGGTGATAATCTCCTTAAAAGCTCAAAATGGCACAGGGCCAGGTTACTGACAGGACCTCCTCCATCTGAAGGTATCTGAACAAGGATCATGCTCCTGATTCCTTCCTTTAAATGTTGCCATCTAGTGGGACCTAGGAAATGTGCTTTCTCCATAACAGCCTCTGCCATGTGGAACCTCCCAGGGTCTAGTCTAGTAGGTTCCCACAATTTTAATCTTCCAGAATGTTGTAAAGAACTAACTTTTCTCCAAGTGCTGGGAATAATATAACATGGATCCTGGAGATTGTATAGATGAATGGACAGAAACGATGGATCAGGGACCTATTTTTCTTGTGGTGAGCCACCTTGAGTTGGATGACCATATAAATTTTGTTTTCCAATGCAGACATGCTATTAAACTGCCATTGAGCTTCTTTAACCATAATTTAATGGAATGCCCATCAAAATCTAACTATAGTAGTTTTCATGAATATTCTGTTCATTATGCATCAGTCAATATTCCCTGTATGATCCTGCCAAAACCAAAGAAGGCCAATAGCCTCTCTCTATACAGCATCCACCATGAGTTGTAGTTGCATCTCCACTGAACTCAGTTTTATTTACTTGCAAGGAGATGCTGGGGATTGCATTGTAAATGAATTATTGAAACAGAAGGCTACTGCATGCTGAACTGTAAGGTCATGGTATTAGTGAATAAAGAAATACCCCAAAGTCATTTCTGTTTTTTCTATTATTTCATCCCTGCACACAGGATAATAGCAAATAGTTAGAGATATGAAAAGGATTTTAAAATATTTACCATTCATCCTTTTTCTTTAATTTATTGCTCTATTGCTATCCAATATTACTCAGTAATATCTAAATGTAATATATATTTTGCTTAAACAATTGTTGGCAGGGATTTATCCAAATACCCTAACCTTAACCATTTAATAAGCAACATTTAACTTGCAAGACAACAGGAATGAATAATAATTGCAGTATAGAACAGATTTTTGAAGACATATCATTTGAATTATGATACTTTGTTATATGTATAATTAATTGTCTAATTATATAGTGGTATGGCTGGTTAATCCCGAAGGATTTCTTTAGCTGAAAGTGATCATTTGAATTCTGTAATGCTCTTTTGATTGAAAAAAAGAGGAAATTAAATTTTCATTAGGTAAAACTATGGGGAAAAATTTCGGGGAATTTCCTTTCATGCACTTGTTGGAAAATACATGCAAAGCAGATATATAATACCATTTTTTACAGAAGATAAAGGAACATGGTTACTCACTGTAGTGATTTAGAATCCAGACTCTCTTGATGGTCAAAAGCTCAGTTCATAGATTTCCAAATATCTGTCAAAAATCTAGAAAATTAAAGGATAATACAAAATTATCTCTTTGGAAGAAGGAATATTTAACTGGTTTTTCTAATATTGGGTAGATACAGCCTTCTAAAATAATTCTGATAAGTATAAGCATGTTGAATGTTCCATTTTAAGCAATTAGGCTCAGGAGAGCAATTCACTAAATTTAGAATTGCTTTGGTTGTCAGATACTAGATCACTTAAGATTAACAATAAGTTTGACTGAACTCAAGTGGGCTTACTTCTGAGTAGACCTATAGCGCAATGCAAGCATTCGGTGTGAGTTAGAAATTAAAGACATTGGGAAGATACTGTACTGTTCTATTTGGGGATAGGGTTATGCTTGCTAAATCATCTTTCCAGTATCTGAAATAGTTATGTGGTATCTTTTTTTAACAGCTTTTTTGACACATGCCTATCTAGCAAAAAATAATAATAATCAAGAAACGAATTAGCGAACACCTAGAATTAAACAAAGTAATAGCCAAAAGCCAACATGGGTTCATCAAAAACAGATCATGTCAGATTAATCTTATTGCATTCTTTGACAAAGTGACCAAATTAGTGGACAAGAGGAATTCTGTCGATATAGTTTACTTGGACTTCAGTAAGGCATTTGATAAGGTAGACCATAACCTACTACTAGATAAAGTAGAAGAATGTGGGTTAGACAGCACCACCACCAGATGGATTCGTAACTGGCTGACCAACCGCACTCAACATGTAGTCCTCAATGGAACTCCATATACATGGAGGAAAGTATGCAGTAGAGTACTCCAAGGCTCTGTTTTAGGCCCAGTACTCTTCAACATCTTCATCAATGATTTGGATGAGGGAATAAATGGGGAACTCATCAAATTTGCAGATGACACCAACCTGGCAGGAATAACCAACACTCCAGAAGATAGGTTTAAGATATAGAACGATCTTGATAGACTTGAACATTGGGCACTATCTAACAAAATGAAATTCAATGGTGAAAAGAGTAAGGTTCTACATTTAGGCAAGAAAAACAAAATGCACAGGTACAGTGTAGTGTACAGTGTACAGTAACTACTATTGCTCAATAGTAGTTACTGTGCGAGGGATCTTGGAGTCCTAGTAGACAACCATTTAAATATGAGCCAGCATTGTGCTGCCAAAAAAGCCAACACAGTTCAAGGCTATATAAACAGAGGGATAGAATCAAGATCACGTGAAGTGTTAATACCACTTTATAATGCCTTGGTAAGGCCACACTTGGAATACGGCATCCAGTTTTGGTCACCAAGATGTAGAAAAGGTGTGGAGACTCTAGAAAGAGTGCAGAGAATAGTAACAAAGATGATTAGAGGACTGGAGACTAAAACATATGAAGAACGGTTGCAGGAACTGGGTATGTCTAATTTAATGAAAAGAAGGACTAGGGAAGACATGATAGCAATGTTCCAATATCTCAGAGGTTGCCACAAAGAAGAGGGAGTCAAACTATTCACCAAGGCACCTGGGGGCAGAACTAGAAGCAATGGGTGGAAACTAATCAAGGAGAGAAGCAACTTAGAACTAAGGATAAATTTCCTGACAGTTAGAACAATTAATCAGTGGAACAGCTTGCCTCCAGAAGTTGTGAATGACCCAACACTGGAAGTCTTTAAGAAGATATTGGATAGCCATTTGTCTGAAATGGTATAAGGTTTCTGCCTAGGCAGGGGGTTGGACTAGAAGACCTCCAAGGTCCCTTCCAATATCCACTCTGATATTGTATTGTATTGTATTGTATTGTATTGTATTGTATTGTATTGTATTGTATTGTATTGTTTTGTATTACCTTTTGTTTTGTGGCCTTTTCTGGCTGAGTTCCACTGATCACCAGATACTAGGATCAGACTAAGAAATGTAGATTGTTTTCTCTCATTTTAGATGTTATCTGCTTTCCCCCCAATTCATTTCTGTTTCATTGTCCTGGGAGCAAATGTTTTTTGCACTTAGATTCTTTAATATCACCTACCAGAGCAGATAATAATAATAAGGTTTATTGATTAGCCTATAGGCCATATCAAAGCACAAGGTTTAAACACACATCACCAATAAAATCCTATATGAACAATTTAAAATAAGAGTAGGGTAAAATACAATAGTTATAGGATAAGATACAATATAATTTAAATACATAAATATGTAAAATAGAATAAAATGACATAAAATTATATTTATAAAATTAAAATTGTATACCTACTGGAGCAGATGATGCTTTAACTATCACGGTAAGTAGAATAGCAAGTATTAATTCCTGCCTCCTCTATCATAAAATATGACTCCAAATGGAATTTAATTTATGCTTCGTCTTTTTTTTTTTTTTTTTTTTAGCTTATGATGATGTTATATTAGCTAGAAGACTACAATGCTAATGCAGAGAAATAGTTTGGCTGCCTAAGACTTCTAGCCCTGTTTGGTTCATGTTTGTGTGCTTTCTAAAGTGTGCCAGAGGGGTTGAACTAGCTCTGCACCATAAAGAAAGACAAGCACTTCCCTGTAATGTCATCCCGGGCACACTTCCTTCACCAAAGTCTAATGGGCGTTGCAACCGAGATGGTCCAGCACAGAGGTGGGTTCCTACTGGTTCGCACCAGCTCACGTGAGCCAGTTGGTCAAATTTACCGATCCGGAGCGATCCGGTTGGATCGGTGGACCCGGAAGTAATTTCTGAAATGCCTGGCTCGCTCCGCCCCTCGCATCTCGATTGCTCCCTGGCCTGTCTGCACTAAACTAGCCCAGCCCGATGCTCACTGATTGGTTGGCATCTAGCCAATCAGTGAGCGGGCTGGAGGTGACCATTTAATAGTGTGGCACCAACAGGCAACACTTTGATCCACCTTCCAGCAGCTTGCTGCTTACTGTAGGTAAGCAACTTCGCTTAGGGGGGCGGTGGGAGTCTAGCTTATGCCAGCTCGTGGCATTGGGGGGAGGGAAGGCCTTCCAGGTCTTGCCTCCCGAAAGCTGCAAGCTGGCATAGCCACGAGGCCGAAATGTGTGCATGCAGCATGGATGGGGGCTGCCGCCACTAGCCACGAAACTTAAAATTCACTCAGCAGCGGTGGCTTCGCACGGGGCATGGGGGTAGGGGTTGCTGCCGCTAGCCGTGAGGCGCTAAAATCGCTGGCGTGCAAAGATTGCACGCGTCCCCCGCACTCGTCTGCACTCCTTTCCACTGTCTATCAGCGCTAAAATCACTGGCCGCCAGTGGCTTGGAACTCGGAGGGGCATGTGCGAAGATCGCATGCATCCTCTGCACCCCTTCACGCCCCTTCCCACCACCACCCAGCGCTTTTAGCGCTGGCCAGTGGTGAGAAGGACCTGTGCCATGCCATGTTTGGAGCCATTGCCGGCCAGCGCTAAAAGCTTAAAGTGCTAACCAGCGGGGGCTCCAAACATGGTGCAGCGCCAGGGCTTCCCACCAGCAGCCAGCGCTAAAAGCTTAAAGCGCTGACTGGTGGGGGTTCCAAATATGGCACAGCTCCAGGGCTTCCCACTGCCAGTCAGCGCTAAAAGCTTAAAGCGCTGACCAGCGGGGGCTCCAAACATGGCGCAGTGCCAGGGCTTCCCACCGCCAGTCAATGCTAAAAGCTTAAAGCGCTGACTGGTGGTGGGAAGCACTTGCGCCCTGCCATGTTTGGAGCCATTGCCGGCCAGCGCTAAAAGCTTAAAGCGCTGACCGGCAGGGGCTCCAAACATTTGTTTTAATAGGGGTAGTAGGGAATAGTTTTAAGGGTTTTAAAGGTTTTAAAATTTTAAGAATTTTAGCACAGGATAAATTATTTAATTTAATTTTAAATATTGTTATTGTTGTATTTATATATGTTTTTAAGTCCTGTGCACCACCCCGAGTCCCTGTGGGGAGAGGGAGCGGTCTATAAATAAAATAAAATAAATAAAATAAATAAAATAAATAAAATAAATAAAATAAATAAAATAAATAAAATAAATAAAATAAATAAAATAAATAAAATAAATAAAATAAATAAAATAAATAAAATAAATAAAATAAATAAAATAAATGGCGCGGCTCCAGGGCTTCCCACTGCCAGTCAGCGCTAAAAGCTTAAAGCGCTGACCGGTGGGGGCTCCAAACATGGCGCGGCTCCAGGGACAGGAGGGGGGCAGGGGCAGCAGGCTAGCTTTCGCGAGGGAAGGTGTTCAGGCCTTCCCTCGCAAAAGCCGCGAGCTGGCGTATGCGCTGACTGACAGTGGGAAGCACCTGCGCCCTGCCATGTTTGGAGCCATTGCTGGCCAGCACTAAAAGCTTAAAGTGCTGACTTGCAGGAGCTCCAAACATGGCGCGGCTCCAGGGCTTCCCACTGCCAGTCAGTGCTAAAAGCTTAAAGCGCTGACTGGCGGTGGGAAGCACCTGCGCTCTGCCACGTTTGGAGCCATTGCTGGCCAGCACTAAAAGCTTAAAGCACTGACCGGTGGGGGCTCCAAACATGGCATGGCTCCTGGGATGGGAGGGGGGCAGGGGCGGCAGGCTTGCTTTAGCGAGGGAAGGTCTTCAGGCCTTCCCTCGTGAAAGCCGCTAGCTGGCGTATGCCACCATGGCCGAAAGCCCCCCCTTCTCTCCAGCCTTGCCTGGCTGTCTGGCTAAGCCTAGCTAAGCCTAGCTGACCAGGTTGTCCCTTCTCCCTCCAGTCCGGTAAGTTTTACCTGTCCTGTTGCCTTCCTGCTCCCTGCTGGATCCATCCCATCGGAGAACTGCTGATTCTGCCTGCTGGTAAGTGACCTGGTTTTTTTCCCTCTTTTATTTTTTTTAATGATTTTTTAAAGATTACTTTATTTATTGTGCATATAATTTTTAAAAATCGTTTTACTTAACTGTATTGAATAGAGAATTTTTAAAAATGTTTACTTCAATTTATTGTGTGTGGGTTCTTTTTTTAAATGGTCTTAGACTACTTTAAAAAAGATTCTATGAAAAACAAATTAATATAAACTATTTGTAAAAATTCTATACCCAATACTTTAAAATGTATTGAGTAGAGAATTTTTTTAAATGGTTCACTTCAATATATAGTGTTATTCTACCCTTAACATGGTTATATTTTAAATTATTACAAGGAATATCTTTAAATGGTTTCAGTATACATTATTGTTGGTAGAATACCTTGCAATTGTGTCATTTTGCGAAATGCGTAACAATGGTTTCTAAGGATTTTTTTATTTGTAAAATATCTTTTTTTTTATTTTAGGGAATTTTTATTTTGTGATTGCTTATAAAATATTTTTTTTCAAGAAATGTTATTCCTTTTTGCAAATGTTTTCTTTGAGATGCAATATGTTGCTTTTAAGTGTTCAGACCAGGTTTATGTGTCTCAAAGTGGCTGCTTTTCTATGGGCTGCCAGGTTGGTGCAAGGCAGCTTTGCCATAAAGAGTTTGTTTCACCCTAGGTAATTCTTAGGTGGTTGCTGGTTCTGTGAGCTTGTGTGTCCTTTATAATTTCCCACAATGCCTTGATGGTTTTTATTCCAGTGGCTTTGTCTCTCCTGTCCCTAAGGTTAGGGGGGGGGGAATTGGTTTCATTTTCAGTCTTTTGTAGGAGGAATTCTATTTTTTGGTGTTTTCCTGGCACTGTCATAGTTTGCGTGGGTGTGTTATGTCCTGCAGCAGTTGTACACATTAATAATGATCAAGTACTACTAATATTTCCTTATACATTTTAGTGACCTTTCCTTACATAATTGGTGTTGTCTTTCATACTTTTGGATTTCTATTTTCTGTTTCTGTTACTTAGCAATTGCTAAAACAAATCCCACGTGAAAAAATATTCAAAGCCTTCTTGATTTTAATTGTCACTTTATTTATTCCTGCACATAGCAGTATTTATTCATTTTCATATCTGTTTTTCCACTGTTGTGTAAACATAATTCCAGCAGCTGCTAACATTCCCACCTGGTCACATGGCCGGCAAGCCACTCCCACCTGGTCACATGGCCGGCAAGCCACTCCCACCCAGTCACATGGCCGGCAAGCCACTCCCACCTGGTCACATGGCCGGCAAGCCACTCCTACCCGGTCACATGGCCGGCAAGCCACTCCCACAAAGCAGGCCACACCCACAGAATAGGTTCCAAAAATTTTGAAACCGACCACTGGTCCAGCACCATCAGAAATCTAACCAACTGCACATCAACTTGTCTTCCCACTGAAGTGGTGCCTATTTATCTATTCGTACATACCATGTTTTCAAATTGCTAGGTGGGCAGAAGCTGACTTAAGTGATGGGAGCTCAGGCACCACACACTGCTAGGATTCAAACTATGGAAGCGAAGACTATCTCCATGTCATTAAACCACTGAGCTACCGTGACTCTTATGCTTGGTCTTATTCTCATTTTACTATCAGTATTGCTTTCAGCTTTACATTAAACTCAAGAGTTGATGCAGAATGGGTCCAGTTGATTTCTATAATCCATAGAATATCTTAAGCTTCAATAATAGCAGCAACAGAATAAGTAAGACCATCTACAACAGGTTGGGGACCACTAGAATGATCAGGCCTCCGGGCTGAACCACATCCACTGAGCTTTGTGAATCCAAAAGTGAATTATTTACCACTTCTTCACCCAAGATAATCCTATATCAAATATAATGAAACTGCAAGCTTCAGGCTGAATGCTGTTTGGACCAGCTGTGCCACTGGCTGTTAGACATGAAATCCTGAGTCACTCGTGATTGAGCAACCTTAGCAATGATTGAAATATCCTAGGACCAAAAATGTAGAATAAACTAATGTCAACCCCCAAATTACAACTTTTGCTTGCTAAACTATCTCATCTCAAAAGCTTGAGTTCAATATTTTTGTTCAACATCTGTATCAAATGTACATTTTCCATGAACTTTCCCAATGTCAAGACATACCCAATTTTAGCTTTTACACATGCAAAATGGAGGGCAGGAGGGTTTTTTGCTTGCAGTATAGAGAAATATCAATTACAAATTAACTAACTTTTTCTAGTGAAAAAGAACTACCAAGAAAACCATACAGTTCAGCATAACTGACATCCATATTTCAGAGCCATTGTTTTCAATCAGCTTGGTTCCTTTGGCAAAGAAGTACTGAAAGGTAGTAATAAAATAATGAACTGCAGACAGGCCTGGCAATAGAGCATTTCAAATTCTATCAAAGACTAAAGAGATAAAATAATCAACACAAGAGCATGCGCTAAGACAGGAGAGTGTGAATGTCTATTCACACAGAGGTTGCATGAGCAGAAAATATACTGTAAATTAATTGACATTTCATCTTGATTTGAATTATGAAGATATTTTTGTTGGTTGCAATGATGTCAGGGCTCATCATGCACGGCAGAATTCAAAATAGGAACCTGCTGATTTTGAGTTTCGACAGCCATCATTATTGCTACCCACAATAGCATGTCTGCATTTGTCTTTTTCATGATAGTGTTTGAAGAGCTAAAGCGTACCTCAATTGTCTGATTAATTAACCCCAAGGGCCACCTATTAAACTTGGCAGGACTAATTATTTATTGCAATATCTTTCCTCTGTCCCTACCAAAAAGATTCCTTCTGCTGAAGGTCAAATCCAATCTCCCATCCAGGCAAAGAGATTTAATGAGGCAGTAATGGGAGGGGGGGGGGGAATCTTGGTATATTCAGAAATAAAAGGACATTTGGCTAGGCTATTCATATTCTTCCTGACTGTTTCCAACATTATTCAAGGAGGAGGCGTCACCTGCACTCCACAGCACAAGTTTCAACCACAATTGTACAGGGGGAAAAACCCACTTTCATTTCTTTTCTCATCTATTGCCTATGAAGCAGTATTGCTGCCTGAAATTCTCAAAGTATTAATTGGGCTGAATTAAACCTAGAACATTTCTTATAGAATGAGGAAAGGAAACATAGGAAGAATTTTAAAATGGCATGGAAAATCTCATTGAGACAAAGCAAGAATGGCTGATTTACTAGTCCCCAAGGAAATTAAGAGAAGATGAGGTGTAGCCCAGGAACCTTTTTATCATGGGACATGGTCATCATAATTCCCCACCAGGGCCCCAACATTATTTTAAGTGGGTTGCTTCAATAACTTTGGGAAGTGTTCCAAGACAGACACTCTCATTTGCTATTAATCAAATGAGATTTGAGTTAAATGGTTCAAATCTGAAGTGTTGCATTTCCATTGAAAGTTCTGTGAAATACTCTGCATTAGGAAACTTGAAACAATAGACTCTTAAGAACTTGAAAGTTCTGTCACGGCATTTGTGTTTGGCATACATCTTTGAGACATTTCTAGTGGTCACTTGAAACCCAGTTCCAACCATGCCGTCCTTAAGGAATCTATTTATTGATTCCAGCAGCATATGCTTGCCGTAATTCCAAGAGATCCCATTTTTAATGTAAATTTAATTCAACATTTTCCAGGTTGAAGTGAAATATGTGTGTGTGTGTGTGTGTGTGTGTGTGTTAGTTTTATGAGCTGACTAGTACTAGTCTCCCTGACTTATTTATTGATCAGCTCAAAAATGTAACAAACATATTTAAAAAATCACACAATGGAACTCATGGCTTTCGTTCCTCCGTTTTTAACTGGGTTCTTAGGGGATTGTAGTTTAGTTTTAGTATAGTGGGTTTTAGCGCAGGAATAATTTGTTTAATTCTTATTTTAACTATTTATGTATTTTATATTTGCTTTTTAACTTCCCTGTGCACCGCTCCGAGTCCCTTTGGGGAGAGGAGGTGGTCTATAAATAAAATTATTATTATTATTATTATTTCTGTCTAGATGATCTCTGGTGATGAGCTGAAAGGCAGAAAAGGAAACAATATGTCTCCTCCCTTAATTGGGGCCCTCCCTTAATTGTGTTGTGGAACAATTATGTATACTTATCCTCCTGTCTCAGCTGATATATATGTGTGTGTGTGTTAGTTGTATGAGCTGATCAATAAATAAATCAGAGAGACTAGTATAGATCTATTTCAAGCTTTTTAGCTCTCATCAGCTAACCATACCCTTACTGGGATTTGAACCGGGGCTGTATTGCATGTCAGGCAAGAGCCTTTAGCCATTCAGCCAGCCTGGCTCTCCCATTGCATCAGCTGAGACAGGAGGATTAGTATCTATATAATTGTTCCACAACACCCTGTTAGGGCCCCAATTAAGGGAGGAGACATACTGTTTCCTTTTCTGCCTTTCGGCTCATCATCAGACACCATCTAGATAGAAAGCCATGAATTCCGTTGTGTGAATTTTTTTTAACATGTGTGTTAGTTTTATGAGCTGATCAATAAATAAATCAGAGAGACTAGTATAGATCTATTTCGGCTTTTTAGCTCTCATCAGCTAGCCATACCCTTACTGGGATTCAAACAGTGGAGTGGGACAGTGGAGTGGGACAGTGGAGTTGTGATCTGGGAATAGGGGATTTAGTCATCACTCCCTTGTCATGGACAGATCACGCTCTCCTCCAGCTGGACTTTCCATTCGCTTCACCTCACCGCGGGGAGGCGGAACCAGATACTCCTATATGGTTCCGCCCCAGGCTTCTAATGGACCCGGAAAGGTTCCAGAGGGAGCTTGGGCCAATTCCTGTGACCCTGCCTCGACTGAGGACCTAGTGGCCGCATGGTTAAGTGCAGCCACGGGGGCCTTGGACCGAGTCGCGCCCTTGCGGCCTCTCTTGCGGCGACGAACCACCCAGGCTCCCTGGTTCACTGAGGAGCTTCGGGGGATGAAGCGCCACAAGAGACGCCTAGAGAGCAGATGGAGATCCTCTCGCTCCGAAGCCGACCGAACACTAGTGAGAACCCATATTAGGGCTTACTTAGTGGCGATAAGGGTGGCCAAACGTGAGTATTGTGCCACCCTAATTGCATCCGCAGATAACCGCCCTGCCGCCCTGTTTGGGTGACCCGCTCCCTCCTTCACCAGAGGCCGCGGGAAGCCCCTCTACAAGGGCGAGCAGAGGAATTTGGGATTTATCTGCAGGAGAAAATCACTCGGATTCGGAATGAGCTACCCTCCATCGACAGTGGTCCTGTGGGACTGTCCGAGACTAGTCTTGAGGTTCCATCTTGGGAGAAGTTTGACTTTGTTACCACCGAGGATATGGACAGGCTGTCAAGGAAACTTAGGGCGACCACATGTTTATTGGACCCGTGTCCCTCCTGGCTAGTACTGGCATCCTGGGAAACGACACGAGGCTGGCTCCAGGGCATTGTCAACGCATCTTTGAGTGAGGGGTCCTTACCTGCCGTCTTGAAAGAGGCGGTAGTGAGGCCCCTCCTCAAGAAGCCGTCCCTGGACCCAGCTTTATTAGAGAACTATTGTCCGGTCGCCAACCTTCACTTTCTGATGAAGGTTGTTGAGAGTGTGGTAGCCCAACAGTTTCCGTGACAACTGGAGGAAGTTGATTATCTAGACCCGCGCCAGTCCGGCTTCCGACCCGGTCACAGTACCGAGACGGCATTGGTCGCGTTGGTTGATGATCTCTGGAGGGCACGGGATAGAGGTTATTCCTCTATCCTAGTCCTGTTAGACCTCTCGGCGGCTTTTGATACCATCGACCATGGTATCCTATTGCACCGACTGGGGGGGTTGGGGCTGGGAGGCACCGTTTTGCGGTGGTTGTCGTCCTACCTCTCTGGTCGGTCGCAATATGTGTTGACGGGAGGGCAGAGGTCGACCTCGAGACCCCTCTTATGTGGGGTTCCTCAGGGGTCAGTCCTCTCGCCCCTCCTGTTTAACACATATATGAAGCCGCTGGGTGAGATCATCCGTGGTTTTGGGGTGGAGTACCATCTGTACGCTGACGACACTCAGCTGTACATATCCACCCCAGACCACCCCAACGATGCAGCCGAAGTGCTGTCCCGGTGTTTGGAGGCCGTACGGATCTGGATGGGTGGTAACAAACTCAAGCTCAACCCTGCCAAGACTGAGTGGCTGTGGTTTCCGGCACCCCGGTTCAGCCAGATTACTCCAACTCTGGCCATTGGGGGCGAAACATTGGGCCCCGTGGAGAGGGCGTGCAATTTGGGTGTCCTCCTGGATTCCCGGCTGTCCTTGGAGGACCATGTGGCGGCCGTGGCCAGGGGGGCATTTCATCAGGTACGCTTGATGCGCCAATTGCGCCCCTTACTGGACCAGGCTGCCCTTCACACAGTCACTCAAGCTCTCGTGACATCCCGTCTCGACTACTGTAATGCTCTCTACATGGAGCTTCCCTTGAGGTGCACTCGAAAGCTACAGCTAGTCCAAAACGCAGCCACGCAGGTAATTACGGGAGCTACCAGATGCTCCCATATAACACCAATCCTGCGCGAGCTGCATTGGCTTCCTGTGGCCTTTCGGGTGCGCTTCAAGGTTCTGACGACCATCTTTAAAGTGCTCCATGGCTCGGGCCTAGTTATATGCCAGACCGTCTCCTGCCCCATACATCCCTTAGACCGATACGCTCCCACAGAGAGGGCCTTCTCAGGGTGCCGTCGGCCGGACAATGCCGACTGGTGACACCCAGGGGAAGAGCCTTCTCTGTGGTGGGCCCTGCCCTTTGGAACGACCTACCCCCTGAACTCCGGACCATCACCGACCTCCGCCTCTTCCGCCAATGTTTAAAGACATACTTTTTTCATCAAGCCGGCCTAGCCTAACCTCCCATGGGGACTTTTAGAAAGTTTTAAATTGGGTTTTTAATAATTTGGTTTTAGCATAGGATCGGGATAATTTAATATATATTTTAAATTATTTATTCATTTTCTATTTTTGTATATCTTTTAAATTTCCTGTGCGCTGCCCTGGGCCCATTGTGGAGAAGGGCGGGATATAAATGTAATTTTAAAAAAAACCAGGGCTGTATTGCATATCAGGCAGGAGCCTTTAGCCATTCAGCCAAGCCAGGCTCTCCCATTGCATCAGCTGAGACAGGAGGATTAGTATCTATATAATTGTTCCACAACACCCTGTTAGGGCCCCAATTAAGGGAGGAGTCTTGATGGTCTCTGGTGATGAGCCGAAAGGCAGAAAAGGAAACAGTATGTCTCCTCCCTTAATTGGGGCCCTAACAGGGTGTTGTGGAACAATTATATAGATATATTTATCTATCAGTGCAAATGCATATCAGTACAAATACATATATATATATATATATATTAGTTTTATGAGCTGATCATAAGGCAGGAAAGGAAACAGTATGTCTCCTCCCTTAATTGGGGCCTAATAACAGGTTGTTGTGAAACTATTACCTATACTAATATACCCTGTCTCAGCTGATGCAATAAGGGAAACCAGATTGGCTTAAGTGCTAGAATCCTTGCCTGGCATACAACACAGCCCCGGTTCGAAATCCAGTAAAAGGGTATGTCCAGCTGATGAGAGCTAATAAGCTCGAAATAGATCTATCCTGGTCTCTCTCTAATTTAATTTAGGTAGGTAGGTGGATAGATAGAGAGGGAGAAATACAGTAGGTAGGTAGGTAGGGGGATAGATAGAGAGGGAGAAATACAGTAGGTAGGTAGGTAGATAGAGGGAGAAAGGAAGAAATACAGTAGGTAGGTAAGTAGAGGGATAGACAGAGAGGGAGAAATACAGTAGGTAGGTTAGGTAGGTAGGTAAGTAAGTAGGGGGATAGATAGATAGGGAGAAATACAGTAGGTAGGTAGGTAGAGGAATAGAGAGAGGAAGAAATACAGTAGGTAGGTAGAAGGATAGATAGGGAGAAATACAGTAGGCGTGTAGGTAGGTAGATAGAGGGAGAAAGGAAGAAATACAGTAGGTAGGTAGGTAGAGGGATAGATAGAGAGGGAGAAATACAGTAGGTAGGTAGATAGGTAGAGGAATAGAGAGAGAGGGAGAAATACAGTAGGTAGGTAGATAGGTAGAGGAATAGAGAGAGAGGGAGAAATACAGTAGATAGGGAGGGAGGGAGGTAGAGGGATAGAGAGGAAGAAATACAATAGGTAGGTAGGTAGGTAGGTAGGTAGGTAGGTAGGTAGGTAGGTAGAGGAATAGAGAGAGAGGGAGAAATACGGTAGGTAGGTAGGTAGAGGGATAGAGACGGAGAAATACAATAGGTAGGTAGGTAGGTAGGTAGGTAGGTAGGTAGGTAGAGGGAGAAAGGAAGACATACAGTAGGTAGGTAGGTAGAGGGATAGATAGAGAGGAAGAAATACAGTAGGTAGGTAGGTTGGGGGTTATACGGTGGTTATGTGTATGTGTGCAAGTGTAGATCTACACACAGATTGGTTGGCCATTTAACCAGACCGGGCCACAGCAACGCGTGGCCGGGTATAGCTAGTACATATATATAATTGTTCCACAACACCCTGTTAGGCCCCAATTAAGGGAGGAGACTTACTGTTTCCTTTTCTGCCTTTTGGCTCATCACCAGAGACGATCTAGACAGAAAGCCATGAGTTCCGTTGTATAATTTTTTTATATGTGTGTTACGTTTTTGAGTTGATCAATAAATAAGTCAGGGAGACTAGTACTAGTCTCCCTGACTTATTTATTGATCAGCTCAAAAACGTAACATATACATATATATATATATATATATATATATATATATATATATATATATATATATATATATATATATATATATATATATATATATATATATATATATATATATATATATATATATATATATATCTTCAGGCTTCGGTCTGTGGCTGCGTAGATGCCATCCTTCCTTAAATATTGGTGGGAGAGGTGGACTCCACACACCCCCACCAAGATTTAAGGAAGGGCGGCATCTACACAGCCATAGACCAAAGCCTGAAGATGGCAAGTGAGATCTTGCCAAAATTGTTATTTCATCTACTTTTTGGCCAAATCATATCTGTGATGGTAATCCAGTAGATATAACAGATGAAATTATTAATCTGATTTTTTTTAAGATTGACTTTTTTATTATTAAAATAGTTTTTATTTTCTTCCCAGATGCTAATGCTGGGAATAACCTTCAAGGGATTGTGTAAAGAGATGTGCTATAAGAACATTTGTGACTCTTTGTCCCCCTTTTCAGAATGGAGTTTTTCCAAATTCACCCTGCAGTATTTAGGCATATTAAATATATTTCAAGAAAAAGAAAAAAAGCATATGTTATTTACACTTATTTAAATACTTTGTATTTGATTTGTGCGCCCTCCCAAAGAGATGAACAGAAGAAGTGAGAAATGTGGTACAAATTAAAAGCGATCACAACGTTGTTCTGCTGACATATGGAATCAATCAACATCAGCCCTGAAGAAACGAAATGTAAGTCAATTGTTTCAACATTTGGGGGCACTGCTTTTGAGTGAAGGATGATGACTGAGAATAACCACAGGACTTTCTAATGTTGAAGCCCAGTTGGTACTAATCAATCCGATTATACTGCATGATCTTCTCACTGATCACACAGGAAATAATAAAAGACAAACGTTCATCAAGACAACATATTTCAAGCATCACTTGCTGGAATTTTTCACTTGCTAAAAAATATTAAGGCAAGATTAACGGGGGCTCAAATATACCAAAAGTCTTCCATGCAGCACTGACACTGTCTAAACTAATTCATATGAAGTGTTTTAATCCAGAATACAGACATATTCAGTCAGTTACTGTTGATTTATACATAAACTGCAGGTTTTGCTTTAAAAAACATGTGAGCAAGGGCTCAGTTCTGTTTGGTGTAATTTACCAGCGCTAATTATTACCAATGCAGATTATAAGAATAATATCTTTATTTGTTCCATATGACTTTCTTTTTTGATATTGCTAGGGATCTATTGTATTTCTGCATCATTACAGTTCTTTTCACGTTAGCCAAGTACAATACAGCATTTACTAAGATACTGAAAAAATATTATTTTTACTCATTAGTATAGGTAAGAATGTGAAGGCTACAATGTTCTTGTTTTAAGTAGGCTGTTGTTTTTTACCATTTTCAGATTATTTTTGCATTGGTTTGCTTCATAAAAACCAAAATGCACATATTATATATTAAAGCAGTTAAAAGTCATAAATAAAATAGATGTAAAATCCAAATCAGCTTACTGGAAATCTAATTATCAGCAGTGCTAGACAATTAAAATCCTAATAGTAGTTGCAACTAATTTAGCAACCCATCAAGTGATCTGGTGATCTGTCAGCTAAGAGAGGCAAATAATTTTCTCCTCTGGTCTTGCGTGTCTTTGGGTTAAGAGAGATGCTGTTAGTTAATTGTGTCACATCATGTGGAAAGGTCATTACAATAGAGTATGTAAGATCGTTTCCATTTCTAATGTGACTTCTCTGGGTCACATAAAACTGCTGGCTAAGTATTTAGTACGAGGGAGTCCGCTGTTTACAAACAAGAATTTTTTGTTAAATTCTGCTTGAATGTCAGTCCTGAAGACCTGCTCTTTTTGTTCCAACCAGGCTCTCTCTGGACCAGGTGAAAATTATGTGAAAATTACCATGGGAAATGCCCACTTTAGTTTGTACCCAGCACAGTCCCAGTCAATCCGCTTTCAGATAAAACCAAGCAATTTGAGTGAATTGAATCACTCAACAAAGCCAGCCTAGTATTTCAACTCACAAAACTATATGCAGGGCTCTGATGAAATTACTCTGGAATCTGATCTTGAATGGAAGTTAGATATACATGTAAACTAAAACATCTATGCTAAAAAAATAATAATAACATTTTTTAGAAATTTACATGAAATTGCCTCAATGAGTTGTGATAGTAACAAATTTGTGCACCATGGAGCAAACGACCAATGAACCTTGGCTCGAAACATTTTCATGTCAGCTCAGACATGCTTATTTCCATTAATGGTTGTCAAAGTACCAAATGGCATTTGAAAGCATATGAACCCAGGCACTGATAACCCTTTATTGTTCGTTCCAGGTCATTGAGGCATCGAAGGAAATACCCAGATGTTTGAGTGCCCTAAATTGGTCAGTGCTATTAATTTTCCAGTGGTTAATGGTCCCTTGGAGAAAATAACTGCTTTGGTTTTATTGTAATTGAGGATAGGTTGCTCTTCTCTGTAATATTGGGCAACAGCTAAATAAACTAAACTGTGTTGTTTCTACGTGTCATATAATGTATGTTGATATATGCATAATTTTGATTGATTGATTGATTTATTTATTTATTTATTTATTGTGTCATGTTTATGTAGAGACATAATGTAGAGACCTTTGAGAGCTGGATGCAATGAAATGTTATTTTTATACGATTAGTGTACATTCAAAGTGACAAAAAAGTTATGCTAAGTCTAAGTCTAGCCCAAGGGCTCCAGCTCAGTTGCATTAAATAAATATTTCAAGCTTTGGATAAGAGCATGCATACCTGTCGGTTGATGCACAGGCTGCTTGTTCCTTTCCTAAATCTTGACACAAATGATGTCGCCTTCTGTAACTCAGCCATCCGCATTGTGCACATCAGCTTTGGCCTTGAGGGTCTCTGCAGCAGAATATGCTTCCCCAGTATGGGGTGCATCTGCACATACAAAACAAGTTGACATCTCTGTCAATGAAGCAGTACACTTAGTGACCGGATGTCATAAACATACAATTGAGAAAACATAACCTCTCACTGGCATTGTCCCACTTAAGAAAGAAGGGAGGTAGCAACAAATGTCAAGAGAACTAAGCAAGAGAATGACTCTCGGTGTTCTTTGAATGGATATGTCCCAAGCCCGCCGACTCTGATCTAGGAACAGCTTTATGGCAAGAACAAGCACTCTTGAGAGGATGCAAGAACAAACTTAAATTAAAAGATGGAGGAAGGAGACCATCAAGCACGAAATAACATCAAAGGAGGAAATGGCTGAAGGATCTGACTTCCCTTATACTTCTTGGAGGACCCTGAATAGGTTGAGGATTGGAGTACCTAAGTGTAAAGCCAATATGCGCAAATGGAGGCTCTTAGCAGACATGCTGTGTAAATGTTGAGAGACGCAAACCCCGGCCCATCTGCTGGTATGTTGGCTACTACCAGAAACATGTACCAATAATGATTTATTTTTGGTCAACAACAAAGCCAAGAAGGTGGCTTCGTTCTGGCAATTTAAAGTTTAACCTAGACATGGAAGAAGCATTAATTCACTGAGAGATAGTAAATTGTATACATTGATAAATTTTTACATCAAATGACTTAGCAAAGGAGGAAAAGGAAAAAGAGGAAATAAGACAACAGCTTAATTTAGTACCTGTAGTACAATTATGTGCTTTATTAACAACTTTACTGTATAGATACTCTCCTTTTTCTTCTCAGTTTATCGGTTCCTCTATAAACTCAGCTTGCCTTGCCTGGATTCATAAAGTAAACAGTGTCAGACCTCCTACTTGGATAGGAGACCGTTAAGAAATGTATCCTAGACTGAGAAATTAAACAATCAACCTGAAAGAGGGCAGTGACAAAGATTATATAGCCCGGTCCATACACACAGACACACACAGAGACACACAGAGACACAGACACACAGACAGACAGACAGACAGACAGACACACACACACACAAACATATATACGCACATGCGTGTGCATATCTGTATCTGTTTGTGTGTCTGTGTTTGTGTATGGACCTGACTATATAATTTTTGTCACTGCCCTCTTTCAGATTATATGTACAGTGTACACACACACATTTTTGTCTTGGTGACTTTGGGCTAGTCTTTCTTAGCATAAAACTCACCTCACAGAGTTGTTGTTATTGGGAAAATGGGAGGCGGAAGGAGTTTTAGATATGTTTCCTGCCTTGAGTTCAGAGGTGGATTCCTACTGGTTTGGACCGGTTCGGATGAGTATGTAGTAACTTGGCCACCCACGTCCCGGAACTGGTTCTATTGGCGCCCCGTAGGTGCTGCCATCTTGTTTTTTTGTTTCTGCACAAGCACAGAAGCAAATTTTTCACTACTGCGTATGACCAAAGAGCGTCCCTGAACAAACCAGCAATAAAAGAATCTGGAGCCCACCCCTGCTTGAGTTACTTATAAAGTAATAAATACAGAATACAAATCCTAATAAATAACCTATCTGCTACAAGTTCTACAATGGTCAGGAAATGTGACAAAATTGTGTGAATTTTTTAAAATTATATATTAATTGTGCTGGATGCTTAATTCATATCAATTTTAACATGTACTGTCAAGATAAATATTTTAAAAAGGTGGCATGACTGCTTCTACCTGGAATTTGTTTCCAAAATGTGTACTCAGAAATTGTACACAATTTTTTGTTTGTTTCTGCTTTTCCATTCAGAAATATATAATATCAGCGCTTAGTCCTTTCTAAGCATAACTATGTTCCCCCCTTATCCATCATCCTCTTGCCAAAATCCACTCTGTGAGCCTCCATAACAGAAGGACATCTTGAAGCTGAATTCTTCCAGTCCTCCCCTATTTTAACCACAACATGACCAATTCTTTCCATGTCTTAGAAAACATTTTGTCTATATAGTGTCTCCTGTAATTAATTCAAATAACAACAAGTATTTACTGGAACATGTAGAAGTTAATTTGCAACTACTGCTACTGCTCAATGATTTCCTTACTAGTTAATTCTTTTGCTTCATCAGACATCTGCTGTAGTATGAAATAATCCATGAGATTTAGAAATTACTTGACTGTTGTGTGACTTGGTGCATGTGAATGTTCATAGTCATACTAACAGATTTTGGTTGTGTTCCATAATGGAATGTTGGTCACCTTTAATTTGTCTTGGGGCAACTGGGGTGCCAGCCTGTGTTATTCATAATTCCAGATTGAGTAATATTTTGATAGCCAGATTTCTTGCAGCAAGCAGCGCATCCTACGTCTCCTGCCTGATGTATTCATTTGATTAGAAACTTGTTTCTGAGCTCTTGGTCTCCTTACTACTCTTTTTTTCTGTTAACTATATTCATCCTACTGATTAACTCTAGTGTGTTCTAATATCAAGTCACGTTTTGGTCTGGGCTAGAAGACATAAATCACAGCACCCTATAATTCAGGGAGACTACACTGCAGTAGTTCTTTTACATCTGTAAACATGGAATTCACATTTTTCTGCATTTCTTGTATTCACTCATCAGTCTCATTCCAGACACTGTGAGGAACAAGCACATTTTGCTATTTATATTTGTGCCACATACCCCTATTCATGATTTATCTTCTTAAAGAATAAACAACAACTGATAATGTATCTTGCTAGCCTCTGATGACTAAAAATGTTGGAAAGGGAATTGCAATCAAAGATTTCATTAGAAGAAAGCAATTTGCATTCTGGAGTCACCATTAAAATGTAGGGCTGTACAAATCCTTCAAAAAGATGTGTGAGCCTGGAAAATGATTTTGCAGCTTGGGAAGTTGGGAAAGAGATGCTCTGTACTAGCACTGTGATTTGGATTAAAGGGCTCGTGAAGGCGCGCACACACCCTATTCAACAGCAGCTCCTTAAACCAAACATGTCTTTCCTGAGCTCACAATGCAGCTGTGGAGGGCAGAATACATGATGCTAAGGGGAAAAGTGGCCACTTTAAGGAGTTCACAGGCACTAGGTGAGCATTTCCCACTTGCTCAAAAGCACCTATATTGTTTTAAATCTAAGCATTGCACAGTCTTAGTTTTTGCACACTCTCACACATTCTGAAAAACTCCTGTCACATAATCTGTTCAGTGATAGGTGTGGCTGCTGCAAAGACAGGTGTGGAAGTTGGTGGAATGGCCTCACTGGATCCATAGAGGAGGAAATAGATTGCACTATAACTGAGCAGAGTTTTTCTGTCCTGATTCCTCTTCTTGACTCAAGTTACGATGTCAGCAGTCTCATATTTTAAAACCACCACAATCAAATGCTGATTCAGAAGACAACTGTCAATCAGGATTTAATCCTGGAAAAGTACATTGATCCCAGACAAAATCCTGGTGTGGTAGACAAAGTGGTATTCTGTCAAAGATCTGTCTGCTTGGTTTTCAGAGGACATCGCTTGCAAGGTGGGGCCAGAGCTCCTTATTGATTTATTGTGGAGTTGAGTCAATAAAGTGACAGAACAATAGAGCTATGAATTTTATGGAACATAAGCTAAAGTTCACTTTACAGGCTTAGCTATGATGCCAGTGACATCAAAGATGGAACATTTTTCAGTCAGCACTATGCTTGCCCAGAGGTATTTATCCAGCAGAGCTGAGTTTACAATAAAGTAATGGACATTGTTGTTTAGCATATGACCTCTATCCTGTGAAATTATCACCCTTCTGTGGTACTGCAGACCTCAATGCAGACACACTTAATAATTTTAGATTGGCTTTTTCCAGTATTAACATTAACCTAAACATTTGTTTTAATAGATTTAATAGCTTTTAATTTTAGTTTTTATTATGAGTTTATTGGATTTATAAAATATGTCAGGATTTTTTTTTCAGTGAGAAGCATAAAATACTATATACACACCAATGAAATGTATGATAATCATACCGCAGTGCAAAAGAAGAATCTTGAGGGAAAATGAAGTTACGTGACTACATTAAGATTCCTGTTTATTCTATGGTTAAATCAATGGAACTGGTGCAAATTAGTAACTTGAAAGAAACACATGGAAATTATGCAGACTTCAATTTAGGTGGCGCCCAACTCTAAATTGACTCTGGGTGGCTCACAACATAACAAACAAAATAACAAATACAAATGCAAAACTTGAATAGAAACGGTAAAAATGGAACAAGATGACAAATCTGCTCAACATTAACGTATACCCAACTAGGAGCTCCAGTCATCCTAGCCCAGAGCACGGGAGAAGAACCAGGACTTTAAGACCATAAGGAACACCATCATGGTGGGAGCCCCCTGGATTTTAAAAGGAACCTCATTCCCGAGGGAAGGTGCTGTGACGGAGAAGGCATGCTTTTGGGAGGATCCAAAAGAAAGTATTTCTTAATCGAAGGGACCAGGAGTACACTAACTTAGTCAGATCAAACCAGTCGGGCAGGCAGCAGCATAAAAGTTAGACAGTTCTGAAATAAATAGCTCCAATGCTATGTAGGGCTTTATAGATCATTAGACAACCCTTGGCTTCATGGGTCATCCATACATTCTGACCAGATCCCTCAACGCCTTCAACACTGACTTCAATATACTGCCTTCACTGGAAAAATTGGGATACATTCAGAGATCTATTTGGCTTAAAAATAACCCATGTTGAACTAGATAGCACAATCAAACATCAGCACAGCAATGTTTAATGATATTTTGTACAGGTAGTCCTCAACAGTTCACTTAGTTCACTTAGTTTGAAGTTACAACAACACTGAAAAAGGACTTATGACCATTTTTCAAACTCATGACTGTTGCAGCATCCTCATGATCACATTCAAATGCTTGATAACTGGTTCATACTTATGACAGATGCAGCGTCCTGGGCTCATGTGATCCCTTTTTGCAAACTTCTGACAAGCAAAGTCAATTGGGAAACCAGACTCACTTAACAACAGTGTTACTAATTTAATAACTGCAATAATTCACTTAACAAATGTGGCAAGAAAAGTCGTAAAATGGGGCAAAGCTCACTTAACAAATTTCTCCCTTAGTAACATAAATTTTGGGCTCAATTGTGGTTGTAAATCAAGTTTAATTTAATTTAATAAAAAAATAATAAATTTAATAAAGTAACTACCTGTATTGTGTTATACACTTTTTTATTATAAGGTTTATGTCATAAAATCTATATAAATAAAAATGTAAGAAAAATTTGTTCAAAACTGCTAATCTCCGAAAGTACTGCACTGATCGCTTCCAAATTTTCACACAACGTTCCTTTGAAATACAGCACCAATTATATATATATAGATTGTGTAGCTGTCACACCTGTGCCAGGTACACGCAATGGAAATGTAAAAAATTGTTTAAAAGGTAGGTAGATGGATACAGAGAGAGCAGTGGGCCACAGGTATTATGCCATCCTTTATGACATAAAATACTGTCCATAGGTAGGTAAGTAGGTAGGTAGGTGGATAGAGAGAGAGAGAAAGAGGGAGAAATACAGTAGGTAGGGAGGTAGGGAGGTAGATGGGTAGGGAGAGGGATAGAGAGGGAGAGGGAGAAATACAGTAGGTAGGTAGGTAGAGGGAGAGAGGGAGAAAGGGAGTAGGTAGGTAGGTTGGGGGTTATACGGTGGTTGTGTGTATGTGTTTGTGTGTGCAGGTTTAGATCTACTCACAGATTGGTTGACCATTCAACCAGACTGGGCCACAGCAACATGTGGCCGAGAACGGCTAGTATTTTATAAAATGCAAAGGAGCCATGAGTCCTGGATTTTGGAAACATTCTGTAAGTTAGCCCATTTTAAGTACCTTGGTTCAACAACTGTTGTCCTATGTTGCACCCTTTCTCCTAGTTAAAGGTTACAGGAATGAGAGTTTTAGTAGTGTATAGATAAGCAAGATCTTGAATCATACTTGGAAGAAATATGGCAACCAGTGCTGTTCATGGAGCAAAGAGCTCACATAGGTTTACTGAAGCATACCCATTACTGCCTGCACTACTGCACTCTGGACTTGTTCTGAATAATTTTCAAGGATAGCCCTATGTAGAGCATGCTGCAGTAATCAAGTCATGAGGTCACTAGGACATGATTGAATGACTGACATGCTTCTCACTTCAGGAAAGTGTGCCAAAGCCTTGCTGGCCACAGTTCCACCTGCCTGTTAAGCAGAAGGATTGAGTCCAGGAAGTCCTCAGATTGCAGATTCTCCTCTTGAGTGGGGAAGTGCTACCACATCCAAAGTTAGAGACAGATTAATATCCAGAGCCACTAAGTCTTGATAAGATTACATAAGAAACAGTTTCTCCCTATCTAGATCTGTGCAGCCTCCAGGCACTGGAGCAGGACTTCAATGGCCTCACTTGGCTGGCCTGGGTTCAAATATATAATTGAGTATAAACAATGTACTGATGATACCAAACCCTCAAGCAACAAATGGGCTCACTCAGCAGCTTTATTAGATTTTGAATAGCTGTGGAAAGAATGCCAAACCCTGTGTCATTACACAAAATGGGGCAGGGGGAGGCTGGGAAGCAACCTCTTCCCACAGCCTGAAAATGGTCTCAGAGGAGGGAAGATAACCACCAAAAAACAGTGCACCCTTCTCAACCTTTAGAGATGGCCAGAAGGGTACTTGGGTCAAATGTAGCTGCCAAGAGACCAAGGAGTACAAGAATGGACCCCACTCTGACTTAAAGATAGGTCCTATTACAACTAACTCTATCTCTACACTGAAACTACCGATGTGTATTTACAGCAGTCTGAATAAACTCCAGAAAGCTAGGTATGGTTATTTGTTTTGTATAAATAAGAATGGCTAGTCAAAACATAGATATTAAGACCTTAAAAAAGGGGAGAACTGAGTAGCAACCTTGCCAAGAATTGAAACTGTACCTTTTAATGCTACCTAGAATGTTACTCCACCAGTAGCAATGCAGAATACATTCTACTTTTGCCTCTTGTTCCTTAAATTCATCTAAGGACAGTATTCAGGAGTAGATGTTCACAACTAGCTTCATGATTTTCCTGTGGATTAAGCTGTAACTTACTAGTTATAATTCCTATCTGGGGGAAAAAACATATGTCAAATAAGTTCCTTTGAATGCAATTCTCTATCTGTCACACACAAAATTAACATGGATTGTTAGCAAGCTTCCCCTATGTCAGAGTACTACACAATTGATTGCCTTTCTGCAGAGTCTAGATTGCCATAAAACAAGGTTAGACTCTTAGTTAAGATACATATTAATTTTCATCCTCAGCCTCTTCAGCTTCCTTAACAAAAAGACTATCTAGCATTTGCTAACAATGTGCTAATGCTAAAGGCAAAGTACTTACAAGAAATTTTCCTCTTACCTTAACCACCAGAGTATTTAAAACTATCATACTATAGTATCTATGGGAGCTGAGAAAGATACTTATGCCCTATCTTCCTTACTGTACTTAGCTCTCCTTGATCCACTTGACAGCGCTGTAATAAACTTTGTTGTTCCTATTGAGACATAGTTCTTTCAGAATAGACTGCCTTGGAACTGTGTGAGTGTTCCCCGTAAATCCCATAAACCCACATAAAAGTCACACTGCTGAACGATACTTTTCTTTGAATTGGTCAATTTCTGATTTGCTTTGGATAGTTGTAATTTGTATACAGAAGTGATTGGCGCTTTCACATTTGTTGGAGTATCTCCATCAACTCTAATTTCATATTCATTTGCACTTAGAATTATTAGGGAGTCTATTTTCAGTGGTGAAAGAACTTAATTTCAGCTTGCGGTTAATCATCCACACATTCTATAATAAGTGTCTTGGAACTGGATTTCTCATATTCCTTTAGCTTTCTATATCCTCTTTCCACTTTTCCCATCATAACTGTTTCTCCTCTATTCTTCGTTCTCTAGAGTACAAAGAAAGCTTCTTTTCAACTTCAAAGCTCTCTCCCAACTGATTCTGCACTTCTGTGTATTTACTGTGTTTGGCTTCTAAATGTTCAGATAGATTTGTAGTTCATTTCAGATTTCACGCATTGCTCAATTTGCTTTTGCTAGAATTACAAACAAAAGAAAATAATTTCCCTTGCTTCAATATATTATCCACAATGCCCCCCCTCCAAATATGGCATAGAAATTAGCAAATCTTGGGAAGATTTTCTGCCTTGAAAGATAGGACATATATTTATGAAATAAATTGTCATTAAGAATGCAATCCTAAACATATTTCAACGGGCTTGCTTTCAGCCTTAGTATGCTTGTTAATTTTTAATTTCATATAAACATATATACAGTCACATCAGTATTTAGAATTATAATGGTAATATTCAAGGATCAAAATGGTTTTAGACCATATTACTTGAATGTACCCATACAAATGTACCTCAGCTTTAGGATTAGCATTTTAAACCCTGTTGCTCAGTCCCAAAGAAAAGTAAGATGGCCTGACAATTTTAAAATGTTCTCTTCTCAAAGTATCTAAGGATTCTTCTTTGCTGGTCCCTAGAAAAATTATGTTATTCTAGTCTTCATTGATTGAGTGCACTTTGCTTAGTTTTATCTGTTGTAATTATTTTGATATTTTAATTATTTGGGTAATAATAATAATAATAATAATAATAATAATAATAATAATAATAATAATAATAATAATAATAATAATAATAATAATAATAATAATAATAATAATAATAATAATAATAATAATAATAATAATAATAATAATAAAATAATTTACTTTATAGACCGCTCCCTCTCCCCAAAGGGACTCGGGGCGGTGCACAGGGGAATTCAAAAACATACAACCATAAATACATCATAAATATATAAAAATCAAATTAAACAAGTTATCCCTGTGCTAAAAACCCAAAATGCTAAAAACTAACCCCTTAAAAACCAATTAAAACAATAACAGATGACTAACCTAGGCCGGCCAAGCCGGAAAAGTGCGTTTTTAATTTTTGACGGAAGGAGCGGAGGTCCGTAGTTGTTCTAATTTCGGGGGGAAGGTCGTTCCAGAGGGTCGGGCCTGCCACAGAGAAGGCCCTTCCCCTGGGCGCCGCCCGCTGGCACAGCCTAGTGGATGGCACCCGGAGAAGTCCCTCTCTGTGGGAGCGAATCAGCCGCAGGGATGTATGGGGCAGGATGCGATCCCGCAAATAGCTAGGTCCGGTGCCATGGAGCGCTTTAAAGATGATGACCAACACCTTGAAGCGCACCCAAAAGACAACAGGCAGCCAATGCAGCTCGCACAGGAGTGGTGTTACATGGGAAAACCTAGAGGTTCCCATAACTGCCCGCGCGGCTGCATTCTGGACAAGCTGAAGTCTTCGGGTGCACCTCAAGGGGAGCCCCATGTAGAGAGCATTACAGTAGTCCAGTCGGGATGTCACGAGGGCATGAGTGACTGTGCAAAGGGCATCCCGATCCAATAGGGAACGCAACTGGCGTACCAGGCGAACCTGGTAAAACGCCCTCCTGGCCACGGCTGTCACTTGATCTTCCATGGACAGCCGTGCATCAAGGAGGACGCCCAAGTTGCGTGCCCCATCCACAGGGGTTAGATGTTCACCCCCTATGGCCAGTGATGGAGTCAACTGGTTGTACCGGGATGCCGGAAACCACAGCCACTCGGTGTTGGCCGGGTTGAATCTGAGTCTGTTGCTTCCCATCCAGGCCCGCACGGCTTCCAGGCACTGGCACATCACCTCTACGGCATCGTTGGGGTGGTTTGGGGTAGATATATACAGCTGCGTGTCGTCAGCATAGAGATGGTACTCTACCCCAAAACCACGGATGATCTCACCCAGCGGCTTCATATATGTGTTGAACAGGAGAGGTGAGAGGACCGACCCCTGAGGCACCCCACAAGTGAGGGGTCTCGAGGTCGACCTCTGCTCTCCTGCAACACAAATTGCGATCGACAGGAGAGGTAGGAGGAGAACCACCGCAACACGGTGCCCCTCACCCCCAGCCCCTCCAGCCGATGCAATAGGATACCATGGTCGATGGTATCAAAAGCCGCTGAGAGGTCTAATAGGACCAGGATGGAGGAACAACCCCCATCTCTGGCCCTCCAGAGATCATCCACCAACGCGACCAATGCCGTCTCGGTGCTGTGCCCGGGCCGGAAGCCAGACTGGTGCGGGTCCAAATATTATTTTCAGAGTTTGATTTTAAATTTATATTTTAATTACGTCATAAACCTATGTGACATTTTTAAATCTGAAAGGACAATGAATATCATAAATGATTTTTAAAAAATTTGTCCATCCATTTCCAGCCCACAATTGGGCCTCAAGGCAGCTTATGCTTACTTATGAAAAAATAATGATACAAACCACCCGAAATGGAGTTCAAAACAACCAGTAAATACGCTCATGATAGGATGGTGGTAGAGACAATAAAAGATCAACATAATCCAAATGCTTGGAGAAATAAACATATGTTCATGTTTCATTGAAAAACCGATTGAGACAGAAGCCTGTCAGACTTCCTGTGGGAGAAATTCCACATTCTGGGGAGAGCGTTTTAATAAGCCACATGCTCCATCCATGTCAATTGAATTTCTGAGAGAAACAGAACAAAGCCATGAACAAATTGGCAGACAGACCCAGCAGATTAAACAACAGTAAAATGATGTCTTGAAGAGCAAAACAACAGGTACTGTATTTTGCATCAGATAATGTTTCTGGACGTTTTTCCATAGCACATTTAGGAATCAAATCTATAGCTAATGATAGAATATAAATGTAACAATGGATTTGGAAAGCCAAAGATTTATCTACATACAAACCACTTCAGAAAGTTATCACATCAAAGTTGCACCATCTGTTACAGTGTTTCTACTGCTAGAAATTTGGAAATGGAAAAGACACAGAAGCATACTTTATTCCAGTCCAGAACAATAATTCAGATTAAGGCTCTCCCTGAATTTGTGAACAAAGCATTTTAACAGATGCTTGGACTTTTAGTATTAGTTGATGGCCCAACGAATGCCTCCAGTAAGGAAAGCAAATTAAAAGTAACAGCAGATCAGCTGAAACAGTATTAACCCAGAGTGTGTAAGAACATGGTAGAAACCAAAGAGGGGGAAGGCTATGGATCTTCAACCTCCTTTCATGAACCCTTTCCAGGTCTTCATACCATGTCTTTATTGTCCTATGCAGAAGTCATGGTGGTGTCATGCAAGAAGTGGGCACTATTTTGGAATTGTGCCACTCCCAAAATGGCACACACTTCCAGAAATGGCATGAAACTGTCTCTGTATAGGAAGGCTGTGTGGCAGATTGGTTGCTTCTCCTTGGGAAACACAATCTTTAGAAAAAGGTAAGTGAAAAAAGTCATGATGGGGGGATGGGGGCAGGAGAGGAGACCCAGGCAGGCAGGACGCTGTACAAGGTACCCCTCAGAGGATGAGGAAAGCCCTGGGAGGCCCAGAGTAATCCACATGTGACCTGGGAATGTGGCTGCAGTACCAGGGCCTTCCCCATCACCTAAGGCACCCTGTGCTACACTTAATGATAGTGTAGTTGCTTAACAACCACAACAGGGAGACTTGGGATTAGTTAAGGAAGGCAATCATGTGGGCATCTCAGTTAATGACTGCCACGATTTATAACCATAATTCCTGCCAGTTCCATGTATCTGCCATTCTTCAGACGAGGGGGAAAGAAATTATAACTTACTATATTTATGTACTACTAGCTATACCCGGCCACGCGTTGCTGTGGCCCAGTCTGGTTAAATGGCCAACCAATCTGCACACATACACACAACCACCGTATAACCCCCAACCTACCTACCTACTGTATTTCTCCCTATCTATCCCTCTACCTACCTACTTACCTATTGTATTTCTCCCTATCTATCCCTCTACCTACCTACCTACCTACCTACCTACTGTGTTTCTCCCTATCTATCTATCCATCCCCCTACCTACCTATTGTATTTCTCCCTATCTATCCCTGTACCTGCCTACCTATCTACCTACTGTATTTCTTACTCTCTATCTATCCCTCTATTTATCTACGTACCTACTGTATTTCTCCCTCTATCTATCCCTCTACCTACCTACCTACCTACTGTATTTCTCCCTCTCTATCTATCCCTGTACTTACCTACCTACCTACTGTATTTCTCCCACTATCTATCCCTCTACCTACCTACCTACCTACCTACCTACCTACCTACCTACTGTATTCTTCCCTCTCTCCTTCTACCTACCTACCTACCTATTGTATGTATCTCTATATACCTGTACCTATCTACCTGTACCTGCTGTATTCATCCCTCTCGTTTATCCCTCTACTTACCTAACTACCTACTGTATTTCTTCCTCTCTCTATATTCCTCTACCTAAATAAATAGCCCTCCCCTCCCCAGACCACCACCCCTCAGTCAACCCCCTCCAGGCCCCCCCTCCCTTCCTCCCTCCTTTGTGCCTAACACAGTGGTGGGCAAAGTCATTAGTCTCTTTGTCCCTCTGTTCCTCCTTCCTTCTTTGTCTTTCTCTGTCATTCTCTCTGTCTCTCTGTCTCTCTCTCTCCTTCCTCCCCCATCTCTGTCACTCTGTTTACGTATGATTGCCTGTCTATCTTTCCCTCACTCATTCTCTCTGTGTGTCTGTCTCTCTCCCCTCCCTTTCTCTCTGTCACTGTGTGTGTGCCTGTCAATCTCTCTCATTCATTATCTTTCTGTTCATCTCTCCCTCTCTCTCTGTGTATCAGTCTCCCCCCTTCCCCTCCGCAAGCAGCAAAAAGGCCGGCATATTGGGCTGAGGAGTCTAGGGCTGCCTCCTCCCACAGTGAGCGTGGCCGTCCGGGCACCGCATGCCCACCCCCACCAGCCCCGCGCCGCCGCCGCCCCCGAGCCCCGCGACACGCAGCCCCCGCCGCCCGGCAGGCGCACCGCAGGCAGGACAGCCGGCCATGCCCCCACCAGCTCTCTCCAACGGCTCTGGAAAGTGCACCTCGGTGGCCATCGGAGAGAGCTAGTGGAGACACGGCCGGCTGCCCCGCCCGACACGCCCGCCAGGCGACTACCACACGGGGCTCAGACGCTTCTGATCCTGTGGCCCTGCGTGCGTGTGCGTGTGCGCGTGCGTGTGTGTGTGGAAGAGAGCGGCTGCAGGCAGACAGGGAGGCGCATGCGTTGCTTTCCACGTTGCCCCTGGCAACGTTCCTTCAAGGCGGTTTTCTGCCGTTACG
Organism: Rhabdophis nuchalis; assembly: GCA_039707465.1. Classification (NCBI taxonomy): domain Eukaryota; kingdom Metazoa; phylum Chordata; class Lepidosauria; order Squamata; family Natricidae; genus Rhabdophis; species Rhabdophis nuchalis. Next base: position 136,668,727 of record CM077644.1, on the reverse strand, counting down.
TGTCCATGACGTACAGCCGGATGGGAGGAGTTACACGGAGCTTAAACCATGTTCAGTGAGTAACTTTTATTTGTGCCTGCCTTGCACATGATACACGTGTGCTAGGCACAAAATGATTTGCTATTCTATTATCAGAAGTCCTTGTCAACATTGTGTGAAAGGTTGGTGTAAATCGGTTCAGTACTTTTTGAGATTAGTGGATTCGTACAAACTATTTTACATTTTTATTTATATAGATTTCCGTTCCTGTGTATTTTCTGTCTTGCAATGCATTCTTGTATAATCTTTCACCTGATTTATAACTGTTGCCTGGCACCTCCACTGCTTGGCTGTTTCTCACGTCTTGAGGAATGTACAGGGGGAACTGGGCCATGTGGACAGCAGAGATGGAAGATGGCCCTGGGCAAGCTCTCTTATCTCTTTCTCAGAGTGGTCAGTACAATAACATCTTCACACTTGAGGATTGGCTGAATCCACACCGGACTGTTGGGAGGGGTCTGTAATTCCTTTATTCTTAATTGTACAGCCTGAGGGGCTTCAGAGCCTGTTTTGCATCTGGCCTGCTATCACCACTTTCCAATAAAAGGTTCCTTTCAAAATGCCAAGTTTCAAGAGTCTTTACTTTCTTGAATAAGGGGGAGAGGCCAGGCCTTACAATTCCATTCTCAATTGTGGTCATAAGTCAAAGACTACTGTGTTCCCCCAAAATAAGACAGGGTCTGATTTTCTTTTGACCCCCGAAATAAGCACTTGGCCGTATTTTCAGGGATGTCTCATTATTTTTCAGGTGAAGGAGGTGGCGTGATCACCACATGGCTACTGCTGCATTGCAATATTTTCAGGGAGGGCTTATTTTTGGGAGGAGGGCTTATTTTAGGGCATGCGCTCAAAAACCCGATTGGGCTTATTATCCAGGGAGGTCTTATTGTCAGGGAAACAGGGTAACTGTAATGAAAAACAAATCAAATTGATTTTGTTCTGTGACAAATGGAGCTGGGGCTCCCTGTTTGAAATTTTGGGAGACTCAGATTTAAGAAAGAATTTTATTCAATGGGTAAGATTACTATACACATCACAGAAAGCACAAATAACTGTCAATGAAGAGCTAACAAAACCCTGTGAGATACAAAAAGGAACAAGAGAGGGATGTCCAATATCTCCCCTCCTATTTATTTTAGTTCTTGAAATACTAAATACATATATAAAACAAAATGAGAACTAGGAATTGTAGGAGTAAAGATTTTAAAAATAAATTTATAAGTTGAGGACATTTACTGATGACTTGGTGTTGGTTTTGGAAGCTCCATTAAAAAAATACAAAAAATAATACAAAAAATTAAACTAATTTGGTCCATTAGCACATTTTAAGATTACCGTATTTTTGGAGTATAAGACGCACCAGAGTATAAGACGCACCAAGGTTTTGAAGAGGCAAATTACACAAAAAAAGTAGGTAGGTAGATAGAGGGAGAGGGAGGGAGAGAGAGAAAGAGAAATACGGTAGGTAGGTAGGTAGGTAGGGTAGGTAGGTAGGTAGATAAAGGGATAGAAAGAGAGAGAAAGAGAGAGAGAGAAATACAGTATGTAGGTTGGGAGAGAGAGTGTCTGTGTGCAGGTAGATACGTAGGTAGAAGGAGAGAGAGAGAGAGAGAGAGAGAGAAATACAGTAGGTAGGTAGGGGGGGGAGAGAGAGAGAGTGAGTAGGTAGGTAGGTTGATGTTTCCAGGTGTATTTATCCATGTCCTGGAGAAGGAAATTGCTGACAAACCTTAAAACTTGGCTTCTCCTGGCACAGAAACAGTTAAAGAGCCTTCCAAAAGAGCTTTCTGAAAGTGTTCTAACTCAAGGGTTCCCAAACGTGGCAACTTCCCAAACGCCCCGATTTAGGCTAATTTCTGCCCTCCCCAGCCCCCAGGAGCTCTCTGGAAGCCTCCATAAGGCTAGGCATAACCATTTTGGTGAAGGGGATGGGGTTTCAGGAGGCAAAAAATGCTGTATTCGATGTATAAGACACACCCAGATTTTCAGCCTCTTTTTAGAAGAAAAAAGGTGCATCTTATACTCCGAAAAATACGGTAATAATCAGAAGATGAAGATATTAGCAAAACAGATGAAAATAGAGGATCAAACAGATGTAATGAAGAAAACAGGTTTTAAAATAGAGAAAAAAGTAAAATATCTAGGTATCACCATAACAAATATGAATTGCATATATTTCAAAATAATTATCATGAATGAAGGTAAATTATACATGTCCTACTCCTGCAAAACAATTATGTTAAGGCATGGAATGAAGTTTTAAAATGTATGCTAAGATGGAAGAAAATACAACTGTCATTGTTGGACTGAATTTCTGTGATAAGAATGAACATTTTGCCTAGAATGATATTTTTGTTTTTGTTTTTGCTGTTTTGATAACCAATCCACAATTTAAACAGTGGCAAAAGGATATATCTAACTTGTAGGGCAAATAAAACACCACAAGTGAAATATAATGTGTTACAATCTGCAAAACAAAGAGAAAGATTGGTTTACCTGATTTGAAGTTGCATTTTGCAGCTTCTGGGAACTACATGATTGGTGTAGATTTTTAGAATTACTACCCTGTTGCCCTGAACATAAGACCTCCCTGGATAATAAGCCCAATCAGGCATTTGAATACTTGCGCTAAAATAAGCCATCCCCTGAAAATAAGCCACCCCCTGAAAATAAGCCATCCCCTGAAAATAAGCCACCCCCTGAAAATATTGCAACGCAGCAGCAGACATAAAGTGACCATGCTCGCCATCTCCTGCACCTCAAAAATAATAAGAACTCCCCGAAATTAAGCCCAAGCGCTTATTTTGGGGCAGTCAAAAGAAAATAAGACCCTGTCTTATTTTGGGGGAAAACACGGAATGTTAGACATGCCATATTGAGACTACACAATAGATACAAATAAAGGTTGTATCTGGAAACACCTTTGTGGCTCTCAGGAGAAGATCATTTTATATAGAAGAAATAAGAACAAGCACAAATGATTGATTCACTATGTGATACCAGCATTCTGTCAAGTGGAATACAAAGACATAGCTGTTAATGGTTTTCCTATTTATAATCATCAGAAAGATTAAAAGTAGACAAAAGTATAGTTTTGATTATTTTAAGATTGCCTTTGAAATGAAATTGTGTACAAATGATGAACATAAGCATTTACTGCAATTTGAAGCAGATAAAAAATGAGCAAAAGAATGTATGATAAAGTGGGCTGAAATTTTTGGTGATAATATACAAATCGAACAATGGGAAAATATATGATTGAAACGATTGACATTTACATTATGTTATAAACTTAAAGAATTTTTTAAATAAAAAGATATATACCATTTTCTGTAAAAGAATAAAATGAACTGATCTATAGTTTTCATGATTTAGGTAGGATAGATTATAGAAAGAAGAGAATCATGATGTAATTGTAGACAAAGAGGTAAATTTGCAGTTGTACTTGCAACTGCTGTAAAGAAAATTGGAAGGCACTTTTTATATCTTTTTACTTTCTTTTCTATTTTTTCTTTTGCACTTTTGCTTTCTCATTTATTTCTTTTTCTTTTTTTTTCTTTTTTATTCTATTTTAGTTCGTATTAACTTTTACTCTCATTTTAAAAACTTTCAATAAAATTATATTTTTTTTAAAGGAATCCCTGATTCAACCAATATGAAGATCTGCTGGAAATCAGCTATGGTTTTATCTGGACTGAGAGTGGTTAATGCTAGGAAGAAAAAGTCATAGTAATCCAAATCAAGATTAATTTGTCTTCTTTTGAAAGACTCAAACCTACTTAAGTGGAAAGATGCTCACCAAAGAATTTGCTTCAGTCAGTAACTAAGGTGGCATAGCCCCAGAATGGGCCCCAGAGGAAAAACAACCTAATTCTTAATGAATAAGAGAATTAAGGGTGGAATATGGAACAAAACTATTGCCTTTAAAAATTTAGATGGAATATTTCTAGCCTGAAAATATCTCTGTAGAAACACAAAAAACTCAAAACTTCAACCTTGAATAGTTTAATGACTGATGGCACATAGTTGTTGCCATGTTGACTTGCATATCTAAATTGCAAAGGGCCCGGGGGGGGGGGGGGCTCTTATAAGAAGGAACTTTTCTTGATTGGTAGAAGATTGAAAGTAAATACCTAAACACTTAAGTCATGACCTGCTCATAGATCTTCTATTGATCTTGGAGACCTGAAGTACTTTCTACAGTTATTAAAATCTTTGTGATTAAGAGTAATTAATCTCAAGATGTTCCCTAAAGCACTGAGAAGGTTATGCTTCAAAGAATCTCTCCAAGCCTACCTGGGTTATAGAACAAATAGGTACATTGTTAGTATAGAGAAGAACAGGGATAGGACAATGGATGAAAGATGGTTAATGGAGTTCTGAACAACTACAATATCATCAATGTGTAGGTTAAACAATAACGGGACATGAATACAGACATGTTTTATACCCATAAAGATGAGTATTTGTATGGTGGTATTAACATAGATGATAATTAATCAATGCTACACGGCGTAGCATTATACATTGGCCTATAGTTGAATGACCAGGTCTAAACTCTGTGTAAATGGTTTGCTTTGATACTATCCAATCCAAGAGTGTCAAAGTATACTACTGTATTATTAGATAAAAAACTGGTAATTTGCTGTGTCTGATTTGTCCTCTTTTTTGTGTACAGGAAGAATAATGGAATTGAATCATTCTTAGGAAATCTGTAAGGAGTTATTTAAGGCATTAAAAAAGAAGAGCTAGCAGATGCCGACCAAACAGTTAAATTTTAGAAGTTCTTTTAAAATAATGTCTTTGCCAGGGGCCTTGCTATTTTTTCAGTTGGGAAATTAATTTTTGAACTTAATATGTAGACTGGAGGCCATTCTGGAAGGGGGTCATCTGGTGGCAGAATGTACAAATCACCACCTGGAGATGTATTAAATAGGCCATGGAAGTATCCATTTCAAGACTCAGAAGAGATCAAGTTGTTGTTAGCTGGGTTAGACTTTACTGAGGATTGGGAAATGAGAACAGGCAGGCATCTTTATTTGTTACGGCTTGTTGGATCTTGGTCCTGCTCTTTATTTCTTCTTATTCCATACTTTTCTTTCATTTTCTTTAGAAATCCTTTTGTAACTGTTTTTGTAGAGTATAATACGTTCCCTGGAAGAAAGATCATTGTTACTTTGGACATTCTCGCATCCAAGTATTACTAATCCTTTCACTGTGACTTATTCTGTATTAAACCAAGACTTAGACTCATTGCTCATTGAGGAGGAGAGTTGATTGTGTATTAGATATCTTGAGCTAAACCAATACTTTTTAAAAAAATTACAGGGATTTATTCAAAGGCATTGCTAGTCACCTTTACAGCCTGTTGAGATTACCAACTAGAAAGAACTGAGCTATAACCACAGAAAGCTTCTTAGACCATACTGAATGAGGATAACAGGAATCAGGAGAAAGTGTCTCTGCTTAATTAAATTAATAGCAGATCTTGTGGGGGTAGGTGTCTATTCATCACATGAAAAAGCATCAGAAATATTAACAGTGAGGGGCAAATGTATTAAAAATTAACATATAATCCACGGAGAGTTTCCTCTAGAACCCTAAAAGATTAATTTTCCCTCTGGGCCACTAGGGAGAGGCCCATTAAAGGAACCTCATATAAAAACCACAGTAAATGTTGTTTTATGCGGAAACTGAGGGATGAGAACCATCTTCCATTTATTTGCATTTATTTAAATGATTACTTTCTTGTTTCCATGGGAACATTCCAGTGTACCCTCAGTCAAATGAAGCACCAACCCAAAGGTAATATTTGAAAAAGTAAACCAAAAGCAGTCATGAGAGTAAAACTAATTCCACACATAATTTTAAATCAGATTTCTAAATAGGAAACGTTAAAGCAGAATGTAAAGAAAAACTTTTCTTCAATCTCCAATGCCTTCTTCCTTTAATGATTCTGAGAAACAGTCCAATGTCTAGCAAAAACAGAATCTCTGATACCCCAGATACCCCAAATTTATTTAAGAAGTTCATTAATGTAGCATGCATAAGTGCACTAACGTGGCTATTGTCCCTCATGTGTTAACTTTTTTCATTTTGTTCATTCAAATTTGTAAATTTCATTTGACAAACAAACTTGAATAGGGAAAGGAAGTGAGTATTTCAGCACTGAAACTTCTAATAAACTACTAATCTTTTAGGACTTCTTCTTGCCCTCTTTGTTGTCCTAATTTCTGGTGGACTTCTTTCTGCAATCTATTTGCCATTATTCAGCTTTCTCTGCCCAAATCTGCCAGCTCAGAATGGAACCTTATAACCAGTCATGAACATCCTTTGAAATTAATGGAACGCAGTTCTGGATAAATATGAATTGGCCTGTCTGGCTCTAATCTCTGGCAACAACTCAGGCACTTTCAGTTTTTTGGAAATAAGTAATTGGTCCAGTCTTTTCATCTTTGAACACAATTAGTTGATTGAAAAGTCCTAAGAATATTTCACAACTGTTCCCAAAGTGGCTTCATGATTGACTTTAACTTTATTCGCTTTGTTCATGTCTCAATAGTATTGAGCTGAATGCTCACGTTGTCCAATGTATGACAGTAGGCCTAGTATCTGCTTAGAAAATGCAAAGCATTCAAGCATTCATTCAATGATTAAATCTACTTTGCTTGCATTCCATCTGAGCAATCTGCCTCCAACTTCTGAACTCTGTATTTTCTGGTAATCTAATTTATTTTCAAACTACGTTATCATTTGTTTTTTTTCAAATCTGCATCCATCTTATAAACTTGTGATGTTTGTTCCACCTAAACTTATTTTGACAGCAAGGATCAAACATTTTTTATTTTACTTTCTAACTAACAACTGTTAGAACAATTATCTCGAGCAGTTGTTCATTCAGCGACCACAGCAGATTCAACTTTTTGGAAATAGTTACGTGTGGGGAGTTATGATATGTGTTAACTACAAATGTATGGGTTAAGGAGGAAGATTAACCTGTTCAAGCTTGAATGAGAAGCATTATTTTACTTATGATTTGCTTTTGTTTTACAAGCCCTTAGATAACATAATTTTAACTGTTCCCCTTCTTTTCTAAGGAGAATTAGCCACAGTTGGCTCAAAATGTACCATTGGTTTTGTTGATAATTATTTTATGATGCTCTGCTGCTTTGTGTACTTATTTTGTATTATGTATTTTGCTTATTCTGTTATATTAAAAGCCCACAGAGCAATGGTGGGTCGCAGGCGGTACGCCCCATTACGGGCGTACCAGATCCTGCCCGGAGCATCGGATACCGTTCCAGTACAGCGCCTGTGCGACGATCCGCGGAAGCGCCAAGACACATGTGCACATCCACGTGGACACCACCCGGCCCATTCCAACTGTACCAGTTGGAACAGAATCTGGAACCCACCACTGCCACAGAGTCATGCATGTGAGATAAAGTAAATAAGTAAATAAATTGTCTTTTGTTTTACAAGCCCTTAGATAATTGTCTGTGACAATGGTAGAGCCATGGTTTGGTGTTCAAGCCACAAGACTAGAAGCCAGAAGAGTGTGAGTTCTAGTCCTACCTTAGGCATGAAAGTGAGCTGGATAACTTTGGGTCACTTACTTTTTCTCAGCCCTTGACTGTGACTTGGGTGACAAGTCAGTCAGTCATTTCCTTTTGCCACTTAATGGCTTATACTCGGTTGATCTGAAAAAATCTGATCTGAATTTGCAGGAAAACATTAGGAAGGGGGGGAAACTTTGACAATGGTATGACCCTCTTTTGAGATTAACTTCCAGTTTGTTTTATTCCTCCTTCCCCCAATAATCGTACTATAGATTCCCATGGAATTGACATTGATTTCAAGATTCTTACTATAAGTGGTTGCTTCACATGTCATCCAGTCACTTTCAATTATAGATTGTTATAATTTTTCAGAGTAATGGAGTAATGCAGGACATTCTTGTCACTGTGGCTGCACTGTAAAGGCAACATCACCAGATGGCACACTTAGCTACATTCTGGGGCTACCTGTTAAGGTCCAGCTGCAGGTAATAGTTCTTTGGTCTTGGCCAACTCCATTATTCACAGCCTTAGCCTTAAACCTACTCAAGTTATATGAAGGTGGCAACTCCCCATAAGTCAAGGACACAGAAGTATTTTCATTATATTGTTTCTTATGCTGATTTGGCTATTGCTTCTTCTGTCCCTAAAAGCATGGCTCAATAAATTTACATCCAAGAAAGTAAATGGATATACAGTAGAACTGCTTCTGATTATTTTCACTGTGCATTATGTAAAAAGTATAATAATAATAATAATAATAATAATAATAATAATAATAATAATAATAATAATAATAATAATAATAATAATAATAATAATAATAATAATAATAATAATAGTTGAATTTATTGACCGCTCCCTCTCCCCACAGGGACTCGGGGCGGTGCACAGGGAGAATAAAAGCAATAAATATACAAAATACATACCAATTTAAAACAGATTAAATTAATTCCTGTGCTAAAATCCCATTAACTAAAAATCCCCACTAAATATAAATATACATTTAAAAACCCATAGAGAGACTACCCTAGGCCGGCCAGGCGGAAAAGATGAGTCTTCAATTTCAGGCGGAAGGAGCGGAGGTCCGTGGTCGTTCTAATATCAGGGGGAAGGTCGTTCCAGAGGGCCGGGCCCACCACAGAGAGAGCCCTTCCCCTGGGCGTCGCCCGCTGACAAAGTCTAGTGGACGACACCCGGAGAAGTCCCTCTCTGTGGGAGCGAATCGGCCGTGAGGATGTGTGAGGCAGGATCCGATCCCGCAGATAGCTAGGTCCCGAGCCATGGAGCGCTTTAAAGATGATAACTAACACCTTGAAGCGCACCCGGAAGACGACAGGCAGCCAGTGCAGCTCGCGCAAGAGCGGTGTAATGTGGGTAAACCTAGTGGTTCCCATAATTGCTCGCGCGGCTGCATTCTGAACTAACTGAAGCCTCCGGGTGCACCTCAAGGGGAGCCCCATGTAGAGAGAGTTACAATAGTCCAGTCGGGATGTCATATTGTCTCTTACAATTTAAACATGTACATATGTTTTGATTTATCTATTTAGGTGATGCAGCAACTGTTTTAAAAGCTTGAAAAGCTTGCTTTTATTATAAATATGAATCATAAAATACACATTTCCAACTTTGTCAATTTACCACAATTAGAGTAGTATTCATTTATATACAGGATTATCAATAAATCTTAATTGTCTGTCACTTTAATGTCCACATTAATAGAGAAGAAGGCCATTCCAATACTTTTCTAACAATATGTTTTTAAATCTTTGCAGAGCCTCATAATAATTTAAATTACTCCCCCTATTAATCTCAGATTGTGTGAAAGCTGCAAAAGGATGGAAGTAAAAGTTGTGTTTCCATTAAAGCACAGTCATTTTCAGTTGTGGTGCATTATATGCCACATAAAAGTAAAAGGAAAGTAGGCCTTTTCTTCACGCCATAGGCACAACTATAAATTTTTGAGGAACAATATGTCTATGGTTTTGCCTTGTCTTATATTAGATTGTATTCTTGTTTCCCTACCAAGCCTACAGCCTTCCAATTCCTTGGTGGTCTCCCAGGCCTGAACAGTAGCTTCCAAGTCTAGAAACGAATAGCCAAATGCTGCTGCATTGCTGTGGTAAGTTTGTATGACCAATCACATGATTTAAGCAGAGTATGCAAACATAGCAATCTGGCTTTGAAAACTGCAGACACCATTGGCAGTTGAGAATTCAAGACAACAGATGGTTGACACCCTGTAAATCAGCACACTTTGCACTCAATTGAATTGTGCCAAAGGATACTGAATTAGAAGTCTGATACCATTCCTGTTCAGTAAAAAATTCTTTTGCATTCAGATTTTAGCATGGTGCTACAACATATTTACTAGATTCCATTATTCATTAAGTGTATTTGACAAGAAGCAGTTCTGCTCAGGGGAGAAATCAACAACTTCATCAATATCTCAATAATGAAAGGAATTCCCCTGTAGATCCTACTCAAGTTAAAATCTAAAAGGCCCATGCTTAGATTCATCTGTGATGGCACTATATTCCCATCTTTTTCAGTTCTTGGTTTGTTCAACTCAGCATGATGACCTTATTTTTTAATGTTTCAGTCAACTGATCTAGCAAATAATTTTAGATTGAATTTCAGTGTAGCAACTGCAGTTTGTATTTATTGTCTCCTCAACCATTTGGTCAACAGGAATGAATCCAGAATAATTGCTGGCATGCTGCTGAATTGAAAAGTATCCATTTATGAAACTGTAATATTCCTCCAGGTGTTCCACAGAAAGCATTGCTAACAGATCTGTGCAAAGCTATTACAGATTCATTTTGCAAAGGGATTCATGCCATGAAGGCAACATGATTAGCTTCAGCAAAGCAAAAAGGTCACCCAATTTGCCACAACAAAGCAATTTGGGTGCCTCCACAGTACTTTAGGGAAGTGCTGTTGGAGATGGCATATTCTGAATGATCAGGTTCATAGGAGCTTGATCCATCTTCTTCTGGAGAAATCACAACTTGCCAAGATAGGAATCACACCATTACTGGACTTCACTACACACAGCGTAACCTACTTTACAAGACTACACTCTGGAAACATAACCAGAGGCATCAGTGAGTGCAAAGTAGTATTCACTACTTGATTACTAGCCAATCCAAACATACTGATTCCATTCATTTTCAGTTAAAATGTTGAACAATCTGGAATGCAGAATATTGAAATTAGGCCTGGAGAAGAGGACGCCCATGGGGAGGATGTTTTGTCCTTACATCCAAGCAAGAACTTTACAATTTTGTGGATTTTTAAAACATAAATTTAACATTGTAAAGTTTTAAATATCTCAACTACTGAAACTTTTGGGATGCAGCCTGATAGAAAACTGAACAAATGAACTTCTCATTAATTGACTATGAACTGACATCAAAAGACTAGGCATTCTATTTTAACTGTATAGAAAGCTAGCGGTAGGAGGATTTGTTTCTGAGATCATGAGTCTCATTCTTGAATCAAGGCTCCCACAAACGACCTGGGAAAACAGCATGACTTGCTGCAAAGCTGCTTCCTAATGAATATTTCTGTTCTGTTGCTCTGGCCAAGCTTCAATTTGGAGCACTGCTCTGGCTTGTCAAGTAGATGTTTCAGTGATTAGTAATTTAAAACAGAAATGACTGAATGGGTAGGTGACCCACATGCTCACCACTTAGACTCAAGAGGTGACTTTCAAAGGCAGATTCTTCCTGAAAGAATGACCAGGTCAGGGCTAAGGATTAGTAAAGTTTTCATTATTTTAATAGTCCCATAAATATTGGTTCAAGGGCTATATTTTCTGGCTTGAATCTTCAGCCCATTGTTCTGCCTCAGATTAGCAGAATCTACCCATAACTTTTTCAAGTTCTATTTATAGGCCTGATCTTGAAGAATGAACCTGATAGATTGACTGACTAATGAACTGAAAAAAATCATAGATAAGAAATTATAGTAAAATAATAATTGTGTTGTGGTTAGCAAACATTCCTAAATGAAAATCAGGAATGTGCAATGCACAACAGTATATTGTTCACTAGCCCCAGTTACTGTGTACAAAGCTAGCTTACGTCAGCAAATTATTCTTATGTAGTTAGCAATATAAAGAGAATCCCAGGACACTCAAACAAGGCTGAATCTGAGTAGTACTTACACACACACACATACAAAAAAATGGAGTAATCAAGTAATATTTTCCTATTTACATATATTAAAAACAAAAATGTGTTGTGCCCATGTAAAACATACGTGATAGTTTCAGTTTTGATCTTAATCTACAATAGCCTTAAACTAAATTTAGGCATTTTTATGTGCTTTAATTGGTATAATTCTAAGCAGCTTACAGTCTCATCCATAGACATCCTGTTCCATTCCAGGATTGGCTCCCACTACTCCAAATCCGTAAATATCTTTTGGATGTGAATTTGGGAGATTTCTTACATTGATATAAATGTTGCAGCAATGGCTTTGGGGACCCATCCATCTAGCGGTAATTCTATTTAAAAGCCAACAATAGAAAAGTAAAGTTGCTTTAAGGAAGCAAAAGCTTAGAAGTGTATTGAAAACTCTGCACAGTTTTTTGTATTTAAAAATACAACATGGACCAATGGACCATAACTAATTTTTTTCAAAATAAATGCATCAGAAAAACATGGAAAAGTATTTTCTTTCATTTGCCCCCTGTCTTTGTGATTTTTTCCCTCATGTCTTAATTCTCCTGACATTCCTTTCTTATTCTATTACTTAACATTATATTTTGTATAGCTTATTCAGTACATTTTGATGTAGTTATAATGGTAATGTACTCGAGTGAAACTGTAAAAAGTACCGTATTTATCGGCGTATAACACGCACAGGCGTATAACACGCACCTTCATTTTAAGAGGGAAATTTCAGGGGAAAAAATTAAATTTCAAATAAAGAACTTTGAAGCAAAATAAGGGTAGCTCAGAACTTTTTTTTATTAATATTATTACCACTTATAAGGTAAATAATGTAAAAGGACAGTAAAAGCAACTGTTTTAACAAAGAAACTTGGATATACTGTTTTTACAAAAGTTTACTCAGAAATCGCTATCCCCTCCCTTCCTGTCTCTCTTTGTCATTCTCTCTGTGTCTGTCAGATTCTGATTCCCTTCCTTCCTCCCTCCCTCCCTCCCTCCCTCCCTCCCTCCCTCCCTCTCTCTCTCTCTCTCTCTCTCTCTCTCTCTCTTTCTCACTCTCTCTCTGGCGGGCAGGCAGGAAAGCAAGCAAGGTGGCTGGAGGAGGAGGAGGAGAAGGAGGAGGAGATGACAGCCCCGGAGGCACGGAGCTCTTCCCCGCGGCGGGCGCCTCCTTCTCCGCTGGCAGATAGAGCAAGGTCGAGGGGCTTCCCCCCTTTCCCCACTTCCCGGCTGTTTCGCCGCCGCCGCCGCCCCTCGGCGAGCTCCCAAGGTTTGGAAAGAGCCGGGAAGTGGGGAAAGGGGGGAAGCCCCTCGACCTTGCTCTATCTGCCAGCAGAGAAGGAGGCGCCCGCCGCGGGGAAGAGCTCCGTGCCTCCGGGGCCGTCATCTCCTCCTCCTCCTCCTCCTGCTGCTGCTGCTGCTGCTGCTGGAACCGGCGGCGGCGGCGGCGGCAAAACAGCCGGGAAGTGGGGAAAGGGGGGAAGCCCCTCGACCTTGCTCTACCTGCCAGCGGAGAAGGAGGCGCCCGCCGCGGGGAAGAGCTCCGTGCCTCCGGGGCCGTCATCTCCTCCTCCTTCTCCTCCTCCTCCTCCAGCTGCCTTGCTTGCTTTCCTGCCTGCCCGCCAGAGAGAGAGTGAGAAAGAGAGAGAGAGAGAGAGAGCGGACGGCCGCGGCGCTTCGCTGAGGGAAAAAGAAGACAGCGCAGCCGCCTTGCGAACGTGGAGGACTTACTTCCGGGTCCACGGTTCCCGGGTCCATGTACCTTATATCGGCGTATAACACGCATATCGGCGTATAACACGCATACATCATTTGCCCCCTATTTTCAGGGGGGGAAAGTGCGTGTTATACGCCGATAAATACGGTAGTTGATTTTTTGTTAATATATTTTAATTGTTTTATATCACAAATTTCGTTTCTATATTGAACAGTGTGTGTTCTAGGTGTCCAACATGTTAAAATATAAACATCATCATAATCATTATAATCATGTACATATAGACATATGTGCAATAATATCAATCATAATTGAAAAGTATACTAACTTCTATTATAATATAAATTATATAACTATCAAAATATTTACCAATCATTTTTTCTTTCTTATGTAGTCCATATTTCACATAAATCCACTCATCTAACATCTGCTATCTCGCAGCTAACCATTTGTAGAAAAGTTCCCATGTCACAAAATATTCCAAATCTACTTTTTCTTTTATTGTTAAGGTTAACCTATCCATTTCTGCACATTACAGAATTCATAAATTCCAGAACAAAAAAAGTAGTTGATTTTGATTAGATCATATTCCAGAAATATTTATGAACTATAATTTTTATATTTACCAGAATGGAGTGTGAGTTTTTTTCCTTCAAATAATAACCAGTGAATTGCGGTGGGGGTGGGGGGACTCTTTTATATCCATTGAGGAAACAGTCATAGCTGAAGATATAGCTCAGGGCAGTGGGTGAACATGCGATTAAGTGGCTTAAATTGGCAGCATCCAGGGAGGAGCAACCGCTGTTATTCCAGAGGAGTGAGCAGGTTTGGTCTTCTGCCCTCCTTTTGTTGCTTAGAACAGGAGTCTCCAACTTTGGCAACTTTAAGACTTGTGGACTTCAACTCCCAGACTTTGCACAAGTCTTAAAGTTGCCAAGGTTGGAGACCGCTGGCTTAGAAAGCCATTAATACAGGAAGATGTTGCTGAAAACAAGCAAACAGGGGTGGGTGGGTGGGTGGGTGGGTGGGTGTGTTCTCAAATAATAGAATTCAAAGCAGGAGAAGCTGCTGATACAATGTCATGTGAGCTGGGTACAAGTTCTTTTGTCAACTTTTATTTGCAGATAGTGAAGGTTGTTAAGACTCTTCTGTCTGTGGAAGCTCTCAAGGTACGATGAGGACTCAGGAAAATCCAAATCCTCCTCCTACCGGTAGTAGGGAGTTGCATGGATAGAAAGCTCTCCATTAAAGACTTTCATCTGTATATGCTGCAAGAAGCAGGAAGAAAATGATGCTAGCACAGTGACTGAAAAAGATAAATGGTCTTCAATCTATAAACTGCTGGATTCGGTGAGGCATATTTACAGAATAATCACACAGAGTTGCTTGAGCTTGGAGCCCACCACAAAGGCCAGTAGAAGGAAAAAAGAAATACCCCAAGGATACCTTTGCCTGTTTCCACCCCAGCTCGCTTAGCATAAGCAGAACTAAACAGATTGATTAACTTCATGGAAGTAGCTCATGCATACTTATCTGAGAATATGTGGGCCTTTGCTAGGAAATAAGCATTCATAGGTTTATGTGTATTTCAAGCAACTTTCTGCATGTGAGTGTATACTTGTATGTGTATGCATGAGAAAGTAGTGTATGAGACTATTCATCTGTGCTGAGCTTCTTAGATAAAGGAAGTGCAAGAAACAACGTAGGAAAAAATTGCAGTTAGAGATACTATAGAAAAATATTAAGTTGTGGGCCTATAGTATATGATGTTTATTTAAGAGCCAGAGTCAAGTAGTTTTCTTCGATAGATCTTTATTGAAAAGAAATTTAATGCTCAATAACCACATTTATTTGGGGACTGCCACACATCACATGCCAATATGTATCTACATTTGAAAGATAATGGAGACTTCTCCATTGTTGCATGTGATGTATCTACCCAAGAGATCATTTGCAAAGTTTTGATAAACCACTGCCCTCTACTTTCATTGAAGGATAGATGTGATTTGGAGATTTTATTACCAATTTGAGTCTTATAGAATATTCCAAGGCTTGTAATAGGGGTCTTAAGGGTATAATTCTAAATGCTGTTATTCAGTGAAAATCATGTTCTAGTATTACTTTGAAAATAAATATCCATTTTAAAATTGATTTCAAGTGTGTATTAACAAGACATGCGTGTGCACACATGTGCATGCCTTGAGGCCATTGTTGACTCTTAGTGACTGCCTAG
The DNA here is from genome assembly GCA_039707465.1 of Rhabdophis nuchalis. Classification (NCBI taxonomy): domain Eukaryota; kingdom Metazoa; phylum Chordata; class Lepidosauria; order Squamata; family Natricidae; genus Rhabdophis; species Rhabdophis nuchalis. The sequence continues at coordinate 136,653,001 of CM077644.1, read as the reverse complement.
AAATGTCCTTGCAGTTTTGGGGGCAAGATCCTGGAAGTGGGTTGCCCTTGCCTGCTTTCCAGGGTTGAGGGAGAATGACTGGTCCAAGGTCACTCAGCTGGTCTTGTATCTAAGGCAGGACTAGAACTCACAATCTCCTAGTTCTAGCCTGATGCCTTAACCACTACACCAAACTGGCTCTTTTAAGAAGACAAAAGGTGAGAAGAACAATTAAGCCTTCCCTTCACACATTCTTTCTTTGTGATTCAAAATCACAAATTAAGCTCCAGACAAACATCAAAGTGCAACAGGAAACACCAAATGTGATCAGGTGAATATTCCTTTTTATCTAATCTTAACCTGACATCTCTTTGATCAACTAAGAAAAAGAGATTTTCTTGAAAGAAATTTCTGCCTTCAATCAACAAGCACAAACCCACATGCAACAGGGAGCCTAAACTACAGAGGCGTCACTTCCTGGAAAACCAACTAAGTGCATTTTCTTAGAATTCTTAGAGGGTGAGCTTTTGTCTTCAAGGAACAGTAGCAATACTTTCCTATATAAGGCACTATTGAGAAAGATATAACTGTGGCCACCTCCAACAGCTGAATGGGTATGGTGCTGTTGGAATAAACATCACCTCTGATTCAAGCAACTACCTGCGTTCTTTATTCCCATTTTTTATTCCCATTCTTCATTCAAAAAGAAACCTGGTAGACTTCTTTATAAGAAAAGACAGTGGGGATTTTGCTTTTTTTGGGGAGGGGGGGGGGATGAACTTGATAGCAAAGAAGGTACCATATTTTTTGAAATATAAGACGCACCAGAGTATAAGATGCACTCAGGTTTTGAAGAGGCAATTTTTTTTAAAAAAGTAGGTAGGTAGGTAGAGGGATAGAGAGGGAGAGAAAGAGAGAAATACAGTAGGTAGGTAGGGAGAGAGAGAGTGTAGATAGTAGGTAGGTAGAGGGATAGAGAGAAATAGAGAGAGAGAGAAATACAGTAGATAGGTAGGAGGAGGGAGAGAGTAGGTAGATAGGTATATAAGTAGGTAGAGGGGGAGATAGAGAAATACAGTAGGTAGGCAGGGAGAGAGTGTGTGTAGATAGGTAGGTAGGTAGGTAGAGGGATAGAGAGAGAGAAATAGAGAGAGGGAGAGAGGGAGAAATACAGTAGATAGGTAGGGAGAGAGAGAGTATGTAGGTAGGTATATAGAGGGGGGAGAGAAATACAGTGCATACTGTAGGTAGGAAGAGAGAGAGTGTAGATAGTAGGTAGGTAGAGGGATAGAGAGAAATAGAGAGAGAGAGAAATACAGTAGATAGGTAGGAGGAGGGAGAGAGTAGGTAGATAGGTATATAAGTAGGTAGAGGGGGAGATAGAGAAATACAGTAGGTAGGCAGGGAGAGAGTGTGTGTAGATAGGTAGGTAGGTAGAGGGATAGAGAGAGAGAAATAGAGAGAGTGAGAGAGGGAGAAATACAGTAGATAGGTAGGGAGAGAGAGAGTATGTAGGTAGGTATATAGAGGGGGGAGAGAAATACAGTGCATACTGTAGGTAGGAGGAGAGAGAGTGTAGATAGGTAGGTAAAGAGAGAGAGAGAAAGAAAGAGAGAGAGAGAGAAATACAGTAGATAGGTAGGTAGAGAGAGAGAGTAGGTAGGTAGGTAGATGTTTCCAGGTCTATTTACCCATGTACTGGAGAAGGAAATCACTGACCACCTTTGGAGCAAATCTTTGTTTCTGCAGGCACAGTACTTGACCAACGTAATTCTCATCAATCATTCTAACTAAACAGCTTTCCAAAAGGAAAAAAAAAACATTTTTGCACTTTGCAAACCTCCCCCATTTTTTTTCAAATAAAAGGCATGAATAGCCTTGGGGGGGGGGGGCTTTCAGAGTGCTCCTGGGGGAAGGCAAAATGAGGAAAAAATGGCCCGTTTTTTCGTGAAAACGGGCCATTTTTTGGTCAAAAATTGCATGTAAAGCCTTATGGAGGCTTACAGAGTGCTATTGGGGTCTGGGGGGCAAAAATGCTGTTTTTTGCTCATTTCTGCCCTCCCAACCCCCAGGAGCTCTCTGGAAGCCTCTATAAGGCTATGCATGGCCATTTCGGTGAAGTGGCGGGGTTTCAGAAGCCAAAAAATGCTGTATTCGATGTATAAGATGCACCCAGATTTTTAGCCTCTTTTAAGAGGAAAAAAGGTGCATCTTATACTCCAAAAAATACAGTAAGTATTTTTTGTTTTCTTTCTCTATTCAAAACAGTTAAAATCAGGGAAGGAAAACAATGATTATTCCAAATGGTGAAGGCAGGATTATAAAGGATAAGGGCATTTTAGTGCCAATAACAATCAGAATTTTGAAGCAATGGGCTTTCCTATACTGTGGCTGTGAACACTATACCATAAGAGAGAACAAAAAACTAGAGACCACAAGAAACAGCAGTCAGTTCCAGACCAAATAAAAGTTGTCTGCTCTCTTGAAGAGATAATCAGCAGCACAAACTTCAGTACATACTTTGGAATGTGACTGATTATGATTGGCTAGCATGAGGAAAACAGCAAAGAAGACTATGGGTAAAGCAGATAGATGTGATCTGGAGATTACTGTGAAGTTTTATTGGTCAAAATGTTTATGGATTTGTTCATTTAGAATCACTAAGAACTGGACCTAACAAACTTAACAAATTTTAAATCATAATCCTGTCCTTTGTACACAATGAGATTTTCACAGGTCTGATCGCCAATCCCAATATACATGCAGTTAGAAATACTCTATTGTTAGGGCTCTTGCACTCATCGATTTATTCAGTATAAAGACTTCAGAGGCCAACGTGACAAATCTGGATAACCTTCCTGAGCTCAGCAATTTGGGTTCACAAACAGTCAGCTCTGCATTTCAGAATATGCACTTTGCAAGTTTATCAAAGCAAAAATTTAAGAAATGTTAGTCCAACCTTCTATCCCCAAGCCATTTGCTTCCTTGACTGTTAGTTTAACAATGTTTCCTTAAAACATGCCTTCATTTTCTAGAAATCCCTGAAAGATACCCATAGACAAGTTTCACTCCTATGGGGTATGCCTTGCTATTGATATTCTAAGTTAGGAATTGAAAGGGTAGCCCCTTTGAGATGGTGTTTCTCCCACTGTAGAGGAAAGTAAAGTAAAAGTCTCCCTTGAGTTACTCCTGGTGACTATTTCTAGGCAACAATAAGGAAATGGCTTGTCATTACCTTCTTCCCTGAGTGCCTCAGGAAATTGTAAGAGTGGCAAGAGACTCATAACTGCAATGGTAAGTCTCATGGCCATATGAAGAGGGAAAGTTCTGAAAATGTTTTTTCTCAAGCCTGCCATTAATGATGATAAACTTCTCCCACTCCCCCAGCAAAATGCAACTTTCATTGCTTCTGAAATCAAAAGGTAGCTGGCGAGGCCTGTTTTTACAGCCTTGGCCCCAATCTTAAAAGAAAACAAAGCACCAGCACAGCAATGCCTCTTTGCCCATTCACCCCTTGTTTCCTATTCTTTATGCCCTTTCCCACAAACCTGCTTCCTAATATTTGAGTACATCGAGAAAATAGCCCATCGTTCCAGGTTTTGAGCACTACTTATTTGGTGCGCAGTTGAAACCTGACCAAGCAAAAACCTTTTTTAAAAAAGGTTTCCAAAGCAGTCAACGAGTGAAGGAGATTGTGCAGTTTTTCAACAGGGTGCTTGGCTTCACTGCAGCAATTCCTCAGACTGCTTTGTGAACCAAGAACCCTCTTGTACATATGTAAAACTGAAGCAAAGAAGCCATTTTGTTTTTGTTCCACCCACCTCAACTGGCATTTGAAATCATTAGAGAGTATGTAAAGTCTATGCGAAGAAGCCTCATCCACCACAGCTTCTGGTTATCTACTGAAAGCTCCTTATGTCCATTGAGTTATGGATAAAATTAATAAAGGTGGGATAAACACTGGATTTATTTTAATGTGCAGCTGGGCATTTGTGTGTGGTAACAGAAAAAAATAAATATTAGAACTAGGATTTTGTGCTGAAGGGAAAATGGGGTTTCACAACAGATGTTAAAATGTATAAGAAACAATGACATTAAGATTGTCTCCTCTCAATGGTACTTAAGTAGCTGTAAATGTTTATTAATATTTTGAGTTACCTAGAACAGGGGTGTCAAACTCATGGCATGACGGTAGTGTCACATGCGAGACCGTCTCCTGCCCCATACATCCCTTAGACCGATACGCTCCCACAGAGAGGGCCTTCTCAGGGTGCCGTCGGCCGGACAATGCCGACTGGCGACACCCAGGGGAAGGGCCTTCTCTGTGGCGGGCCCTGCCCTGTGGAACGACCTACCCCCAGAACTTCGTACCATCACCGACCTCCGCCTCTTCCGCCAGTGTTTAAAAACACACCTGTTTCATCAAGCCGGCCTAACATAGCCTCCACTGTGACTAGTATTAGATAGTTTTAAAATGGGGATTTTAATTGGTTTTAGCGCAGGTTTGAATATTTAATAGCTTTTTAAATGTTGTATTTTGTATTATTTATATGTTATTTTAAATTCCTGTGCGCCGCCCTGGGTCCTTTTGGAGAAGGGCGGGATATAAATCAAATAAAACTCAAAACTCAAACTCATGTGACATATCAGGACCTTTTCCCCCTTCACTAAACTGGGTATGGACGTGGCCAGCACATCACGCATCCAGGCCAAGGACCGGGAGTTTGATAGCCCTGACCTAGAAGCATTTTTTTTTAATTTGTAAGTTTTATACACTGCCTTTCCATCATGATAAAAAATATCTACTACAGCATTGTTTGCCATTCCTTCTCTCTCACTATAATCAGCACATCAAAATCCCCCTCCTTTTTTTTCAAGATGGTTAGATGATTGTCACCCTCTGAAACTGGGGGTGGAGAGAAGCAAGCCTGTGATAAAATTCTTCAAGCAACATCTGCTCGCTTCCATTTGCTAAGTCTTTGGTTCTGTGGCCTCTTCAATCATCTATAAGAACACAGATGCCCTAGGATGCCATTCAGTGAGTGATGGCATATTGTGATAAATATACTGGTATTCGTTTTCTGACTCAACTCAAATTCTGTTACTGGTTATAGATTTCAACATGGCACTTGTGCTAATGAGATGTTCAACATCAGTGCTATGAAGCTTAGCTGCTAGGAGACGTGCCATGAGTGTTGTCACATTTCTGTCTTCATTGAATATGAAAGAAAATGGACTAAATGGCATGTCATTGTAAGAAGAACATTGATATTGTCAAGTTGAAGTGTCTCCTCATATTCTCATGACAGCTCTGCCAGATCAATGTTTGTTCCTAGCCCTGTATGGCTTTCCAACTTTACTGAGGATTGGAATGTAGCGAAAGCTTCATAATCAGGTCAGGATCAGCTTGAAAACACTGACTCAAGAACTCAACAAGAGAGTGAACCATTTCATTTCAAATACAAACATTTATCCTGTCAGATACATACTGTTGGCATTTCTTGTTCATGTGGTTTGTTGCCAGATGAATTTCTTTCAGCCTTGCTGCTCCATCTGGCTACATAATCATTTCATCTCTGAAAGTTGAGAGCCAGAGTTTTCAGGTCAGGATAGACTTCACCACATTCAGTTCCTTAATTCATTAACAGCAGAAACTTCAGCATTCAACATAGCCAGATGCATTTATTGCACTCAGGAATGTATGTATGCATGCATGCGTGCATATTTTTTATGCCACTTTAATCGTAGAAATCTAAGTGGCATAAAACTGTAAGAATTTATCAAGTGTAAAACATCCATGTACTGTTTTTTTATTCAGATTTCTTCATAAAGAGATCTAGAAAATCCTAGGACGCTAAGATAAAAGCACAAATAAGAACAATTATATCCAGATGATTTGAAACTCTTGGGGAGTGAAAAAGCAGAGGACAATTAACTTCCACAGTGTCATATTCAAGTTCCTTGAATCTCAGCTGAGTGCAAGTATGTGTTAAGGTCTATAAGCTGTTGAAATATGCATCAAATTTTGATAACTAAATTATTTGCAGATCAATCTAAAATGTTTGTTCAATGAGAACTACACCAGATTTTCAATAAATGGTAGAAGATTCTTCATTACTCCTCCTTTTAGATTGGAAGGCAGTCCATAAACCAGACATCTTACTGATGTGTATCTGTGTTCAAGGAAGATGCCTGCATGATTAAAATATTATTTCTAATTATTCACATTGTGTGTTATTGTATTTCACTGTGAGTCACCCAGAGTTGTCTGGAGTCAGGCAGCACTTAAATTGAATACATTAAATTGAATGATTAGATGTTGTGGTCTAACTGCCTTGCTGCAGGCATTTTCAAATGCAGACAACAGTCATTTTCTTCCAGTTATAGGATTCACTTTAAAAATTTGTTTCTCATCACCAGATTTTGTTATGACTTTTACTACCACATACAATTCTGATTCAATTCACTCTTCTATCACTCTTCAGGGGAATATCAATGTTTCTTTAGTCAATTTCTTGATTAGACAGATTTTGCTACTTTCTGAATGCTTTGCAGAAGTTCTGTACAGTCATTTGGAGACAAATAGTGAAAGACCACTTCAATCCTATGTATCAAAAGTCAGACAGCAAGCTACTTTTGCAGAAACTAAGTTTGCATGTACAGTCCATTTTTCATAATTCCCTATATCTGTAAAAACAAGGAAGCAATTTTCCTTGGTAAGTTTTTATAGACCTTGGATAAGCCTGGAAACCTGTGCTGACTCTACATGTGCCAGAGTTGACAACTGGAGTCATTAATACTTTTACTGTGCTAAGATTGTTCCAATTATTTCTGAATGTTCTCATTTCTTGTAAACAGTACAACCTTTTGTCATAAATGACATTTGAATATTCTGTTAAAATATTCATGACTGGGAGAGACATAGGAATAAGGTCAGCCAATAAATAGGCATAGCAACTAAGACAGCCAATGGGAGCTTCAGCAGATCTGAGTCTGTGCAGAGAATTGGAAACAGAAACTTAAGTAAGAAGTCTGGGCATGGCTTAGTTGTATTAAGCAGTCTGCTGCTCTGAGAAGTAAACTAGCAGTCTGTCTGGGCTTGTCTGCTGATATGAAACTAACTGCTTGTGTTTACCTGTAACGCTCCTGCCTTGTGTTTACTTGGAAGAACCATCTGTTGGTATTGTACATTGATTTTGATTTTATTTTATTTTATTACATTTATACCCCGCCCTTCTCCAAACAGACCCAGGGCGGCGCACAGGAATATTAAAATACATACAAAACCATATAAAAATTTAAAAACTTATTCAATAAAATCCTGCGCTAAAACCAAATTAAAATCCCCAAATTTAAAAACTGTGTAAAAGTCAATTATGGAGGTTACGCTAGGCCGGTTAGATGGAACAAATGTGTCTTTAGGCACTTGCGGAAGAGGCGGAGGTCGGAGATGGTGTGAAGTTCAGGGGGTAAGTCGTTCCAAAGGGCTGGGCCCGCCACAGAGAAGGCTCTTCCCCTGGGTGTCGCCAGTTGGCATTGTCCGGCCGACGGTACCCTGAGAAGGCCCTCTCTGTGGGAGCATATCGGTCTAAGGGATGTATGGGGCAGGAGGCGGTCTCGCATATAACGAGGCCCCGAGCCATGGAGCGCTTTGAAGATGGTCGTCAGGACCTTGAAGCACACCCGAAAGACCACAGGAATCCAGTGCAGCTCACGCAGGATTGGTGTTATATGGGAGTGTCTAGGCGCTCCTGTAATCACCCGCGCGGCTGCATTCTGGACTAACTGCAGCTTTCGAGTGCACCTCAAGGGAAGTCCCATGTAGAGAACATTACAGTAGTCGAGTCGAGAGGTCACGAGTGCTTGAGTGACTGTGCGCAAGGCAGCCCGGTCCAGTAAGGGGCGCAATTGGCGCATCAGGCGTACCTGATGAAACGCCCCCCTGGCCACGGCCGCCACATGGTCCTCCATGGACAGCTGGGAATCCAGGAGGACACCCAAATTGCACGCCCTCTCCACGGGGGCCGGTGTTTCGCCCCCAATGGCCAGAGTTGGAGTAATCTGGCTGAACCGGGATGCCGGAAACCACAGCCACTCAGTCTTGGACGGGTTGAGCTTGAGTTTGTTACTACTTGATTCATCTATTCTTATGTATATAAAGAAGTTAATTAATCCTGCTGTATCAGATATCTGTGTGTGTTTCTGGATTTGAATTTATGCTACAAACTCTGACATATTCTTTGAAAACAGTGTAGTTTATCATGAAACATGTACCTAATATAGACAAAAGTATGGAGATTGTCAGTCATCCAAGTCATTGTTGTCCCAAAGGTTCCCTCAGAAGGCAACTAGACTTTCTTGTTTTTTATGTTTTGTTTGAAGACATTTCACTTCTCATCCAATAAGTTTCTTCAGCTCTGACTGGATGGTGAGGAATGGAAGGATTTATACTGGTCATTTGTATTCTTTTAGAGAGTCATTGGGGCCAGTTGGAGATTTATCTGTGTCAGCAGGGTCACCTAAATAGTGCAAATGTGTGTGGAGCCTTATTGGCTGCAGGATGTTTTCTGCACTGTGTACCAGGGGTGGGTTTCACCCGGTACGCACCAGTACGGACATACCAGATGGTGAAATTTAGCGTGCCTTCCCGTACCTGATCTTCTGGAGGCCCCACACCTGAACGCTCCCTGGCCTGGCCTGGCCTGGCCTGCCCCCCCGGCTCGCTCCCCCTACCCACCTGTCCAGTCACTACTCACTCGCTTGCCCCACCTGTCCGCACCAGGCTTGCCCTGCCCACCCACTTCCTTTGCCAGAGCGGAGGATTGGGAGAAGCCCACATGGCATGCGCTCCCTTGTCTTTAACTTATTTCCAATGGGGGAAGAAATCCATGCATTTTTCCTCCCTCTGCATGGATTCCCCCCCCCCCAATTGGAAATGAGGTGGCTGTCAAAGAGAAGGGAGCAGTGTGTGCTACATGGACTTGTCCAACAGCCGAAGAAGGAATAGGAGGCGAGGATTCCTTCTTCGGCTGTTGAACAAGCCCAAGTAGCATGCACTCCCTTCTCTTTGACAGCTACCTCGTTCCCAATGGAGGTGGGAATCCATGGAGTTTTCCTTCCTCTGCATGGATTCCCCCCCCCCAATTTGGAAACAAGGTGGCTGTTAAAGAGAAGGAAGCACGGGCTTTTTCAACAGCCGAGGAAGGAACAAAAGCGGAAGACTTGCCCACCCCACCAGGCTCCCCCAGGGCTCTGTGCCCCCCAGAAACAGCAGGGTCAAAGGAGGGTCCCTCCCTGCCCAAGGTTCCTCCAGGGAACAGCTGGGGACAGCACTGGACCTCATTCCAGCTACTGCTTCTCTCTCACCCTCCATCATGGGACTGAAGCAGGGCAGCAAGTGCCTGTGCAATTTCACTTGGCAACATTGGTGCCTGAAGCCCACGGGGACAGGACTGAACATTCGGCACCTAGCGTCGGGGTGTGGGGGGAGCCAAGTCCCGCTGATCTCGGCTGGCCCAAGCACCAGCTGCTCCTTCACCTGCAGCTCCAGGGCAGACAACGGCTGCCTCCCTGACACAGCCCCTGCCTGTCTGCTAGAGAAACACAAAGCCCTGTGAGAGGTTGTGCTGGATGTGCAGCACCGAAGTGGGGAAGAAGATCAAGAAATGTGGAGCCACTGACTCCCCACTTTCTCCCCACACCTCCCCTCCTTGGGTGGGACCAGGGCGCGCATGGGATGAGTGGAGTTTGCAACCAACTTCAAAGTGAATGGGGCTGCTTGTGACTAAATGGGACATAGAGGGATGCAAGCGCAGGGTTTATTTATTAGAATAAGTATTTTAAATTTCATATATTTTATATATTTTGTATGTATTTTAACATCCCTGTGCGCCGGCCTGGGTCCTAACAAGGAGAAGGGCGGGGTATAAATTTAATAAAATAAATAAAAATAAAATAAATAAAAATAAGGGATTGATTGCTAAGCAAGAGCATTGTTAAGTGAGTGTCACCATATTTTCCAAGGTGGCCACGCCCACCCAGTCACACGACTGCCAGGCTACTCCCACCCAGTTACATGAACACCAAGCCACTCCCACAAAACAGGCCACACCTACAGAATAGGTTCTAAAAAAATTGAAACCCACCATTGCTGTGTGCCTTTGCTTTTGAACACAGGCACAGGCTATTGATGACGAGTCTGCATCTCAAGCTGATTTCATATTCCCACACTGTATGAAGGGTGTTCATCCCAAAGTGCATAGCTAAATGTCTATGAAGATTCTTAGTCATCCAGATCATGGTTGTCCCAAAGGTGTTTTTTCAGGAGGCAACTGGACTTTATTGTTGTTGTTTTCTTTGAAGACACTGCTGTTTCTTTGAAGACACTGCTGAAGACATTGTTGTTGTTTTCTTTGAAGACACTGCTTCTCATCCAAGAAGCTTTTTCAGCTCTGACTGGATGGTAGGGAATGGGAGACTTTTCACTTCTTGGATGAGAAGCGAAACGTCTTCAAAGAAAAATCAACAAGTCCAGTTGTCTCCTGAAAAAGCACCTTTGGGGCAAGGTAGCCAAAAGATCAAGCATATGTCCAGGTTTTGATTGGAAGCTGGTTTTGTAGCACTGTTGCAAACAGATTCAGCCAGTACCTCCAGCCATAGTGACAGCTTCTTCAAATTGACTCCTGATTATTGGCAAAGTCATATAAGGGCTTCACAAGATGCTTTATTAATATCAACAGTACAGGTAAGAGCTTATCAGCAGCTGCTGCTTCTGCTGTGGATGATGAAACAATAAGCAGTGGAGTGTTGAGGAATTAAAAGAGTGCATAAATCAAGAGATTGTTGTTAATTTTTAAGCTTTTTGAGGTTGAAAACAGAAAGCTTTCTTTGAAGCTCCAGTTAAGTGTTGTGGCCAAATTAGCAGAGGTGAGAATTACAGGAGTGATATTTGCTTGCTCCCAACCAGCATATGTCACAGCAGGTGGCAGCATCAAGCTAACCATGGCTGATTGCAGAAAAGGCTGAGTCACTCAGACATGGTTAGCACTTTGACAGATATCACTGGGAAATCCCAGGGCTGCAGGTTAAACAAAAAAGTCGCAAAAATCTTCTGGAAGAAGGCAGTGACCTGTCTATGGAGTCACTATGATTCAACCCAATTTGAGGTAGTCTATTTGTCTTTTTAACCAAAGCACAGTATGTCAAGGTAGATTTGCAAGTCTGAGTAATTTATTGAATTTATATTCTGCATTTCTTCCAGGAGCTCAAGTTAGTGAATGAAACACTGCCTTTTCTTCTTTTTCCTCACAGTACCAACACTGTGAAGTAGTTGGGCTGGGAATGAATGACTGGCCAAAATCACAGTCCAATAATTTTCCATAGGTGGATGTCCCTGCTCCTACTTCAGACATTAACTTCTGTATACATTGGCTCTTATTGGGGTTGTTGGTTTTTTGGGGGGTGGGGACAAATGTTTTGCAGAGAGTTCAAATTAAACAATGAACAAAAAAGGCATTACTTCAGGGTAGGCACTCATTCTATCTGCAGATTCAGCTTGCAGTAATTCAAGAACAGAAAGTTCTCTTTCACGAAACATCAACTGTTTAGATTTTAGGTAGATACCAATTAGGTACCATAACACCTGACTTCCAGCTTTTTTTGTTGAAATATTGTTTGCTGGGCAAGATATCTGTTGCTGGGTATTTGTGGACAGATCCTACTAAATCTAGTTTCTGGCTGCCTTAACCTCCTAGAGGACAGTGATCAGTTCCATTTCTTCACACAAGTAGGCTTTAATGGATCCTCTGCATAGTCTATTATCATTGTCTGGGTCTGTAATGGTATGTGGGAATGACCTGGGCAGATAGTGCAAGAAAACACAGCCAAGGGAATAATCAGATAAAAGGCAGCTTAGTCCACAGCAGGAATGTTGGTAGGGCAAGATCCTCAAAAGAGACCCTCCCCTGTTTCTTGGGCTTTAAGGAGGTGGGAGAAATATTCTTTCAGACTTGCAAGATTCTACTTATGTAACCTTACCACAAAGTAGAATCCGTTCATCTGGCTGTATTTCCTGTCTGGACTACCACAAGGCTTGACAATAACTAAGGATACTACTTTCTTTGGTACAATCTTAACTGGGGGGTGAGGACTTCCTCTGCCACTACTAAACACTCGTGTCTCCCCTTGGCTGCTCTCAAGCAAATTGTCTCACATTCTGTAATGCAATACTTATCCACTCAAAATAGAAAGACAAGTAGCAAATAAGAGAAGATTTGCAGAGGGAGAGGTAAACATTTGGGAGGAAGTGGAATAACAAATGAGAGTGCATGCACAGAGACTAACAGGAGACTGGATCAGTTAAATAAAAGAATTAATAATATATGGACTGGGGAACTCAAAGGAGAATTCAAAACAAGAACAAACACTTGAACAAGATGTAACCAAAATGAGCTACTAAACAATCTCTACAATTCATAAGTTCTCTATAAGCAAAGAAGTTTCCCACAGTGAACAAGGGACAATGATCAAACTCTCCTTCCAATGAACTTGAGTCTTGTAACTTGGTTACTTGTCTGAGGAAACAATTCCATTTTTTCATAGGACTGAGTGCTTTCTTACATTCCTGATTCCATGGTATTTATCAGTCTGAATGGCAATTTAAATGAATTGCATCCAAATGAGAAATTAGGCATCATTGTTCTTTAATTTAGTGAAAGGAATATGCATCCATCTGCTGTTTATTTACCACATATTCATAATAAAATGATTTCTTTTTTTTTTTATTGAAATTTTTATAATGTTTTACAATATTTCACCCAGTGCTGTACAAAACAAAAGGAAGAGTTGGTTTCAAGTATCATCTATTATCTTTAGGATCTCCAAAATCCACGTTCTCTCGGTACAGGCGTCGAGACGTCCAAAGTTCCAAGTGCATAGTCCACAAATGGTTTCCAAGTCTTCCAAAAGATATCATTTTTATAAACCCCCTCTCTAAATTTAATATCACACGTCATTTTATCATTTAAGGCTAATTTCCACATTTCACAATACCATTCTTCTATTTTAATATTTACCTCTATTTTCCAATATCTTGCTATTACAATTCTGCCCATTATAATCATAATTCTAATCAATTCTTTCTCATGTTTTGTTAACTCTGGTTCATTAATTATCAATAACAATATAGTTTCTGGTCTCAATATTATTATTCTTTTCATCATTTCACACATCGTTCTTTCTAATTGCTGCCAAAACTTTTTAATTTTCACACATTTATACCACATATGTTCATAAGTTCCCAATTCTGTATTACATCTCCAACATTTATCACTCATTTTTTTATCTATCAGTGATAATCTTAATGGGGTCCAATACCATTTCCAAACAACCTTAAAATTATGTTCTTTAATCCTTATAGATAAAGTCCTCATAATCCGACTCTTCCAATTCTCGTTCCAATCCAAATCCAATATTTTAATCTTAAGGTCTTCCTCCCAATTCCTTTTCATTACCATTTGTGGGTTTCCATCAAAGTTTATAATCTTGTATATCTTACTAACGAGTCCTTTTAACCCAGTTTCATCCTTAATAATTTGAGATACTAAACTTTCAAATTTAGTTTTACTTCTATCTATGTTACATATTCCCCTTACTTTCATAGTCCATTTTTCTACCTGTATTTTTTCAAACCAATTTAACTCCAATTTTTGAATTACTTTTTTCTTCCTACTCTCAGTTCCTAGAGCTCTTAACCAATCTACTATATTTCCTATATTTTCATCCTCAATTACTTTATTCCGACTTATATTAGTTTTAATCGGCCAACTTTCAGTTGTCTTTCCCAAAAAAGCTATATCCGGAATCAGTTTTTTAACAAATTTATTCCAAGTTTTACTCAGCCCCTTTAACCAATAACTATTAATTGCCTTTTTTGTTTTTGCTCTATCTAAAAACCATATAGACCCAAATCTCTTAATATCTTTTAACTCCAGATCTCCCCAATGACCATCTCCACCTTTAAGTATTTTTATCACAGTTCTAATATTATACGCCCGATAATAATTAAGTAGATTGGGAATTCCCAATCCACCCTCTTTTTGATTTTGATACCACAATTTCTTCATTAATCTTGGTCTTTTCCCACCATTACAAAACTTATCTAATTTCTTCTGATATTCTTCTATATCTTTCTCTGTCAAATTTAATGGTAGCATCTCAAATAAAAAGTTAAACTTTGGTAACAACATCATTTTACACATTGCAATTCTACCAAACCAAGACAACTTTATCTCTTTATATTTATCTATCTTTTTCTCTACTTCCTTCAACATCACCTCATAATTAATTTTTTTTAATTCTCTAACTTTAAGTGAAAGTGTTATCCCCAAATATTTCAATGTGTTCTTAGCTCTTATCCCAAATTGTTCTTGCATACTCTCCCACTCCTTACCATCTTTATTCATTAATAATTCAGATTTTGACCAATTTACCTTTAAACCTGTCATTTCTTCAAATTCTATCAAATGTTTATTTATCCTCTTTAAATCTTTCTCTATATCTTTCAAAATAATCAAGGTATCATCCGCATACAAATTTATCTTATATCCCTTGTAACCTTCCAACTCTTCATCTGCTTCTATCAATTTAATCAAAACCTCCATAACTAACAAAAATAATGTTGGAGACAAGGGACATCCTTGTCTCGTGCCTGCTTCCAATTTAATCTCTCCCGTCATTGTTCCATTCACCTTTACCTTTGCACTACTTTTTTGATACAGTTTTGAAATAACATGTATAAATTTATTACCAAAGCCTAATGCCTCAATAATTACTTTTATAGTATCCCATTGTACAGAATCAAAAGCTTTAAAAATATCTAACGATATTATACCTAATTCATCACCATTATTCTCTGCTACATCTATAATATTCAATACTCTTCTAATTATATCACTCATATATCTACCTTTAACAAACCCTACTTGATTATAACTTATATATTTATCTATAAAACTATTTAATCTATTACTTATAATAGCTGTAAATATTTTAGCATCTTGGTTGATTAAAGAAATAGGTCGATAGGACTCGATCCTCTCAAGATCTTTATCAGGTTTAGGAATTATAGATATTACTGTCTTATTCCATGACATCGGGACTTCTCCACCATGTAAAATTCCATTAAATAGTTTTTGCAGTTTTGGTATTATTAGTTCTTTAAAATCTTTATAGAATTCAGCAGGTAATCCATCTTCTCCTGGGGTCTTCCCTAATTTTAACTCTTGTATTATTTCGTTGATTTCCTCCTGTGTTATATCTCTTTCCATCAAATCTTTGTATGTTTGATCTATTTTCATAGCATATTTTCCAAGATGATTCTTCAATTTTTCTAAATCAATTGGTTTCTTTAAATATAATTTTTGAAAAAAATTCCTAGCTACTTCACATTTCTCCAATCTCTTATAACACCTTGTACCTTTTTCATCTATCAGAGAACCAATTTCTCTCTTTTGAGTTTTATTTTTCGCCATCTTTGCCAATAACCTAGAATTTTTATTACTAAATTCAAAAAAATCCCTATTCAAATATCTTAATTTTTTTTTAACCAATTCGATATCTTCTTCTATCAGTTTAGTTTTTAATAGGGTCAATTCCTCCAAACATTTTTTATCTTTCGTAAGTGAGAATTGGTTCTCCAATATCTTAATTTGTCTTGTATCCTGATCAATTTTAGCTTTATATTCTCTATATTTCCTGCTTGACAATTTAATACTTTCTCCTCTAAATATAGCTTTCATCGTATCCCAAACAATTTCAAATTTAACCTCTTCATTATCATTCAATTCCCAACTTTCCTTCCATTTTTTGAATATCCATATTTTATCCTCCTCCTTTTTGTACAATTTTTCATCATATCTCCAACCTCTTTCCTTTTTCTCAAAATTAAAATCTATTTCCATCATAACTTCTGCATGATCAGAATCCTTAAAAATTCCCACATCTATTCTATCTACTTTATTCAGCAAATCTTTAGAAACAAAAATATAATCAATCCTTGAATAAGTATTATGTACCTTAGAACAAAAGGTATACACCCTTTCAGAGCCTTTCAACTCCCTCCAAACATCTACCACACTGTTTTGAAACATCCATTTATTTAAAATTTCCCCTTTATTTGTTTGTCTAAAGCGGGTGGGATTATTACTATCAATTCTATCCCTAATTAGGTTAAAATCCCCCGCCACAATTACTTTCCCTACACTTTCTGTTTCCAAAATCTTAGTAATTTTATCCAGAAATCCCTTTTGTTTTTCATTCGGTAGATATAAATTAACCAATGTCACTTTTTGCTCATTAATATTCCCTATAATTATTAAATATCTTCCTTCCTCATCTCTAATTACTTGTTTTTTCTCAAAGTATACCCTATTTGATATCAATATCGCGACTCCTCTAGCTTTGGAAGTCCCAAAAGATTTTTCATAAATTTGCATACCTTTAATATTCATTCTATTAAAATCCTCAGATTTTTGATGAGTTTCCTGCAAAAATAATATGTCTGGAGAATCCCTTTTAAATTTAAGTTCCAATCTTTTTCTTTTTATATGATTGCCTGTACCCTTCACGTTCCATGTCATTGTTTTTATAAACCGCATTTAAACGGTAACTTTTTTAATCCTGACCCCTCCTCTTCCTTTATGTGCACACCCAACACCGAACAAAAAAGACATACAGAGACATAAAACTCCACAAACAATATATAACAAACAACATAGACATAAAACCCAAATATCAAACACAACAACCACAACAAATAACAAGCAATCTTCATCCCCCACATCCTCAATCAGGTATCGCCTCTATATAAAGAGTGTGGGGGAGTGGGACATGCCGATGGTCGGGTCACCTCTTCGGGCTGTTCTTTAGATTCCACTTTCAAAAAAAGAAGACAACACTGGCTTCGCCCCGGACTCAGCTTCCTGCTTTTTACTAAGATCCTCCATCTTGTCTGGCGTTCGCTCGGTATCTTCACGAATTTTCTTATACTCAGAAACTGCCGGAGAAATTTCTTTTCTCTTTAAACTCTTGGGATCCTGGCCGCCAATTGCACCTTTTTCTTCCAAAATTGAGGGTTCCTCTTGTATTCCACCCATCTTAAGCATATAATCTTTAATTTCTACAAAATCTTCCTCTTTCTCAATCAGCCCAAGCTCCCGAATTAATCTTATTACATCTGTTTCTGGGGTAATAGTATGCATCCTTCCTTTGTAAAAAAATTTCAACTGCTGTAGTGGCCTCCAATTGTACTTAATATCATTGTCTCTCAAAACCTTTGTAACTGGTTTCAAATAATATCTCCAAGACCTGTCTTCTCTGGATATATCCGGAAAAACTTGAATCTCTTTCTCCTCAAACTTAGGAACACCTTCCAGTTCCCTTATTTTTGCCATAACCTCTAGTTTATCTCCAAGGTTTGCAAATCTTACTAAAACATTTCTATTTGCTCCATTTTGTCTCTTATAACCAATCCTAAAAACGCTTACTAGGTCTGCTGCTGTGTATTCAAATCCAAAATCATTCATCCATTTTAACACCCTCTGCTTCAAATCATCCGGTCTATTTTCTGGAATATTACGTATAACAATATTATATTTCCTAGCGTCCTCCTCCAAAAGACTAATTCTCTTGTCTTGCTGCTGATTTTTATAAAAAATTCCCTCTATCTTACGATCTATCTGCGCATCATGTGCATGGATTTGTTCAATTTCATCTTTAATAAATTTCACCTCCACGTTTTGCTTTACAAAACTAACATTCAAAACTAACATTCAATTCAATAATAAAATGATTTCAAGATCTGGTATACAGGTAATTCTTAGTTAATAACCACTGGTTCAGTGTCCAATATAATGGCACTGAACAAGTAATACCTATAACTGGTCTTACAGTCATGTGTTCACTCTTACAATCATGTATTCATGATTTTGGTGCTTGGCAATTTGCTCGCACTTACAATGGTTGCAAGGTCCTGCAATCATGTGATTGCCATTTGTGCAGTTCCCTGTCATCTTCTGAAAACCAAAGTCAATGGGAAAGCCAGCAGGGAAGGTTGCACATCACTCAGATAAGTCTCCTACACACAGCAGCAGCCACCCTGAGCCTTGCTATACTTACACTGCATCATGCCAGACCCTTCTATGTCTCCCTTGCACAACAGCCATCCCAAGCCTTGCTGTGCTTGTGCTGCATCATACTAGCTTCTTGCACACTCTCAAATGCTCCCCACTCCATGGTAGCTACCATAAGTCTTTTTTTAAAAAACATCCAGTGGTGGAGTGCCCATGATTTCTGGAAACAAGTTGTTCCACTGGTTAATTGTTCTTACTGTTAGGAAGTTTCTCCTTAATTCTAGATGGATTCTCTCTTTGATTAGTTTCCAACCATTGTTTCTTGTCCTGCCCTCTGGTGCTTTGGAGAGTAATTTGACCCCCTCTTCTTTGTGGCAGACACTCAAATAATAATAATAGTTTTATTTATAACCCGCTCTCTCTCCCCGAGGGGACTCAAGGCGGGGCACAGGGAATTAAAAAACTGTTAAATACTGGAATATTGCTATTATGTCACTCCTAATTCATGCCTAAATCCTGCCACCGTTCTACATATGTTTTGGTCTCCAGGCCTTTGATCATCTTAATTGCTCTTCTCTGAACTTTTTCCAAACTCTCAACATCTGTTTTGTAATATGGTAACCAAAATTGGTTGCAGTATTCCAGGTGTGGTCTTACTAAGATTTTACAAAGCAGTATTAATACTTCACGTCATCTTGATTCTGTGCCTGTTTATACAACCCAGGATTGTATTAGATTTTTTGCCAGCAGCTGCACACTGCTGGCTCAAATTCAAGTGATCATCCACTAGGACTCTAAGGTCCCTCTCAGAGTTATTGTTTTTGAGCCAAGTCTCACCTAATCTGTACTTATACCTTTGGTTTTTCCTGCCTAAATATGAAACTTTGCTTTTCTCCACATTAAAATTTAATTTGTTGGATAGGGCCCATTGTTTAAGTTTGTCAAGATCTTTTTGAATTCTGAGCTTGTCTTCTGGGGTGATGGCGATTCCTGCCAGTTTAGTGTCATCTGAAAATTTGATGAGTTCCCCTTCTATTACCTAATCTAAATCATGTATAAAGATATTGAAGAGTACTGGGCCTAAGACAGAGCCTTGTGATACCCCACTGCTTACTTCTCTCCATGCGGATGTAGTACCATTAAGGACTACTCGTTGTGTACCAGGAGTATATAAGTGCTATTGCTATTGAGAAATCAAGCAATCACTGAAATCTTATTTACTCCATCACTGTCCTGATACAGGTCATCTAGTCAGATAATCAAGGCAAATCCAGATTCTAAATTCTATTTGTAAAACAGTAGTAGGATGTGGATCCACCTCACCATTCTAACCAAGTTCCTCATCTGTGGTTCATACATCACTGCTGCTATGGAGGTATGGGTTCCAATATTAACAGGATTTATAAGTGAAGTCAGAAGGTTGGTTAATCATTTTGGATTTTCTATGATTTCACTGGAAATATTCAAACTTTTCTGTAGTGTAAAATCAGTTACAAAATAACTGATGCTACAATCCATGTACTAGCAAGTGTAAAGACCAGGTTTCAGTTCTCTGAACATACATTATAATACTGTCTATTCTAGATCTCACAGTAGCTAGGATACAGTGGCATAATTGTAATGATACATTGGGATAGTTCATTTATACTCACATCCTTTGACTCTGCTAGCACAGGTGACTTCACCGCTATCCAATTATTACTATGGAAATATCAGCAATTTGCTTCCCAAAACTCATTCCTAATATGTTTAAAATGTATTGAAATAAATAAACCTTTTCAAAGCATCATTATAGAAACTGCATTTGGAAACTTTTTCTATGAAAACAGTACCATTTTAACTGCCCTTTCAAACTTATTGCTACGTATTTGGTTAATTTCTATCTGTATAATACATCCTGTATTCACAGTTCAATAAATCATATCCTAGAGCAGGGGTTTCAAACTCAAGGCCAGGGGCCAGATCCAGCCCGCAGGGTGCTTAGATCTGGCCCACGGAGCTACCCTGGAAACAGCAAAGGACTGGCCTGCAGTGTTTCTGTCAGACAAAACAGAGCTCAGGAGGGCCGTGAACAGGGATGCAGGAGGCCATTGCAGCTGAAAATGGAACTCAGGCGCCTGTTTTTGCTGGCAGGGTGCCAATGCTACCACAGGTATCGCTGACACAAGTGATGTTGAGCTGGCCATGCCCCTCCCGTGCCCCCCCCAATGTCAAACACAATCCTGATGTGGCCATCAGTGAAAATGAATTCGACACCCCTGTCCTAGAGGATCTGAAAACATTGTCTGGACTCTATATACACAAAATATTAAACCTCCTCTTACTCATTTATTTATTAATTAAACCAAAATGAATAGCTTCCTATCTACCAGAAGCAACTTTTAGGCCATGGACAAAATAAAAACACAACATAATAAAACTACAATTTAAAACAACAAACAGCCTGAGACATCAATCAAGAATGGCTTCTTGCATCAACCACTCCATACTAGTTCTATCAATTTCCTAGCTCCAGTCCAGTGCCTTTTCTGAAGGCCAACAAGACGGGGAACATGCATATCTCCAGGGAATGCTGTTTCATAAGGCAGTTTCCATGACACAAAAACTCCACCCGGAAAAATAGCTTCACTGATAGGACCTCGAGTTTGGGTCATGGTAAATGGGAATACAATTCAAAGGAGAAGAAATATCTTAATTTGCTTTACTGCTTCAATTTAACTAATTTTCCAGCTTTGATTAAGAACTCAGCTTTCCTTTTCTCATATCACTTGGAAATCTGACCAGTAATTCACGCTCACTAAAGCAAACAAACGAATCTAATGAACTTTCAGAACAATCCAATTCTCAGATAATGCAGAGCAGGACCCTAGAACGGTTGCCCCCAACCTTTTGATCACCAGGGAGTAGTTCCTTGGAGAAAGGTTTTCCTATGAACCTGTGGGAAACATGGTTTTGTGTGCTGCCTGCATCCTGTGGATGGGGCTTCTCTTGCTTGTGTGGACCAGTTTCTGGCATTCCACAAGTCAGTGCCAGTCCATGGACCGGATCTCTGCCCTAGAAACATAGAGATTAAAAAAAAACAGTTAGGATTTTAAGTCCAACCTGTAGCTCAGTTCATAAATACAAATACTGTCAACTGTCCAATTAGCAAATCCCAATGTGCTGTGCTCCTCTACAGCACAGATCTCATGGTTCTGCAAGGTCTCCAAACCTGGTTCAAAGGAGGATGTCTGCATTCCCCAGCTCAGGCACATCTTTGTTGTAGAGGTACATCATCCTGCCTCAACCTCTAGGTTCAAAGTGATGGCATTCATGCAATCAGGGTACATTGCCCCATACCACTCCAGGTAATTCCATGCCTGGTTCAGGAAGTAGGCTAGTTTCTCCGGCCACCTGTCAAACATGGTTTTTAGAGGCAGGGACTCCTGTTCATCCCGAACTAGCATGGAGCCCAATGGCAGCCCTCCCCCTTAGGGGGCTGCTTGAGCCTGGGCTCCTGCCACTGCAGGGATTCCCTAGGCTTGCCCCACAGCTGTGGGAGGAGGAAATAGCAGTCCTGCTGGGAGAGCCCCATTCTGGGGCATGTATGAAATGTTGTTAAGAATTTTCATTCTCCTGGCTCTTCCCAATGTGCAGCCCTCTGCGACTTCCATTTGCTCCCTCGAGTCACGGCAACTCCAGATGGAACCAAGGGAAATTCCAATTCAGCTGCCTTCCCCAGTGACTATTCCATCCTCTCCGCTCTCACTTTGGATCAGGTTACGACTATCTGCACCCAGGCATCTGCTTGAGCAACTACTGGTGTCTCCTGAGAAGGGAGCAATCTGCGCTTCACTGTGGCATCAGCTTTTGACTCCATTCCAGACATTGTTAGGTCACAGCCCTCTCAGGGTTATTCAAGTAGGCTGAGTTGAGTTAAGAGAGCTGGTTCACTGTCAACTATCCAATTAGTAACCCCAAAACAAGGAAACACTCTTGGGAGAATTAAATTTCCAAAAGCAAAACTTTATTGCATACACCATATTGGTACTGAAGAAGCAAAACCAGCTCTGGTTTCCTCCACATAAGCTTGCTCTGCTAAACAATATTTTCTCCTTGTCCCCACCCCTGGTTGATCACATTGTCCAATTATGAGATGGTCTTTTGTTATGAGAACGGTCCATCTCTTTCTGAAGCACCTGCAGCGGTGACCTTGCTGGCTCCAAGCCCTCACAATCTCGGCATACATTCTCCACATTCTATTTCCCTCCCCCCAGTTCATTGGGAAGTTGAAAAGCATTAGGTTTCAAAGAAACAAAGCTGTTCAATCTTAACAAATACAGTCAAACATATCTGAGGGACTGATATCGAGCCACTGTGAAGAGTCTACATTTGTCTCGGTAATTTGTTATATTATTTTTCAAATGGTTAGGAGGAGGCTTTTTAATAAAATTTAGGGAGAAACTGCCTTCTTGTAATAAATCATTATTTGTACTGCATTCTAAAGTGTGTGTGTGTGTTTGTTTGTTTGTTTTCATTCTGTGACGTGATTTTGAATATGTCTATAATACTTGATGAGCCTAGGAATAAACCTTGTGGTACTCTTCACACATTTGATGAGAACCCACTGAGGAAGGGTCTTTCAATGCAGCTTTCAAGCCAGCTGTGGTTCCACCAAACAGCCCTGCCATTCAGCTCATACTTACGATAAGCTCTGTGTAATGAATTTTTTATCAAGATAGGAAAATCAAGAAATTAGGGATAGAGCCAATCTTTTTTTACCAGACTTTTGCTCAAATAATAGGATTAGTCTTTTCTTTCCTCTCCCCTGTATCTTACCCAGATCTGACATGAAAATCTAAATCCCTCCAGAGTGAAGCTAGGGTGGGAGAATATCCATTGTGCGGTGAAATCTTCCATCAATGGATGGAGATACTTGAACACAAATCTGTAACTTTAGATTATTTTAAAAATTATTTCTTCTCGGCCAGTGACATCTCAAACATTTCTGAAGCAATTTATCACTATAAATCTATAATAAAATAATCTATTAAATAGACATGCCAGAAAGAATTCATGGCTGGAGGAAACTGTTGTTAATAATGGCTTTTAAAGTGACACCTGAAATGTGCCCTGTCATACCAAACTAGGGAGAAGGGACAGGTGCTGCTAAGAAACTTTTCTCTTTTTTCTTTATCATGTAAAATGATTTCACCTTCTTTTTTATATTGTCTAATTTTGTACTGTCACACTAGTTTTCTTTGTCAAAGTTTTAAGGGGAAGAAATTGAAATAGAAGACCTTTATAACAGCTTTAACTGAAGGAATAATTTCTTCGGGAGGAAACTAAATATTTTCCCATTGGTCAATAATTCCTTCATCATAAATTTTATATAGATCTATTATTACTGTATTTTATTGACTAGGCATTCCCATTTATACATCAAACTTAACATTCTATCATTTAAAAACAAATGTAAATGACAAATTACATTGATGCTTAGTGATGCCTTTAAAAAAAATATATCCAGCTACTGTGGCTTGTGCATAGCTAAACTAGTAAGTGATGATGGCTTCTTTATATGAGAAGCAGAAATCCATGTTGCATTCTCAAGTTTTGTCCTAGTAGCAAAATGAAAGGAATGGAAAAGTTGCAACAAGAAAAGGCATTGCCCACCTTGCAAAACCCAGGGAAACCCAAACTGGATTAGCTTGAAAATTCAGCATTTGTGCCTATCCTATCACTCAGGTGCCCCGGCATAGACAGTGATAATACATTACTATATCATTAATAGCTACTATCCTCTATGAATTTGCACTGGCTGCCATCAGGAAATGATTAATTATGGTATTAAAGAGCCTGTTATTTGACCATATTTAAATAAGAATTATTGACAAATATAAGCCCTTCTAGTATGGCTTCCAAGTGGGTCTAAATGCTTATATGTGCCTTGCCAATTGCCCAGAGAAGTCTCTACAGTTTCCTTGGTGATATTTTTGGAATTAGTTTACCTTTGCCTCCTTCCCAGGACTGAAAGTAAGTGACTACCTCAAAGTCACTCAGCTAGCTTTATGTCTAAGGCAAGACTAGAAATGCTGGTTTCAGTGTTTCTAGCCTGGTACTTTAGCCATTACACTACATTGGCTTCCCAATGCTTATAAACACCACAAAGTGGTAAAGGCAAAAGAGAGAGAATTTATGAACCCAATAGCTTTTTTATTTTACTTTTTCTTTTTGTTGCTGTTTATATTCATGCTTCTTCTTTTTTTTTAACATAGCAATAATAATGAGTAGTAATACAGCAGAGATCTTAAAAGTAAGTATTAAGGTTAAGAAAAAGACATTTTTATATACTAATCTATTTTGTAGTTGTTTATTAATGTCACATTTTGCTTTGATGGAACATCTGAACTTTATGCTTAGCAACATTTAATGTTTTAGAAATAATAATTAATATAAACTTTGTCCTTTAATTTATCTTTAAAGGCTTAAGTTATCTAAATATAACAGTGTTAACAAATAAAAATAAAAATCTGGCCAATACTGTATTATTATTATTATTAATAATAATAATAATAACAATAATAATTAATAATAATTAACAATACACTGCTTATTTTTATAATAATACACACAGCTATGGATAAAGCATGTCACAGTGATACCCATTGTCATCGGGGCACTTGGCACCATGTCCAAGTATTTTACAAGATACATCAACAAATTGCAGCTTCCAGCAATAACACCAGCGGAACTACAAAAAACTGCGCTACTCGGAACATCTTATATTTTAAGAAGGCACTTGGTTGACACCTAGGATGCTGGCAGCAAACTGTATCAACCATAAGCGCCAGTCAATGGTATTTGTAATGCATTTTTAAATGTTCAGTTGGCTGAGTTTCATATTTAATGAATAAAGTAAATAATAAGAATATACTACTTGTTTATATAATAATACAATAAAACAATAAAAAAAATATTGTGCTATTTGAAGACGTATTTATTTTATCAAATCCTCCACAATTAAGTTTTAGTGAATGGTCCTGAGTTTTCAGAAAGGGGGAAAATCCATACAAACTGAATACACTTTTTCATAGTCTTGCTTTTTCCTCCTAATCTCTTTGGCTCTCTCTTTTTTTTAAAGTTAAGCTAAAAAGCCTTAAACATTATACCTTCTCTTCACAGGGGAGTTGTTCCTACCCTTTGACCATTTTGCTTGCCTTTCTCTACAACTTTTTCAGCTCTACAATATCATTCTGCATCCTTCACTCCATCTCCTTTATGAACAAATTT
Organism: Rhabdophis nuchalis; assembly: GCA_039707465.1. NCBI lineage: Eukaryota > Metazoa > Chordata > Lepidosauria > Squamata > Natricidae > Rhabdophis > Rhabdophis nuchalis. Next base: position 136,627,622 of record CM077644.1, on the reverse strand, counting down.
AAAAGCACATCTCAATACAGACTCCCTGGTGTGTTCTATTTACTTCACTGCATCACAAGAACCGGCCATTGATTTCTACAGTCTGCTTTTTTTTCCCCTTTAACAGAAAGTTCCTTTAAAAGGTTTTGTGTGATTCCAAAGTCTGCTTAGGAGTTCTGATAGCAGATTACCAAAAGCTTTGAGAAGGCCTTTTGTCTACCAGTCATCCCACCTACACTTTTAGCTACTTTATTTTGTATAGTAGGATACAACCCTTGTGAAGTATTCCACCAATTGACAAGGAAGAGCTATTAATTAGTTTGTTAGATATAATATATACATTTTCTGTTAATATAAGATATGACAGAAATCCAAGCATAAAACTATATTTCAGCCACTGTAAGTCAGCCCCTTGAGAATGGAACAAGGATAACACAGGCGTACTTTGTACCCTAATATCCTCACCTGCTTCATGAAATGCAGCATTTTGGAAGATATGAGTATTCTCTTACTGAGTAAGTTGTATGATTTCTGCTCTCAAGGTTCCTTAATAGAAAGATATATGTTGTGCCCTATAAATAGCTATCATACTTAGACTTTATACAGGTTCTACTGTTGCTCCTTTAAATTTTTGAATAGAAACTGAAGTAGCTATATCTCATTTATCTTTAAACATCTGAATTTGAACCAAATAGATTGTTTCTTGTTTCAACACCATACGTACAGATAGTTCTCAACTTACAACACTTCATTTAGTGACCGTTCAAAGTTGCAATGGCACTGAAAAAAGTGACTTATGATCATTTTTATGATTATGTGATCAAAATTCAGATGGTTGGCAACTGTTGACTGTTGCTGTGTTCCAAGGTCATGTGATCACCTTTTGCAAACTTTTATATTGAAAAAGTTTTATTGGTTTTACATTTTTTCTATAGGGTAGGGTAAGGGATACAAAGAAATTTTGAGAGCATTCACGTCAAAGTCGTCGGCCCTTCCGAGACCTCAAAATACACAATAAAAAAATAACAAAAAAAAAAGCATTTTTCATAACACTACAAGGTAAAAGCAAGTACATATACCTAAATTCTCAATTCCATGCTGTCAGACATTTACAAAAAATCCAGAAAATATTATGCAAAATTGTTCAGGAAAATCAAGGCAAAGTTATTTTTTAGATCTAAGTCTCTTGGCTATTGTATCTTCTTTTTCTCCTCCCTGGCCCCCAGCGGGCGGGGCCGTGGCCCCCTCCGTCCCCCCTGGATCTTCCCCCAGGGCAGAGGAATGTTTTTTAAGAAAGGCTTCCGCCTCAACAACTGTTTTAATCCTCACTCTTCCTCCTTCCCAGAACACCAGCATCCCTTCGGGTGTCACCCACTTGAACCAAATCCCATGATCAAATAAAATTTTAGACAAGAAGGAAAATTCCCTCCTTGCTTCTCGAATCTTTCTAGGAATCTGCTTCAAGATAGTGACCGTTTTTTGTTGGTAAATTAAAGGGTTCCCTCTCTGCGCCTTCAAGATTTCCTCTCTGGTTGACCTTCTAACAAATTTCACATGTATCTCTCTAGGCACTTCATTTATCCTGGCATATGCTGAGTTAATTCTATAGGCTAGGTCAATGTCCCCCCTGATCTCATCCTTAGGTTTTTGTAAATAGTCTGCTAAAATTGTGCTCATAAGATCAGGGAGGCATTCACCAGGTTGCTCAAAAACATTCTGAAATCTCAAAAAATATGTCATTCTTTCCATATCAATCCTAGACACATGCCCACTTGTTTCCTCAACCTCTTTAGTAACATTTTTAATCTCTCCCTTAACCCCCACCAGCCCCCCTTCCAATTCTTCAATCTTCTGTGTGATTTCCAGCGTTTGGTTCCGTATGTCCAATAGCTCCTTCTTGAAAATGATGTTTTCTGCCCTCTGGGCCTGAATTTCTTGAACCAAAGTTTGTATAACAGTTTCAAGAGAAGCCATCCGTTGTTCTAAACTTGTCAGTGCTGTTTCTTGAGCCATCTTAACTGTTAGAGTCAGTGCCACCAAAATGGCGTTTTCAGGGTGGGGCTGGTGAGACTAACCGGGAGCCAAAAGTTCAGATCAAGGTTGAAACGTTGTAAAAGTCAGGAACCAAGAGAGAGACAATTTTCCAACTCAATAGTTATAATAACGAAGGTAATCCAGAAAGGAACCACAAATCCAACAAGAAAAAAATTCTTCATTAATATCCAGAGAGAGTCCCAATTGTAAAGAGACGCTGGGAATTTCCCATAGTTAAAATAGTCAGGCAGGGGCAAAGAAAAGCCACTTTCCACCGCCCATCTCAGAGCCCAGAGGAGAGAGTAGTAAAATAAAAAAATTTTTAACCAGCCAGACCTAGACACAATGTTGCAAGTAGCCGCATACCACTTTCCCTTGTTAGAGACCAAACTTTTGACATGCACAGTCTATGGGGAAGCCAGATTCACTTAACAGCCAAGTTACTAACTTATCAACTCTGGTGATTCATTTAACAACTGTGGCAAGAAAGGTCGTAAAATGGGACAAGCCTCACTTAAGAAATGCCTCTCTTAACAACAGAAATGTTGGGGTCAATTGTGGTCATAAGTCAAGGGCTGTTTGTATTTCCATTATTTTTTTTAAATAATACTGCTTCTAGATTGGATTGAATTAAATATAAAGGGAGGGAATAAATATGCCTCAGTGCTTATGTGTTCTGGATTTAACCATAAATAATGTCAACTGTCTTACGTATCTATTTTTACTATTCTTGGGGGAAGGGAGGGAGATGAGAATAAATAAATATTTATTTATTTATTAAATTTATATCCCGCCCTTCTCCAAGAGGACCCAGGGCGGCGCACAGGAAATTAAAATACATACAAAAACACAATACAAAATTTAAAAACCTATTAGATCCCCATCCTGCGCTAAAACCAATTAAAATCCCCGAATTAAAACTATCTATGGCTAGTCCCAGCAGAGGCTATGTTAGGCCGGCTTGATGGAAGAGGTGTGTTTTTAAACACTGGCGGAAGAGGCGGAGGTCGGTGATGGTACGAAGTTCTGGAGGTAGGTCGTTCCACAGGGCAGGGCCCGCCACAGAGAAGGTCCTTCCCCTGGGTGTCGCCAGTCGGCATTGTCCGGCCGACGGCACCCTGAGAAGGCCCTCTCTGTGGGAGCGTATCGGTCTAAGGGATGTATGGGGCAGGAGATGGTCTCGCATATAACTAGGTCCCGAGCCATGAAGCGCTTTGAAGATGGTCGTCAAAACATATTAGCCCTATAATTTAATTTACATAGCAAATATATTAGTGATAGGTTTGGAAGTGATAGCAATCAAAATATTACCAATCTGAGATACAGAAATGACACCGCTTTGCTGAAAATAAAGGAGACTTGGAGGAGCTCATAAATAAGAAATGCAAACATAAGTTAATTGTTATGAAGGGCAAGGTGAACCTCCATGCTTAGTGGACTTACAATTGAGAGCGAAGGTGGTAAGTTTTGTATTCTTTGATTGCTATAGTAGATCAAGATGGATAGTGTATTAGAGATTTTGAAAGAATATGAATCCTAGGAGGAAACAATGTGTCAGCCTTCGCTTTACTGTCTGCTTCGGCTGCCATTGAAACGGGGAGGGTGGGGGCTGTGGGCTTTGAACATTATGTGTGGTGGAGGGAGATTGGAGCTAGGAGGTGATATCGCCAGGCCCAACGGTATCACATTCCATTCTGATGACTGCTGTGGACGTGCTGCTCATCTGACATCGTGGATGATATTGCATTGGACACTACTGTGGGGGTCATGGGTTATTGGGGTTGGCTTATGCTTTGATATGTATGCTTCGCGCCTAGATTACTCATTCCTTGCTTAACTTTCGCTGCTGTCCTTTCTTATTCAGTAAAAGTAACCTTAAACATTTACAATGTGCTTTTAAGTGTGGTCTTTCTTGAGTAATGGAAGAAGCAGGCCTGACACAATGACTAGATAAGAATATGAAGAATAAAGATATTTCAATGCAATGAAACTCTGAATACTTAAGAGCAATAGATTTCTAGCAGCTGAGAGAGAGCTGTACACTAAGGAGTGAGAGAAAGAAGATAGATGCTTTTGAATTATGGATTGGGGATAATTACTGGGAGTACCATAGACTATAAGACGAATCAGTCAATCCATCATGAACAAAATAAAGGCTGACGGATCCCTTGAGCAAACAAAAACAATTTGGATGTATGGTTTGAGCAGATTATAAAATAGAAAAAGTAACTTCTACATAAGATAGAGAGAAGTAAAGAGGAAGAAAATAATAACTATGGCAGGTGAATAAGATCTGAGATATTAATGTCTGCTGAAGAGTTACTATTTTTGCTAAGGGCAAGGAAAGCCTGATTAAGTGCCATCCATATGACTATTATTTCTATACCTTCCTTTCCTCTAATATTAAAGTACAGTTTATTTTCTTATGTGTCTTAATATGTACTTAATAATACATATTACCTTTTTATCTTCTGCTATCCATTCTTCATTTTATATTTATTACCATCCCTAATGACTTTGCAGCTCAGCATACCAAGTAATCTATTTTTAATTGGTCACCCATTAAGTTTAATTTCCTTTTCCCATATACACACTCTCTTTTTATATATATATAGAAACACTTGTTTTCTTTTGTATCAAATTCTATGAATTCACATTATTATCTATTCTTTTTAAAGAAGCCACCTTCTAATCTGCTGTGATCACTTTACTGATGGAATGGAAAGGGGATGTAAAAATCAAAACAAAGGAAGGTTATTCATGGTCCCAAATTAACCTTCATGGGTAGCTGGGACTAAAACAGCTTATCTGGTTGGCATATTCCTTTCCCCTGTAAACAGTCTGCTTTATCGGTAAGAGTTAGTTACAAGCGGGGAAACTTTATTTTCGTCCTAGAATAAAATAGGGCAGGAGACATCTGTGTTAGTAATGAGATAAGATACCTACCAACCGACTGAGGGCGTTTTAACTTGCTTGCCAAATAACTTATATGATGCCATGATTTTCTGATTGCAACCCTTTAAAGCCCGTGTTTCAGAATAAGTCCTCGCACTTGTTTGGGGGCTAAAAGGTCACAAGTGCCCTTCATCTATTCTGCACAATAAAGCTTTTAAAGAGATTTCTGCCTCACGTGACTGATTGGTCTTTGCACGCTAGGTTCAAGGAGCCCAGAGCCTGCTGGGACAACATTATTTTTCCTTTAACATTTAGATATTGTCTTCCCTTTTCCATCTTTTGAACACTGTATAATTACAAACCTGTATGAACTTTAAAACTGAGCAGGAAACTCTAGCAATGATGTTTCAACAAATGGTCATTTCCATCTCCACTCCCCAAACGTTTGGATTAAAATAAGCCAGTACTTCACTGAGCAAGTGAACAAAGCAGACTAATATCAGAGTTTTGCGGGAAAGCCTTTGGAGAAAGAGGTTCGTCTGCCTGGCTGCTGCTTGCTACAGACAGCTTCCTCACCACTGCCTGCCCACTGTGAGCGACTGAATGCACCATGTTGAGCAAACAGAAGCTCTTTCAGAGACCCTGAATCAGGGGTGCACAATTGCAGGCTCTGTGCTAGGCTTTGTGTGGCATATAGAGGCTTGCTCTTGTTGAGGGGGAGGGGTGCCCATTATTTCTTTACTTTCTTCTATCTTCTTTTACAATGCTTTGGGCCATATGGTAGAATGGAAAGATGAAAGTAAAGACTGTCAAACACACAAAAGTTGGAATAAAAGGCAGAAGGTCATATGCAGGCTGAAATGAAGAATACATGTTTGCCGAAATAAGCAAAAATGGCTATGTAGAAGACCATGCTTCTGCCCGCTTCACGATATGGAAATGAGATTTGGGTATATGAGAAGAAGCCTGAAGTGACTTGAATGCAATGAGAATGGGACATTTGAGAGGTATGTGTGGAAAGGCTATGCTGAGGTTGCAAAAAAGTGTAGGTAAGATGAACAAATGATTGAAAGGAAGGGGGAAAAAACATGATGGGGTAGTAATGATGAGATCTTTAAAAAAAGGTTTAAAGAATAAAAAGCCTCATGGTAAGTAAAATATAGACATGGTAAATAAAACAAGATAGTTGGCAAAGATAGAAAGGTACAGAAAGGTATAGTAAATGATGTTGGTGCAAATTTTTATTTTGCTTATGTATCAATAAATTTAAATGTATTTATCAAATTACTTTTTATTTCTGCCTTCAATTTCTTTTGTTGACTATTTCTATACTCTGCAGATATCTTATTCTGAAAAAGAATTACATGATGGGTAAGTACATGCATACATATGTACTTTTTTAAAATTCATTTTAGGATCTTCCTATATTCATTTTACTTTATTAACTTTATGTATGTTTAGGTAAAGGTTCCCCTGCACATGCGTGCATGTTGTCTCCGGCTCTAGGGGCAGTGCTCATCTCCGTTTCTAAGCCAAGGAGCCAGCGCTGTCCGAAGACGTTTCCGTGGTCATGTGGCTGGTATGACTCAACACCAAAGGCACTATTGCCTTCCCACCAAAGTGGTCTCTATTTTTCTATTTGCATTTTTATGTGCTTTTGAACTGCTAGGTTGGCAGAAGCTGAGACAAGTAATGCGAGCTCACCCAGTTACACAACACTAGGGATTCAAACTGCTGACCGATCTGCTCCCATAGAGAGGGCCTTCTCCGGGTGCCGTCGACCGGGCAATGCCGGTTGGCGACACCCAGGGGAAGAGCCTTCTCTGTGGCGGGCCCTACCCTCTGGAACGACCTGCCCCCCGAACTATGTACCATCTCGGACCTCCGCCTGTTCCGCCAGCGCGTTAAAATGCTTCTGTTCCAACAAGCCAGCCTAGTATAACCCCCGATACTGAGTTTTAACATTGAAAATTTTAATTAGAGGTTTTATAAGCTGGTTTTAGCATGGGATCATTATTTAATAGCTTTTAATATGGGTATTTATATGTATGTTTTGTTTTAAACTACCTGTGCGCCGCCCTGGGTCCTTTTTTAGGAGAAGGGCGGGGTATAAATTGGATAAATAAATAAATAAATAAATAACTGCCAATCTTCTGATTGAGAAGCTCAGCGTCTTAGCCACTGAACCACCACATCCCCTTCATTTGTGTTTTGTTTGTTTAATTTTACATTTTACTCGGAGGGAGTTATAAAAGCAAACTTTCAAAAAGCTGCAGAATTTTTCTTCACTGATAGGTAATGCCATTTTTTTTATAGCTTGCGCTGATTAACATTTGCAGCATTTTTGGAAGTAATGGGAGCTAAAATGTATTCTAGAAAACTAGGGGCACTTCAACAGACATCTTCATTTCAATTGCTTCACTTCAGGTGATTGGAGATTGAAGATTCTTATAGACTGACAAAAGAACTGTTACAGTATTACAAGAGACCTTATCAAGCAAAAAACCCAAGCTCGAGGAATAAAAAAGATTATCAGAAAAAGAAAACTAATGAGAGAGTGTAATGAACTTGTGAAGAGCCCTATAGAGCAGAGAGGGTGCAACCGCTAGTTGCAAAATAAAGAAAATAATAGGATGGTTCAGACTTAGTGCCACAAGGAATAGAAATTAAGATGACACCAGAACATTTGGCTCATAGGTATGTTAACCAACAGGGTTGGATTTTGTGATAGGACAACCTCTTCAGATTCATCAAATTCACCAATAATAAATAACCACTTCCTGCTCATGCTTATAAGAACAATTGGGCCATCAAAAATGACTACATTTATTTTACCGCATACTTTAAAATTCCAGAAAGAAAGCTCAAGAACTTGGAATATATTTTTATCTGTTTTTGTAGTTCTGTTGGAAGGCAAATTAAATCATTAAATAAAAAATAAGGAAAAAAACAGAATCTTTATAAAAAAATAGAAAAGTCATGAAATCAGTTGCCCTTATTATCTGGGCACTAACATTCAGAGCATGAAAGGGAAAAACAGAATTACATTAAGAAGAAATGTGTGGTGCCTCAGGGGTCGGTCCTCTCACCCCTCCTGTTCAACATCTATATGAAGCCACTGGGTGAGATCATCTGTGGTCTTGGAGTAGAGTTCCATCAGTATGCTGATGACACCCAGCTGTACATCTCTACCCCTAACCACCCCAACGATGCCATCGAAGTGATGTCCCGGTGTCTGGAGGCCGTGCGAGTCTAGATGGGGAGGAACAGGCTTCTACTCAACCCATCCAAGACCGAGTGGCTGTGGTTCCCCGCGTCACGATATAGCCAGCTGGTTCCATCTCTGGCTATCGGGGGCGAGTCACTGGCTCCCGCGGAGAGGGCCCGCAACTTGGGTGTCCTCCTGGACTCTCGGCTGTCTTTGGACGACCATATGACAGCCGTGGCCAGGGGGGCTTTTTATCAGGTTTACCTGATACGCCAATTGTGCCCCTTTCTAGATTGTGACGCTTTTTGCACGGTCACTCAAGCCCTCGTCATCTCCCGCCTGGACTATTGTAACACTCTCTACATGGGGCTTCCCTTGAGGTGCATCTGGAGGCTCCAGCTAGTTCAGAATGCGGCCGCGCAGGGTATTTTGGGGGCCTCGAGATGCTCCCATGTAACACTTCTCCTGCGCGAGCTGCACTGGCTGCCTGTGGCTTTCCGGGTGTGCTTCAAGGTAACCACCTTTAAAGCGCTCCATGGCATGGGACCTGGTTATTTGCAGGACTGCCTCCTACCACATACCTCCCACCGACCTGTCCGCTTCCACAGGGAGGGCCTCCTTAGGGTGCCATCTACCAGACAATGCCGTCTGGCGACTCCCAGGGGGAGAGCCTTCTCTGTGGCAGCCCCCGCCCTCTGGAACGACCTACCTCCTGACCTGCGTACAACCATGGACCTGCGCCTCTTCCGCCGGGCATTGAAAACACACCTATTCTATGCGGCCGGCCTGGCATAGTTTTTTTACATAGTTTTTAATTTTGGTTTTATCAGGGGTTTTTATTGTAATTTTAGCATAGGTCTCTTAGTTTAATTTATTTTTAAGATATTTTATTGTATCTATTGCTTATAGCATTTTATTATTGCCTGTGCACCGCCCTGAGTCCCGCAAGGGAGATAGGGCGGTATATAAATGCGAATAAATTCAAATTCAAATATATGCTATTATAGGAATAGCTAGGCTGGAAGGATGAGTAGCTGGAATATAAAAAATGAAAAATTATATGATAGATTTGTATTATATGTTGAAAATATCCATACTTCCTCAGGAATACAAGAGAATAGATTTCAAGACACTCTTCTATTCCATACACTTTTTGTATTGTATTTGGTACCTATTGGCTAGCCATCCCAAGGAGAAGAAATGGGAGATGTTGTCTAAAAGCAATTTGTGGATCTTTAGAAAAAACGTGGGAAATTTGATTATTCTGCAGTCTATTAGGCACACTGGCAAGCATACTTGACTTGTTAACAACTTTCTCCTTCAAAAGTTGAAGTACGTAGGGACAACTTTTTTTTACTTAATATTAACCCAGGGGTGGGCAAACTTTGCAACTTTAAGTCTGAAGGACTTCAGCTCCCAGAATTCTCCAGCCAGCAAAGCTTGCTGGAGAAGTCTGGAAGCTGAAGTCCTTCAGACTTAAAGTTGCAAAGTTTGCCCACCCCTGTACTAACCAGTTAGAAAACCCTAATCAGTAGCAACAATATTCAAGGAAGTGGCATCTTAATGTGAATATTTTTAAGAGAAAATAATGTTGAGTAAGAACAAACAACTTGGACTTGATGTAAGTTATTTTAATAAGCTCAGAAAAATGACAAAAATGATAACATTGTGTTAAGAGAAACAAATGTAAAAAAGATAATATGAGGAACAATCCCTAATAAGGGGGAATACTATAGGCATAGTCTCAAAGAACTGATAAGAGCCAATGTAGCTGCAGGAAAAAAATAGTGATGATCTCAAAATAAACAAGGACAGAAATTAGAAATTGGAAAGAGGAACATATCATCAAGTAAGAGTATGTTCAGGGATCCTGAAATTGTAATTATTGTACCAAAAAGGCAAAAGGATAGTATGAGGCGAATTTGGCAAAGAACAGCAACTAAGTGATTTTTTCAGATATGTTCTGAAAAATGATAGAAAGATACCAGTTCTTTAGTAGATTTGCAGGAAATATGACAACATACTAACTGGTAATGAGAAAAAGGCAGAGATCTTCCATTATATTCTGACTCAAGATTTGGCAATTGTGCACAGCAGGTTGAAAGAACAAAATCATAGGTGTCAGCCAGAGGAATGGGGAGAGTGCAAAAATGAATGCCATAATGTCATGACAGAAATCCAATGTGTCACAAGTATGATGAGGTTTGCACTGGGTTATAACAATGTATGTTTTGTTCTTTTTATGTCATTGAGGTGACTAGCAAATGCACATCAGTTGGACAGCAGCATGAGGATGGAAGGACAGTCAGGAAAATCTGTTTATTTGGAATAAATTCAAAAGTCCAGGGCCAGAATAACTACATTCTAGGATATTGAAGCAACATGGCTCAGCCGAATTATCTTTGAAAATTCTAGAGAATAAGTTAAGTGCCAGACAATTGAATGAAGACAAATATACTTATTTTCAAAAAGAAAAAAATAGGTATTTAAGGAACCCGATTAGTCAGTCTACTATCAGTATCTAGGGAGATTTTGAGACTAATAGCTGATCAATAGGTACTTCAAAATTAATGCAGCAATTATTAAAAGTCCTCAGTGATTTCTCAATAAAGATCCAAAGTCTTAATTTTCTAGGATTCTACCTCTATCTAGCTCTTTTTCTAGAGCAGGGGTCTCCAACCTTTGCAACTTTAAGTCTGAAGGAGCTTTGCTGGCTGGAGAATTCTGGGAGCTGAAGTCCTTCAGACTTAACGTTGCAAAGGTTGGAGACCCCTGTTCTAGAGGGTTAATTTTAAGGCATAAGCATCACAATCATGCTTATTTTATTTATTTTATTTATTTATTTATTTTCACATTTATAACCCGCACCCATCTCACCATAAAGGGACTCGGGGCGGCGAACAGAGATTTAAAATCAATTATACATAAATACAAAATATTATTAAATAATAACGAAATTAAATCAATATCCTGCTTAACTTAAAATAAGTTTAAATTTAAAACCCAAATTACAGTTTTGATTTGTTATAAAATAATGGGTGTGGAGTAGATCATGCTAGGCCGGCCAGATGAAAATAATAAGTTTTTAGGTGCCGGCGAAACAAGCGGAGGTCTGTGATGGAACGGAGGTCGGAAGGTAGGCCATTCCAGAGGGTAGGGCCCACCACAGAGAAGGCCCTTCCCCTGGGAGCCGCCAACCGGCATTGTCCGGTCGACGGCACCCAGAGAAGACCCTCTCCCTGGGAGCGAGTCGGTCAAAGGGATGTATGACTCAAGAAAAGCAAAGAAAGTGAAATCAGTGGGTCTAGAATCATGAAAAATGATTTGGCGGAGTCACATGCAGTCCATCTATCATATAGTGCTCAACTGTGCTCAAAAAGCAATGTGAGTATGTGTTATGAGCATTATGCAGATGATTTGCCATATAATCTACTGTTGCCCTGATTTTATTATCTGCTAGAGTAGCATATTTTATTTATTTATTTATTTTATTTTATTTATTCGGATTTATATATCGCCCTTTCTCCCTTACGGGACTCAGGGCGGTGAACAGGCGATAATAAAAACAACAATAAAACATCTGATACAGTAACTATACTAAAAATATACTAAAAATAAATTAAACACAGGCCTGCTCTAAAATACCCTCTAAAACCCCTAGCAAAAACAAATTAAAACTACGCCAGGCCGGCCACACGAAATAGATGGGTTTTCAAGGCTCGGCAGAAAAGGCGCAGGTCCACGGCCGTGCAAAGGTCAGGGGGTAGGTCATTCCAGAGGGCCGGAGCTGCCTAGGAGCTGCCTAGGGGTCGCCAGCCAACATTGACTGGCTGACAGCACCCTGAGAAGGCCCTCTCTGTGGGAGCGGACTGGTCGGAGGCAGGTGTTTGGTAGGAGGCGGTCTTGCAAGTACCCAGGTCCCTTGCCATGGAGGGCTTTAAAAGTTGTTACTAGCACCTTGAAGTGAACCCGGAAAGCCACAGGCAGCCAGTGCAGCTCGCGCAGGAGAGGTGTTACATGGGAGCATCTAGAGGCCCCCAAAATACCCCGCGCGGCTGCATTCTGAACTAGTTGGAGCCTCCGGGTGCACCTCAAGGGAAGCCCCATGTAGAGGGTGTTGCAATAGTCCAGGCGGGAGATGACGAGGGCTTGAGTGACTGTGTGTAGAGCGTCACGATCCAGAAAGGGGCGCAACTGGCGTATCAGGCGAACCTGATAAAAAGCCCTCCTGACCACGGATGTCACATGATTGTCTCGGGACAGCCGAGAATCCAGGAGGACGCCCAAGTCCGCGGGAGCTAATGATTCGCCCCCGATAGCCAGAGATGGAACCAACTGGCTATGTTGCGACGCCATGAACCGCCTGTTCCTCCCCATTCAGACTCGCACAGCCTCCAGGCAATGGGACATCACTTCCACGGCATCGTTGGGGTGGTCCGGGGTGGAGATGTACAGCTGGGTGTCATCTGCGTACTGATGAAACTCCACCCCGAAACCACGGATGATCTCACCCAGCGGCTTCATATAGATGTTGAACATATAATTTTAGCTTTTTCTTTCTGCTAGAAATTTGGTTCTGGGTTGTTTTGGCTTTGTCCTGGTTTCCCAGGCTGTGCTCTGCCAAACTGTTACCACAACTTGGACACACCTATCAACTTGTATCAAGAATGCATAATAAAATTGGGGAATGAATGCAGGAACAATACGCATATGTTCAGAAATAAAAATTATGAATTATCATACTGATAAAAAATTTACTTACTTGAGTTTCTTCTCACTCCCTGTGTGTAGATGCATGTGTATGTGTATATGAAATGCCTAGATTTACTGATATGTTTTCATAAGCAGCTTTCTAAGTACTTAGGACTGTTATGTGCTATGAAATAAATATTTCTTCTATAGTGCTTGCTGTATGCAAACCCAGCCAGTATCTCTTCTGACTGGAAAACAGCACAATCCAGGACTGTAAAATCAGGACAGGGTTTGTTTCAAAGTGATGTGCAAAGTAGAATTAATTCCCAGTTTTCTGCATTTTTTATTACTTAGTCCTCTTATTTCTTTATGTTTATGTTTATTTTTATTCAATTTCTATACCGCTCCTATCTCCCCAATCCGACTCAGGGAAGTGCACAGGAAATTAAAAATAATACAAACAGGCAACAATAAATACAGTCGTAACATTAAAATGCAATTAAACTAGGTACCTGTGCTAAAATATTCAAGCTAAAAATGTTTAAATCCCTACCTAATCCAATCAAATCCTCTAAACTAGGTCGGCTAGGTGAAAAAAGTGCATCTTGAGTGATATTTCTTTGCATGTTCTGAAGGCTCAAAGTCTCTAGGCTCAATGCAACCACTAGTTCCTATCTTGACCAACTGAAACTACAAAAATTCAATGGCATGGCGTGAACAATTTTTCTTCACCTGATGACAAAAGTTAGTTCTATTAATCGGTTAGCTGTTGTGGTAAATTTTATGAGTGTTCTTGCTGTCCATCCTTCAGAATAAGTCAGTTCAGAAAACACATTCTACGTGAAATAATGTAACTCTATTTTATTGATTGATATTGATAAGGTTCACTCAGCCTTCCATCCTTCTGAGATTGGAAAGGACCCAAGTTGTTGGGGGGGCAATATGAAAATAAGGCTTACATTGTAAAGGCTTACATTGTTAACTGCCCAGAAAGTGTTATGGGGTGGTACATAAGCCTAGACGCTATTGCTATGTAGCTGGCTGGAGAATTCTCTGGGAGTTGAAGTCCACAAGTCTTAAAGTTGCCAAGTTTGGGAACCCCTGTTATAGGTCATAGAAAGCATGACCACATTTTCCCTTTCTTCTTCCTTATACAAAAGAGAATCAAGATACAGTTCCTTTAAGGTTTTTTCCCCCCTAACATTATTTCCCTTTCTGGGGCTAACCTCATGTTTTGCTAACTACTGCATACTTTTTCCAAGGTGTCTGTCTATGTGAAGAGAAAAATGGAATGGGGATGAGTGTGAGTATGACAAGTTAACAGGGAGATGGGAGAGCATGCAAAGGAGGATTTTAGACCAATAGATCCTATCTTGGAAACCCTATGTACATAATAAAGATGGCCTCCTGCAGACCTTGGCAATTGTGTGTGACCTCAAGAATACTGTCTTGCATATATAATTAAGGACTGGGAATGGGAAAACAATCATGGATAATTGTTATCTTTTGTCAGGAGGGAGGGATTGAAATATTTAATATAAGCAATAAAATATTTTATTTAATCTGCACGACCCAGAGAGCTATTCCAGAATTGCTGTCAGGTTGACTGGGTACTCTTCGCAAGAGCAAAAGTTGTATACTTGCTTTTCATATGCAGGTATATCTTTTAAGTTAAAAAAGATAGTAGGGAATAATGTATATGTGAATTTCTACAAGAGGACAAGTTGGATGTACTTGCTGTGTTTTAACAACACAGAACCACAAGCATGCAAACTAACTTGATTACCCTCTCTTCACAACCTTGCATTTCAAAAAAATACATAACCATTTTGGTTCCACACAACTATAAACCCTATTCAAACTTCCTTATAGTTGTAGAATGCAAAGTCAGAGAAAGTGGTTTTATGCCATATCCTCTGATATATAAGATTCCCAAGTATATATTGAAATCGATTTATCATGATTTTCTGCAGAGCTAGTCTGATTTCAGTGTTCCACCATTCCCAAGGATGGTAGTGGATTATTCTCAATGGGGTAGTTTTAATTTCTGCTGCCCTTTTTTCTTTTTTTGTAGTTTATTATGTGGTATTGGATGGGAAATCTTAAAAAATTAAGTATCTTGATGGTTTAGGAGCTACACTTCTATTTTTAAATGCACCTGAAACTATTTCCTCAATATTGACAAAATTACAGTATATTACTAATTTACTTCCATGTATATGATGCTACACTGGCATAACCCTTATGATATGCTGGCACAGAATCCAAAGCAATAATGTAATTGCAAGCACTTAGACTCAAAACTACTAGACTTAATTCATGCCTAGTAGACTTAGTGGACCCTTTGGCTTCTAATGTCCCTTCTAACTCTGCTAATGTCAATATAGAGGAGGTCACTAAACATATAGGTTTTGACTATATGGAGCAAATGCTGTGGAATGGTTTGCATGTGTCCTTATCAAAATAGTTTTCATCATGCTTGTCATTTTTATAACATTATGCTCCTCTATTCATAGGGGATTAATAGCAACTTATCTATCCATCCATCCATCCATCCATCCATCGACCCATCTATCTATCTATCTATCTATCTATCTATCTATCTATCTATCTATCTATCTATCTATCTATCTATCTATCGCTAAAACTCTGACTCCTCAATTGTGATCATACATCGAGGACTACCTTTTATTGTAAAGCATTTTATGATATCAAAATTATCTTAAAACACTTTGTGATATAAAGCAAAACATCAAACACACTTGATGTTTGATTATACAGTTCAACATGGGTTATTACAAGGCAGCTATACTTCTGAGTATTTCCCTGAACTGTTAAGTATCTTTCCACTAAAGGAACATCATTAGATGCTCTGTCATTATTGAAAGCATTGATGAATTTAATAAAAATAATAATCTGTGAAACAATGATCCAATGGGTCATGGGATGTCTAGTAAATGATAGAATACGAACTGTTATAAAATAGTTAAAAGGATTATAATTAACTAAAACTGAGGGGGAAAGATGTCATTCTTATAAAAACAGATTTAGGGTAAAAATCAGTGGTTAAAGGCTGATTTACTTATTTATTGCACTGGGGAAAGTTTTATTCATGAGTCTGTAATTCTGAATGGATATAACAATTGCAACAAAGGACGTTTTAATGGATAAGAGATGTAACAATTGCAACAAAGGAAGTTTTAATGGATAAGAGATGTAACAATTGCAACAAAGGAAGTTTTATGAATGTAACTAATCTGTGGCCTCCGCAAGCTTATGCAGCAAACTGTAGTGGAGTTTCCAGAAGCTTACATTAAATATTGCTGCTGGAATGGTTTTCCTTGTCTTTTATTATTCTTGGAAAGGCAAACAAAAGCCATTAACCCTCCTTGTCTAAATGCAGTGACTTGGACTGAACCCAATTCCTAAAGGAGAGGTCTACGTTATGTGAACCATCCACACGGTTAGCAGTAAATGACACTGTACCTGACATTTCCATTAGAAAGCTGAAAGACTGGGTGATAGGAGCTGGTCTATAACAGAGATATGTGCTACTTCCAGATGCCCTGGTAGTGCGTGAAAGTGAGAATCTGAAATCTCCAGAGGCCTCCATGGGCTGTTCTGTTTTAAAAGTATGATAGACAATTTTAGGTGGGAATCTTTTAGCCTTTTACATCAGACTCCGTACATCAACTTGGCAGTGCAGTTCTGAGATTCTTGAATCAGTACAGCTAGACTAAGCTCTTGGGTTTAAACTCAGCTGACAACAACATAGCACAAATAGATAAGAAACCTTATTGTATGCTAGGAAGAAGGCATTAAAAGAGGTGATTGCCCTATTACCTTCTTAATGGCCCCCTTCATCACCACCCTTCCCAGTTTAATAGACTTTTTCCCCTTTGCTTTTCCAACTGAGAAGCTGAGCAATTATTTCGTTGATATCTCAGAAATCCTGATTCACAGCTTTTGGGAAAAAATGTGCTGCTAGTCTAGACTAATTTCCACTCAGGCAAGTGAATGAGATGGTAAAGGAGAGGAAGCAGTTTGAATAATAGAAGAGACCAAGCAAACAGCAAACATAAAGGTGTTTTTAGGCACAACCTGTATTTATATCTATTCCACATTCTCAATATGGCATATCTAATAAAATTCTTTTTAAAGTCCATGTTAATTTTAACTATCTTGTCATAAATACCCACACCATCCAAATCTCAGGTTGTGGCTTTCTAACCATAAAAGTTTCTTATTTCTCAGCAACAGCCATTCTTTCATTCACACCAAACAACAAGCAGTGAAATACAATTTTACTCTTTTGTTTGCATCTTGTAAAACTTTATGTTTAGCTCTTGTTTTTCCCCTACCTGTATATCTAAATATACAAAGTTACAATGGCACTGAAAAAAATGACTTGCAACCAGTCATTATACTTAACAACCATTGTGGCATCTCCACAGTCACATGATTCAGGCACCTGGCAACAAATACATATTTACAATGGTTGCAGCATCCCATGGCCGTGCAATTGCCATCTGTTACTTTCCCAGCCAGCTTCCAACAAGTAAAGTCAATGAGGAAGCCAAATTCACTTAACAACCACATATTTGCACTTAATGGCAGAGATTTGCTTAACAAAGCAAAACAGTTTGTGAAATTGAGCTGCAACTCAATTAATAACTGTCTTGCTTACCAATATAATTTTTGGTCCCAATTGTGATTATAAATCAAAATCTACCTGTAATATTTTTGCCATTATTTAATGGTACACCCATTGCTAAGGTCTCAATTCAAGCTTTGTTATATTCATTATTATTTAAGAAAAATTAGGGGCACAATGGCTCAGTGGTTAAAGACACTAAGCTTGTCAGCTGGAAAGCTGACAACCCAGGTTTGGGATCCAAGTGCTGTGTGATGGGGTGAGTATCTGTTTCTGCCAACATAGCAGTTTGAAAGTATGCTAAGTATGCAAGTAGATAAATAGGCACCACTTTGGTGGGAAGGTAACAGCATTCCATGTGTCTTGGCATAGAGTCATGCTGGCCACATGACCACAGAAGTGGCTTTGGAGAATGCTGGCTCCTTTGGCTAAGAAATGGAGATGGACATGATTCCCTACAGTCAGACACGACTGGACAGGGGAAAGTTTTGCCTTTACCTTTTATTTCAGAAAATAAGCCTACTCAGCTATTATGAGTCCCACCAAGCATAAACAAAACTGAAAGGTATCCTTTGGTCACTTCATATATTTTAAGTATGTGCAACTTGTAAACCTGTCAGAGTTTTTTATGTTGAAGACAAAGTGAAGCATCCAGAGAAGTAAGCCAGAATACAGAACGAAGGGGAAAATACAGAGAAAGCCCCAGAGTATAACAATGATTAAGAACAAAAATTGGGGAGGAAAAGAGGTGTTGGAAAAATTATGATTCTTTCCTGTCCTTTCATATGGAATCTACCTGAACACCAGATTATTCAAACAAGCAAGCAAGCAAGCAAGCGAGCAAGCGAGCGAGCAAGCAAGCGAGCAAGCAAGCAAGCAAGCAAAGTTATGTGCATGTGTAAGACATAGTTGGACTTTTGGAGGAGCCAGAGCTGTGGTGGGATTCAGCCAGTTCGCGCCACTTCTGGAGAACCGGTTGTTAACTTTCTGAGCAGTTTGGTGAACTGGTTGTTGGAAGAAATCATTAGGGCAGAGAACCAGCTGTTAAATTATTTGTACCCCACCACTGAGCCAAAGAGTTTTATTTTTTAGTAGTTGTCTTTAAATAAACCTTATTTGATAGAGCACTGATTTTTTATAAACCATTCTGAGTTATAAGGGGAAACATAATTTACTCAATAAATATATTTCTTTCCCTAAACTATCTCTCCTTTTGTTTTACTGACTGTAGGTCAATTATAGTCTTGGAGAGGAAAAAACTGACCCTTGCTTTTGGTGGAATATTCAGGGGCAATGCCATATAAATATATTACCATTTTGGAAATTTGTTTTGTATTAAAATTAATGTGGCTGTCAATATGTAGATATACTATAATTTAAACCCTTTCTAATGATAGAGACTGTGCTAAATCATTTCTTTGTTTACTACTATACTGACAAGGAAATTGTGTCATCACCCATGAAAGTGGTATGGTGCTCTACTAGATATTGTAGCAATTTTTCCTCATTGAGAGAGTCAAATTGATTCTAGGTGGAAAGTACATTTTTCAGGATTGTGAGTGCCTCTGCTAAATATTTGTTTCTCCACCATAGGCATCTAGTAAATATGTGAATCAGATCAATCTACTGTACTTCAGACAAATATTTTTGATTGTAAAAGGCAAAATAAGATGAATCCCATCCAAATCTATAAATGATTGAGTGCTTTAGATGTGCAATTTTTTTCAGTTCTCTTTATAGTTCTACAATAGGGAAAAAGAGTGACATTAAATTATTGAATTCTGTGCCATCCAATTCTGGTACAATTTAATACTGTCTAACAATATCAGAAAACCTACAGATGGCTCTGCCCTGGGCAGGATTTGATCTAGAAGACCTCCAAGGTCCCTTTCAGCTTCATTATTCTATGATTCTATGAATTCATAGTTGGAGGTATGACCACAACCAAAAGGTGTTCATTAATGACTGGAGCCATCCTCTTCAACTTTTTTCTAAATGAGGTGAAGAAGATGAGAAAGTCTGCAGATGATATAAAACTGCTGAGTCTGCAGATGCACAAAATTAGATCATAGCTAATACATTAGATGAGAAAGAGAAGATTTAAAAGAGAGCTAGATAGGTTTTAATTAATGGGTTGACATAAATGTAATGCAATTTAAGTTTTTCATCTGGGCAGAAAAAATGCAAGGCAGAAGAATAGGATGGGAGACAACTATGGGAAGTAGTAAAAGTGAAAGGATCTGGGTGCCCTTATTAAAGTTAGATATGAGCCAGCAGTCTGATTCAGTTGCTAAAAGGGCAAATTCTCTTTGGGATTAATAGGACCACGGGAGTCCAGTTCATGGGAAAGAGTTTTTTTATTATTTTTATTTATTTATTAAATTTTTATACCACCCTTCTCCCTTCCGGGAATCAGGGTGGTGTACAGGCACTAATAAAAGGCAATGATATAAAACATAAAATACAGTTAAAAATCAATTAAATAGCTAGCCTGACTAAAATCCTGTTAAAAACCCTTACTAAAACAATTAAAAAACTACACCAGGCCGGCCAACAAATGGGTCTTCAAGGCCCGATGGAACTGGCGCAGGTCCGTGATTGTCCATAGGTCAGGGGGTAGGTCATTCCAGAGGGCAGGAGCTGCCACAGAAAAGGCTCTCCCCCTAGGGGTTGCCAGCCAGCATTGCCTGGCCGACGGCACCCTGAGGAGGCCCTCGCTGTGGGAGCGGACTGGTCGGTGGGAGGTATTTGGTAGCAAGAGGTGGTCTTGCAGATAACCAGGTCCCTTGCCATGGAGTGCTTTGAAGGTCCCTTCATACCTTGAAGCGCACCTGGAAAGCCACAGGCAGCCAGTGCAGCTCGCGCAGGAGAGGTGTCACGTGGGAGCATCTAGACACTCCCAGAATCCCCGACGCGGCCGCATTCTGAGCTAACTGGAGTCTACAGGTGCACTTCAAGGGAGGCCCAATGTAGAGAGTGTTGCAGTAGTCCAGACAGGAAATGATGAAAGCTTGGGTGACTGTGCGTAAAGCGTCACGATCCAGAAAGGGGTGCAACTGGCGTATCAGGCGAACCTGATAAAAAGCCCCCCTGGCCATGGCTGTCATATGATCTTCTAGAGACAGCCGAGAATCCAGGAGGACACCCAAGTTGCGAGCCCTCTCTGTAGGGGCCAATGACTTGCCCCCAATAGCCAGCGATGGCACCAGTTGGCTATATCATGACTCCGGAAGCCACAGCCACTCGGTCTTGGACGGGTTGAGTCAGAGCCTGTTTCTCCCCATCCAGACTCGCACGGCCTCCAGACACCGGGACATCACTTCCACTTTGGGGTGGCCCGGGGTAGAGATGTACAGCTGAGTATCATCAGCGTACTGATGGAACTCTACCCCGAAACCACCGATGATCTCACCCAATATCTTCATATAGATGTTGAGCAGGAGAGGCGAGAGGACCGACCCCTATGGCACCCCACAAGTGAGGCACCTCGACGTCGACCTCTGCCCTCCTGCCAACACAAATTGCGATCGGTCCGAGAAGTAGGAGAACCACCGTAAGATGGTGCCCCCCACCCCCAGCCCCTCCAGCCGGCACAACATGATACCATGGTCGATGGTATCGAAAGTCGCTGAGAGATCTAACAGGACCAGGATAGAGGAACATCCCCTATCCCGAGCCCTCCAGAGATCATCCACCAACGCGACCAATGCCGTCTCTGTGCTGTACCCAGGACCGAAGTCGGACTGGCGTGAGTCCAGATAGACAGTTTCCTCCAGGTGCTGAGGGAGCTGCCACACCACCACACTCTCAACAACCTTCGCAAGAAATCGAAGGTTGGAGACAGGACGGTAGTTGGCCAACACAGCCAGGTCCAGGGAGGGCTTCTTGAGGAGGGGCCTCACCACCGCCTCTTTCAAGACGGCTGGCAGAAACCCCTCACTCAAAGAGGCATTGACAATTCCCTAGAACCAGCCTTGCGTCACCTCCCGGGAGGCCAGTATCAACCAGGAGGGACATGGGTCCAGTAAACATGTGGTGGCGTTCAGCCGGCCCAGCATCCTGTCCATGTCCTCAAGAGTCACAGGATCGAACTCTTCCCAGATAACAGACTCAAGACCTGCCTCCATCAACCCATCTGAACTAGACCAGTCGGAGGCCAGCCCGTTCCGGATCTGATCGATTTTATCATGCAGATAACACCCAAATTCCTCCGCACGACCCTGCAAGGGGGCATCCCACGCCCTCTGATAAAGAAGGGAGCGGGTCATCCTAAACGGAGCGGGTGGCCCTCCAACAGCTCTCTAAACGTCTCTTCTGACGCTTCATCACCATCAGCTCCTTGGAAAACCAGGGAGCCAAGGTGGTTCGGCGCCGGGTGACAGGCCGCAATGGCACGACCCAGTCCAGAGCCCCCGTGGCCGCACTATTCCAAGCGGCCACTAGTCAAGTCGTGGGTCAGGGTCTCAGGTATTGGCCCAAGCTCTGGAACCTCGATCAGGGTCCATCAGGCACCTGGGGCGGAACCATCTCGTCGGTTCCTGTTCTGCCTCCCCATGGTGGGATGCAGCGGTTGGAAAGCTAAGCCGAAGGAGAGAGTGA
Source organism: Rhabdophis nuchalis (assembly GCA_039707465.1). Taxonomy (NCBI): domain Eukaryota; kingdom Metazoa; phylum Chordata; class Lepidosauria; order Squamata; family Natricidae; genus Rhabdophis; species Rhabdophis nuchalis. The sequence goes on along the minus strand of CM077644.1, from coordinate 136,605,561 downwards.
TCTGACCATGACAGGGGTTCAACGACTATTTCCCCTAAACCAAGATCACTCAACCACTGGCCGGAGGCAAAAACCAAATCCAGCGTGTGTCCTCCAGTGTGGGTGGGACCAAGAACTAACTGGGTCAGGTCCATGGCCATCATGGAGGCCATGAACTCCCGTGCCGTCTCAGATGCTTCGCCTATCGATGTTGCTTCATTCTATTCTGTCTTGGTCAAATCTAATTTGGAGTTTGGGTTTTAACTGTAATAAATGGGTGCAAGTTTGGAGACAACCTAACAAGGTGGTGAACAGATGTGCAATAAAGCCTCATGAGGAATAGTGAAAAGATCTAAGTTGCTTATCCAACAGTCTCCAGATGTCTGACTTATGGTCACACATAGGCTTATTCTCTGCTGCCTAAGAGGGCAAGATTAGAATCAATGGATTAAAATTACAACAAAGAAGGTGCATGCTTATAGCAATAGCATTTAGATTTGTATACCACTTCACGGTGCTTTATAGCCCTCTCTAAGTATTTTACAGGGTCATCATATCATCCCAAGAATCTGGGTCGTCATTTTACCCACCTTGGAAGGATGGAAAGTTGAGACAATCTTGAGCCTGTTGAGATTCGAACTGCCAAATTGCAGGCAGCCGGCAGTCAGCAGAATTAGCCTACAGTATTGCACTCTAACGACTGGGCCACCACAGCTCATCATCATCAGGAAGAACGTCTTGGCCATACAATGTGTCAGCCAACTGTGCAGGCTTTTACTAGAGGTCTTCAAATAAAGGCCCAGATGGTTATCTGAGAGAGATGGTACAGCAAATCCTGCATCTACTGCAATGCTCTCTACATGGGGCTTCCCTTGAGGTGCACTTGAAAGCTACAGTTAGTACAGAATGCAGCCGCGCGGGTGATTACGGGAGCCCCTAGATGCTCCCACATAACACCGATCCTGCGCGAGCTGCATTGGCTTCCTGTGGTCTTTCGGGTGCGCTTCAAGGTTTTGACGACCATCTTCAAAGCGCTCCATGGCTCGGGACCTAGTTATATGCGAGACTGTCTTCTGCCCCATACATCCCTTAGACCGATACACTCCCACAGAGAGGGCCTTCTCCGGGTGCCATCGGCCGGACAATGCCGGCTGGCGACACCCAGGGGAAGGGCCTTCTCTGTGGCAGGCCCTGCCCTGTGGAACGACCTACCCCCTGAACTCCGCACCATCACCGACCTCCGCCTCTTCCGCAAGTGCTTAAAAACACACTTATTTCATCAAGCCGGCCTAACACAGCCCCCGCTGTGACTAATCTTAGATAGTTTTTAAATTGGGGATCTTAATTGGTTTTAGCACAGGTTTTGCTGTTTAATAGTTTTTTAAATTTATATGTTTTGTATTATTTTTGTATATTCTTTTAAATTCCTGTGCGCCGCCCTGGGTCCTTTTGGAGAAGGGCGGGATATAAATTGAATAAAATAAAATAATAAATAATCAAGCATGGGATTGGGCTAGATCCATGATGGCGAACCTATGGCACGGGTGCCACAGGTGGCACGCGAAGCCATTTCTGAGGGCACGCAAGATGTTGCCCTGTCAGTTCCAGCACGCATGTGTGCTCTGGCCAGCTGATTTAGGCCTTCTTTTGAGGCTGTTTTTTGCCCTCTGGAGGCTTCAGGGAAGCTCCTGAAGCCTCTGGAGGTGGGTGGGGAAGGCTGTTTTCACCCTCCCCAGGCTCCTAGAAAGCCTCTGGAGCCTGGGGAGGGTGAAAAAAGCGTATGAAAAGCAGGGGGTCGTGCACATAGCATTATGGGTGTGGCACGCCCAGCCACAACCCCCTTGCGCTCCTCCCGCTTTTGGCACACGAGCCAAAAAAGGTTAGCCATCACTGGGCTAGATGATCTCAAGAGTCTGTCATATCTCTTATTCTATGAAAAAGTAGTCCAGCCTCTGTTTGCATGCATCCAATAAAGATAATCTTACTGCTGTATCAGGCTGAATTACTGGTTCTATTACTTACCAGTCCTGCTGATAAGAATTTTAAAAACATTCATTTGGAGTCCATTGCCTGTTACTTTAAACTTTTATTTGGTGTCCTGCACTGTGAAATGAAAGAAAATAAGTCTTGACCTTCTGGGTCCCATTCCTTCAAAGCACTTGAAAAGTATTCTCAATCCCCACTCTGTCTTCTCTTCTCAAAGCAAATATTCACACTTCTTTCAATCTCTCTTCAAAGCACTTAGTATCTAACCCCCTCTCATTTTCTGAACCAGTTCTACTGTATCTGAAGTCATCTTAAACTGTGGTACCCAAAGCTCAACACAGTACTTGAGTCCAGACTCATACTCTAGAAACAGCTAAAGGATTAACACAATGTTGTCCATCGCTTCATTCTGAAATGTCTTTGAATCAAAGTACTTATTCAACAAACTATACAGTGTGCTCAGGCAATGGCAAATATTCTTGCAACATCATTTTATTCTGTTCAAGAGCCTCTCCATGTCATTTTATAATTTGGAAGACTTTTTGACAAAGGGAACCTATACAATTGCTAAAGTTTTCATAGATGTTGCCCATCAAAAATTCGGGGAACTTTTTTTTTTTTACCGCCCCAATGTTTTAGATATTGATTTTGGATAAAAAGACTGTTTTCTTTAAAATTTGATAAGCTTTTTATTCACCAAAGGAAAGTTTGTTTGAAAACTGTTATATCGAGAACATTACAACTCTTTTTTCTTTAGAAAGAAAAATAGAATTAAGACAATCCATCACTGTGAAATTTTTGAAACTGGATGTATTTCTTGGTAGATAGCCACCTCCACAAAATCAATCTTCTCCCCTTTTTCCAAAATTTGAGGTGTTTCCTTCAAATGATTTACTGGGCCTATAGAATTAATAGTTTACTGTGCCTATAGAACTTTTCTGTTGAAAAGGTACTATTATTGGTGGGTTTCCTATGCTAGCCAGTGGAATTCATAAATCAGTTCAGCCTCTGTTAAACCAATGTATTTTCTGAAGGATCAATTACTACTGCAGGGATGGGCTTGTTCACAGACCACATTCAGCTTCCAAACCTTTTGTTGTTGTTAAGCTCCAAGAGAATGCATTATTAACAGTGGCAAATCACCAAGCTGTAGAGACAGAGGTGTAAATTGTCCTGACTGGCTTAATGCACAGCCTCTCCAAAATACACAGTCACAAAGTCCATCAAAATAAGCCCATCTTTACTCATTTGTGTGATATCATTAATTAATCAATCAATTAATTAATCAGATTTATATAGCTGCCTATTGAACAAAAAGTGATTTTGGTCACAACTTCAAATACAAAGCTTTATAAGAATAACTACGCTCCAATGTGGCAAATGGTGCAGAAGGATATGAAAAACTGGGAGAAATTACAGTTATCTCTACTGGGTAGGATATCGGCGGTTAAAATGAATATATTGCCAAAAATTTTATTTTTGTTCCAAATGTTACCTATTTTAAAAAAAGAGGCAAACTTGATAGAGTGGCAGAAAGGAATAAATTTGGTCTATGGTAAGAAGGTGGATATGATATTTAAAACTCATATATTAAGAAATGCCTTTATAAGGGTCTGAAAGAAATATCAATATAAATTAAATCAAAAAATCCCTAGCTGGACAATACCGAGGCATATGATAGGGAATGTAAGCACGCAACAGAAACATGATTCAATCACTTATAAACAACTGATAGATTGGGATGATAGGGTCTGTAGACTTAAACCTTTAGATGTATTGAAACAAGAGAGAATAGTACGGTCTTGGTTCGAGTATGGATAGTTACAATCTAGGTTAAAAGAAGACTGCAAAATGGGTATATCAACAGTGGACGAAGAATTAATTGAACAACTTAGAGATACGGGGCAGTACCATATAAAACGGTTATATAACTTACTGATAGAAATTGATTCTGCCCCGGAGTTAGTCAAAGATTGTATGATAAAGTGGGCACAAAATATTAATGAACCAATAATGCTGGAAACTTGGGAGAAGATCTGGGTAAGAAATGTAAAATTTACACAAGCGCAAAATGTGAGGGAAAATTTTTATAAAATGTTTTATAGGTGGCATTTGGACCCTAAAAAATTATCAATTATGTATCCGAGCCAGAGTTCGAAATGTTGGAGGTGTGATTGTGATGATGCAACATATTATCATATCTGGTGGACTTGTAAAAAGGTCAAAGCTTTCTGGATAAAAATATGGTGGATCATGCAAAAAAAGATTTTGAAAAGGAAAATAGAATTTACCCCACAATTTTTTTTACTGGGTATAACCACAAATTGTACTGTTGTTGAAACAAGGTTAATATTGAACTTAATAACTGCTGCAAGATTGCTTGTAGCACAGTATTGGAAAAAGGAGGATCTAGGTACGGTAGAGGAATGGATTTTTAAGGTTTCAAATCTGGCAGAGATGGCTAAGATCTCTGCGTATTTAAAGGATCATTCACATGACAAATATTTGTTGGAATGGAGGAATTGGATTAGCTTTATACAAAACAGATATGGATCAGATAAACTTGTTATCGCTTACTAGGGAAAAGGTTTATTATTAATGTTCATAGATACCGATTGTTTAAGTACTGTGTTTGTTTCGGAGGAAAAATATTAATATAGCTATAGTTTTTCTTTTTTTTTTCCTTTTCTCCTTTTCTTTTAGAATGTTTGATTGTAATAGGCAATTTTAAATAAGCAGATTTGAAAGTCTGATACCCTGTATCCAGCTCTGGGAAGCTCCGGGGAGGGGGGAGGGGGGTGGGATTAGTGGGGGGGGGGGGGTAGGGGGTAGGGGCAGGGGGGAAATTGTATTGAAAAATTGCATTTGAAAAACTTTTACAATAAAAATAATAATAATCTAAAAATAAAAAAAACCTGCATAGATAAAAATAATAATAATAAAAAAAGTGATTTTGGATGGTATACAACAGTTGAAAAAACCAACAGATGCAAAAATATAAAATGTAAAAATCTACATTAAAAGATAAGTATTATAAAAACAAACCATAGGCAAAGAGAAGAGAAGAATGGAGATTTCAGCAATGAAGCCACTTAAGCATGTATAGACCATAGAATAATAGCATTGGAAGTTTTTTAGTCTAAACCCCTGCTCAAGCAGAAGACCTTATACCATTCTAGACAAACAGTTGTCCAGTCTTTTTCTGGAAAACTTCCAGCCATGGGTCACCCACAACTCCTGGAAATAAGCCATTCCACTGATTGTTTTAACTGCTGGGAAAGTTATCCTTAGTTCTAGGTCCAATCACTCTACCCCTTAGGTGTTTTGGAGAATAGGTCAATCCCTTCTTCTCTGTGATAGTCCTTCAAGTACTTGAAGACAGCTATCATAACACTCCTATTCCTTCTCTTCATTTGACCAGGCACACCTAGTTCCCTCAATTATTCACTATATAATTTAGCTTCCTGATCCCTTATCATCTTTGTTGCTCTTCTTTCTAGGATCTCAACACCTTTCCTAGATCATGCTGATCAGAATTGGATGCAGTATTCAAAGTGTGATCTCACCAGTGAATTGCATTTTGTTGGATAGTGCACAATGTTCAAGTTTGTCAAGGAGCTTCTGAACCTTGAGTCTATCATCTAAAGTGTTGGCTATCCCTGCCAGCTTCATGTTGTTCCCTTCTATCCCCTCATCTATATCATTGGTGAATATTGGGCCTAAGGCAAAATCTTGAGGTACCCTTTGCATGCTTCCTTCCGTGTAGAAGTTGTTCCATTGAGGACTACATGCTGAGTGCAGTTGGTTAGCCAGTTTCAAATGCATCTGGGGGTGGTACTCTCTATTCCACATTGTTCTATCTTACCAAGAAGTAGGTTGTGGTCTACTTTGTCAAATGCCTTACTTAGGTCTAAGTAAACTATGTCCACATCATTTCCCTTATCCACCAATTTAGTCACTTTATCAAAGAAGGCAATAAGGTTTATCCTGCATGACCTCTTTTTGACAAACCCATGTTGGCTTCTAATAATTTCATTATTCATTTCTAGGTGCTCACAAATGCACTGCTTATCTTTTCCAGGATCTTCCCAGTTATCAATGTCTGACTGATTGATCTGTAGTTTCCTGGATCCCCTTTTTGTACTCCCCCCCCCCCAGATATAATCAGGTCTCAAAGGACTTTGAGAATGTCAAAGCGTTAATCTAATGGGGGCAAGAGTACTCAATAGGGCATGTGTCATGGCAGAGAGGCACATCTCCTGGGACCTACCAAATGCAGCTCTCTACTGATGGTACCTGCAGAATGCCCTCTCTGTTAAATCTAATGGGGTGAGCTGTTGTAACTGAGGATAGGTGATCTCTCAGATAGCCCACCTTTAGATCTTAAACTAACACCTTGAATTGGATCTGAAGAAAAACTGGCAGACAATGGACCTGATGAAGCAGAGCTGTAACATGTAAGATGCACTGTTCGAGGAGTACACTTAATTCCCTGTATTGCTGCATTCTCTACCAGCTGAAGCTTCTAGATATTATTCAAGGACAATCCCACGTAGAGCCCATTGTGCATGACTGATTGCAAGTAGGGCCTGCTGATCCAGGAATGGGTGCAACTAGCGCATAAGACAAAGCTGTGCAAAGCCCCTCCTAGCCATGACTGCCACCTGCTGATCAAGGAGGAGCCATGAATTTAGGAGTACACACTGGGTCTCTCCAGGGCAGCGCCACCCGATCCAGCACTAAAAATGGTAAAATTCTGGAATCAGTGGGCCCCAAAATTCAAAGCCACTCAGTCTTGCCTGGGTTCATCTGAAGCCTGGTATTCTTCATCCAGACCCTCACAGCCTACAGACACTGAGATAAGATATTCACGGCATTACTTAATTCACCAGGGGTGGGGATGTACAAATAGATATCATTAGCATACTAATGATACTTCAACCCATGATTATTGGATGGACTCATCCAGTCTCATTTAGATATTAAAGATGAAATGATACCAATATCAAAGCCTTGCCATCCCACATAGTAGGGACTGATGGTGGGACCTCTCTTCCCCAATCATCACTGACTGGAATTGACCCTGAAGAAAGGAAGTGTACAAGCACAACGCTGACCCACCCCTGCCTATCTTACTTCCTGCTTGGTCATTGTAATCTTCCGCCACTGAATTTGATAAACAACTACCATCAAATATCATCCCATCTCTGCAAAAATGTATATAATGCAGATTATACAGAATGCACAAGGAAACTCAGACACACATTTTAGTTTAGGTTCTTTGCCATGATGGATGCTAATGAATATAATGAGCAGCTAAGTAACCATCTTCTTTTTCCTAATCAGCTTACTAGGATTTCCTGCATGATGCTTTCCTCAGTAGGATTCAGGTAAAGTGTATCCAGATGTCTTAAACAGGAATAGGGTGGTTTTTGTTTTCCTTTACTTTGTTTATCAAAACTCCAGGGAGCTGCATAATTTGCAACATATACAGGCAGGTCAAAATACAAGATCACAGATTTGGTTACAGTTATAGGTGCTCTGACTGTTTTCATATACAAATTAGGCAATGTCCATCATCAGTCTGGAATGCTTAGCGTACCTGGCAGTATTTACAATTATGAAGGAACTATCATATGCCTATTTAATGGATAAGTTGCTACTGGTGATATCTTAGGAATTATAGCTGAGTTTACTACTGTCTTAGCCACAATTTCCTCTTTCTGTACCCTTGCACTCTTTAGCTGGACATTAAACAGTTTCAATATGAAAAGTGCCCAGTTCGTTTTTGCTGCTTATTCTGAGTATTTCTCAAAACCGGTTGAGAACCTTGTAACCTTGAATGTAAATAATGACCTAAGGAGAATATTGCTGGTTGGATATGCTGTTGCAGAAACTGTGTTGTAATATACAATTTGGAAATTTGGAAACTGTTGATTTCAGTATAATTCAGTATAATTTCTTGCAAACATTGTTAAAATTCTGAACAAACCTTTCAATCAATGTATTTGTAGTTGATGACAGAGTGCTGTTATTCCTTTCCTTTTCAGGAATTTCTAAAACTCTTGGTGACTGTCTGTTCTGGAATATCCGTTCTGTCAATGTGTGACTATTATTGAAGTTGCTCAGCTGAGGACATCAAAAATCCATCCTACGCAGCTGAGCAAGTTGGGCTCAGAAGTGGTCCTCAAAAATCTATTTAAATTTTTATCTCCTTATTTAATTAATTTCTATAGCCACCTATCTCAGCAAACAACTCTGGGCAGCTCACAATTCAAAAACATATATCACAATTAAAATCCTAAAAACAGTTTAAAACAATGAAAACAATAAAACCATTAAAATACTTTAAAAAAAAAAACATTTGCCATTGTATAGAAGGGTATTCCCATGACTGACTTGGATGTCTTTTGAACATGTCTGAAATCTGAACAATTCATTGCAGGTGGTTCAATTTGTTACTGTATTCCAAGCCATCAGAAAAGCTACAAGCTAGCACCTTCAATTACTCCATGATGTTCAACATGTAGCCTCTTTGATCCTCAACATCTCAGCACAGGCACCATGATGACCCTCTCAATCCTCATATGGCACCATGAGGTTAATCATAGCATTGATAAAACTCTATAAGCCAATGTTTTTGTTTGCATTCCAGTTTACTGTGGCTTCCTGTGCAGTCTTGATCTATGTGAGAGAAAATATATCAAACGTTATATTTGAAAATTCTACAGAAGTACCAGCTCTCCTTATATGAAAATTACCAGGAAGGCTAAAACCATCTTCTAGAACATGGGTGTCAAATTCAAAGTCTGGGGGCTGGGTCCGGCCCACAGGGTGCTTAGATCTGGCCGGTGGAGCCACTCTGGAAACAGCAAAGGACTGGCCCGGGGTGCTTTTGCCAGCGAAAATGGAGCTCGGGAGGGCCATGTGCAACCCTCCCGAGCTCCATTTTCACTGGTAGATGGTTGCAGGAGGCTGCCACAGCCGAAAACGTAGTCCGGGAGCACGTTTTCGTTGGCAGAGCAATTGGGCCACCACAGCCACCGACATGTGTGATGTGGGTGGCCACACCCACCCTGGGCTCCCAAGGTCAAACACAACCCTAACGTGGCCCTCAATGAAATTGAGTTTGACACCCTTGTTGTAGAAGATTCAAAACTCTTTAAGTCTTCTCCTGTATCTAAATTCTGTGCTGCCAAAATCAAAATGAGGCATAACTGGTAACAGGAATATCCAGTTTTGTTTTATTCATTGCTTCATTTTTATTACGTGTTAGCTATCTTGTTTTAGGTGATACATATTTTTTACTTTCTAGACTGTATTCTTATTTTGGATTGAATTGTTATTTTTGCCCAGGTAATTAACCCACCATTATAATAATATATATTCCACTTTTAAATTCCTGTTATGCTAGCATTTCATCTCGCTCATTTTATTTTACTTTTGTCTTGCCCCCCCCCCCCAAATTTTTGCTGGTAACTAACTGATTAAAGATTATTTCATTATATATCAAAAGAGTATCCATCTGATGTGGACTTCTTGTACTGTCTTATTTATCACTATTGAGTTAACCATTTATCCCTATTTGCACAATTGTCTGGATTACTGAATTCTATTTTATATAGGTTCCCCCAAGGAGCAATGCCTGATGCTACATTGGAGCAAAAACTCTTTTTTCTGGACCAAAAATTGTCAGTAGTGACTGATAAGCAGTAATGAGGATGACCCACCCCTTCCATACAATCACTGGGAGAAACATTTAGTTCCTCAACTAAACTCTGTACTCCTCATTCCTTTTGTGCCTAATTCTTCTCTACAACTGGATGTGTGATATAAAAGCTATTGGGTATTCACTGCCACCTTTCATAACGTATGACATAACTGTACTGATTCCATTTTGTGAAGTATCAAAAGCATCAGTAAGTGCAGGTTATAATGGGTGAACACTGCATCTGATGTCATCATTTTCTTTGCTTCAGTGAAAGCTTGTTTCAAATGGTTTTGTCCACTGCAGTACCCGTTTGTAATTCAAAGTGTTGAGTGCTGAGGCTAAAGTTGGCAAAAATCTGTTATAATAATTAATTAACCACAAAAGCAACCATAGTAACACATTTTGGGAATTGGGAAGGCCTTGAAGTGGGTCAGTCTTATGTATCACTAGTGTAACCACAACTATTAGGCTTAAAGAACTAGCATTTCTGTGCTTGAAGACCATAAATTGCCACTCCGTAGATGTTTTGCAGTTTCACCATTTTTTCAGGCATCAGGGATGTCATTGCATTAGCTTGAAGTTCCACAACATTCATGTATATGTAGTCCATGCATCTCTAATAAAGTGCTGGAGTTAATGCTATTCCAAAAATGAATCTGTTACAATTATAGAAATCTTTGCATCTTTTTACATTGAGAAGTACTTTGGAATTTCCCCCCACTTCCTTCTATATGTAATTGAGAAAGTTGCAACTGAGTTGGGAAATGAGTAGATCTGGTGTAAAGTGGAAGGGGCTTGCAGTGAGAAGCAAGGAAACTAACCTGGGTGTGAGGAATCTGGCTGCATGCATTTGTAATGAAGAGGCTTCAGCAAAAGAAAACATGATCCTCAGATCTTAAGGTAACACTTACAGTAGACTTATATACCACTCCATAATGCTTTACAGTACTCTCTGGGAAGTTTACAGAGTCAGCATATTGTTCCCAACAGTCCAGTTCCTCATTTTACCAACCTTGGAAGGATGGAAGGCTGAGTCAACTTTGAACAAGTCAGAATCAAACTGACTTGCTCGAAGTTGACAGAATCGAAGGAAATATATCTTGGACTTCTTAAAAAAAGAACAGCATGGAATCTGTAATAGAATTGGAACTGAGCACCTCTGCAAGGAATGTGGAGATTGTCCCAAGAAATCTTAAAGGGCAGAAACAAAACCAAAAGAGTAAGTAAGGATAAGGGTAAGTAAGGGTAAGAGTAAGCTATGGGTTCTCTACATTGGGCAAAAACTCTACAGGCAGACACTCAGAGAGGAGGAAAAAGAGAGAAGCAGAAGATGTGGCTAGGAAAAAGAGAAGAAATAGTATATAAGGTACATCTTAAGGCAGCAAAGGGATAACAGTCAAATTTAAAGCAAGAGAGATGGAAAAATAACTTATGGGTAAGAGGTAAACAGGGAGAAAGCACAAACCCTGCTTCCCAAGGGGAACTAGCCACTTAGAAGATAGGCCAGAATGAGGATGGATAGGCAAATCACATGACACTTTTTGCAAAGGCAAGCTATAACTATGAGAGTCTTTATTGAGGGGGTGGGGACAGAGTTGGATTGCTCAAACTGTTTAAAGCGTAATCCTCTTAAGGAGGTTAACACCACTGAGCAAGTTTTGCAGAATGTATGAATTCATGTCTCCTGGATCAGTTTATTCAGCTCAGTATGTCTGGTTGTTTAAAGTTATTCTTGTGCACACGTATTATTTTCTGTATACCTCATGGAAGTTGTAAAGCAGTGGTAGTCAACCTGATCCCTACCGCCAACTAGTAGGCATTCCAGCTTTCATGGTGGGTGGTAGGGGTTTTGTCCAATACTGAAGCACTTTCCTTTTTTTAATTTAATTGACTTCCCTACTTTATAAATCACCATTACTGTAGAACTGGTGGGCGGTTAGAAAATATTGCTACTAACAGAGATACAAAAGTGGGTATGAAAAGGTTGACTACCCCTGTTGTAAAGTAAAACTGTTATTTTCACAATTGGAGCTTTATATTCTTCCTACTGGATCCATGGAAGGGTGAATCACCTCTTAGTGCTCCCCTTACTAACTAAAGAGTTAGCAACTGGTTTATTTATAATAAAATGGATCAGTTCAAGGAATCCTGCTAAAAGATACCCTTGGGAATTGCTTCTCAAACTCAGGTCTAGTCCCTGCATTAAAGTAAGAGCTACATATGAGCTACAAGTAAATAAGCCTTCTAGAACTAATGCTGAAGGTTATTAGGTACAGTACTTAACTAGGTACCCACTAGAAACAGAGGTCCAAAAACATCTGTAGTGTGTGTGTGTATGTATATGTGTGTGTGTGTGTGTGTTGTATTTTTATGCTGATAAATAAATAAACAAGGGAGACTAGTATAGATTTATTTCAAGCTATTTAGCTCTCATCAGCTAGCCATACCCTTATTGGGATTTGAACCTGGGTTGTTTTATATGTAAGGCAGTTGTAATTGCCACTCTCATCCTGATCAGCAGAGCCAGGGGAACAAGTATATGTACTGTGTTATATATATATTGTGACACGTATGTATGTATGTATGTATGTATGTATGTATGTATGTGTGTGTGTGTGTGTGTGTGTGTGTGTGTTAGTTTTATGAGCTGATCAATAAATTTATAATTAATAAATTTAAATGTAATATTAATAAAAATATATATGTAGGTTTTGGTTTATTCAGGTCTTTTCCTGTGTAAAATTAAGAGTGTTTTTGCTGGCATAGCTGGCTTCGGGGATTTTCCCGTGTATAAGGCATAGAAAAGTTGTTGCAACGTTTCGACAAGATCTCACTTGTCATCATCAGGCAGGCTTGTGTCACAGACTTTTCTATGCCTTATACACGGGAAAATCCCCGAAGCCAGCTATGCCAGCATACCTACACCCGTGAAAATCTACGAAAACACACACACACACACACACATATATATATGTGTGTGTGTGTGTGTATATATATATATATATATATATATAATATATATATATATATATATATATATATATATATGAAGATACTATGTTACTATATATATATATATATATATATATATTGTTTTCACAACTTCCTGTTAGGGCCCCATTAAGGGAGGAGACATACTGTTTCCCTCTCTGCCTTTCGGCTCATCACCAGAGACCATCTAGACAGAGAACCATGAGTTACGTTGTGTAATATTTTTTTTAGCTATGTAACTAACTATGATAACTAACACACACACACACACATATGTGTGTGTGTGTGTTAGTTTTATGAGCTGATCACACACATATCTAAAAAAATTACACAACGTAATTCTTGGCTTGCTGTCTAGATGGTCTCTGGTGATCAGCTCATAAAACTAACACACATATCTAAAAAATTACACAACGGAACTCTTGGCTTGCTGTCTAGATGGTCTCTGGTGATGAGCCGAAAGGCAGGAAAGGAAACAATATATATATATATATATATATATATGTAATTGTTTCACAACAACCTGTTAATAGGCCCCAATTAAGGGAGGAGACATACTGTTTCCTTTCCTGCCTTTCGGCTCATCACCAGAGACCATCTAGATAGCAAGCCAAGAGTTCCGTTGTGTAATTTTTTAGATATGTGTGTTAGTTTTATGAGCGGATCAATATATATAATGTATATATATAACATATATATAATGCTATGCTATGCTATGCTATGCTATGCTATTTTCCCATGGTCCTATTCTTTTTGGAATGTATATTTGCATCCCATAAAATAGCTGAGGTATAATTTTTGCTTCATAAACCTTTAATGGTTTATTATGGTTGGGCCATGAGGGAGGACTTCCCCTCATTGAAATGTGCCCACCAGGCTACCGCGCTTTTCATCAGCCACGGGCCCTAGGCAGGGGTAGAGGTGTAGCGGTCATTGTCAGGGAAGGTCTTGAGCCGAGAGAGACCACTGTACCACAGACCACCGGCTGTGAGTTCCTCTGCGTGAAGTGGGGCCTAGGGAGGCAGTTGGGCGTGCTGATTGTATACCTGGCTCCCCGCTATGTAACAGCAGCCCTGCCCGAGCTCCTCCAGGTGATCACTACGATGGCAGTTGAGACCCCCAGACTTGTTGTCATGGGGGACTTCAATCTGCCATCGGTTGGCGAATCATCTGAGGTAGCTCGGGAGTTCATGGCCTCCATGGCGGCCATGGACCTGACCCAAGTAATTCAGGGCCCCACGCAGAGGGGGGGCACAAGCTGGATTTGATCTTTGTCTCTGGTCAGTGGAAGAGTGATCTGGGTATAGGGGATATAGCCATCACACCCCTGTCATGGTCAGATCACTCACTTCTCCGGCTCGACTTTCCAATCGCTACACCCCACCGCGGGGAGGTGGAACCGGATTCTCCTATATGGTTCCGCCCCAAGCACCTGATGGACTCGGATAGATTCCAGACGGTGCTTGGGCCATTACCTGAGTCCTTGACCCGCGCCCCGACTGAGGACCTGGTGGTCGCGTGGAATACCGCGGCCACCGGAGCCCTGGATCGGGTCATGCCCTTGCGGCCTCTCTTGCGGCGATGAGTCACCCTGGCTCCTTGGTTTACCGAGGAGCTGAGGGAGATGAAGCGCCTCAAGAGACGCCTAGAGAGGTGATGGAGATCCACTCGGTCTGAATCTGACCGAACACAGGTGAGAGCCCATTTACGGACTTACCTTGTGGCGTTGAGAGTGGCTAAACATCACCATTGTGCCACTCTCATTGCATCTGCAGATAACCACCCTGCCGCCCTGTTTAGGGTGACCCGCTCCCTCCTTCAACAGAGGGTGCGGGAAGCCCCATTGCAGGGTAGAGCAGAGGAATTTGGGGAATATCTGCAGGATAAAATCGCTCAGATTCAGAGCGAGATGGTCTCCACCGAAAGTGGCCCAGTGGGATGCCCCGAGGCAGATCTTGAGACAGTTTTGTGGGAAGAGTTTGACTCTGTTACCTCCGATGATATGGACAGGTTACGTGGGCGACTGCGAGCTACCACATGTTTATTGGACCCGTGTCCCTCCTGGCTTGTACTGGCATCCTGGGAGGTTACACGAGGCTGGCTCCAGGAGGTGGTCAACGCTTCCCTGAGTGAGGGGTTCTTGCCGGCCTCCCTTAAAGAGGCGATGGTGAGACCCCTCCTCAAGAAGCCCTCTCTGGACCCGGCATTATTGGTGAATTACCGTCCGGTCTCCAATCTTCGCTTTTTGGCGAAGGTTGTAGAGAGTGTGGTGGCACAACAGTTTCCCCGTCATCTGGAGGAAGTTGATTATCTGGACCCGCGCCAGTCCGGCTTCCAGCCCGGGCACAGCACCGAGACGGCATTGGTCGCGTTGGTAGATGATCTCTGGAGGGCCAGAGATGGGGGTTGTTCCTCCATCCTGGTCCTATTAGATCTCTCAGCGGCTTTTGATACATCGACCTTGGTATCCTATTGCATCGGCTGGAGGGGTTGGGGGTGAGAGGCACCGTGTTGCGGTGGTTCTCCTCCTACCTCTCCGGTCGATCGCAATTTGTGTTGGCAGGAGAGCAGAAGTCGACCTCGAGACCCCTCACTTGTGGGGTGCCTCAGGGGTCGGTCCTCTCGCCACTCCTGTTCAACACATATATGAAGCCGCTGGGTGAGATCATCCGTGGTTTTGGGGTAGAGTACCATCTCTACGCTGATGATACACAGTTGTATATATCTACCCCAAACCACCCCAACGATGCTGTAGCGGTGATGTGCCAGTGCCTGGAAGCCGTGCGGGCCTGGATGGGAAGTAACAGACTCAGACTCAACCCGTCCAAGACCGAGTGGCTGTGGTTCCCGGCATCCCGGTACAACCAGTTGACTCCATCACTGGCCATAGGGGGTGAACATCTAACCCCTGTGGATGGGGCACGCAACTTGGGCGTCCTCCTTGATGCCCGGCTGTCCATGGAAGATCAAGTGACAGCCGTGGCCAGGAGGGCGTTTTACCAGGTTCGCCTGGTCCGCCAGTTGCATCCCCTATTGGATCGGGGTGCCCTTTGCAAAGTCACTCATGCCCTCGTGACATCCTGACTGGACTACTGCAATGCTCTCTACATGGGGCTCCCCTTGAGGTGCACCCGAAGGCTTCAACTAGTCCAAAATACAGCCGCGCGGGTAGTTATGGGAGCCTCTAGGTTCTCCCATGTAACACCGCTCCTGCGCGAGCTGCATTGGCTGCCAGTCGTCTTTCGGGTGCGCTTCAAGGTGTTAGTTACCATCTTTAAAGCGCTCCATGGCACGGGACCTAGCTATCTGCGGGATCGCATTCTGCCCCATATATCCCTGCGGCCGATTCGCTCCCACAGAGAGGGACTTCTCCGGGTACCGTCCACTAGGCTGTGCCAGCGGGCGACGCCCAGGGGAAGGGCCTTCTCTGTGGCGGGCCCGACCCTCTGGAACGACCTTCCTCCCGAAATCAGAACAACCACGGACCTTCGCTCCTTCCGACAGCTATTAAAAACACATTTCTTCGGTTTGGCTGGCCTAGGGTAATTCAAATTTTAAATTGTTAAGGGGTTTTTAGGGATAGTTTTAATTTCATAGGTTTTTAGCGCAGGGTAAGTTTAATTCGATTTTAATTTTGTACTTTGTCTGTTTTAATTGTTTTTTAATTCCCTGTGCCCCGCCTCAAGTCCCTTCGGGGAGAGAGAACGGGTTATAAATAAAATTTATTATTATTATTATTATTAATGCTGCTGGAATTTTTTTTTAAATCTACTTGTGCTGTTGTTCCCAACCAAACAGTTCACATATGCCCACCAACATAATATTTCTTAGAAGACTACACTAATAGAGTTGGCTTACCTTTTCTTCTTTTGCAAAGAGTAGAATCTTTAAAAAAAACTTAATGGCCAGCTGTTCTCTACTTAATCAGGACCTAGTATTTTTTATTCTGATGAGAGAGATTAATAAACAAACATCCTCATCTTCACACACTGTGGTAAGTCTTATAAAAGTCTGTTGGCAAATCCAGGGGATAGAAAAACATTTAATAACTTAATTTATATAGAAATTCAACAAGGTAAAATTATATTCTTGTCTCATATCTTTGAGTCCCTGATGACACTCATTCGCACATACATATTCTCATATAATGAGTTAATGAACAGAATGAAAATGGCAATTTCTTTCTAATCTTTCTTCTGAAAATTGAGTCAAACTCAGATCTGAAATCCACAAAATTGCTTATAAAGACTCTTAGACAGAATGTATATGTTTATTGACCTTTGTTTTGCATTAAATCCAGCAATGGGATTTATTTACCTGCCCTATGGTTCACAAATGTGGGTATCCATGCATGCGGGCATGCTCGCTTCGCTCACACATGCCACATTCTGTGCATGTGCACCACCTTCTGCGCATACGCAGAAGGTCGCATATTACGTTGGGTGGGTGGGTGGAGCTGCCTGCAGCCGCCGCTACCAGTTCACCCAAACCAGAGAGAACTGGCCGAACACCACCTCTGGTTAAATCCCACCTACATGAACCATCTTACTATGCAACCAATCTAGAAATTTGCAATAGAAATATTTTAATATTTAATATTCAATGTATTTATGACACATAACAAACTGATCCATAACCTGTGCCAGTTGTATCTCACTTTATAAAATGGATGAAGATCCCATTGGGCATATGACCTTTGGGCATATTCTCTATATCCGTGATGGTGAATCTATGGCACGCGTGCCATAGGTGGCACATGGAGCCATTTGTTAGGGCATGCAAGACATTGCCCTGTCAGCTCCAGCGTGCATGTACGTGCTGGCCAGCTGACTTTGGCCTTCTTTTGAGGCTGTTTTTGCCCTCCAGAGCCTTCAGGGAAGCCTCCTGAAGGCTCTGTAGGGCAAAAACGGCTCTATGAGCAAACCGGAAGTCCATTCCTGAGGTTCTGGTTTGCCCATAGGGCCAGTTTTTCATGCTCCAGAGGCTTCAGGGAAGCTGGGGGGCGGCAGGGGGGCTGTTTTCACCCTTCCCCGGCTCCTAGAAAGCCTCTGGAGCCTGGATAGGGGGGGAAAAGCATGAAAAAAGTGTGTGGGGGGAGTGCTGGTCAGCACACTTGCATGCAGAGGGGGTGAGCGTGTGCATGTGTGGCACACCCACGCACGACCCCCCCCCCTGTGCTTCCCCCGCTTTTGGCACACGAGCCAAAAAAGGTTCACCATCACTGCTCTATATACTCTATATGCTAAGAAGAGCTGCAAGTATGAGAATCCACCATTCAAATGTTCTGGAGCCATAAAGCATAATGAAGGTGTCAACCCAGTGTGCCGCAGCAATGAAAAAAGCAAACTCATTGCTAGGGATCATTAGGAAGGGTATAGAAAATAAGTCAGCAAGTGTCATTCTGCCTCTTTATAAATCTATGGTGAGACCCCATCTGGAGTAATGTGTACAGTTCTGATCACCATACCTTCAGAAGGATATTATGGAAATGGAAAAGGTGCAGAGGAGGGCAACCAGAATGATTAGGGGGCTGGAACACATTCCTTACCATCTGAGGCTGCAACGGCTGGGCCTCTTCACTCTAGAACGATGGAGCCTGAGAGGTGACCTGATTGAAGTCTATAAAATCATGCACGGTGTGGACAAAGTAGAAAAGGAAAAACTGTTTTCTCTATCACACAACACTAGAACTAGGGGGCACTCCATGAAACTTTTGATAGCTAGACCTCAAACAAATAAGAGGAAGTACTTTTTCACCCAGAGGATCACTGGTCTATGGAACTCCCTGCCAGAAGAAGTGGTGACAGCTGTCAGCCTCGACACCTTTAAGAAAGGATTAGACAAGTTCATGGAGAACAAGGGTATCAATGGCTATCATTATGGATGCCTAAGGACACCCTCCAGGTTGGAGAAATAGGCAGGATATCTCTCAATGCCATTTGCAGGGAATCATAAGCAGGTAAAGACATCTGCTTGGGAAGACCCTGAAGCAAATGGGGAGCCACTTTGTGAGACAGATTGCTGGACTGGATGGGCTGTGGCCTGTTCCAGCAAGGCTATTCTTATGTTCTTATGTTCTTATTCTTATAAAGCCAGGAGCTTTCCCAGACTTCAGCTGTGAAATAAACTGACACAAGTCAGAAGATGTAACAAGCAATCATTCCAGTAATAGATAGATTCAATTAAAGATTCATTTCTGGAATCTATTGAGAAGATGGAACTAAAATATTCATGCCAGACATCAGCTGAGATACCAGAGTCAGTACAGGGACCATTACCCAATGCATTCCACACTAATCAATGCCAAAAATGGCAGACCTTTTTAGCTTAGCAGCTGAAATATTGGTTGCCAATTGCCTCCAAGGCGTTCATCTTTTGCTATCTAATTAAAGCTTTGTAGTGTGATTTCTGCAAATGCAGTGTTTATGGATGACTAGGCCCATTTTTTTCCTGTAAGATTTCTTGGCAGGGGATCATGTTGAGTTCGAATTCATCTTTGACATTGCTCAAAAACTATTACTAACTTCAGTAAGTATATAGTCAGACACTTTATGTTATCATTCTGGTATCATGACTTATATAGACACATTGAAGAGTAATGGGCAGATCCTCAGTGGGGCAAAGTACAAAAGGTACAAAGTACTCTTTAATATACAGTAGCTGCTGATTTTCGTTCTGCCCTCAGCAGCCTGCTAGTCAATTTCTAATCAACATCCTAGAGGAAGTTGCTTCAAATGAGAATTTCTAACCACTGCTGCTATTCTTGTTTATGGTTTTGCCAATTTTCTGTTAATTATAAAATGATTTCATTGCATTTGATGCATTTGACAGCTATTCATAATTTTTTTAATAAAAGAAAGATAGGATGTATGTAACAGCCACAATTGTGGCTATCAGTGTAGGCAGTTTAAGAGGGTCCTAGTCTTTCCCATCACATCTAGTTCTGGAAGATACTTTTTGGTCTTTGGAATACTTGCGCTACTGTGTGTAACCCATTTTCATGTTAGTCAACTATCTTTTTTGTAGTCACTTTTCATACTTGTTTAATTTGAACTATTGAGATAGTGGAATCCCATCCTTCCCCAATGTGGAGTGGCCTCCAAGTAACAGAGACTGCAAGAGTTCCCAGTCACCATGCCCATTCCATTAACTTCTGGAAGTTCAGTCCATTTAGCAGGGGTATCAAACTGGTGGCAGCAGGTCGGATGCATCACATGCAGGGCACACCCACTCTGGCTCCGCAAAGCCAAAAAATGTCATGATATCACGTGACGCAATCCAGTTTGAAACCCGTGACTTAGCTGGACTTGCAGAAGTCTGAATTTGACAGAAACATAGTAGTATGTCATTATCGACAATGTCAAAATATAAGTAGCACAAAAGAGTTGTAATGCAAAGGGGATAATAGCTATGGTGTTTAAATTAATATTCTGCATTAGGATAATTTTCAGGACAACCTTCAAATCACAGAAATCTTGTGCCCAATCCCATCAAGCATATGTACCAGACCTGATTTTTCTTGATTGCTGAAATGTTGATTGGTGAATTTGTAGGATTTAATCTGATTTTTATTTCACCCTATCCAGATTCCAAATACTGGTTCAGGAATTTCTCATCTTTATTTGGGGCAGCAATTGTGTAACTGAGTGTCATCAACGTACCTCTCTCAATGACTTTTCATTCTACATTCACAGAAAACTTGTGAAACAGACAACTGAGTGAGCTTCATGGGTGAGCAATGATGTAGATACATTTTTTTATTTATAAAATTTATTTATTTATTTATTTATTTTTCATATTTATAACCCGCTCCCATCTCACAACAAGGGACTCGGGGCGGCGAACATAGAATTAAATCAATAAATACAAAATACAATACATAGATATTAGATGCCTGTGTTGTAAATACAGACTTGACGAACATTCCTCCACAGCATAGCATAGTTGCTTGAGTTTGAACATTAACTGCACACACATAGTGTTTTTGTACCACAAATCCCTCTCCAGAAGGAGGGATGGAGCTTCAAAATAGAATTCAGTTTTGGAATATTATCTTAGTAAACTACTGTACAGCTTTGGGTCTGTCAGCTCACCTCCCATTGTCCCATAGGGGCTGTTCGTGCTATAGGAACGGATGTAATAAATGTTCACCAGTTATATTTCCTGTATGGCAATGGATTGCTGAACTCCTCAGGAGAAAACATTTCTTCCATAGCCATGTAAGTCATGGGCAACATTAGTAAATAAAGAAGAAAAAAAACTCAGAACATCATTAAAAATTCATAGTCCAGTTTCCAAAAATTCACCCAGTGTTGTTCGTATACTGCAGATTTTATCTTCAGAAGCACACAGATATATTTCTTCTTGCTGTTCCTGTTTAAGAAATAAATCCAAGAACCCAAACCCATAGTTCTGTGTCAGAAAGTATGTCAGAATTAATGCCATTTATTCTGTCATTAATTAAATGTATTTAAAATCTTAAAAGGTTGTGACAAAAAGAATCCATAATATAGACTAAAATATTTTTATCTAGAGCAATTGCGATATTGAGAAAGATGTTTAAACTTGTTTAGACTCTTGTATAATATTAGAAAAATAAGAAGTATTCTGTCCTTAAACCAATTTGCAGAGCAAAGTGTATATGAAGTCTTTCAAATATGCTTTGAAAATATTGTTAGCATTGATGCTATATTTGCTGGTTTGACATTAATTCAAGCCATTTGTCCCCTCCAATCTGTGAATGGGGGGAATGTCAGCTTAGATTTGCTGAGAATATAATAACAGAGAAAGAAGTTGCTGAAAATGAATGGATGAATGGGTTGGATGTGCAAATTGTAATGAAAGCAAGTGGCTAAAATAGAAAAAAGTGAGTGAGAAGTTGCTGCCTTCATTCCAAAGACTTGAGATGGGATTGTGACCCTGCTATCCTTCTTGCTGTCATTACAGGAGTAGAAGAAGCTATGAAAGGAAATGGTTGAAACTATGGCAGAACAGAGAGACATACTGCTTTTGTTCTTTATGGAAGCATCTCTTGCACCACTCTATGTGCACATGGAGAGCGGCTATCTGTGAAAACCTTCTGTTTTCAAAGGCCTCTTCCTTCAGATGAGGACTCTGGGAAACTAGGATCTCAATCAGTGGAAACTCCATTGATAGAGGAGGTCTCCAAGACTGACATTCATCTACAAATGCAAAGGAACCGAGCTAGAAGTCCTAACCATATTTACTTGAGGAATAAGAACTGACATATTGTGTTTCCCCGAAAATAAGACAGGGTCTTATTTTCTTTTGACCCTCAAAATAAGCACTTGGCCTTGTTATCCGGGGAAGTCTTATCTTCAGGGAAACAGGGTAGATACCCATTCCAAACTACATTCATGCCCAAAATGTGCAAAATCATAATGTAAATTCCACCTTCCCATACTTTTGTGCTGCAACATCACAAGGAAATACTAAAGAATGGAGTTTGTTTTAGGGCATTGTGACTTAGTTTGGGATACTTGCTATACAGCAAATGAATTTAATTAGAGTTATTAGAGTAAAAAGTATTCATGAGCCATCTTGTTTACCTGATTGTAATCAGGGAGAAGCCTCAATATCCCAAGGATCCTACTTAAATTTTCATCTTAATTTATAAGGAGCGAGCCAGCCTAAATAAATAAATCCTGCATACAAATAAGAGACAATTAATTCATAGAATTTACTATAGATTAAGCATACATAGTTAATGCTTCTTGGACCCAAAAGTCCATAGTCTGAGAGAGAGAACTGGAGAAGTCTGTAAGAAATGTTTATGTATGTGCATAAAGACAGGGAATCAATTAATTTTACAAAGGGTTTATATTATTCCACAGGCAATTAATTTGAATCAATAGCCATTTATTTATTGAGCTCCATTTTTTCTCCTGGCTGTGACCTTGATCTGGTTATGTAGCTTCTGGTTATTTATACAAGAAAGCACATAATGTAGATACCTACCCACCCACCCATCCCATAATGTACATATCTCATCAGTCACCTGCATGGATATAATTTATTTCAGTGGGAATTTAGAACCTAATAGAACCCCTTCAGCATGTAACATTTTTGTGGTATGTAGAACTTTCTTTTTCAAATCTTCAAGAGAAGGGGCATTGTCTGTCATTCAGAATTGTCCTGGGGTGGGGGGGGGAGAGATAGGTTAGCTAGGTGGTTGAGAGTGCCTCCTGTCAAGTACAAGGATAAATGCCAATTTGGCCTCTCTTCAGCAAAAATTTGGCTATGTTTAAATAGATATATACGTTTTCACCTATATATCAATATTTGATGTTTAGGTTTCCATTATGTACCAGATTTGGCCGGCTATGTTACATATATCATTGTTTAAAAATCTTTTGGTTCTTTTCAAATATTTCATAACCTTCACTGGCTGGGGAATTCTGGGACTTAAAGTCACCAAGGTTGAGAAACACTGGTCTATAAAGTCTCTTAACAACCATGCAGAAGTAAAAGCACATGACATGGCAAACATGCAAACAATATGTACATTAACGGTTTCAATAACTTGCATGCTGAGAAGATGTGTACATTGTAAGGGGGCTCATTCTTGCTGTGGGGATACAGAATAAAGCCTTTTGCTTGGAAGGAACAATGCAGTATGTTATCTTTGAAGATTTCTCTCCTATTGCATTCATGCGCACTACTTAGGAATGACTGGTGAGTTTAGTCCATTTGACTAGAAAGCTGCCAGGTTTCCTTAAATGTCAGGGGACTGGGGGTCACTGGGTTTGGTATTGGGGTTTACTTCTGTAAGTTTACTTCCCAGCGGAAAGACCGCGGGACTTTCCCCGCCCCCCTTTCCTACCCGGTCGCACAGCCGGACATGCCTGCATCCTTCACCCACCTGCTCAGGGGGTTGGGAGTAACTCCCTCCGCTCTTCCACTTACGCGGCTGTCCGCGCCAGGGAAGGTAAGACGGTCTCTCCCGGTGTCGCGGGTCTCACCAGAGAAAAGAGGCGCGCCAGGAAAGCAGTCAAAAGAGGCACAGCAGCAAAGAGAGGCGCCGAGTTTCTTCGCTGAACTGGAACTACCGCTGCTTCTTCCTTCAGTCGGGCTGCACTGTTGTCTTGTCCCTGACCCAAGTCTGCTTGCTCGGCAAGCGCCGCACCGCACGAAGAAAAAACCGCGCCGGGGGACTCGAGCGATCTCTTCCCGGGAGCGCTCCGCCATCGGCTTAATTCGTAAAAAGGTAAAAAACAACCCGACGGCCGACTGGACCCGCACAAACTTCTCCCCGTCTCTGGAGCGAGCGAGGAGCTAACGGGACTTCTTTTTCACCTCTTCGTCGGCGACCCGCTAGTTCTCCCTGAATGGCGCAAAGGAAGGTGCCAAATCTCCCTCCTTGCTTTTTCAGAAATCGCGCGCTTTATATGAACGAGGAAGTTGCAGTGGAGATGGACGGTCGCCGCCGCCGCCGCCGTGGCCATTTAGGCTTCTGAGTAGACCCCCATCTCTGCCTCCTAAGCACCTCCCCTGCCCAGATCCTAAGCAGCCAGGAGCACAATCAACTTAGTTAAAGTGCATCTGTGACTTCCAGTAACTTGCCCCCCCCCCCAGGTTAAAGGATTTTAATTTTACCTGCTGCAAAATATAAAATGCTCAGCGTATTTGGGGAATTGGTCCGAGGTGTAAAGAACATAACAGAATAGAATTCTTTATTGGCCAAGTGTGACTGGACACAAAAGGAATTTGTCTTTGGTGCAGATGCTCTCAGGGTATTGTTGGAAGAAATGTCCTTCTGGGTTCGGGTTCAAGTGGGGAAAAAGACACTGGAGACATGGAAGCTGCTTGGAAAGATGGTTTAATGGTGGACAGGAGCACATGTCTTGAGCTCCTGAACAGAAAAGATGATCACATGCTTCAATGCTGGGTGAAGAAGAGGAGAAGGAAAGACTGAGATGCTGAAAGTCCCTGGTTTTAAGCCCTTTCTGGCCTTTGATCTTGAGCTTTTATTCTGATTGGTTGTCAGACTCCTATGGGGCCATGCAGGGACAACTCTCTAGGCTGTGTTTTGAAACCAGGTTTGGTTGAGTTCTCAGATGTCATGTGATGAGTGGGTAAAGGCTAATCATGCCTTAATCCCATCACCCTGGAGCTGAAGGGGAGAACTCTTCATTATGTAAAGGGGATGGCTTGGGCATTTTAATGGCCCAATGAAAAGGGGAGATGGGCAGGAAGCTGCAGGGAGTTACTCTGTCTTTAAAACATGTTTCTCCCTTTTCACATCCAGGGAGATGTAATCTTCTGCCTTTTCAATATTTCCTAGGATATTTCATTTTTCTGGGAGAGGGCTGGGTGATAACTTCCTACAAAAAAAGGTGAATTAGAAGGGGTAGGATAGAAAGAGGTGCAAGTATTTCTTTCCATTCTCAGAGGATGAAACCCTGAAACAATTTTGGTGATTTCCAATTTGCAGTAAGCTGGATATGGTGATAATTCTGGTCTTCACAGATGCATCATAATTAACTCATTTATATCAATGGTTATACCAACCATTACGTTCTTTTAGTATATTATGGAGCTTCTGGATTGTGAATTCTAATATTTAGGAATTCCTGGAACTACATTATTAGAAAAAAAATTCAGTCGCACCAAAAAGTTATTATACTGTAGGGTAACCAAGCGTAAACTATTGGGTTGAACTGCAGCAGAAGGAAAGTAATACAAATAATTATAATCCTATTCCATTTAGCGTAGTGCATTAATAGACTAGCATTGCAACTCAGGCTTGATGCTGGTAACATGCATGATTCTTTTGCAGTATATCATTAATCAGAAGCTGTACCATTGGGCATTTTACAATGTGAAGTGCTGCAGTAGAGATGATTCACTCAAAACTGTTCAGTCCTGAAGCCAAACTGCACAAGAAAAAAAAGCTATATTTTCCATATTCTCTTCTACCCTTTGGATCTTTGTAGCCTGTAAAATTCCACTGTTATTTGCTATTGTTCCTTTGTTATCCTTGCAAGAATGGTAGGACCAAGCACTATCTATTAAAGACTGGATAGAATAAGCACAGAAGTAATTAGTGAGCAAATGAAGCACCCTACATAATTTCTCAGTTCATTAGAAATACTGCACTAATTCTACATCAACTCAATTAAAAATGTGCTTATATTAAAAAAATATAAATATAAACCACGGATTACTGAGTAGAGAGTATGAACATGCACAAAAACAGTACGAACAGTGGATAATTACAGGGGAAGCAACTAGGGGACATGTTATTACTTCCAAGATTAGATTTCATTCCTTCACACATTTTGTTTTCAAACTGCAAGGATGACATTTTCCTCTAAAGCTAGCATTTGTGATGACAGTCAGTAAAAGTCAAGGAGTCAACATTATATATTATTGAGCTATTGTTCTGTTTTCATGTTTATTGTTATATATTTTCAATCCTATTTATGCTGCTTCAAGTTCCTCATAATTAGGCAACTTTACAAACTGACTAAACAAATAGATACAGAAAAGAAATTGCTCCTGGAAAAAGAAAATTTCTCATAGAGATAATTATGTAGGTGCATTCAGGATTCAGGCATTTTGAAATCTAAAAACACAAGTTTGCCAAAAGACACAGAAGGAACTGTATGACAAAGAACATGTGTATTTCAAAAAAGTCACATAAGGAGAATAGCTATAAGTATAAATATAATCTTTATTGTCATTGTACTTAAATACAATGAAATTGGTTTTAACCTCACTGGTGCAAAATTATAGCAGAAAGGGAAAAAGAAAGAAAGAAAAACTAGCATGTGCATGGAGTGATTGTGATTGTGTTTAAAGTCTCACAGCCCAAGGATAGAAACTATTTTTAAACCTATTTGTCCAGCTGGCTATGTTTCGATGTCTTCTGCCCGATGGTAGAAGTGCAAAGAGACACTGACCAGGGTGAATCATCGCTGAGTATCTTCCTTACTCTGCTAAAGCAGCGAGATCTGGCGATGTCATCCAGTGGTGTCAGAGGGTAACCAATGGTTTCTTACGCCCAATTGATCACTCTCTGCACTCAGCTAGAGTGGTGAACAGGGTGAGGAAAAACTGGAAATAGGGCTTGGGTCCACATATACTTTTCCCTAACTCAGTGATGACTAAACCTTTCTGGACCGAGTGCCCAAAGCACTTGTGTGGATGTGCAAGTACACCCGCACCCCCAAAATGCAATGTGCACATAACACATGCACATGGCCCTCACCCCCTGCGCATGTGTGCATCCCCTTATGCGTCCTGCCCCACCACACATTCATGGCAGAGACCCAAATACCAGCTGATTGGCAGGAGGTGTATGCGCGGCATAGCTGAGCTGGGCCAACAGCTAGCATGCCCACAGTGAGGGCTCTGCATGCTATCTCTGGCATGCGTGCAGTAGGTTTGCCACCACAGCCCTAACTTCTTGAAAGGAAGGGCTGAATCTCCTTTTAGGAAAGTGAATTTCCAAACAAGCTGAAGGAAATAATGAAGAAAGCCACCTGTTCTCTTTGGTGGTATAACCAGTAGATGTTAAGACTAGGAAATGGGAACGCAAACTCATTAAGAAGCCGTGCCTGACTTTGCTTCTTTCCACCCACCCATTTGTCTTTTGTGTCAGTTCTTTCAGAGTATAAATCTCTGCAGGAAATTTTTCAGTTGTAATTGTTCATTTGTTACATATATGCTGTATATTAAAACTGTATACAGTTTAAGAAGCCCATACAATGTATATCCAATGTTCATATTCATTCATTCCTACTTCCCTTCCTTGTTGATTTTCTTCCAGTTTATTCAGTTAGAAATTAATTGAAAGAATTAAGAAAGTAGTAATTGATTGGATTTAAAAATATGTCAAGGAGGACTCATTGTCCATTCCATTTTTAAATTTTTGAAAAAGGATACACCTCTGACCCTTAATTGATAGCAGAGTTAGATCTTCTATGGGGCACTTTGTGTCAATTGAAGTTTACCAAAGTATTTCTGAAACAATGCCGTAAAATGATGCAGGGTTCGTTGCTAAAGATTGGCACAAAAGGAGCTGCCACACTTTGTTTTGAGCTGATTGGAGTAGCTCCTTTACATGATCAAGTCAGTCTTGATGCTGTGAAACAAAGGTCTTTAACAGGGCAGGACACTCTTCCTTTGCATGGTGAAGACTCTCTTAAAAAGGCTTACATCAATCAGCCTATCAGAATAGTTTGAAGGGACCGTGAAGGCTTTGTAATCCAACCCCCTGCTCAAACAGGAGGCCCTATACCAGTGATGTTTTTGGCTCCTGTGCCAAAAGTGGGGCAAGCGCAAGGGGGGGGTCATGTATGGGCATGCCAGACCCATAATGCTATGCGCATGACCAGCACCCCCTGCTTTTGGCATGTTTGTTTCACCCTCCCCAGGCTCCAGAGGTTTTCTAAGAGTCTGGGGAGGGCAAAAACAGGTCCCCCTGGGGGGGGGCTCTGAAGGCTTCAGGAGCTTCCCTGAAGCCTCCGGAGGGCAAAAAACAGCCCTACAGGGAACCTGGAAGTTCGGGAATGGTGACTTCCAGTTTGTTGTAGGGCTGGTTTTTGCCCTCCGGAGCTTTCAGGGAAGACTCCTGAAGGCTCCAGAGGGCAAAAAATAACCCTACGGCCAAACTGGAAGTTCAGGAATGGACTTCCAGTTTCCTCGTAGGGTTGGTTTTTGCCCTTCGGAGCCTTCAGGGAAGACTCCTGAAGGCTCCGGAGGGTGAAAAACGGCCTCAAAAGAAGGCCAAACTCAGCTGGCCATCACATGCATGCGTGCTGGAGCTGACAGAGCAATGTCTCGTGTGCCCTAACAAATGGCTCCACGTGCCACAGGTTCGCCATCATGACCCTATACCATTTCAGATAGGTGGCTGTCCAGTCTTTTCTTAAAAACATCCAGTGATGAAGCACTTACAACTTCTGAAGACAACCGTCCCACTGGTTAATTGTCCTCACTGTTATGAAGTGTCTCCTTAATTCCAGATTGCTTCTCTCCTTGATTAGTTTGCATCCATTCTTTCTTGTCTTGCCTTCTGGCACTTTGGAAAGTAAGTTGACCCTCCCTCTTCTTTGTGATAGCCCCTCAAATATTGGAATATCCCTGTCATGTCACCCACTAGTCTTTATTTTCTCCAGACTAGCTATACCCAATTCCTGCAACCGTTCTTAATATGTTTTTGTCTCCAAGCCTTTAATCATCTTAGTTGCTCTTCTTTGCACTTTTTCCAAATGTCAACATCTTTTTTGTAATGTGGTGACCAAAAGTTGATGCAGTATTCCAGGTGCGGTCTTACTAAGGATTTAAAGTGATACTAATATTTCACATGATTTTGATTCTATGCCTCTGTTTATAGAACCAAGAATTGTATTAGCTTTTTTGGCTGCTACTGCACACTGCTGACTCCTATTCAAGTGATTGTCCACTAAGACTCCAAGGTCCCTCTCACAATTTCTCTTTTCAAGCCAGGTTTTGCCTAATCTGTACTTGTACCTTTCGTTTATTTTCCTGCCTAGGTATAAAACCTTGCTTTCCTCCACATTAAATTTCATGTTGTTAGACAGGGCCCATTTTTCAAGTCTGTCAAGATCTTTTTGGCTCCTGAGCTTGTCTTCTGGGATGTTGGTTATACTTGCCAGCCTTTGTGTCATTTGGAAATTTGATGAATTTGCCTTATATTTCCTTATCTAAGTCATTTATGAAGATATTGAAGAGTATCAGGCCTAAGATAGAATCCTGTGGTATCCCACTACTTATTTCCCTCCATGTAGATGTAGTACCACTAAAGACTGCTAATTGAGTATGGTTTGTCAGCCAGTTATAAATCCATTTGGTGATGAGGCTGTCTATCCCACATTTTTCTAGCTTATCAAGAAGTAGGTTGTTTGTCGAATGCCTTGATGAAGTCTAAATATACTAAGTCCACAGCATTTCACTGGTCTACTAATTTAGTCACTTTGTCAGAGAATGAAATAAGATTGGTTTGGCATGATCTGTTTTTAACAAACCCATGCTGGCTTCTAATTATAACTTTATTTTTTTCTAGATGTTTGCATATTACTTTTCCAGTATCTTTCCAGGTATTGATGTTAGGCTGATTGGTCTGTAGATTCCTAAGTCTGTTTTTTCTCCTCCTTTTTTGAAGACTGGAACCACATCAGCTCTTTTCCAATCCTATGGTAGTTGCTCAAGGATTTTTGAAAGATATGACACAATGGTTCTGAAATAACATCTGCCAGCTCCTTCAGAACTCTGGGATGTAATCCATCAGGTCCCAGTGATTTACATACATCAAAGTCAGGCAGATGTTCTCTTAACATTTTGTTGCTTGTTTTAATTTTTATTCCTAATCTGTCTTTTACAGTTACATTTTTGATAGGTTGGACTATTGTTTCCTTATGCTTGAAGACTGATGCAAAGAATGATTTAAGCAGTTTTGCTTTCTCTCTACTGCCTGATACTTCCTTGCCATTTTCTCTCTTTAATGGACTGACTGTTTACTTTTTCTTATTATTTATATATTGAAAGAAACTTTTAAAAAATATCTTTGACTTTTGTTGCAAGTCTTTGTTCATTCTGAGCCTTTGCTTTCCTGACTTCATCTTTGCAGATTCGGGCTATCTGCTGACATTGTGCCTTAGTTATGTGCCCCACCTTCCAATTTTTTTGTATTTATCCTTTTTTGTCTTTCAGTTTATTAGAGAAATTTTTATGCAACCAGGCTGGCTTCTTTTTGAATTTCTTTTTCTTTTTCAGTGGTATTGTGTTGGACTGGGCTTTTATGGCTTTTATGGAGTTTCCCATGCTTCTTGAGTTGCTTTCCCCTTTGGGATTTTCATCCATGGGATTTTTCTTAGGTTCTCTCTGAGTTCATTAAAGTCAGCTCATTTAAATTTTAAGAAAGTGGTTGGATTATATTGTACTGCTTGTGTTTGAATTATATTGAATTCCAATATGACATAATCATGCATTTGTGACCATATCACAAGGAATCATTTGTGATCCACACAGACTTATTAAAAGTGATCCCCTCCTAAATGCAACTGTGCCATTACAGGATACAGAAACATGAAACAGATGAACCTAGGAAAACTGTTTTATAGTTTTATATTATTTCAGCCTCTCTACACCAGCTGATCATTATGTAAGATGAGAAGATTTTTAATGTTCTGCAGTTATTTTCAGAAAATTCCATTACTGCTAATAAAATCCAAACTATGCATTCCAGCATTCATTTACTACAAACAAATCAAGCAGTAAACCTTTCAAATGTGGAAAAAGTATATTAAAAACTGCTGAGAAGTGGGCCATTTCTGTATCTTTGGATTCTTTAGATGGTTTGGAGTCTTCTATTTTGACAAAACTGGTTTTACAAATTCTGGGCCATTTCCAAGATGATGTTCTTGCACATTTATTGTTTTAAAAAGCACATGTAACTATAAAGCTGGTAAAGAACACAAATATACTGGCCAGCTGTCACAAACTCTGGAATTGACATGCTTTTCAAAGTCCTGCCTGCAGTGAATCCTTACCTTGGTAAATTCCAGATTTTCTTTTGCTGAAGGAGGATAATTAGCTGTAAACCTTTCCTTCGGTGCAAACTTTTGCACTTATTTTTTTCTGTTTTGTTTCAATGGATTCTTTTTCTCCCTAGGGGTCTTCTGGTAGAGCAATGTGAAGAGGAAAGACAGGGTGAGAAGATACATAAGAAGCTAAGGATACAAATTAGAGCTGCCCTGAGACTTAACATGCAGAGCAGAAAATAGCAGGTCTGAGGGATGGAATCACTAATGGATAGCAGGTAATTCTTGCCACTGCTATGGGAATAAATTTTTCTTTCTTCAAATCCCAGGAAGTCAACCATTACAGCATCCATAACAGAAAGCTATCACACACTTAGTTAACTATACAAAGCTAAGGAGAATCTGTCCTCAGACAATCTTATCCATTTTTGAATAACGCTTATCATTGGGTCATTTTTCTTGAAGTTCAACAAAGAGTGCAACTTTATAATTTGAATTAATTTCTTGTTTTGTCTTCTACATGGCCGCCCTGGGTCCTAACAAGGAGAAGGGCGGGGTATAAATTTGAATAATAATAATAATAATAATAATAATAATAATAATAATAATAAGTCCTTCAGGTTGTTGAATACAGGCATGTGTTTCTCTGCAGTTTTGTCTTCTTCAGACCAAACATACCTCATGCCTCTACTTGTTCCTTAAAATATTTTCCTCTACATTTCTCATCATTCTGGTTGTTCTCTTCCATTTCATAAAATGCTGCCCTTAGAACTGGATGCAATATTCTAGGAGCAATGTGGCTAATGTAGAATAAGGAATGATGATTTCTCTTGATCTTGACACTGTATCGCTATTGTTGCAATAGGGTTGTGGGGTTTTTATCCTTGATCACAACATTGGCACACATTCAGCATGTGATTCACCAAGACACACATAAGAACATAAGAATAGCCTTGCTGGAACAGGCCACAGCCCATCCAGTCCAGCATTCTGTCTCACACAGTGGCTTACCATTTGCTTCAGGATCTTCCCAGGCAGATGTCTTCACCTGCTAATGATTGCCTGCAAATGGCATTGAGAGATATCCTGCCTATTTCTCCAACCCGGAGGGTGTCCTTGGGCATCCATAATGATAGCCATGGATACCCTTGTTCTCCATGAACTCGTCTAATCCTTTCTTAAAGGTGTCGAGGCTGACAGCTGTCACCACTTCTTCTGGCAGGGAGTTCCATAGAGCAGTGATCCTCTGGGTGAAAAAGTACTTCCTCTTATTTGTTTGAGGTCTAGTTATCCAAAGTTTCATGGAGTGCCCCCTGGTTTTAGTGTTGTGCGACAGGGAAAACAGTTTTTCCTTTTCTACTTTGTCCACACCGTGCATGATTTTATAGACTTCAATCAGGTCACCTCTCAGGCGTCGTCGTTCTAGAGTGAAGAGGCCCAGCCGTTGCAGCCTCAGATGGTAAGGAAGGTGTTCCAGCCCCCTAATCATTCTGGTTGCCTTCCTCTGCACCTTTTCCATTTCCATAATATCCTTCTAAAGGTATGGTGACCAGAATTGTACACAATACTCCAGATGGGGCCTCACCATAGATTTATAGAGGCAAAATTACACTTGCTGACTTATTTTCTATACCTTTCCTAATGATCCCTAGCAATGAGTTTGCTTTTTTCACTGCTGCGGCACACTGGGTTGACACCTTCATTGAGCTGTCCACCAGGACACCAAGGTCCCTTTCATGGTTAGTTGCAAGGAGTTCAGACCCCATCAGTTTATATATGTAGTTGGGGTTTTTTGCCCCAACGTGCATCACTCTGCACTTACTAATGTTGAAGCTCATTTGCCACTGGGTTGCCCACTCCCCCAGTGTCAAGAGATCCCTCTGGAGCTCCTCATACTCTCTCTCAGTTTTTACTACCCTGTATAATTTTGTGTCGTCGGCGAATTTGGCTACCTTGCTGTTTACTCCTACGTCTAGATCATTTATGAAAAGGTTGAAGAGCAGGGGTCCCAGTACTGAACCTTCGGGGACCCCACTCTTTACCTCCCTCCACCTGGAGAAGTGTCCATTTAATGCTACTCTCTGTTTCACAGATCCTTTTCACGTGTACTGCTGCCAGTATAGTCCTGCTATGATATACTATTGTCTTTGTTTTTCCTACCAAATTGCATTTTTCTCTGTTGAACTTTATTCTTCTGGATTTTGTCCAGTGTTTCTGCTTGTAAAAATCATCTGAATTTTAATAAGTGTAATCTTTATTGTCATTGTACTTAAATACAATGAAATGAGTCGTTGGCTTACCTGAACGATGTTCTCTGTGAGCTGCGAGGAGAGGCCAACAATGGGTTAATCCTGCCTTTCTGCCCTTCTGGACTGGATTGATTTTCTTTTAAGCCACGCCTCCTCCGTGTGCTTCCCAGAATTTCAATTTAGGCGTGGACTAGTAGTCGTCTGGTTGGTTCCTTTATCGTCGTAGGCTTTAATGCAAATACTTCTGTCAACTAAAAATACAGTAACACAACGTTTAACAACACACAACTTGAGGAATCTACGAGCTAGGGCGGGGTTGGCCTCTCCTCGCAGCTCACAGAGAAGATCGTTCAGGTAAGCCAACGACTCTTCTCCTGTGAGCTGCTTGGAGAGTCCAACAATGGGAAAATGCCCAAGCTAAATGTTCCCAGGGCGGGAAAAACTGTCTCTGGTAGATTCCGTGGACAAATGCACCTGTTGCAACACTCTGCGCCCAAAGGCCGCCTCTGAAGATGCAAATTTGTCCAATCTGTAGTTACGTACAAACTGGGACGGGGAGGCCCAAGTGGCCGCCCTGCAGATTTCGTCAAGCGATGCCTGGGTCGCCCAGGCCGCCGAGGTTGCCGCGCTTCTGGTCGAGTGAGCTGTGATGCGGCGGGGTAGCCTCTGGCGTTGAAGTTCATAAACTGAGGCGATGCAGCTACGTAGTCATCTGCCGATGGTGGCTGGTGAGGCCTTCTGGCCCATGTTGCGGGGCTGGAAGGTGACGAATAGGGCCTCAGACCGCCGATAGGATGCGGTGCGTGTTACATAGTACTTAAGTGCACGCCTGGCGTCGAGCTTGTGCCATCGCCGCTCTCTGGGATGTACCGGTCTTGGGCAAAAATTCGGTAGGACGACCTCCTGGGTCCGGTGGAAGGTTGAGTTGACCTTGGGGATGAATGTGGGATCGAGCCGTAGGGTCACCCTGTCCTCATGGATGATGCAGAGGTCGTCTCTGACGGACAAGGCTGCCAGTTCCGAAATTCGGCGTGCCGAGGTGATGGCCACTAGGAAGGCTGTCTTCACAGTAAGACGCTGTAGGTCGCAAGTGCGTAGGGGCTCGAACGGCGGGTCAATCAGTGCCCGTAGCACCACGTGTAGGTCCCACGTGGGGTACCTGTGAACTACCGGTGGTCGGATGTTGGTAGCTCCTCTTAGGAAACCCCTGACCCCTGGGTGTCTAGCCAGGGATGAGTAGGAGTCGAAGGCTAGCACGGTTGAGAGTGCGGCCGTCTGGCGCCTGAGCGTGTTGGCGGCCAGCCCCTGCTCCAGCCCTCGCTGCAGGAAATCCAGCACGTAAGGGATGGAGGCTGAGAGGGGTTCGATTCCCCTGGAGCTGCACCAAGCTACGAAGGTCCTCCAGGTGGCGTCGTATATCCTGGTAGTCGAGCCTCGTCGCGAGGCCTGGATGGTCCGGATGACCCCCTCGGAAAACTGTGCTCTTCTTAGCAGTTGCCTTTCACATGCCAGGCGGTCAGTTGCAACCAGTGTGGCTCCGGATGCTCAATGGAGCCCTGCACGACTGACACCTCCCCCTGCGGAATTCTCCACGGCCTGGCTACGGAGAGGCTCACTAGGTCCGCGAACCAGGCTCTCCTGGGCCAGTATGGGGCTATCACTATGACTTCCGCCTGTTCCTTGAGTATCTTCCGGACCAGGCCCGGCAGGAGCGGAAGTGGAGGGAAGGCATACAGGAGGCCCGGGGGCCAATGGCACCTGAGGGCGTTGACTCCCTCCGCCCCCTGGCACCGGTACCTGGTGAAATACCTTGGAACTTGAGCGTTTGTTGCTGACGCGAACAGGTCGACTGCTGGTTGACCGAACCTCTGCGTAATGCTGGAGAAGAGGTTCGGGTGTAGTTGCCACTCTGAGTTGTCGATGGTGGCTCTGCTCAGCCAGTCCGCCTGGATGTTGCTCTCGCCCGAGATGTGTTCGGCTCTGATCGAGGCCAGGTGTCTCTCCGCCCACAGACCCAGCCGTTCTGCTTCCTCCATCAGTGACTTGGACCGGGTGCCCCCCTGTCGGTTGATGTGGGCCTTGGTGGACACATTGTCCGTGAGTAGTAGCACGTGGCAGTTCTTGATCCTCGGGCGGAAGTGGAGAAGTGCTAGGCGCGCAGCTCTGAGCTCCAGCCAGTTGATACTGTGTCTGAGTTCCTCGGGTGACCATTTGCCTTGCGCCACCTGCTGGTCCAGGTGGGCACCCCAGCCGTAGAGACTGGCGTCTGTGGTGATGACGGTCCTTTCTGGCTCTCGAAAGAGGCATCCCTTGGCCAGGGACCTCGCTGTCCACCACCTTAGAGACGCTCTGACCTTGTCTGGGACTGGTACGTGTCTGGGTGAGTCGCTCTCCTTGGCTCGCTGGTGTGGTAGGAGATACCACTGCAGATGTCTCGAGTGGAGGCGCGCCCAAGGCACAATGGAGAGGCAAGATATCATCTTCCCGAGGAGCTGTGACAGGAGCACGATGGGGGCGGTTCCTGCTGATCCTACCTTCAGCGCCAGTGGGATCAGGCTGTTCGCCCGCTCTGGAGACAGGTAGACCCGGCCGGAGATGGTGTCTATGACCGCTCCCAGATGTGTCAGACTGGTGGTGGGGCTCAGGTGGCTTTTCTTCAGGTTGATGGAGAACCCGTGATGTTCGAGGGTCCTCATGGTCAGCCGGAGATCCCTGAGCGCCTGCCGGTGGCTGGACGACTGGATCAGGATGTCGTCTAGGTACGCCTGCAATCTGACTGGCCGCGCCCTGAGGTACGCCAGGACCGCGGCAAGGACCTTCGTGAAGGTCCTCGGAGCGGACGACAGGCCGAAGGGGAGAGCCCTGTACTGGTAATGCTGGCCCGCATAATAGAACCTGAGGAATCTGCGGTGCGCCTCCCGGACTGGAATGTGTAGATAGGCCTCCTGAAGGTCTATCGAGGTCAGCAGATCTCCTGTCCGGATGCAGCTCAGGATGGACTGGAGAGACTGCATTTTGAAGCGCCTGTACGCCAGGTGCTTGTTCAATTGCTTTAGGTCTAGGAT
Organism: Rhabdophis nuchalis; assembly: GCA_039707465.1. Taxonomy (NCBI): domain Eukaryota; kingdom Metazoa; phylum Chordata; class Lepidosauria; order Squamata; family Natricidae; genus Rhabdophis; species Rhabdophis nuchalis. The sequence continues at coordinate 136,569,050 of CM077644.1, read as the reverse complement.
CCCCCTCCATCCTCCCGAGTTCTTGGGGACCAGGAACAGGATGGAGTAGAAGCCTGACCCTGCCTGCTCTGTCGGGACCGGCTCTATGGCGTGTATCTCCTTCAGGTGCGCCACCTCCTGTTCCATCAGAGATCTCTTGAGGGGAGAGGATGGGGTGGGGCAGCGGATGAATCGCCTGGGAGGCATGGAGAGGAATTCCAGCGTGAGCCCTAACCTGATGGTCTGTAGGACCCACTGATCCGACGTGGTTTGCTCCCAGGCCGCCTGAAACAGCTGCAGGCGGCCCCCTATGGGAGCGTCCGTCGGGGAGTCACTTGAACTTCCGGAAGGGACGGGAACCGGATCCTCCTCTGAAGGGGCGTCTGGAGAAGGATTGCTGCCTGCCTCTGTCCCTGAAGGAGTGGCGGTCCTGCCCCCTGTCTGGTCCCTGGTTAAAGGGCCGATGGAACTGCCCTGAACTGGTGGAAGGTTCTGTGTTCCGAAAGGACTGCTTTCGAAAGGAACCCGACCTCTTGTGGTCCGACTTCTTGTAGACCGAAGGCATGACCTTCTTTTTGTCCCTGTTTTCCACCAACACCGGATCAAGGACCTCACCAAACAGTTTCCCCCCTTTATAGGGAGCGGAAGCGATCTTCCACTTTGAGCGCATGTCCGCGTTCCAGTGGCGGAGCCAAAGCAGCCTCCTGGAGGTTACATTGGAGGCCAGGGCTCTAGAGGCGAACTTTGCAGAGCTCAGGGTGGCGTCGGCGGTGTAGGAGACACCTGCCATTATTTTTCTCAGCTCCTGCCTAGCTCTAGCATCCCCTGCTGGAACCTTCGCTAACAGCTTTCGGAGCCACTTAAGAGTGGCTCTGGACATGAACGAGGCTGAGGTGGCCGTCTTGATGGCCCAGGCAGCCGCCATGTGGGTCTTGTGACAGGCCCTCTCCGACCTCTTGTCCTCCGCCTTGAGACCTTCCAAGAGGTCAGGGGGTAGCACTGACGTGGACGTGAGAGCCTGCACCGGGGCATCTACCGGGGGTAGCTTGAGTAGGTCCTCCAGGGGAGCGTCAACTGTGTACAGCTGTCTGTCAATGTTACTGTGCGAGGCAGCTGTGCCTGGCTGTGCCCACTGTTTCTGAACTAGGTTAAGAAACATCTTTGGTACGGGGACTACCTCCTGGGTCTCCTCTGGCTCCTCAAATAGTCCCTCATCATCCTCAGACGCCACCTCAGTGGTGGGTGTGGGGGTGGTAACCGTCATGCGTGTGGAAACCTTGGCCTTCGTTAAGATGGTCTTGAAAGAGGAGCAGTGGAATAAACCCTTGAAAGCGGGCTTCTCTGGGACAGCCTGCTCATCCCCTGAGAATTCTTGCTCTGGGAGCAGATCATCCTCCACAGTGGAATCCCCGCTGTCCAGCGAGGAATGAGGGGAGGGGGATCTTGGAGCTTCTTGGCTTCCAGATGCTTTGGATCTACTGCGCCCCCTGGGGCGCTTGGTCTTTTGCTTAATGCCATCTGCAATGCCCTGGGCGATAGCCCTGTTAATGATGGCCTGCAGTTCTGAGGATATCACAGACCCTTGGCACTCCTCTGCTCTGGGCCTCTTGGGGGGCCTCTCTGGCACAGGTGAAGGGGTAATCCTTCTGGAGGAGGCTAAGCTGTCTTCCTGAAACAGGTCCTCATCTCCTAGCAAGGAGGGTTCTGGGGACTCATCAGAGGAGAATTCTTCTTCTTCCTCTTCTCTGACTATCTGGGGAATGGATGCTGTTGGGATACTGGGATCCACTTGAGCCATCCCCTCTGGATCCTCTATGGGGTCTTCGTTGGCCCTTCGTTGGGCCTTCTCGAATTCTTTCTCAAGGGCTTTTTGCCGCCTGGAGGCAGCCCTGTCTTGGGCCTTGTCCTGCCTCTTCCCCCCTGCCTTGCTCAGGGCTTCAGCTGCGGCCCTGCTGGCCTGTCTCACAAGCCCCCTGCTGGTGGATGGCCCTGGCTGTTCAGAATCTTGGGGAGCTCTCTCCGACATTTTGGGCCCCAGTAACTCACCACTCGAAGATCGCTGGTCACAGGGGGCTTCAGCCAGGTATCCTGATCCGCAGGCTTGAGGATGGCAAGGTGGAGCAGCAGATCAGCTTGCAAGCAAGACTCAAGGGCTGCCTCCGCAGGAGCAGGTCTGCACCGAGCTGAGGAAAGTCTGCCGGATCTGGGCCGGACAGAGATCTTTCCCCCGCTTCTCGCCTGGAGCCGGCCCAAAAGGAATCTTGTAGAAAAAGTGGATGAAAAAATCCAAACGGAAAAAAGGTTTTCTTCCTCTTTAAAATGCGGCTCCGCACGCGTTTTAAATGGCGCGCCTTGCCGCTTGCCGGTCGGAAAAAAACAGTCCTCCGGAAGAGGAGGAGCGGCCCTTCACGCCGCTTCCGCCTTCTCTATGGTATCCGGCGCCCGCCAATGGCCGATCAGCCTCCAAAATGGCGGGCGCGATTCAAACGGACGGCGCGAAGCCGTCCTGTTTGATTCCTGGAAAAAGACGAGCCTGCAGCTGCCGCTGCGAGGGGCTCAGGTTTGGCCGGTCCGGCGATCTGGGACGTCAGCGGCAGGGCTCCTCGCCACTGACCGAGACGTCTCTTGGCTCCCAGGTCGATCCTCACCTGGGGCCAGGTGAATGGACCCACGCGCGCCCGGGCGAACCCAGGTCGCGTCGGGTCTGCGGCAGCTGGTGAGTCGCAGAGCTTCACCAGCTGCTAGCTGTAGAAAAAAATCCCTAAATAAAATAATTTAAAAAATAAAAAATACTCTACTTGGAGAGTCCAACTAAATGTTCTGAATCTCTTAGGGAAAACCAACAGAACGCGTCCTGGGCATTCAGACTGGATTGAAATTCTGGGAAGCACACGGAGGAGGCGTGGCTTAAAAGAAAATCAATCCAGTCCAGAAGGGCAGAAAGGCAGGATTAACCCATTGTTGGACTCTCCAAGCAGCTCACAGGAGAATGTATACCATCCTCCAAAGTGTATGTTATTTCCCCTATCATTCTGTCATTTGCACATCGACCATCCTTATTTTTTCATGCCTTATCCAAGTCATTTTTAGATACCTTAAGAAGTATGAGGCTTCCAATAGTGCCCCATGGCAGAGCTCTTATCTACCAACCAATCTGAAAATGGCTTTTTCTCTGTTTCTGTGTTAGAAAAATAGCCTTAATGAAGTTTACATCTGTTCTTTATAGAATGTTAACCTGTTTCCAAAATGAAGGAAAGGACTGTAACTATAATGCTACCCCTCTTCTTGACATGAAAGATTGTCAAGGAGAAATCTAGATCTTCAGGTAAGTAAGGCTAGGAAAGGTGCGAGCCTGAAAAAAACCCGGATAAGTGCTCATGTTTAACACAGACAATATTAAACCAAGACAGCTTTTTCTGTCCTTTTTTCTCCAGTACTAAGCAACCAAGCATTCAGGTAAAATCCACAAATGTGCATAACACAAATTATTATCATTACTGTAACTGTTCCCTGCCTTCTCTCCCAGCAACCTCAAGAAATTATTGCAATTGTGCATTCTTTTGTTATATACAATGAAAGTATGGTATTAATTGGAATTTCAACTATGGGTGTGAAAGTTGGGTCATCAGAAAAGTTGAATACAGTAAAGTGGATGTCTTTGAATAGCGGCCCTGGAGAAAATTGTTAGAATAGCTGGTCCACAAAAAGGACAAATAATTCCAAAATTAAGTAAAACCTGAAGGTTCAACAGAAGTACTAATAATGCAGCTACGGTTTAAGATATTTTGAACACATCACAGATAGGCAAGAGTCACTAGAAAAAAATGTTGATGTTTGGAAAATGGAAGGCAAAAAAAAAAAGGAGTTTGAGACAAGGTTAGGTGAATGGATGCTATCGCTAATGACACAAGTCTGTGCTTGCAAGAACTCAAAGAAGCAATTATTGCAAACTGGCAAACTGATGTCCATTGGGTCACAAAGAATTCAAAGTGATGAACAATAACAAAGGATTGGAGTATGGATTAGCCAAGTTTGTAAGAATCGGCTCCAGAGGCTGAGTGTTAACAAGACAATTAGACAGAAAAACGTGTAAATAATTGAGTTGGAGAGAGACCATTAGTTGACAGTTCTACTAAAATTATATTTAAGTAAGGCCTAAATGATTTTAAAATTAAGGATTATATAATCTATGGAGGAGGAGGAAGAATTTTGCAATACTGGTCTGTAATTGGCAAGATTTCAGGCATTAACAGAATAGTGATTTTGCAACTCATGAAGGGTCAATTAATTGCAAAATATAGTATGACTATTAAAATGTTTGATAAGATTGATAGTAACAATTGAAATTTATTAAAATATAATTGAGGTGCTTTTGATGTGTTAGGGAAAAATGACAAGTTTAAGCATTTATGTATGTGCTCATAATTATTAATATAACAAGATGAGTGATATGTATGTAATATCATTTTCGAATGTATCTGTTATTTGATTAATCCTTCTTCAAGCTTGTGCCCTCCAGATGTTTTGGAATTAAATACAGCTGAGAATTCTGGAGCTAAAGCCCAATACATTTGGAGGCCCTGGATTGGAAACAGCTACACTGCAAGAAGAGCAAAGAATTATTAATATTTTATTTGGACCAAAGATAAAGCAAAATTAAATAAGAAAGTAGCATGTAATTCCTGGGGGAGCAGCCGGGGAAGGGAGCAGCTGGCATAAGTGACTGAGCTGGACACTGCTGAACTTTTGGAGCATATTTATTTGTGGGTCTGAATCAATTTTCAAATCTTGAAGCAGTTTCAATAAAATTAGTTTGTCCTCAAATGTTGAGCTGCAGGTTTGAATCTTGAATCCCCTTCAAAATTGAATCAGAGATGATTCTCACAGCTGTAACATGATCCTTGTGCTTTGCATCACTTAGCAGCTTAGCTGCTGATTTTGTGCCAAATGAAACTTCTGGACACTTTTTTTTCCTGGGGGAGTATAGCCCCATCCTGTACAGGCTGTATCATATAATCCAAGATTGATCTTGTATTGAGAAATGGCATGTCTATGTACCTGGAGTTATTTTATTAAAGTACAGAGAAGTGAACCTATTAAGGATAACTTCATAAGCTAAAAGACTAATCTATCTTGCAAACAGAAGAGCAAGCATAGCCAATCTTTAGTGACGATGGATACCTTGAATATACCTAAAGGGGCTTTGATAGGATCATTGAGGATCATCATTCTGTTTGTTTATTTTTGCTAGAGATCTACAGCAGCTGATGTATATGCTGGACAGCATTAAAGAAGCTGATATTTTCTAATAGTCCACTTTGGGGGCTTCCCAGAGATGTTTATTAAGCTCTGTTGAAATAGAAGTTAGTGTGCAGAATACTATGGTTTCTTTTGATCCAGCCTGCCTTTTCTTATATTCTTAAGCAATTCATTTGATAGCTAGGCTTTAAGAGCAAGTTATCTGGATGACAGATTGCTTGCATGAGATGGATGGTACCTAACAGGGACTGACAAAACTGTATTTGGTTTAAAATAGTAAACTTTACCAGAAGGGCTTTACAGTGAATGCTGTGAGGGATGGAGATAAAAACCTCAGAAATAAAGATCTTAGATAAAGACTTATGCTTCATAGAAGGAGATAGAAGTGTTGTGTTAATATGCCTATGAAATAATCCATTTAAAAACCAGAAAGAACACTTTCATAAAACACATTGCCTTTATTATCGGTATGGTACATTAATGCTGAAATTACTTTTGTTAGAGACTTAGAGCAATCCCTGAGAATTCAGATGAAGATATTAGAGAAAGGTTTAAAGCCCAAGCAATTTTTTTTTTGATATGAGGAAGGGGAAGATACTGTTGCAGAAACTGATAAAGTTTATAGAATAAACTCTAGATTTGCCAGAACCAGAAATATTCCAAGGGATGTTATGATAAATTTTTGTTAAGAAGACAGAGGAATAAGTTTTACAGCAGTTTTTCCCCCTTCAAGTTTATTTTTATTTTTTATTTAACATCTGTATTTACATGAACAGTGTATTGTCTGGGTACAGTTCATTTTAAGAAATAATGGTAGTATAATAGTAATAGTAGTAGTAATAACAACAACACATAATAATGGTGATCACATAATAACAGTAATTTTTGCTTATCTATCTTAGTAAGCCTTCTGTCCATCATCTCTCATTTTTTACTTTTTTTATATTGAAAAAGTTTTATTGGTTTTACAGTTTTTCAGTAGGGTAGGGTAAGGGATACAAAGAAATTTTGAGAGCATTCACGTCAAAGTCGTGGGCCCTACCGGGACATCAAAATAGATCATTAACAAAAAACATTTTCCGCACACTACAAAGTGAAAGCAAGTACATATTTCTAAGTTCTCAATTCTATGCTGTCAGTCATTTACAAAAATCCAGATGCACATGTTATACAATATTACTCAAAAAATCAAGGCAAAGTTATTTTTTAGATCTAAATCTCTTGGCAATTGTATCTTCTATCTCTCCTTCCAGGCCCCCAGCGGGCAGGGCCGTGGCCCCCCTGCCCCCCCTGGATCTTCCCCCAGGACAGAGGAATGTTTTTTAAGAAAGGCTTCCGCCTCAGCAACTGTTTTAATCCTCACTCTTCCTCCTTCCCAGAACACCAGCATCCCTTCGGGCGTCACCCACCTGAACCAGATCCCGTGGTCAAACAATTTTTTGGACAAGAAGGAAAATTTCCTTCTTGCTTCTCTAATCTTTCTTGGGATCTGCTTCAGGATGGCAACCTCCTTTTGTTGGTAAATTAACGGACCTCCTCTTTGCACTTTCAAGATTTCCTCTCTGGTTGACCTTCTAACAAATTTAACATGTATCTCTCTGGGTACTTCATTTATCCTGGCATATGCAGAGTTTATTCTGTAGGCTAGATCAATGTCCCCCCTGATCTCATCCTTAGGTTTATGTAAATAGTCTGCTATAATTGTGCTCATGAGTTCAGGGAGACATTCACCAGTTTCCTCAGAAACATTCTGAAATCTCAAAAAATATGTCATCCTTTCCATATCAATCCTAGACACATGCCCATTTATTTCCACAACCTCATTAGTAACATTTTTAATCTCTCCCTTAGCCCCCGCCAGCCCCCCTTCCAGTTCTTCATTCTTCTGTGTGTTCTCCAGCACTTGTTTCCGTGTGTCCAATAATTCCTTTTTAAAGTTGATATTTTCTGCCCTCTGGGCCTTGATTTCTTGTACCAAAGTTTGTATAACAGATTCAAGAGAGGCCATCCTTAGTTCTAAGCTTGCCAGTGCTGATTCTTGTGCCATGATTAGCTGTTAAGATCCGTGCCACTAAAATGGCGTTTTTTGGGTGGGGCTGTTGAGGCAAGTCAGGAGCCAAAAGTTCAGTTCAGGGTTGTAAAGTTCAGGAACCAAGAGAGAAACAGTTTTCCAGATCAATAATTATAATAACGAAGGCACTCCAGAAAAGAAATCACAAATCCAAAAAAAAAATTCTTCTTTAATAACCAGAGGGAGTCCAAATCACAAAGAGACGCTGGGAATTTTCCATAAGTAAAATAGTTATTCAGGGACAAAGAGAAGCCATTTTCCACCGCCCAGACTCAGAGCCAGAAGGAGAGAGTGGTAAAAAAAAAATGTTTCAAATCAGCCAGACCTAGATACTTTGTTTCAAAGACAAACCGCAGATCACTTTCCCTTGTTTCAAACAGTCCAGATTAAAGATATCCGCTTCCTCGCAGCGAGGAGCCATTCTTAAGTGCCGCTTTAGTCCGAGGGGGGGGGTTAACAAGCAGACACCCCCCTCCAAGTTCTTTCAGCCCAGACTGACAGCAAAAAAAATGTTAAACCACTCACTTTCACCCTCGCAGCCGAAGCCCCGGGAAGCCTTCCGACTCAGACGGCCAGCTCTCTCCATGTTTTCAGAACGATGCCGCCCGCCATTGGCGAAGGGGAAACCCCCCACAGCATGTCCTCCTCCACCTAAGCCGAAGACAAGGGTCGCTTCCCAGCTGCCGCTGGGGGAGGACGACCCAGGCAAGCCGGCTTTACAGAAGACCCCCAAAAACGGGGCGTCTCGCCCCCGTGGGGGGGCAGGAAAAGAAACAAAGCGGCGAGCGAGCCCTAGGCTCGCCTGTCGCTGCTGGAGCCGGAACCGGAAGTCCTCTCATTTTTTACTTTTTAAACATACAGTACATAATAATAATTAAAAAAACATGGCAGAAAGTCATGGGAACATAAAGTGGAAAAAGTTATCGAAAATGAGAAGGTGAAGATCTTGTGGGACTTTTGAATACAAATAGATCGTCATTTGGAGCACAACACACCAGATATCACGGTTGTAGAGGGCCACAGTGTACAGTTTATTGATATCGCTGTTCCTGGAGATGCCAGAGTCAAAGAAAAAGAATTGGAAAAAATAATGAAATATCGCGACCTGGCCATCGAAACTACACGGCTATGGATGAAGCATGTAACAGTGATACCCATTGTCATTGGGGCACTTGACACCATGTCCAAAAATTTTACAAGATATATCAACAAATTGCAGCTTCCTATAATAACACAAGTGGAACTGCAAAAAACTGCACTACTTGGAACATCTTATATTTTAAGAAGTTACTTGGTTCATACCTAGGAGGCTGTCAGCAAACCGTATCAACCATTAGTCAATGGTATTTGTAATGCATTTTTAAATGTTCAGTTGGCTGAGTTTCATGTTTAATGAATAAAGTAAATAATAAGAATAATAATGGAAAGAAATAACTTGCTTCCTGTAGAACAGAAAGGATGTTGCAAAAATTCAAGAGGAACAAAGGACCAACTGCTGATTGACAAGCTAATCCTAAAGAATTCAAAGAAAAGACGAACCAACCTGTTCATGGCTTAGATAGACTATAAGAAAGTGTTTGATTTAGTTCCCCATAGCTGGATCAAGAGATGCCTGGAAATCTTTGGCATCAGCAACATACAAACATTCATGAAAACTTCAATGAATCTCTGGAAAACAAAACTTATGGCTAATGAAGAAGAACTGGGTGAAGTTGAAATTAAACAAGGTATTTTCCAGGGTGATTCCCTTTCACCCCTACTTTTTATACTCTCAATGCTACCACTAAAAATCATTTTGAAGAAGATGAACTGTGGATACGAACTTGCAAAGAAAGGACTGAAAATTTCGCACTTGATATACATGGATGATTTGAAGCTGTTTGGTAAAACAAAAGCTGAACTAAATTTATTATTTGAAAGCACAAAAGAATTTAGCCAAGACATTGGTATGCAATTTGGAATTGACAAATGTACAACTATGGCAACCAAAGCAGGCAAGGTCATAGAAGATGATGGAATAGAACTTGAGAATGAAGAAATGATAAAAGCAGTAAAACCAGAAGAAGGCTACAAGTACTTGGGGATTTTAGAGGCCTCTGACTTAATGCATAATAAAGTCAAGGAATTAACTTCAACCAAGTACATTCGACGAATCCGCAAGATATTAAAGTCCAAATTGAGTGGAGGAAACATCATAAAAGCCATAAATACCTGGGCTATACCTGTGATTCGATACTCTACAGGAATAATTGACTGGACCCAGATGGAGTTGGACAATTTGGACAGAAAAACGAGGAAACCTATGAGAATGAATCATGCTTTTCACCCTAAAAGTGATGTTGACCGATTATATCTACCAAGAGCAGAAGGTGGTTGAGGACTCCTACATATAAAGCAGACTGTGGAAGAAGAAAGACACAGCTTGAATGATTACATCCAGAAAAGTGAAGAACCAATGATTAAGGAAGTAAATAAAGGAGGCCTTTTAAAGACAACTAAGTCAAAAGCTGAATATAAGAAAGAAGTAATTGAGAAACGAGCTGAAAATTGGAAAAGCAAAGCTATGCATGGCCAATACTTGAAAAGTATTGAAGGCAAAGCTGACCAAAAACTTACTTAGAACTGGTTAAGATCAGGAGAACTGAAAAAAGAAACAGAAGGCTTTATTTTGGCAGCTCAAGAACAAGCCTTAGCCACAAACTGCATGAAGGCAAAAATTTAACATGTTATCACCAACAGCAAGTGTCGCCTCTGTAATGAGAAAGATGAGACAGTCGACCACCTGATCAGTGGGTGCAGCAAAATTTCACAAACTGACTACCTACAACGCCATGACCGCGTTGCTAAGATCATTCACTGGAAATTGTGCCAGACGTTTGGATTTGAGTACAGCAAAAACCACTGGGAACATCAGGTTGAGAAAGTTTTAGAGAATGAGAAAGTCAAGATCTTGTGCGACTTCAGAATTCAGACTGACAGGCACTTGTCCTACAACACACCTGATATAACAATAGTTGAAAAGAAAAAAGTATGGTTCGTTGACATTGCAATACCTGGTGATGCATGAATTGAAAATAAGTAGCAAGAAAAAGTCACAAAATAACGGGACTTGCAAATTGAAGTTGAGCGACTGTGGAAGAGAAAGTCGTGTGTTGTCCCGATTGTGATTGGAGCCCTTGGAGCAATACCTAGGGGACTGCCTCACTATGTGGAGGTTCTAGGTTTGCTGGACTTGAGCATTCTGACTCTACAAAGGGCCACCCTGCTTGGAACAGCTTATATCCTCTGATGTTTCCTTAACAGTTCCTAGGTCCTTGGTTAGGACTCGAACTATTGAGCTAACAACCAGCCCCAAAGGCTGTGAATCTCGCCAAAGATTAACCACAGATAATAATAATCTTAACTTCTAATATTTACTAGTACATAGTAACCATAATAACTTCCATCATATGATTTTATGTGTGTGTGTTTTAGGTTTTTGAGCTGATTAATAAATAAATCAGGGAGACTAGTATATATATTATAATAATATTTTCCCAATTTTTGGTTTTTAGCTCTATTTCCTGATCTTTAATAAACATTTTTACCGCAGCTTTTAAATATAAGATTTAAAATTTAGATTACAAATAGAGTAGAGTAGAGTAGAGTAGAGTAGAGTAGAGTAGAATTCTTTATTGGTCAAGTGTGATTGGACACACAAGGAATTTGTCTTTAGTGCAGATGCTCTCAGTGTACATAAAAGGACAAGATACCTCCGTCAAGAATCAGAAGGTATAATTGCTTTAAAAATAATTCCTATCAGAATTTTATGTCAGAGAAAAAAGTAATATTTTTGTCTCAAAGATTAAAGCAGATAAAGATCCCATTGCGATGGGACAACTTGGAATGTATTATTGTTTATTTTTAAACAACAGAGATTTTGATTGAATTCTGTTTAGAAAGTAAGAGAGTTTCTAGAAGATTTAAAGGAGAATTGGAAGTGATCCAAATAGAAGAAATTACACAAAGATTACAACAGATGCAACAAGAATCTGAAAGACATGGTGCTGAATTAGGTGCTGCCTGTATTGACTTTTCTAAATTTTTGGCCTGATCATAGATTACAAATGGAACATGGAATATAAATGGAGCAAATGCTCCTCAAAAGAGGATTTGATGCAGGATTGGAATGGAGTGACCCTTCCCCCCCCCCCCCAACTGGACAGAACTTCTGAGAAAAATATTGAAATCACTCAAGGCAAATCAAAGATTTCTAGTTATTTTAGATGGCTATTAAAGGAAATATTACAAAAACAAGCAATAATGGAGGGTTGCAAAAAGACATTTAAATATTTTTTGAAACTAATTGAAATAAAGGTAATGGTTTAAGAATTATTTAAGATGCAAGTAATGCTTTGATTAGAGGTTATTTAATGCAACATAATACCGAACTGAAGAAGAAGCAAGAGAAAGGATGAAATACTCTGGATGAGATAAAAAGAAAAGAATAAGTATAGAAATCTCGAGAGAAGATAAGTATACCTCTCCAAAAAATTAAGCTTTCACAGCAACAGCTATCTATATTAACAATAAGAGACATGGAAAAACATTAAACTGTGTAAAGCAAAAAACAAACAAAATTTGAATTTGTTAGTAAATCAGGGAACTGACTGCCATTTAAACTAAGATAATTAAAACTAAGAAAAGAAAGAAAAACAAAACTATATTGAAACATCAAGAGGGAGAAACTTATGAATAGACAATATGGTTATGCAAAAACCATTACATCAATATTATTCCAGTTTATATAAAGGACATGATATTTCTTTGACAAAAATAGATGAATACCTTAGGAAATAAAATTTACAAAGGATTACAGAAATATAAAATTATGAATGGACCTATAACAATAAAGAATTTTTTGGAAGCTATGGAAAAGAATAAACCAAGAAAGGTTCCTGGATGGATTATCAGGTTTGTATTATAAATTTTTTCAGAATTAACTTTTAAAACCCCTATAAAACACAATAAATTTTAACTTGTAAGGAGAGATGTCATAAATTTGGAAGGAGGTCAGTATAACATTAATAGCCAAAGAGGGATAAAATCTGGCTCTAATAAGAAATATAGACCAATATTACTCTTGAATAATAGCTAAAATTGTTCACAATTATTTTAGCTGAAAGACTGAAAATAGTTTTGCAAACATTTATTCATAAGGATCAATATGGGTTTTTTTTTTTTTTTTTAACCTAAAAGGCAATGTTAGAACTCTTTGAATATTTTGGAACATTAGGAACAATATAATAAAAACAAGCTGCATTGATTTCTTTTTTATGCAGAGAAGGCTTTTGACAATTTGAACTTGACTTTCCTGTTTAAAGTTTTGGAAGATATGAATGTTAAGATGAATTTTATAAAATGGGTAAAATCAATTTTTTACTTCACAGAAAGCATAAATAGTTGTCAATGTAGATCTAACAAAACAATGTGAAAACGGGAGGAAGACAAGTCTACTCACTGTCCCTCCTGTTTATTTTGTTTCTGGAAATACTGCTTTAGAGACATAAGATAGGATGAGAGGATTGCTGGAGTAAATATTAAACAAAAGACTTCTAAATTAAGTTTTGCATATGATTTGGTGTTTGTTCCTTAATGAGAACTGAAATATTAATAGATATCTTAAAATAAATTGATGCATTGGCAGATTCTAAGATTAATAAACAGAAGATGAAGATGTTAACAAATATATGAAAATCCAAGATCAAACAGAATTGGTGGATAAAACAGGTTTTAAAATTGAAAAGAAGGTAAAATGCTTAGGCATCACTATGACAAATATGAATTGTTATTTCAAAATAATTATGTTAAGACAATGGAACAAAAAAGGTATATTAAGATGGAAGAAAATACAATTATTGCTGGAGAGAATTTCTGAGGTTAAGAATATTTTACTCAGCATATTATTTTTGCTTCAGACAATACCTGTTTTGACATTGACAACTTGACAGTGGCAGGAGGATATATCTAAATATGAAATGGTTGATTCTGAGAAATAGAAGGCATTTGGAGTGAGGTTTGGATGGCATAGATATTTGTGGTATGACAAAACTTAGGTTAATGTTTTAAAAATCATTATTTCAGATATCTGATAGTCCTCAGCTTATGACTACAATTGAGCCCAAAATTTCTGTTGCTAAGCAAGATAGTTAGTGAGTTTTGCCCTATTTTACAACCTTTCTTGCCACAGTTGTTAAGTGAACCTATGCAGTTGTTAAGTTAGTAGCATGGTTATTAAGTGACCATTGACTTTGCTTATCAGGAGGTTACAAAAGCTGATTTCATGACCCTGGGACACTGCAATGGTCATAAGTATGAAACAGTTGCCAAGTATCTGAATTTTGATCACATGACCATGGGGATGCTGCAATGATCATAAATGTGAAAAATGATAACTTACTTTTTCCAGTGCCATTATAACTTTGAATGCAAGTTTGACACCCCTATTGTAAGATATTAGGATTCTTTCAAGGTGTGTTTAAGATTAAAATAAAGACAAGTGTTGAGAGTAGAGGCATATATTTTTTTTGTCAATCATTTTTTTAATTACTAGAAAGGTTTAAAGTAAATAAAGGGATTTATGATTTTGAACATTAATACTGAATTTGAAATAAAACTCTGTACAAATGATGAACAATTGTCAAAATGTATAAACTTTATGGAAATTTGAAACAGAAGAACAAGTAAAAGCATATATGATAAAATAGGCTAAACTTTTTGGTTACAATATATAAATGGAAAACGGGAAAATATGCATTATATTATAACCTTAAAGATAATTTTATAACATTTGATATTGTTGGTATATGTCTTCAGAAAATTGCCTATCATGTATAAATGTATTTCAAATATATGTTGGAAAAATGAACAACATGAAGTTAATGTTATCATGCTTGGTATAAAAAGTTTTGAATACAACAATTCAGAGGATCTTAAAGATTAACATACAATTGAAACCAGAGACTTTTAGTTTGGGATTGATGGATAAGTAATTGGAAAAACAATCATTGAGCTTTGTTTTTATATATGATAACTGTAGCAAAATTATTTATATGCATAAAAATAGAACGAATTGGCACAGTGGAAGAATGGCTGGTACACATGATAGAACTTGTAGAGATGGATGCATTATCCCTTAAGTGACTTCCTTAATTAGAGAAAAAACAATATCTATGTTTACTGGACTGGAAACGCCTTGTAGATATTTTTATGTGAAACAGAAAAAAATTAACTTGCAATTTATAGTTTTGATGATAGAAAAAAATAGACAATAGAAAAAGAACTATTCTTGAACTATAGAATAAGAGGTCATTTTGTTTTGGTACTTATAATTACTATAAAGAAAATTGGAAGGTACTTCTTTCTTTTTCTTTTTATTCTTTTTTTTGCACACTTGACTTTTTCTTTCTTTTCTTTTTTCCTTTCTTTCCTTTCCTTTATATTAGTTTTACCTTTGTGTCAAAATACTTAATGTTATTTGACATAAAAAATTCAATTTATGTAATAAATGTAACTGTTAATATAGAAAATCAAATATTATTAACTAAACATAGCATATACCTTGTAAGATAATTTCCTGACTTGGATGATAGCACTAACAATTGTTCAAAAGAAATAGAGTAACCAAATAGCATTTAAGATGTATCTATACTTTTGTCAGAAACAGTGGAATAAACCAAGTGAAACTCTTGAAAATATCTGGATTAAAATAAGTGAATGAAGGAACTCATAAAAGCAGTCCTGTAGTTGTTGTCTCGTATTTCTTGTCCAATCAAAGAGAAAGTCAATTGCAGAGAGTCAATTGCAAATCCAGAGATCTGTCACGGATTTGGTAACAGAACATGATAAGACTTGAAGAATGTTGGTTAGACAGCCAAGTAATTCCTACGGACTTAAAAGATAAAACCAATGTGAAATTATGAACCCCTTTTTCTCTCCAAAAATATTAGATCTACTTACCAAATGAGGCATTTTTGAATAATGAGGATGACTTCAGAACTAGTAAGAAGAAATGGCCAGATAACACCTTTTCTAAGTGCCACAAGCACTTTGAAGAAATTGTTTTACATTCATTCAGTTTATGCTTGTTTATGTGACTATTATTATTATTATTATTATTATTATTATTATTATTATTATTATTATTATTATTATTATTAATTTGATTTGTATACCGCCCTCTCTCCCGTAGGGACTACCATGCCCGAGAATAGGTAATTCTAGCCAAGAATACTTTAATTTTTCAAAAGTTATCAGGATCTTATTTTATTTTTTAAAAAACAATGTGATCTGGCCATTTGGCCACGACAATTTTTCCCATCCCAGATCATACCCCTCTTGCCCCGTCAAAAAAGCCTATTCCAAGTGCGACTATTGTTACACAATGGGCCCTTGATGATTTGAGTCATTAAAAATATCTTAAACCAGTGCTTATGTAAAAATGAGCATTTATTATGGGCCAATAAATTTACCATCAATTCAGGCAAGGCAGATATTCTGTAAAGAATTCGGGACATTAAATGGCTTTATTCTTGGATCTATCATCGTCATTGGTCACCAGGGCTCAGAAATCTGTTATTAGATCCAGCTGAAATACTAAATATAATCCTATTTGGACTGAGATAGCCTAACAGTTACTATGTCCTCATTTAGGATACTGATACAAAGCTTTACTCTCTAGATAGCACTCAGATTTATCACAGTGATGATCCCTGTTGCCTATCTCTGAATTGCTGCAAATTATCTGAATTAAAGTGTAGTGCCTAGAACTGAATACAGTATTTGAGGTGAAGTCTAAGCAATCCTGTTTCAAATAGAATTTGAAAGCTCTGTTTCCATTGATGTAATATAAAATAGTATTTGGCTTTTTTGCATCTACAATACTGATCATGTTCAGTTTGTAACCAACTACTATTGTAAAATTCATTTTATAAGTGTTATTATTAGGCCAGGTAATCCTACACCATACCTAAGCATATGATTTCTATTTTCTATTCTTCATTTTCTTATTTCCAACATATTTCTCTAAAAAAGCAAGATAATTTTGAATTGTATTTCTGTTTGCTACAGAATTAGTTATCCCATTCATTTATTTTCTGTGGAAAAAAAAATAGAACTGTGGGTTGAAATGCAATATTTTGTGTATATAGAAAAATGCAAATAATAGAATAAAACATGCCAGATACTGCTATAATTTTGCTTTCAGATAACAAATGCAAAAATAATTGTATTGTACAGGCAGGTTACCAAATGCAAAACTGCAGTATATTGTAAATTCCTCATTTTAAGTTCTTGATCTTCTGTTTTAAAGAAAGTAGCTACCACTTCTTGAAAATAGTAAGTTATTTTCATAGGTGTTTTTTCCACAAAAGTCTCTCACTTCATTTTTTATCAAGTTTATAAAATCAATAGCAGATAGGGCAAACTGATACATTGTTGTTAATCGATCATACAGATATAAGAATATGCACATTCCACTGTCTGTCTCACTTCAGTCAAAAGGCTAGCTACTCAATCCTTTTTCCAATCCAAATCCTTTTTATTATCGCTGATATTTGATTCAGTAATCCTTCACCATGCCCACATGATAACCTGAATTATTTTGTAGTTTCTCCTTTCAATATTCATTGTGAGAAGAATGGAAAAGGCAATATTCACAGGGCTCAAGAAGGAGAGGACCCAGGTTGATCTAAAGACTATATACCAATGAATCCTTACAGGACCTACATTTCATTAACGTAAAGCTTCTTCCGATAGTTGCATCTAGCAACAATTCTCAGAGAAAGGGCTATTATACTGACCTACAGTACAGCAATACTGTAAAACCATACACCGAGAAGTTAAGATTCTACAAAATATCGTTTTTATTTACTGCAGAGCTGCACCAGTTGTGCAAACAGACAGGAATAGGGGGAAGCAAATAGAGTTGTACATGTGGAAGGTTGAAATGTCAGCACCCCCTCTTGTTTTTTTACAAATGACTTTATAGCCAACCTATTAGCCTGTCCTCACTTCTCAGCCTGATCTGAGTCATAGCACTGATACTGCTGCAATTTTTTTTTTGCGTTGTTTACTCTCGGGAGGTGTGTGGGGGAGTAAGAGGTAACAATACAGTGGAAAAACATTGGTAAGAATAGACATGTCTGATTCAGGCAAGTCCCTATGCAGGAAGAAAATGAGTCTTATGGAAAGCAGGAAAAATCTGTGTATGCGGGTGGGATGGGGATGGGGAGAAGATATCGAAGAGGAGCGTTCTTTTAAACTGGAAATGAAACGGCAGCTATTTCATGCAACGCCTACAGAGAAGGTTAATGTGGGAATATTCCCAGACCTGAAGGCATCAAAAAGAAAATGACCGAAGGGGACTTTGAGTTACGGAGGTGGGGAAAGAACTCGCAAATGTTGAAGATGAGGGGTAGCAAAGAAAGAAAGACAGCTTGCCAATTCCCTCCTAACGTACTCGACAGTACGAAAAGCGAAGGAGATAAACCGTCCAACCGAGCCAGGGAAATCTATCGTCCCTATTGCCCGAGAAACCAAAAAGTCGGACGGAGCACATCGCGTTTTTACCTCCTCACCCCTTCCCCGGCTCACTCGAGGGCGCCAAGCTGTAGGTGGAGCTCGCAACTCCAGTAAATCCAGATCCAGGTTTTCCCAGCGCGCATCTCTCTCTCTCCCTCTCCCCCCACTCCCCCCTTGCTCGGCCCTGTGGGGCTCCGGTCCGGGGGCTAAGAAGAGCGGCGTCCATTGGGGAGAGGTGCTGCCTTCCTCCATCCCTCCAGGCATCGTAGTCTTGGCCGTCGGCCCACAGCACTTCCGGGGGCTCACTTGTCCTTCGCTCCTCTTCCTGCGCCCAGGACACCGGCGGGAGCGTCGGGTTGGCCCGTCGCTTAGGGCTCCGCTAGACCCTCGCCAAGCTGTCTCCCGGGGGGAGGGGAGGGGAAAGGGGCGACGCCAGCCCGGGCTCTGGTTGGAGAAGAGCGAGGAGGGCGCTGGAGAGGAGGCCACCGGCGGCGGGGATGGCGGGGACCGGGGGCTCACCGTGCCTGGACAGGTGGCGGCGACGGCGCTGCAGCGGCTCTTCTGAGCACTGAGTGGAGCGCAGCCGCAGCGGTGGGGGGCGCGCGCGCGCGCGCTAGGGCGCAAGGCTGGCCGTCGCGGCGAGCGAGGCGGAGGGAGCGAAGGAGTACAGCACGGCCCGCCGTGCGGGCGGCCTCTCCCTGGATTCTGGCTCGGTCGGGCGCGGCGGCGCGGGACTCGCTCCTCTGGACCCTGCGGAAAGGTAATCCAGATTGCCCCTCCTTTCCTTTGAGCTTTTTCTGTCGGTGCCGCCGCCGCCGGTCCCTCCCTCCTTCCCTGCTGCGTCTCTCCCGCGGGGGACTGGCGGTGTTGTGTTCCGTCTTCTTGGGCGTGAAAGGTTCGAGAGTCTCCTTCTCGGCGAGAAGCGGTGCCGGGCATGTGCCAGGAGGCTCCCCGGAAAAATGGCCCGTAGATGGGCGTTTGGATGCCATCCACGGCAGCAGCGCTGAAAGAGAGGAGGGGGAGCGAGACGAGGGACAGTGCTTTGTACTGGGCTGAGCAATGGTGCCCCTCTTCCGCTGCAGCAATCTGATCCTAGCTGGCGGCAGGTAACGGCAGTCCCCTTTCTCCGGGAAGGGGTTGCGTGCATGAGCGGGAGGAGGTCAGCTACACAGCTCTGCGGCGGAGCTAATGTGTTACGAAGCCAGGCGGTGATGCCATGAAAGGATGGCATCGCGCTTTCTTCCCTCCTCTCCCCTCCTCCCCCCCCTCCCCGCTGTGTTTGGGTCGCAGGTACGCTGAGGAGCTCCATCTTTTAGAGGCGGGAGAGGCTGGAAGAGGGACTGGTATCTTTCGGCCCGGGTAGCCTTTAACAGGGGGGGGGGGGGGGTAAGGAAAGATCTCCCGATAGACTCGAAGGGGAGGTGTGCTTCTCTCAGTTACTCAGTCGTTGGATGGTTTTGGTGCCCGCTCCCCTTGATGGGTCTTTTGAACCCCGAAAACTGTCAATTTGGAAAGGAATTTTTCCCTTCCCTTCCTTCAGTGACTGTTAATGGAGCCTGTTTTACAGCGCCCCAAGTCTTGGCCCTACCTGGCGTTGTTCTCATTAACGGGCGGGAATTCAATGTCGCCAATAGCAACGGTTCAGCTTCTTCTTTTCAAGCCGCCATAAAAATGCGGTGGCCCAGATGTTTAGATTTTCTTCTCCAGTTGCAAAGATATTCTATTTTATTAGAATATGTGAGAATGTTACAGTATTTTGCTTTATGTGCAGTTCTTCTGTGCAGAAGTTACTGTTTATAAACCTTGAGAAGAAACGGATTGGTGGAGGACAGATGAAAGCCTCTAGCAATTATCCAGGCGTCCTTATCCTACACTTTAATGAATGAAATAATACATTGTTGTTCCTACCTTTTCTCCAGGAATTTAAGGCATAATGCATTTTTTCCTCATAATAGCAACACTGTGAACCAGGTTGGAGAGGGAGAGAGAGAGAGAGAGAGAGAGAGAGAAAGAAAGAAAGAAAGAAGAAAGAAAGAAAGAAAGAAAGAAAGAAAGAAAGAAAGAAAGAAGCTACAGTCAACCTAACTCAGGGTGGACTTAAACCTAGGGAAGAGTAGCTCCTGTTTTTACTTTCCTTACTTCTGCTTTTTGTGCCATTAATTATCCAGGAGAGATAACTATTTCCTAGTCTTTTCAGATAGATGAGTACACAAGTATTCTACTTTTATTAGGTGTGCCTATAAATTACACTATCTGCTTTCCCTATAAATGCTTTTTTCAGATTGGAATTAAAAAAGGAAGAACATTTTTCAGGGCCAAGTTGGTGATTATAGAACAGTAGCAAACAATGCCTTTCAATTTGTCTTGTGTTTTTTTAAAGGTAAATCAGCTGTCCTTACAATTTTGCATCTACTGTGTTACTATCACTGAGGTGATGCAACCTCTCTCTTGTGGCTTCAGCTGCTCCTGTTTTGTTGTTTGTCATGAGTGTTATTCCTTTTTTAGCTTAGCATACTCAAAGGAACTCTATTTTGTTGCATCCTGTTGAAGTAAAAAGTAAAAAGAAGATTGGTATTCACAACTGATCTACAGCTGTGCAGAGTGCCTTTTTATGTATAGACCTATCTACACATTAATTCAAACTGAATTTTAAAAAATTGAAATCAAAGTATTTCATTTATGAGAACCTACAGAATTTCAGCAGATGTGATCAGAACAATATATTGTGAAACTATGAGTAATTTTTGCCTTACTTTAAATACAGTTGCCTGCAAACTCCTCAGACATATTGATGTAAAGAAATTATTATTTTTATAGTTTCTTTACATTGCAATGTTTGTAACTTTGAAGGGTTACCAAGTAGCATATATCTTCCAAGGTAATTTGGTGGTACATCCGGGCCTTCTGGAAGATGAGATTTGATCCATGTCCTTTGTTTTCTGACAGTCAGTATTTTAGTTTTCTTGTATATTCTATAGACCACGATGTCATCTGGAAAATGAACATCAACTTGTATTCTGTTACAATAAAAAACTAAGATGGAGCAATTTTAGTGCCCCCTTTGTGTGTACCGCCTTTGTCCTTGGGTTTGATTGTACAACAAATTATTTGGATGTAGCCTGGAATTTAATTATGTATATTGCCTCTAACCTGGACATGTAACAAATAAATTTGGAATTAAAGTTTGCATTGGCTAAAATGTAAAAAAACCTGATAGTTACATCTCTAATTCTCTTTAGCCTGAAATGTATTTATGAAAAACAACAGCAGAGTTGATTCCCCCTATTGGGAATTTGCAGTTATGATTGTTCAAGGGAGCCTTTTGGAGTGCAGAAAGGGAAATAATACATATGCTAACATACAGTTGACACTGCTCAGGATGTCCTTCATTCACTAGTGTTTGTTATTATTGACATATGATGGGTGAAACTGCAGGAAAATTGGAGCTTCTGACAAAGGATTTGTGTTTCTTAAATCTAGTTCAACCTAGCAGTAATAATTTCCTTAGAAATGAAATAGCTTGCTGGTCACTGGAGACCAGCATTTTACCATGTTATCAATTTCTTTCTGATGGGAGAGATTATCTTAGTCTTCCCCAAACTCTTTCTGTTTTTTTACTTCAAATATCTGCCTTAATCGGACTGAAACGAAGATGTAAGTTGCCTAATCTTAGGAACTTTTTAGAATTCTTCTGAATTCCTTAATGGCATATTTATTTCATGATAATGTTTGAAAAACTTTTTTTAATTATGCATATTTGGTACAATTTTTGCATATAGTTATTTTTAGTTGACATCTATGGGGATACAATAGGTGTTTTATTTTTGCTAACAATGTATTGCAGAGGTGACCAATTTTTGGCTCAGAATGGTCTGCACAGGCAATTTACAATGTACAAGTTTACAGTAATTTAAGAATTGAAAACATATGTGCACATGCATGTAAATTAAAAACAGACAGAACATAGTCCTTTAAAGAAATCAAGTTATTATATTTTATATAGCTTAAAAGCCATGTGGAACAAAAGGCATGTTAGCAATCAACCTAAAACCAAATGAAGAAGGTAGCATTCTAATCACATCAAAGATAATTGTTTTATATTCCCACTCATCTAGTATGTTTTGATGATGGGACAGCAAGAGGCTTTTTAGATATTCTGGCCCCAAATCACTTATAGGCAATAGCCAACAGGATGACTTATGCCCAGAGGCTAGTTGGCAATAAAATTGTTTGGATTGTGGCCAACCTGACTTACAAAGGTCTTTCCTCTCATGAAGTCACATTATTTTTCTTCTCTGAAGCATCATGGCAGAGCCAATCTACTGGTAAGATTTGCATTCCTTCGAGATAAGAGCCTTTGGTCATCAAAATTGGAAGCCACTTTTGATGACCAAAGCAATGCTCCAAGACCATGTAATTCTGCTTGTTAAAAGCAAAGTGCTGTGGTGTTTCACATTTCACAAGGTCTTTAAAGGGGGAGAGGACTTCAATCGAAGTACTTTTTCAAAGTTCTGCACAGTTCTAGCGGCAGCCAATGTCATTGATACAAAACTAAAGTGGTTTATTCAATAATATACAGTAGATGCAGGGGTGAAATTCAGCAGGTTCTGGAGAACCGGTAGCAGAAATTTTGAGTAGTTCGGAGAACCAGCAAATACCACCTCTGGCTGGCCCCAGAGTGGAAAGGAAATGGAGATTTTGCATTATCCTTCCCCCAGGAGGGGGGAGGGAATGGGGATTTTGCAATATTCTTCCCCTGCCACGCTCACCAAGCCACACCCACAGAACTGGTAGTAAAAACATTTGAATTTCACCACTGAGTAGATGCCAATCTGGCACAATATTGTGCACTAGTTCTAAATTCTGAACACTCCACAAGAGGTTCCTCCCATATCAAGTGATTCCTCCCCCCCCCCCCTCATTTCCCCCATCATCATAGATGAGCTGCCAGGGAGCTTCTATCCAGTGATACCTTCTTATTTTTACCCAACTAGAGTCTGGCCTGTCATTGCCCCTCCTCTCTTCCCCGGTTGAGAGGCAGCTGGACTGACACTGACAAACGAGGATCTCTGGAGTCGTAAGCAATGGGCAAGCAGACAGTTTTGGGTTTTTATCGTCAACTTTCTTTGCTCAATTTTGGATCATGTTTCATTAAAACTTAGAATGTCCACAAACTGGCACTTCTGCAAGAGATGGGAAAATAAGCTACTTTGGCATGGAGTAAAGAACACCTAGTCTGCAAAATTACTGTTGTTGCCCAAACATATGCAGGGATGAGAAACAAACTGTAATGCACATGGCTGGGCCACAAATGTTTCTCTGACTTTTCACTGCTTATTTTTCTTCCTTAACTGATCTTCTGATCTTCTTCCTTTGTCAGTTGCCTCTCCCATTTCCAAATCAGAGAAGAGCTCATTGTTCTCTTCTGGTATGCCATCCATCTCACCCCCTTCCAGGCCAATTAGAGTAGGTGGATGGCAGAGTGGAAAAACAATAGCACATGCTCATTATCTACTACCATAGAATAGGAGTTGAGGTTTGTTGCCATGTGCTCACTTGCTTTTTTGCCCATCTGATCACTCAGTAGCAACCATGTCCTGGCTCACTATGCCACTCATCCTGGTGGTTCAGCTGCTTTCCCACATACAAGACATCATCCTCATGCAGAGAATGAGGTAGTGACTTAATTAGGCATATTTGTGACTTAATGCTCTATTTTGTTCAAGACAAACAATGCCTGAGTTACAGTATTAGGATTTTTGACAATGAAATTCCCAGATAGTTTTCACAGCAAAAGTTTCAGAATGGGGAAAAACTGAAAATCTGTCATCAGACACACATAGTACAGAAATTAACATTCATGCTTGTCAGTCCTCCTGGAACTGGGAAAAAGACAATGTGCAAAGGTAAAAATGGAATAAAATAACATTTCGAAGTATTTAAAATTTTTAAGTAAGAATCACTGCTGCCTTAAAGACTACTTGAAACAGCTGTGTTTTCTGTAGTGAATTTAAAATGCTCAAGTTATTTAATGTGCCTTAGTAATGCTTACAACAACCCTGAATGCTAATCTATTATACCTTTGTGGTATTATGTCTGTATCTGAGCCCTACATAATGCTGTCTGCACTCCGTAAGTCAAAGAGCGTGAAGTTGATTCTTAAAATGTAAATGTGCAATACATATAGAATCCTGGGCCTGTGATCTTTTAGAGTCTATTAAGACTTCTAGTAACAAAATAAACATCACTACCACCACCACAATCATCCCAGAATTAAATGGGAAGATTGGAAAGTTCCTTGGAAATTATTCCTTACACAGTTTGGGAATCCACTATGACATTTCCGAGAGATGACTATCCAACCTCACTTCCAGTGACAGAAAGTATACTACTTCATTAGGCAATCTGCTTCATTGTCAAATAGCTTTTATTATTAGGAAATGTTCATTATGTTCAACCAAAATTTACGTCTTTACAATTCAAACTCATTGTTTCTTCTGCTGTCTTATGGAACAATTGCGAAATATTTGGCTCCACCTTCTGTATGATACCCCTGAGATCCTCAAAAACAATTATTATGTTTTCCGCCTTTTTTTTGTCCTGGCTAATTATGCCCACTGCTCCATCATAAGCATTTCCTTTTATATTCTTCATTATCTGATTGGTCTCCTATGGACAGGTTTCAGTTTGACAATGTCCTTCCTAAAATGCAGTGCCCAGAACTGGACATTATTCTATGTCTATTCTATGTCCGAATGATGTAGAATAAACAGGATAAGTGCTTATCTTGAGGTTGGCATTAAACATTTGCTGATGCAGCCCACGATTGCATTTGCATGTTTTTCAGCTGCATCACATTGTTGGCTCATGTTCAACTTGTGATCTACCAAGACAATCAGATCTTTTTTTTTAAAGGTACTCCTGCCCAGTATGGACATTCCTTTTCTTTGCCGATGTTTCTGGGCTTTCTACCCAAATGAAATTATACTTGCATTTTTTGGGTTCTTCCCATTGTTCCATGGTTAGGCTATTCTTGAATCAACATATTGTTCTATATTTGCTAGTCCTTATTTTTTGCCTTATTTGCAAACTTAATAATGTCTTTCTAATTTTTCATTCGACTCATTTATAAATGGATTGCACAGTGCATGGCTACATACTACGTTCCTATTTCTCTTTAAGTAGCATTTTGAATCCCAGGATGACACAATTACTTTCCCCATTGCTTTTGGCTCTTCAACCAGCTCTTTCTAGTGGTTAGGATTAAATCAAGAAGAAGCAAACACCTTATCTCCTTTTTAACATCTTGGGAAACTAATTGGTTAGCAAGATCAATTAATTAGTTAGCAAGAGAGCCAGTTCAGTCTAGTCATTAAGGCACCAAGTATGAAAGCCTGCTGGATAACTGTGGGACAGTCACAGTAACTATGTCATCTGGGGGTTCAAGATACTACTGAAAGGAAAATAGGAGCATGGTTTTGGCAATTTGTATTGTGCATTCCATATATAAATGAGCTTTCTCTCAGACTAACCACCTCACATAGTTGTGGCAAAAATAGGAGAAGAATTAAATGTATTTGTCATCTTGAGTTATTAATACAAATTATAAAGGTAGAAAATTAAAATATCCTGAGGAATCTTGGCCCCTTGGCTAGGTTAGTTTTCCAACAGATGTCCAGATAGTTAAAATCTCCCAATTTGACTATATTTGTACTCCCTGAAGTTCTTTCTGGTCCAAGAGAAAATTGTCCAAATCTTCTCCCTGGCTTGTCTACAGAACTATCTGACACTATCCTTTATTTTTATTGTTACTCCAAAGTTTGCAACTGGAGTGTCACATTCAGATTCCTGGATAAAGGCATATGTGTACTTCCTTCACATATGTCTCCCATCTCCCTCCCCCCCCTCACTTTTGTATAGCCTATTTCTTTTGGGTACTCTTCAGTCATTGTGCTGCATGCATGAATTTCATCCCAATATATTTCAGTGATGTCTTCTAGATCCTGCTTTAAGATTTCTAATTATTTTTGGTTTTTTCACTACTAGACATTTTTTATTTTTTTTAGTCTGTCATCTCCCATTTCCATAGGAATTTTAGTTACCGTATTTATTCGAGTATAACGCGCACACGTGTATAACGCGCACCCCTAATTTTCGATTAAAAATCGGTATTAAAAAACTTTTTTTTTCTTCGCCCTCGCGTACAGTGAGCGGCTGCAGCCCGGAAAAGGCGCAGTGCGAACTCACAATTCGCCTGCGCCCTCAATGGACCGGCCCTCATTTATAACGCGCACCCAAACTTTGATTTCTTTTTTTGGTAGAAAATTTTGCGTGTTATACTCGAATAAATACAGTAATTCATCTTGAATCCCTCTAGATCAGATTTGCAAGGAGCTTTTCAAAAATATTTTTCCTGGTTCTCATTAGTTTACCTCATCTTTTGCCAGAAATTTCTCACCTATGAAATATGTCACATTTCTGTCTACACCATTTACATAGCCGGTTAATCACTTCCAATATTCTTCTCTTTATGGTCTATTATGCTCCCAGCTCCTTCACTCTTCTGCCCACCATTTAGTAGTCATTGCAGTGCCTTTAAAGCTGATTCTGGTTGGGTTATTTGTTCCCACATAATCAGTAGTACAGGAGAAGGATTAGTGAGCATATGAAATTTGAGGGAATCCCTATTAACAATAGCACTTAGACTTATATACCGCTTCACAGTGCTTTACAGCCCTCTCCTTGCAGTGTATGTATGCTCCAGAAAGTTTGCATACACATCTCTTGACAAGTTCTCTGGTTTGCCAAACTCTGCTTCAGTTCTCAATTCTCAAGAACTGAACAGGAAGTATCCAATCGCCATCACGTGTTGCTTCCTCTTCTTCAAAACCAGTACAAGAATCTTTCATTCTGCAGAGTTGTCTTCCTCACTTGCTATCTAATGGCAGCTGCTCTTTATCCAGGGATGCAGAAGAGACATCAGTGAAGAAATCCTGGAATCGGTTGTAAAGTTCCAGAGAATAATAGTTACTCTTAACAGGTGTGGGCAGCTTACAGTGAAAATTATTGCCTAACATTTTCTACTTCTTCTGTAGTCAGTGTGGTATAATGTTTAAAGTGCTAGGTTAGGAGTGAGACCAATTTTAATATGCTATGAGTAAAATAAGCTCATTGAATGACTTTGGGCTTGTTCCTCTCTCTTAGCTGGACCTCTCAGAGGATTCCTGTTGTAGGGACAAATGAGAGGAATGAGCACCATGTTAAATTGCTTTGAATAAGCACTTGACCTTATTTTCAGGGCAGGGGGTTTCTTACTATTTTGGGGTGCAACTTGGGTGTGTCAGCTCTGGAGATCTGGACCAAGTTGCACAGCCTTCGCTGGTTCAGCTGATCAGCGGGCAGCAATTAAGGGGCTGAACCTCCATGAGGTAACCGGGGAAGGGAAGGGCTGCCTCCTGTGCTAGCCATGCCCATCCCTTCACTAGGGCTTATTTTGGGGGGAGGGCATATATTTAGGCCCACCCCAAAAATCAGCCTTGGCCTTATTTTTGGGCCATGTCATATTTTCGGGAAAACACAGTAAGTATCACTTGCATTTATATCCTATTATTCTGTTTTAGAAAATATATTTCAAGAAATGTTGCATTTCCTCTGTAATATACCGTCCCTTAGAATAACAGCCTTACTTTCTATGAGTGGCTATAGTGTAGCAGTAAATTCTCAATTTTGGTTTGAAGGATCACAAGCAAACTTGCTTTAAATTACCTTCATGCTATTTGCAAAATTCCCATTTGAATCCTGCCTGCTTCTCATCAGTCGCATGAAAAGAAGTATATGTTTTATTATTATTATTATATTACAGTACAATATTGTTTATAGTTGAGGTGATGCAGTAAAATGCAGTAATTCTCTATTAATGTACTATATATAGAATGATGAACACTGAGTGTTATTTTCGTTTACTTTTATTTGCAACTTTACAATTTCTTCTCAGGTTCTGAGTTGCTACTAGAAATCAAGACTTTTATATGACATGGATTTGAGAATGGCCTGATAGAACTGGGTTGTCTCTTGCATGACCTCCCCATTAGCTTCTGTTCCAAGAAGCTATACCCGCTTTAAGAGCCCTGGGCAGGCTGAGTTTCAGTCAACTGCAAAAATGCATTTCTGTTAGCTGGTTCAATACTTAAGGTTGTCATGAACCTTCCTCTCCCCCCCCCCCCCCCAGTGCAGTTGGTTATAGTAACAAAGGAAAGTTTCTCTGTTGTGTCACCAACATCATGATCATTTGGTGTTGCTAAAAAAACTTTTCAGTTGGGTGGTATGATAATACCGTTCTGTTGTATGTGCTGTCTGCTGTACTTGATGATAATTATGGTGATTAGAGGAGTTGTATTTCCTACTTTTGTATACTGTCCTCATAAGTGCAAAGAAAATAGTTAAAATGGTTAAGATGTTTAAATGGTACATAGTAGGTGGAAAGAAGAATTTTACCCCATACCAAGTGCTTTATTTCAAAGATGAAAATAAGTGTGCGTGGTTGTAAGAGGAGTAGAAGTTCTTGGTGATCGTTCAGCATTGAGCAAATTGCCCTGAAGTCCTGGTGGTTAATGCTTTTGGTCAATTTGTTGAATCTAAAATTTGGCTTCACATTCCAAAGGGAAATGGACACCCTGCAAACTTATCAAATGCTTCCCTGTTCTTGGTTATGTGTATATGACTTTATGGCCATCATTGAGAGGCTGGTTAATTGTCAAGTGTACGATTTGGGTGTGGGTTGCTTTTGTTTCAGACACAGCATATATATTTCTCAAGTGGTTTTCCTTAATTTTTTCCATTCCTCTGTAAGGTTCACTTCACTGGAAAGCTTTTGGAATATATTCTTTGATTTTAGTGTTACTTATTTTGTCTTATGATATGACAGTCTCAGTGGGTGGCAAAACTTGGCCAGTCCTACCTACCTCCTACCCCTTCATTCTGATTATACCTTACTGAAATATAAAACAATTTTTGGACTCTTATCTGTACTTGAGAACCATGCTGAAGTAGACAAGAAGTCAAGACTTATTTTGGAAAGAAGAAAGGCAAACAATTTCTATGCCATTGCCAAGAAAATTGCATAGATATGTCCATCTATTAATTATGATTTTTTTAAAAATCAAAACATGTATATGAAAAATGTGAGGATAAACACATTGAAAACTGATAATATCTAATTCAGTGATAGCTTAGCAAATTTAACTAATTGATAAATATGATTTTATGTCTAATCAACTATTAAAAATTAGAAACCATATTTTAAATTTGTAACTTGCATCATATCTAAATGAATATATGATAATTGGCAGTGATTCATTTCTGTAAAGTGTTCCAACGGAGAGGAAATTTGAAAAGGGGCAACAGAAATGAAGTTTTGGTAGCCGAAAGGATACTTTTCATTCTAATTTATGAAGAGGAAAAAAAATGGAACAACTGGAATTTAAGATGTTCTCATATTGTGAAGTTCTGGTTTTTGTAAAGCAAGTTATATTCTTGAAAGACAACTGTGTTTAAAATGTTTTGCTATAGGCTACCTTGCGATTTTAGCATTAAATGTTAGGAAATTATTATAAAATACTTTTGTATTATAAAATATAATTTTCTTTGTTGCCTCTTATTATATGGATGTTCTATGAAAAGCACATTTCAGTGCATGGAGCATTGGAACAGAAATTACTCTGATGTATTAAAGGATTCTGAGAGTGTTACAGTATAGAATAGAATGCAATGCAGAATAGAATAGAAATGTTGCATTGATTTCCCTTCATTACTTTAGATAGGCTTCGACTGTTGTCTCACTGATTTGCAGTATGTATCCCTGTTCCACAGTCTTTCAGGCTCTGGCCTGAGGTTTAAGAACGGACAGATTGGCCTGAGGTTTAGGAACGAAGCGGGAAATCGTCGCCCAGTTTCACTGTTCTGCATGGGTGGGTATCCTGAATGCTAAAACGCATTCCATTGATAATTCACCCTGTGAGGAGCCTTTTCAATGGCTCCCTGTTTTCCCCCTTTTCCAGCTCTCAAAAGCTATTTTAAAAGGTGCCCTTCCCCCTGACTTTCTGAATAGATTCCATTGCTATGTAGAACGGGAAGGTTTTTCAAAGACCATGTTAACTTCTTCTTTTTCTTCTTCCTTTAAAATCAGTATCTTGTCAGCAATTGTATTATTTACGCTTTATCAATCCAAAGTGATTCATCTTTTTCTCATGTCCATCAGAGGATGTTTTCCATCAAATGGTATTAATTGTAAAGATTTCTTGTACCGACTCATTCACTAAATTAACTCTGGGGATGTGTGTGTGTGCGCGCGCACGCATGCGCGTGTGTGCGTGTGCGTGTTTTAACGGATTAATCCAGTCATGGCCATGGTCTGTTAGTATGTAGTACTCTGTCAAAATGACAAGAAGTGATAATCGCTATTAAAGGCCAGAATCGTAATTGAGGCCTCGTACCAGTCCTGGTGGCTCCTTGCTCCCCAAGGTGATTTCTGAAAGCAATATTTTCAGCTGCAAATAGCAGACAGGGAGAAAATAATTCATGCAGGGCCTTTATTCTGAATGGGAGCATCTTTTGCATTGGGGCCACTGGACACTGTTGTATCAAAAATAAACCCAGCCACAATTTAGCATGCTGGTTCAATGGGTTTCTACATAACAGGTTAATTCTAGCAATTTTATTCCACAATAATAATTTCAGAATGACATAATTCCAAAGACTGCAGTTTCAGTTTGGTAAGTTAATTTAAGCTTATCTATATACGATGTTAA
The DNA here is from genome assembly GCA_039707465.1 of Rhabdophis nuchalis. Classification (NCBI taxonomy): domain Eukaryota; kingdom Metazoa; phylum Chordata; class Lepidosauria; order Squamata; family Natricidae; genus Rhabdophis; species Rhabdophis nuchalis. Next base: position 136,538,375 of record CM077644.1, on the reverse strand, counting down.
GTAAATAGTAACACTTCCTTAATTACAAATGCGCTTTTGCTGTGAGAGACATTGAAGAATAAATCAAAGGCTCATTGTATGCAATTCAGACATATTTATTCATATACTTATGGCTGAACTGATGATGTTATCTAATTTGAGTAATGAAACATCTGCAAGAAAACTGCAAAGCTCAGAGTCCACCAAAGGCTCCTAATATACTTATGGCATTGCTCCCCTGCTTGCCCCTCACTACTGTCGCCTTTCCATGTCAGACTGAAATAATTTTACTAATAGCCTCTATGGAGTATTAAAACTTCTAAAATCTATGCTCTGTTTCAATAGGCAAGGGGTACCACCAAGTACATATAGGTAGGTAGATACAATCAAGTGCAATGTCTACATTTCCACCTGTCCCTACTAACAATTCAAAGCTCTTTCAAAGACATTCCAGTATTCTTTGAGATCTTGTCCAGCCACTTTTTTGTATTGTCTTCCCTTTTTCCAGCTTTTCTCAGTTGTGCCAGAGAGATAGGAGAAGGTTCGATTTATGCTCACCATGGGCATTTTTAAACTCATTGTATTTGAGTGGGGTTGCAACCGTTGACAGAGAGAAATGAGGAGTAAGGAGGAATTGCTTTGTACATTAGACATTGTCCCACTCTTTCTGTGCAGTACATCAAAATATATTTAAATTAACAAGAACCAGAGAACCTATTTTTTCATTCACAAAATCAGCAGTGCTTTTTTAACAATTTTTTTTTATTGGGTTGAAATGATATATTTTTTTTAAAAAAAGGTTTTGATTAAAAAAAAACAATCCCTCTGGCAAATACGTAACTTGTTTGTTTAATGAAAAGAAAGCCAAATTTGCTTTTTAAAAGTTTTTTGTCAGCTTTTTAAAATACAAATATGGCATATAACTTTAGCTGTAGGCTTCAATTTAGACAAAACAAATGTAGGTCTGAACTTGTTTTATAATCTACAAATCATCAAACCCCAGTTAAATTTCTACACCTTCATTTTTTGTAGTGTTGTGAGAGTTCGTAGAGTTTATGATTTTCAGCTGTGAGATTAAAATAATCTGCTCCATAGGACTGAATTTCATTGTGTCCTCTTGCTTTCAGCCTTGACTTTTCTGTGCTGTGGATAGTTACTAGGGATTTGAAAGACTGCTGTGTATGTTTATGGGGATCTTTATTTTGGTCTATATGCCACTTGTGAAGTTTCATCACAATTAAAAATGTTCTTTGCTCCCAATAAATAAATAATAGTATTAGCAGCAACAACAGCGACTAATAAGCTCTTTATGTTAGTCAGCTGGAACTCCATCAGAGGTAGCCAGGAACTTTCTTTGGTTTCATAAATTTAATTATATTTCCTACTTTGTGAAGAAATATTGTTACATTGGTGATTTGAACCTATCATAATTGGGGAAGTTTTACTTTGTGTGTGAAAAGTCTGTCTCAATATCTGATAACAAGAATATTTTCAGAAACTAATATCTTACTAGGTTTTTCATCCATTCCCATTCTCATTATCCGGTGCAGTGTATTCACAAAGCTGTTTCAGAAATTGTAATTATGTAATAAATTGATAGTTAAGACCAGATGTCTATCTAGCTCAAGACAAGCACAGGAATGCATTTAAGGGTATAAATAATTTGGCTTTCTTCTGTAAGGATATAAGTTTAAGTTAAGTTTCTTTTTATAAGGGTTTTATCCAATAATGTATGACTTGATATGAGAAGCTGCTGAAGTCAAAGATAATAATGTAATTGTATGTCTGTTAAAATGAAGTAAAATCCACCTCTTTTTCCATCTACCTGATAATTTATTGATAATGTAACAAAGATACATTGGAAGACCACTTAAAAGACACTTTAAATTAGTTTCAAACTGTGCTATAACGTTTATTGGTGCCTGTTTCAAATAGTAATAATATAAATTATACATTTCAACACTTTCGCTATTAAAGAATGGCATGCATATTATTTCAATGTGCAAGAAAAAAGAAAACCATATTCATATTGGGAAAAGTGAAGATAACATTTTTATTTAGTACTATAAGATAAACTCACATATAAATTGTAAGCTATTTTGGATCTGGAATGTAATTGTGATTTCTATGAGAGAAAAAATAGTGATATAGAAAGGAATTCAAATATTGATTTATGTCCTCCTCTAGATGTATGATTAAGTAAACAATATACAAAAGTTGAAAACAAATGTATGTTTGTCTGGGAATTCCATAGTTTATCCATTTAAAATTATTAGTGCTAAATATTAGTTGCCCATTTAAGCACCATTTTTCCTGTCTTTTTGTAGTTATTGGCATGTAGAAGTGGAATTTATCATGTGGCATCTTCTGTTAAAAAACATTTCAATTCTCATCATTTGCAAATTAGACAAAACCTGTATATATTGCAAGGGCACCTTTAAGATTTTGTTTAAAAAGATTTTAAAAATCCTTCAAATATTAGAACTACAAAACAAATGCAAGTTACATTTAAAATTACAAATTCAAACATAATATAAGGACATAAGTTATAAAGAAAAATGACGTAAATTATTAAAAGATGATATACAGGTAGTCCTCAACTTATAACCATTTGTTTAGCAGCAGTCTGAATGAAGGAAGTTATGACCTGTGCCCAAAGTTACAGCTGTTGCAGCACCCAGCAGTCACGTGATAAAAATTCAGATGCTTGTCAGTGTGTCCATCCTTATTGACCGCAGGGACACTGCAACTTTCCCCTATCCACCTATCTCCCCCAGAAGAGGCCAGGGCCTTTAGTACTCTCAGCCAGCTGCCACCTTGACTTTAGCCCTGGAAACAATGCTGCCGCTGAGAAATGCTGCATTGTGCTGTCCTCCAAGACATGTAGGCCTTGGGGAATGGCAATTGCTCCTGCCACCCAGGATCCCCCTAAAATCTGCTAGTCCCTTTGGGGAGAGGGTGCGGTTTACTAATCAAATCAAATCAAATCAATAAATAAATAATGCTATACGCTGTTTAACTTTAGGTGTTTTTCTTCTCGTGTTGGCAGACCTGTATGACTAAAGTGACCGGATTTTCAAAATCCCAAAGCGGGACACTGTCGGGGGGGTGAGCGCACGCGCGCGCGCGCCTGCGCAAAGGACGTTGGGGCAGGGGCGTGCTCCCAACAGCCACCGCGGGGGCCACTTTAAAGGCAATGGTGGCGGACCGATCCGGCGGCTCTCAGCGCGTGAGGGACAGCCTTCGGGGTGGCTGCTGGGTCTGGCGCGCGGCTGCTGGGTCTGGCGGCGGCGCAGGAGGTGCCGGCCGAGCAGCGCGATGGCTCCGAGCACAGAAGGCAAGAGTGATACGCTGGGATGCGGGGCCCGCAAGGGGCTGCCCGGTGCAGGGAAGGGCACTCAGGTGAGCGGGCGAGGCCCTTGCGAGCCCCACGTCCCAGCGTATCACTCTTGCCTTCCGCACTCGGAGCCATTGCGCTGCTCGCCCAACACCTCCTGCGTGCTGCCAGACCCAGCAGCCGTGCGCCTGACCATTGTGCCAAAGGCCGTCCCTCACGCGCTGAGAGCCACCGCCGCTGCCTTTAAAGAGTGTCCCACGGGGGTGGGTGGAAGCGTGCCCCGATGCCCTCTGCAGGCGCGTGATGCGCCGGAGCGCACGCGCCCCCCCTCTGAGGCCCTCCCCGCCCAAGCCGGCGCTCAGAGGCACCCACCTCTGAGCGCGTACAGAGCGCCCGAAGTGGGACATTTTGAAGAAAAGGCGGGTGGCGGGATATCTAATGGAGAAGCGGGTCTGTCCCGCCAAATTCGGGACGTCTGGTCACCTTATGTATGACCCCTCCAAGTCAGCTCCCGGTTGAACCAGTCCTTCTTTCTCAAAAGTACCAAATTTGAAGGTGTTCAGAAGTCTAAACCTGTATTATGTACAAACTGGGTTTTTATTTGTTTACTTTTATGTCCAGCATATAAAATTGAAAAGTATAATTATCAATTTACTTGAACTTGAAATTATTATAAGCAAGGAGGAAAGCAAATAAATGCTCTATTACAAATAAAACTGTATACTTATGAACTCTGAGGGCAATAGCAACTATTTTTACCACTTTAAGAAAAGTGTGAAGACTAAACACTGACATTGGAATTAGAAGAAATCTTCAGCACAAAGCATTAGGAAATTCAGACATGAACAGAAAGAACTAATTTAACTAATTTCAAAAGACTGCATTAGGAAATTGTTAGTTTTTCAATGCAAAAAAGAAAAGAAAAGAAAAGAATACGTCCTTCCTTGTTGGTTTTTTTTTTTTTTTTTTTTGCCTAACCACCACTTTCCCACAGTTTGCATTACTGGACCCAAGATTCCAGAAATTGAGCTTTCAAAGACTGTAGATGCACTTCAATTCTCCTGTATAAATCTTTTGGTCCCAGACAACAGTCTTTTATATTGTTGTCAATACATCTATCGTAAGATGTCATCTATGACATCTTTCTCCATACAGGCATCAACCTTAAGGTTTCATGGACATGCCTATTCTGGAGTCCTTTAATTTCAGAAAAGCCATTGCTGTTGCTTTACATAGTTTCCTCTACCCAGTCCTGATAAATGGACTTCCAACATACCATTCGATCCAGGATTCCTAGACTTTTGCAGCGGAGACCTAGTTCATGATACAACTTGATCACTTCTGATTTGCATGATTATTCATTTGCTAATACAGCAAAGACTACAAAGAGATTTGGGTGATTGAAGAATAGGTGGAAACCAGTTTATACATTGCAAAATTAGAAGACAACTTCTATGAGGGTGTTGGCTTATTCCCACCCCATGTATGAATGCAAGGAGTATGTTCTTCTTAAGGAAACCCACAGGTTCCTTGATGGATTCCTTGATAGAGAACTCTACTGTGAAAGTGGACAGAGAAGCTATAATTAAAAAGATTCAAAAGTTTCACATTCAAAGCAACGTAAGCTCAAAATGTTCTAAAGATTTTATAGAATTAATTCAGCATATGCCAGGATAAATGAAGTACTCAGAGAGATACATATTAAATTTGTAAGAAGGTCAACAAGGGAGGGGATCCTGAGAGCACAGAGAGACGGTCCTTTAATTTATCAACAGAATGAGATTGCCATCTTGAAACAGATCCCGAAAAAGATTAGAGATAAGGAGGAAATATTCCTTCTTATCAAAAAGATTATTCAAAAAGGGGGTGTGGTTCAAGTGGGTGATGCCTGAGGGAATGTTGGTGTTCTGGGAGGGGGGAAGAGTAAGAATTAAAACAATTGCAGAGGCGGAAGCCTTTCTTAAAAAACGCTCCTCAATCCTGGAGGACGAAAATGGGGGAGCGGAGGGGGCCACGGCTCCGCCCACTGGAGGTCAGGGAGAGGAAGATACAATTCTACCGCCGGCTGCGAAAAGAAGATGGTGGCTTAGTCTGGAGCTCTGCATGGTCATGGAGTTCGTTGGCTTTGCTTTCATGCCCCCAGCCCCCGTTTTACCTTTCTGAGGGCTGGGATCAGTGAGAGATCCACCCTGGCTTACCAGGGTGAGGTTCGAAGCTGCTATAGGAGCGTGGACGACACCGCCGGCGGTGAGAGAGCCGGAGTTGGGGGGGGCGTCCTCGGCGTCCTCGGCGTTTTCGCGGGGGCGGTGGACGCCCTGCCGCGTCGGAAGCCGCGTCGGAAGCCCGAAGGGAGAGAAACGGCCGGACGATGGCTGGGGACGGCCGGAGAGGGCTGTGAGAGCTGGGATGGCGGTGAGAGCGTCTGGAGACCAGCAGCAGCAGCCTGTGGCGAGCCGGGGCGATGGAACGGTGGTGGGAGCACCGAGAGGTCGGCGGCAGCGGCGGCGAGGAAGCGGTGGTGAGAGCACCGGAACGGTGGGTGAGGTCCTCGGCGTCCTGGGGGCCAGAGGGGCAACGATGGTCACCGGCCGGGCCGCCGGAGACGAGGCTGGCCTGACGGTGGGAGCATCGCGAGGCCAGCGATGGAGGCGGTGGCTTGAAGGTGGGGGTGAGAGCCCCAAGATGGCGGTCGATGCTCGCGTTGCCCTCGGCGTCCTAGGGGCAGTGATAGACACCAGCCGGGCCGCAGGAGCCTTAAGACCTTTCATTTCCTCAGAGACTGGTAAGAGCTCTCGCCCTATGGGTCCTTTAAGACCCTCGAAGACCTCCCCGAAGTCCTTTTAAGATCTTGAGACTTTTAAGCCCTTTCGCCCTATGGGCTTTGTTAAGACCTTGAAGACCTCCTCCTTGATAAGATCTTGGAATGTAGCAGCAATACAGAACTGAACTGAACTAAAATGGATTTGTCCTCACTGAAGCACTGAAGCACTTTAAAGCAATTTGATTTTTACCATCTATTTATTCATTTTTAACAACTATTATGAATTTATTTATATCTATTTATTTAGCCAACGATGTCTGAAGCAAAATCAATTTTAATTCATGACCAATGCATGTATTCCATTCTTACATGTCATATGCACTTATAGTTATTTATTAATTATTTAATTGTTTATGCCTATGCCAATGTATTCCAGACTAGACCTATTACAGCTGCGAGAGTCTCCGCTCTCGCAGGTTTGGCCCTCCATTCTATCGAGGGCCCGCCTCGATGAAGGATTCATTGATCTGAAGAGGCGGGCGAAACGCGGCCTAAGGGGGTTTTTAGCGGGTAGATTATTGTTAATTTTAGAGGGTACCAGGGAGGGGGGAGGGTATAGTCAATTAAACAGAGAGGGCCAGGCTTGCAGTCGACGGAAGGAAGCGGAGGCCGATAGGGGGGGGGGACACACAAGTCGTTCCAGTTGGGGGCATACCGATTCAGAGGGTCGTGGGGAGAGGCAGGACCGAGGGGAGACAAGCTACATCCTCCCGGTTGTTGGCGCGCGGCCGTTGGTTAGAAACGGTCGGGCGCCACAACCCCCGCAAACTAGGTGGTCAGGAGGTACAGAGCCAGGGCCTGCGGCTGATGTATTGCAATGCCAGGTCCGTTGTCAACAAGGCCCCCCTCATTAGTGACCTTCTGTCAGAGGGGGACCCGGACCTGGCCGGAATAGCGGAGACCTGGTTGGGCCACGAGGGAGGACTCCCCCTCGTTGAAATGTGCCCACCAGGCTACCGTGCTTTTCATCAGCCGCGGGCCCTAGGCAGGGGTGGTGGGGTAGCGGTCATTGTAAAAGAAGGTCTTGAGGCGAGAGAGACCATTGTGCCACAGACTACCGGTTGTGAGTCCCTCTGTGTGAAGTGGGGCCTAGGGAGGCAGTTGGGCCTGCTGGTTGTATACCTGGCTCCCCGCTATGTAGCAGCAGCCCTGCCCGAGCTCCTCGAGGTGATCGCTACGGTGGCAGTGGAGACCCCCAGACTTTTAGTCATGGGGGACTTTAATCTGCCATCGGTGGGCGAATCATCCGAGGCAGCTCGGGAGTTCATGGCTTCCATGACGGCCATGGACCTGACCCAAGTAATTCAAGGCCCCACTCACGAGGGTGGACATACACCGGATCTCATCTTTGTCTCAGGCCAATGGAAGAGTGATCTGGGTATAGGGGATATAGTCATCACGCCCTTGTCATGGTCAGACCACTCACTTCTCCGCCTCGACTTTCCGACCGCTGCTCCCCTCCGCGGGGAGGCGGAACCAGAGTCTCCAATCTGGTACCGCCCCAGGCGCCTGATGGACCCGGATGGGTTCCAGACGGCGCTTGGGCCATTTCCTGTATCCCTGACCCGTGCCCCGATGGAGGACCTCACGGCTGCATGGAATAGTGCGGCCGTGGGAGCCTTGGATCGGGTCGCGCCCTTGCGGCCTCTCGTGCGGCGGCGAAACACCCAGGCCCCTTGGTTTACCGAGGAGCTGAGGGTGATGAAACGCCGCAAGAGATGCCTAGAGAGAAGATGGAGGTCACCCGATCTGGATCTGACCGGACACAGGTAAGAGCCCATTTACGGACTTACATTGTGGCGCTGAGAGTGGCCAAACGCCATCATTGTGCCACTCTCATAGCATCCGCAGACAACCGCCCTGCCGCCCTGTTTAGGGTGACCCGCTCCCTCCTTCAACAGAGGGTGCAGGAAGCCCCGTTACAGGGTAGAGCAGAGGAATTTGTGACTTTTCTGCAGGAGAAAACCGCTCAGATACAGAACGAGTTAGCCCCCATTCATGGCCCAGTGAGATGCCACGAGGGAGATCTTGTTTGGGAGGAGTTTGACTCTGTTACTTCCGAAGATATGGACAGGTTACGTGGGCGACTGCGAGCCACCACATGTTTACTGGACCCGTGTCCCTCCTGGCTTGTACTGGCATCCTGGAAGGGGACACGAGGCTGGCTCCAAGAGGTTGTCAACGCATCCTTGAGTGAGGGTTCCTTGCCTGCTTCCCTAAAAGAGGCGATGGTGAGGCCCCTCCTCAAGAAGCCCTCTTTGGATCCAGCTCTTTTAAACAACTATCGTCCTGTCTCCAACCTTCCCTTTTTGGCGAAGGTTGTCGAGAGTGTGGTGGCAGAACAGTTTCCCCGTCACCTGGATGAAGTTGATTATCTAGATCCGCGCCAGTCCGGCTTTCGGCCCGGGCATAGCACCGAGACGGCATTGGTCGCGTTGGTGGATGATCTCTGGAGGGCCAGAGATGGGGGTTGTTCCTCCATCCTGGTCCTATTAGACCTCTCGGCGGCTTTCGATACCATCGACCATGGTATCCTATTGCATCGGCTGGGGGGGTTGGGGGTGGGAGGCACCGTTCTGCGGTGGTTCTCCTTCTACCTCTCTGGCCGATCGCAATTTGTGTTGGCAGGGGGGCAGAGGTCGACCGTGAGACCCCTTATATGTGGGGTGCCTCAGGGGTCGGTCCTCTCGCCCCTCCTGTTTAACACATACATGAAGCCGCTGGGTGAGATCATCCGTGGTTTTGGGGTAGAGTACCATCTATACGCTGACGACACCCAGCTGTATATATCTACCCCAGACCACCCCAACGATGCCGTAGCGGTGATGTGCCAGTGCCTGGAAGCCGTGCGGATCTGGATGGGAAGTAACGGACTCAAGCTAAACCCGACCAAGACCGAGTGGCTGTGGTTTCCGGCTGCCCGATTCAACCAGCTCACTCCATCGCTGGCCATAGGGGGCGAACATCTTGCCCCTGTGGATGGGGCGCGCAATTTGGGTGTCCTCCTGGATACCCGGCTGTCAATGGAAGATCAGGTGACAGCCGTGGCCAGGAGGGCGTTTTACCAGGTTCGCCTGGTACGCCAATTGCGCCCCCTATTGGATCGGGACGCCCTTCGCACAGTCACTCATGCCCTCGTGACATCCCGACTGGACTATTGCAACTCTCTCTACATGGGGCTTCCCTTGAGGTGCACCCGGAGACTTCAGCTGGTCCAGAATGCAGCCGCGCGAGCAATTATGGGTACCACAAGGTACACCCATGTAACACCGCTCTTGCGCGAGCTGCACTGGCTGCCTGTCGTCTTCCGGGTGCGCTTCAAGGTATTAATTATCATCTTTAAAGCGCTCCATGGCTCGGGACCTAGCTACTTGCGGGATCGGATCCTGCCTCATACATCCTCACGACCGATTCGCTCCCACAGAGAGGGACTTCTCCGGGTGCCGTCCACTAGACTTTGTCAGCGGGCGACACCCAGGGGAAGGGCTCTCTCTGTGGCGGGCCCAGCCCTCTGGAACGACCTCCCCCCCCGATATTAGGACCACCACGGATCTCCGCTCCTTCCATCTTAAATTGAAAACTCACTTTTTCTGCCTTGCCGGCCTGGGATAACTACTCCTCTGTTTTTAGGGTTTTTTGGGGAGTGGGGATTTTTAGTTAATGGGATTTTAGCACAGGAATTAATTTAATCTGTTTTTAAATTCGTATGTATTTTGTATATTTATTGTTTTTATTCTCCCTGTGCACCGCCCCGAGTCCCTGTGGGGAGAGGGAGCGGTTAATAAATTTAATTATTATTATTATTATTATTATTATTATTATTAATTGCCAAAAGACTTAGATCTCACAAGTGACTTTATTTTTGTATAGTACAACTCTTATTTGGATGTTTACAAATGATTGATTGCATAGATTTTAAAATGAAATATTTGTATCTCAGACATAGAGGTTCTCAAAATGTCTTTGTAATTCCTTATATTCCCTTATCCTATTTTTATAAAATTTGAAAACCCAATAAAACTTTTTCAAAAGAAAAAAATGTTCTAAAGGTTGAAATAGCTCTTTTTATGCTTGAAAGAAATTGCTTTGATCTCCCTCTTGCACATCTGTAACAATCAATGCCTTTGATTTCTATCAATGTTGGATAGCGATAGTGAACTGATTCCATATTAGACATATTATTTGCTTTTTCTATATAGATGCTAGGTTTTTTTTTCTAGTGCTTTGCTGTGTTCTCCCATTTGTTTTATACTCCAATTCCAACCACTAAAGGTTTAATTGCATTTCTTCATTTCTATGAAAGAATTTTTTCCTTGCCTTTTGTTTCTTCATATTGTTCTTATATGAAGATTTTTTAAAAAACACTGTTACCTGTGCCACATCAATTCTAGCTGTTCCAGTAATTTAGTTCTAGGAATTGTAAATAATTATTTTATGAGAGTCATAAATGAACCTTATATGTATTGTTCATAGGGTCAGGCATGACTTACAAGGCAGACTTTTTGTACTTCAAAGTAATTGTGTCCCAGATCTTCTGTCTTCAAAACACACTACTATGAAAAAAGAGTGGAAAATAAGGGTGGAATAAGAGTTCCATTCAATCTGTTTATGCAACCGCATAGGAGAAGAGAAAAAAAAACCTATTAAGAAGGACCCAGGTACAGCTGTAAGCTACCTTATGCAGACATTTTATGGACCATGTTTTCTGCCAATTTTCTAAGCTGGCTACTTGAAAGATGTTCTTCTGGGTTGTCTGTTTAAAATGATGACTTGGCAGTTTGGAAGATATTTGTGTAAAACTGGAGTTCCAAGTAACAGGGTAACTTCCACTGATTTATGTAAAGGACTCATTGGTCAATAGCAATACTAATCATTTTTATCCCCGAAAAAAATTCACTCCTGTACCTAAGTGTATTACAAGATATACTATGCAAACTACAATATCTCATATGCAAATTAAAATACAAGATACAGTTAAAGTGGAATTACTGCTCAATACAACAACATAATGGCAAATGTAGTTTCATTAGCTAGAACCTAATTGCTGCAATAACCTCCACTAGATATCATATATTCTTAATAAGCAAATAAAAATCAACCACCAATGCAATTTACATAAGCCATTTCAAAGTTCTGCTCACCACTACCTTCCAAAAAATAATAAAACACAATCCAGTGATACTGTTATAGCACTGCAAGGAAATGGTAGTCCTTCCACTAGCACAGTGCTTCTCCAATAGTGGGGCGCGCCCCCCAGGGGGGGCGCGAGGCTCCATAAAGGGGGGCGCATTTGACCTCGGCAAACACTGTCATAACAAATCGGGCTACCGCTGCTGACATTTGCATCGATAGTGAGCATTAAGCCAGTACATGTGACTGCGCATGCTCCTCCCTTTCGAGGAGAACAGACCCGATTGGATAGACATGATGCTCTATCCTGATTAGTCAAACCCGCCCATGTGACTTTTAGACCCGGATGATACTATTTACAGTCGCGCGGGGGGCGCGAAATGTTTTCTTCTTCCTAGGGGGGCATGACAGAAAATAATTGAGAAGCACTGCTTAGCATGAGTGTGAAATAACATGGTTTTAGCCCCTTTTCATATTTTATTAATTCAGGGTTTAATGAAAGGTTCAAAGGCAATTAATTCCACAAATCCATTATAAGATGCATAAAAGCCCCAAATTAAGGTGTTGTGGTCATAATGAATAGATCATCACAGGCTCCAGGCTGAGTTACTTATACAGCATAAGGGATTTATAAAATATGGAGATGTATAGGAGGCTAAATTGATATCATGATTGAACTGAAAGCTCTTGTAGTTCTTTTTTTTATTCAAATAATCAGAAAAAAAGTCAGAAATACATTAATAAATGAAATAATAAATCAACTGCTCTACAGTTTTAGATAATGTACCTTGTGCAAACTAGAAATTATTTGTTTTTTAAAAAAAATCCAAATTATACTTTTAAGTTCATATACTTCATTCATTGTGAAGCCATTGTGTATCAGAACTCTCATTTCCTTGACATCTGTAAATGTTGAGAAACCAAAAGCAAGAGTACTGAAGGAGGGGGGCTATAATCATGATAAAAACAATAATCACCACTTTTCTTTTAGTTATTTCTTTCTGTCCATATTGAGTTTAAAGCATTAGATAACATTCAAGCCAAGATCCCTACAAAATGTTTCAGACTGTTGTAATCTAAAATGAGAATTTGAGCATGGCTGGGTGCATAATGGGAAGAAAGAATCACCTTGAGGAACAGAAAGAAGAGATTCAACCAAGAGAACAGTTAGATAAAAGAAATCTGAGTCCAGGCCAGAACTGCACTAGAAAAAGCATCTCTGGCAAGACTCTCCCTAGGTCTCATGAGGGATGGGTAAGTGCATTCAGACTTACAGGATTCTCTTAGTGTAACCTTATAGTAAAAAGTAGTATTAGCATGCATAATTTTGATACCCTAGTCTGGTCTATCTTGAAGGTCTGATAGGATGTCATTGGCATTCTATATAACTGAAAAGGGAGAATTAAAGGTTAAAGAAGCGAGAATAAAGAGTAAATGGAAATGGCTCCAGATCCCGTGGAACAACAAGTCATAAAGGAAATCTTGGAATAAAAATGAGTGACCTGAAAGATAAGATTAAAACTAAAAAATTATGGGGTAGATGCAGACTACCAACATTTTAGATGCCGAAGCATCTAAAAGAACACCCACAGATTATGTCTGATTGGCATTGACTGCCAAAAGATGATATAAAATATGGGTAACAGAAGACTCTATTGAGAGTCTTATTTTGAAACCTACTGAAAAGGAATCTGGAAGATTATTGTCAGAAAAATGAATAAGAAATTTAGAAAGACCAATTCTCAGGAGATTAACAAAAAAGAAAAATAGAACATTGGATGGAAATTCGAAACACATAGAAGCATCACAGGAGGTTTTTGGTTTTTTTTAAAGGAAAAGCCTGCTTTAGAAAATCTGGAATGGTTTCTTTCTGTAATGAACAAAATCATCAACTCAGAAAAGAACTATGTGAAGTTATAAATTATATAAAAATCAAGGATATGCACGCTTGTTCTCTGCTACCTATGAAACTCTTGCTGATTAAATCATTTTAGAACCACAATATGTATTAGACGAGAGGCCGATTCTAATAAGAATTGAAAAGTGTATAAAGCCATCATGACTCAACCACTCAGATTACTCTCCTATTTGCCATGCTGATTTTGCTTCAGGTATGCTATATATATTATTATTATTATTATTATTATTATTTACTCAGGACCCTTTCCTACTTTTAAAAATGATGTGATGGAGGATCCCAAAAGAGATTTTGTTTCTATGGATTATTTTTTATCACATTAAAGATTAAATTGGATGCATTTGTAGAATAGGCATTTATTTATTGATTGGATAATACAAAAATAATAATATTAAATCCATTAAATACATAAAGTGGTACCTAAAAGTTTGTGAATTGTGAATTTTCAAAACTTCTGGGTAAAATATGACATAAAATGTGATCTGTTTTCCCACAAGTCCTAAAACTAGAGAAAGAGAAACACATTAAAGAAATAAATCTGCTCTTCGTTCACCATTACTGCTGCTCACAATTATTTGCATGGATTTTAATATATATTATTTTTTAAGCATAGCTGGCTTTCATGAGAGGGTCTTGAGGGACCCCCAGTGGTCTGCAGGCCACACTTCGAGAAACATTGCTGTATACTATTTACTTGCGAAACTGTATTAGGTATCATAGTTTCCTGCATTCTTTAAGAATGGATGACAAGTAAATAAATTACTTTTTATTAGTAAACATTACGTATTTAGTCCTATGCAATATACATTCTGTGGAAAATTCAAAACTCTTAAAAAATACATGGACTTGATCATCCAAAGGAAAAGAAAATCTAGATATCTTAATGTGTAATCAATATTAAATTATTGCTATTGAATACCAATAAACATTTTTATTTTTGGAAAGTTTGAGGACATGTGCAAATATACCAGGACAAAGTAGCCTATTGAAGTGTTCACAAATGAAATTAGGATCTCTCAATAAACAACGCCTCTGTTCACCCACATCTCTTAGCAAATACCATTGTGTGTGTCTATAGATTTTGTAAGGCAATTTTATCCATAGCTTTATCCATAGGAAAACATAAATAATCATTTTGCGGTCTATAGCAATAAAAAATTAAGTTGCCTCTTAGTCTGTAACAAGAATGACTCCTGAATAAAGTGCTCACATTAATTTTGATTTCAGTAAGATGCATATATAATTTAATTTACATACATTAAAAGTCTCTTTTCATTAATTATTTAAGATTCTCTACATTTTTAATCCAGCTGCATTTTTTTCTGATTGAGTTGATAAGTCTCTAGAGTTGGTAATATCACTTTGCAATATTAAATGAATATTGGCAATAGTTCTGAAGTTTTTTTCAACACCAGACACTTAAGTGATTCTGGGTATTCATTCTGCTGGTAATTTTTTTAAGGAACATCTGAACTGTCGATTGTGGAAATAGTTAAGTGGGGCATTAAACTCCCCTCATACATGATAGAGAAAAAGGAACAGACTGATATTATGGGTGAGGAAAATTTGACTCTTTGGGAGTTCTCAGTCTGAGAACAGCAAATTTCCAAGCAGGCTTCATTAATCCCAATATTTCTTACAGCAGGACAACCCTTGTCCACACTTACCTTTTATTGTTCGTTTGTTCAATGCTTTCAAGTCAGTGTTGATTCTTGTTGAATTGCCTGGACTGGTCCCTTGCCAAGTTTTATTTCAGAAGTGGTTTGCCCTTGCCTATTTCCTAGGCCTGAGAGAGAAGGACTGCCCCAATTGGCTATTGATCTCTATTTTGATCTTTTGCTGTATTCTACTTGCCTTCTGCATTCTAATATTAGAATTTTCAGTTCATCATTTTACCTTTTGTTCTTACCAGGAGCTTACAAATCTTTACTAAATGCACGAGAGATGCAGCACATCTCTGCTTTCAGGAAATTAAGAATCTTTTCTGGTTGGAATGATCAGCTCCTTCCTGCTTCTTTAGAGATCTTTCACATTCTCAACTCTACAGTTGTTAAATTATCTAGTCAACCATAAAAAGACTTGGCTGTTTTTCTTGTAGCTTTTCACTTTATCGGTACAGGTCTGGACACAAGATGAGATATTAAAGATTCTGCTTCTCCAGTTGTATGGATTCTGCTTCTCCATGATTCAAATATACTTTATGTTATTATCATGATAGTTATAATAAACTATTTGGATCACGGAGAAGCAGAATTCATACAGAATCCATACAAATGTAGAAGCACAGCTTTATAATTATAATTCATAATACTTCTTGACTACCAGAGAACTTTATTTTACTCTTTGCCAATGTTGCTAGGATATAAGGCCTCCGTGATGGCTATTATCCTTTTGCCAGCTTACAATACAATACAATACAATAGCAGAGTTGGAATAGCAGAGTTGGAAGGGACCTTGGAGGTCATCTAGTCCAGGGGTCTCCAACCTTTGCAACTTTAAGTCTGAAGGACTTCAGATCTGCCAGAGTCGAAGAAATAGAACTGGAAAAAACCAAAAAATACCATGACCTGGCCATTGGAACTACCCGATTATGGATGAAGCATGTAACAGTGATACCCATTGTTATCGACGCACTTGGTACGATGTCCAAGAATTTTATAAGATACATCAACAAATTGCAGCTTCCTGCAATAACACCAGTGGAACTGCAAAAAACTGCGCTACTCGGAACATCTTATATTTTAAGAAGGTACTTGGTTGATACCTAGGACGCTGGCAGCAACCTGTATCAACCATTAGCACCAGTCAATGGTATTTGTGATGCATTTTTGAATGCTCAGTTGACTGAGTTTCACATTTAATGAATAAAGTATAACAACAACAACCACAATGATGATGATGAAGAAGAATCTTGACTTTCCAGTCAGCAAATAGGCCGAAATAGGCCTAGTCAACCATTCCAAGTATTTCTTAGTCAATATAGAAAGAATCAAGGATAAGCTCCAAATGGACCTGGGTCTCTAATGGGATGTATTTGCATAATAAACGGTTAAGGAAAATGTTTAACTTTAGAGTCAGAAGAAACTGAGGGTCCTTTCACTGGCAGTCAAAATGCTGAGATTGCTGCCAACATGCCATTGATAGTCAACAAGGAGAGATCCTGTTCTTTTAAAGAGATGAGAAAAGCCAGGATAAGATCTATGCCACATGTGACAGAATTCTTTTCTACTAGTGAGGAGAAATTCTTTTATCTGTAGTTATATGCTTCCCTAATAGATGATTTGCAAAATACAATAACTTCAACAATCTTACTGGTACTGAAACAGGTCCACATTTTCCACATCCTAAGACTGAGAGCACCGAGGCTGGCTTGATGAATTCTGGTCCCTAAAAAGGGTAGTGGTAGGAGTCCAAGTTGCAAAGAATATGCCCAGAAAAGGCATCTGTAATAGCCACTACTGGAAGGAATTGAGAAATGATTGTGAAATGGCTATTTTAGAACTGAGATATCTAGGCTGGACAGCACTATAAGAACCAATGCATCAGTAAGCATCAGTAAGCATCAGTAATTTGTCTGAAATGGTATAGGGTTTCCTGCCTAGGCAGGGAGTTGGACTAGATCAGGGGTCTCTAACCTTTGCAACTTTAAGTCTGAAGGAATTCAAAAGTCCCACAAGATCTTCACCTTCTCATTTTTGGTAACTTTTTCCAATTTTTGCTCCCATAGAATAGAATAGAATAGAATAATTTAATTTATAGACCGCTCCTCTCCCCGTAGGGACTCGGAGCGGTGCACAGGGAAAACTAAAACCACAATACAATAAATATACAAATATAATTAAGAACAAATTAAATCTGGGCCTGTGCTAAAATCCCCTTAACATGCTAAAATACCCAATTAAAACAGCTAGACCCTGTAGAGAGAGGCTACCCAAGGCCGGCCAAACGGAAAAAATGAGTTTTTAATTTCAGACGGAAGGAGCGGAAGTCCGTGGTTGTTCTGATGTCGGGGGGAAGGTCGTTCCAGAGGGCTGGGCCCGCCACAGAGAGAGCCCTTCCCCTGGGCGTCGCCCGCTGACAGAGTCTAGTGGACGGCACCCGGAGAAGTCCCTCTCTGTGGGAGCGAATCAGCCGTGAGGATGTATGAGGCAGGATCCGATCCCGCAGATAGCTAGGTCCCGAGCCATGGAGCGCTTTAAAAATGATGACTAATACCTTGAAGCGCACCCGGAAGACGACAGGCAGCCAGTGCAACTCGCGCAGAAGTGGAGTTATGTGGGCAAATCTGGAGGTACCCAAGATTGCCCGCGCGGCTGCATTCTGAACCATCTGAAGTCTCCGGGTGCACCTCAAGGGAAGCCCCATGTAGAGAGAGTTACAATAGTCCAGTCGCGATGTCACGAGAGCATGAGTGACTGTGCGAAGGGCGTCCCGATCCAATAGGGGGCGCAACTGGCGAACCAGGCGAACCTGGTAAAATGCCCTCCTGGCCACGGCTGTCACTTGATCTTCCATGGACAGCCGGGCATCCAGGAGGACACCCAAGTTGCGCGCCCCATCCACAGGGGCAAGATGTTCGCCCCCTATGGCCAGCGATGGAGTCAGCTGGTTGAATCGGGCAGCCGGAAACCACAGCCACTCGGTCTTGGTCGGGTTGAGCCTGAGTCCGTTACTTCCCATCCAGATCTGCACGGCTTCCAGGCACTGGCACATGACGTTTTCATACGAGTAAGTCATATTTTTTATACAATGACCAGTGGATTAATTTAGCAACTCAGTTGTGTCTAGCTTTGTAATCAGTTTGTGCAATTTTGCTGCATTCACACATTACATGTGAAACAGTTTCAACTTCGTTGTTGCAAAGTCAGCGGTTTGGATTGTCAGTGATTTTTGTTCCTTCGTTTTCATGGCATTAGTTTATAGTGCTTGTTCTTCAGCAGCAAGTATTAAACCTTCCGCTTCTTTCTTGATGGTTCCCATATTATTATTATTATTGGGTAATCTTTGGTGAGATTCACAGCCTTTGGGGCTGGATAGTAGCTCAACAGCTCAAGCCCTAACCAAGGACCTAGGAACTATTAAGGTAATGTCAGAGGATATAAGCTGTTTCAAGTAGGGTGGTTTTTTGTAGAATCAGAATGTTCAAGTCCGGTAAATTTAGAATTTCCAAATAGCGAGGTAGCCCTTTTAGGTATTGCTCCAAGGGCTCCAATCGCAATCGGGATAATACATTATGTATCTTTTTCCACAGTCGCTCAACTTCAATTTGCAAGTCTCGGTAGTTTGTGATTTTTGTTTGTTTGTTTATCTTCAATGTGTGCATCACCAGGTATTGCAATGTCAATGAACCATACTTTTTTCTTTTCAACTATTGTTATGTCAGGTGTGTTTTAGGACAAGTGCCTGTCAGTCTGAATTCTGAAATCCCACAAGATGTTGACTTTCTCATTGTCTAAAACCTTCTCAACCTGATGTTCCCAGTGGTTTTTGCTATACTCAAATCCAAACTTCTGGCATAATTTCCAGTGAATGATCTTAGCAACACGGTCATGGCATTGTAGGTAGTCAGTTTGTGAAATTTTGCTGCACCCACTGATCAAGTGGTTGACCATTAGTTGCTTTCTCTTCAATTCCTGTTAATTTGTTGTAGTGAAAAATTTGTGGCACAGAATTACACGTCATTGGTCCATTAGCCTTTGTTCACTGATATCACAGTCCGTGTGGTTCACCTTCCAAATCTGATTCATTCATTTTTGAAATCCATGTTTTGTTGGCTCAGATTGATAGTAAGATTCCATGATAGAGATGTTTTCTTCCCTAGTCCAGATTTTTCACTTTTCGCTTTTTCTTCCAGTAGCTTGTCAGCTCCATGCCTTGGTTGCCTAGCAGAAGGAACTGAGCCCTGTAGCTCATTTTGCGCAGAATGCCCAGGAGCCATAGCATCAAACGGAACCATTGTTAATCCGGATGACGGTTCAGCCAGCATAAATTTCATTTTTGTCGTATTCACCATGTTTGAATGGGTTATAGAGCAAATTTTGTCTGGCCCTTCACCTAAGACCTGTCTGATATGGTTGCACCTGTTCAGCATAGCCCTTAAGATCATTAGAGCATGCAAGCCCCTCCACCACAACAAAGCTCCTCGAAGGGATTGTTGTTGTTGTTGTTGTTGTTATTATTATTGCTGCAGAGGAACAGGTGAACTTACAAGCTCTTGAATCAGTGATGCTGTATTGAGTCGTAAGGTCATTTCATTTTCTGACATCCCCTATCAAAATTGCAGCCTTTAATTTAAAGCAGGGTAATATATTTTTCTCTACCCTAACTACTTTCTTCCAAAGCTAAAAGTACTGACTTTCTCCTGCAACAGAATACCATTTTATAAAGAGCCTTATTTCTTTGTCTGGTTAAAGCACTTGGAAAAGTACTGTCAGTTTCTTCCCAGCTGCTCTCTAGCAGTTTTCTAACATTTTTATTGCTTTATCACCTTGCTCAATAGCCTGCCATGTGAGCTTCAGAGACTGTATTCATTTTGGTTCTGGCATTGACACTTGCCACTATAGGAACTTTGTAGAGCAGTAATCTGTTTTCATCAAGTCTGAGACTTGATATACGCTCAAAGGGATGTAACTTTGGATTAAGCACTTCTGACTGCTTCTTGGGCTATATAACCTGCCAAGGTAATCATGTTGTTTTCCATCTCTATGTTTGTGTTGTAGAGACAATAATGAAAAACCTCATTGTAATTTTGCTTTTCTGAATGCTTCTTGTGAATCCATGCTAAACTCTATTTCAAGTGGTTTACCTTTTTCCTGAGATCACCATAGCACTCACTGGAAAAATGCAAGACGGATGTGCTAAATTCACTGAGCAGAAAGTTCTATGGAAGGTCCCATTTAGTTCTAGATCATGTTGTCTAGAGTGGTTTGATGGTTTCTGAAAGTAAGACTGGAAGCAATTAGAGGTGTTCTGGATTTGCACATATTCTGGATATTTATGTTCAGAAACCCCCTATCACCAATGGAGTAGGATGAGTTCCTGGATTCTTGAAAATATTATCTTTCTGGATCAGTGAATTTTGCACATTCCTTGGGCATACTACAGAAATATTATCACTTAAACTCTCTCATGAGCTCTGGAAATGAACAAAGATGTGTGAATTCAGAAATGATTACTTGCTGGAATTAAAAAAAACCAGAGTTATATGTGCCAGTTCTTTCTTTGGCATTTATTTTTCCTGTATCATTTCTTTTTTAGAATGGTATTCAATCCTTAAAACTCTTGTCTACAGTCTGAAGTGGCCTAGCTAAAATGTAAAGGTTATTATCTTCATAAGAACTGAAGCCTAGGTGACATATGATGCTAATTTTGTGAAGTTTCTTCTCTCCATTTTACTGTACAAAATGCAAGAAGAACTGTTAGGATTAGAGTTAAGAGTTAGCTTGTGAGATAGGAGTGGAAATAATGGATGGTAGAAGAGGAGAGTGCAAGGATAAGGCAGCAAAGGCAACAACAGTGGATGATAACTAGAATTTGGTTCAAAATCTTGGCAATATGGAAAAGGTATCTACCCTGTTTCCCTGAAAATAAAACCTCCCCGGATAATAAGCCCAATCAGGTTTTAGAGGGCATGCGCTAAAACAATCCCTTCCCCAAAAATAAGCCCTCCTCAAAAATATTGCAACACAGCAGCAGCCATGAGGTGACCATGTTTGCTGCCTCCTGCACCTCAAAATAACAGGACCTCCCCAAAAATAAGACCAAGCGCTTATTTCAGGAGTCAAAAGAAAATAAGGCCCTGTCTTATTTTTGGGGAAACACTGTAATGCCCTGGAAGCCTATGGCCAGAGAGCTTGTATAACTCTCTGCTAAAGTGTATTAGTTATTCATAACATATTATTTAAATTTGTTGTGGCTTTTCAATTTAAACATAATCTGATAACCTAGCAAGATTATTTAGCTTAATTACGTGTCAATGAGCTGTCTACCTTTGCTTTTCTTCTCTTTGCACAAGCTCTTTTCCACATGCTGCAGTACTTGGATTATTTAAAATAAGGTGGAGCTGGGAGAAGGATATCTTTTCCATGTGAATATGTGATTTGCAGATTTGGGGTGGTTGTGGCTGGCATTTCCAATGGAGCTGGCAGTATTTGATTTCTTATTGTGTTTAAGAGGTTGTTGTGTATGTGTAGTGTGCCGAGTTCTCCAGAACCTGGAGCTGAGGGATGGGTTATGAGATTTATACCTCCAGGCAGAATTATCCCTCTCTCTGGGCACTTCCCCAGGAGGATTCTTTACCAGTTTGAAAGCAACTCTGGATCTCAGTGTTCCCAGTTGGCAATATGTGAGAGCAGATCTAATTTGCATTTGAATAATCAGTGAAGGGAGTATTATCTTTTTCAACACTTTGAAATGCTGAGGTTGTAGATAGTTCCATTCCCCATTGGCAGGAACTCCTGTCTTACCCCACCTCCTGGCTTCTGAACTCACACCAGCCATATCTCACTCATCTCTCAACAGAGCTTCAATTTAGAAATATCTCTGGGGACCTTCTGTTTCCAAGCAATCACTTGGACAAAAAAACAACCAGCAGCAGTGCAGTGATTTACAGCTGAATGGCCCTTGCAGAAGAGAAGAGAGAAACAGATAGCATTCTAATCCATTTTGGCCCCGTTTACTTTACCTGGGCTACAATATGCACAGAAAAAGTTGAAAGGCACAAATCATTCCTGACTGTGTTCCCCTATTTGTCCAAATGAACCATTGTTAGAACTGCTGCGAAAAATGCCTAGCTATGAAAATGTTGACCTGCCATCTAGTTGGCATCACAATTTGCAATGATTTTCAAATAGATATAGAAGGAACGGGCATCTTTAATTCACCTTGTAGGAAGTACTCGGGGGTTTTATTGAGTACATACAGTATGTTGTAATTTTTTCTCCTTTTATGTAGAGTGGGAACAAGGAAAATCTAGCTATTCCAGTTATGACTTTTATTGAAGGTTATATTTTACATTCTTCTATAAGATCGTTTCGATGGAACACTGTTTTGCTCATGCTATTCACTAGTTGTTCACAGCCTTTCAGGACAATTGTGGGGTAGCTTTAAACTGTTTTTGAGGGTGAAGTGAAAGTGCCTTCTGAGTTCTGCAGTGCTAAGGCTTGTCATTTTGTCAGATCAGAGAAAATTACTCGCCATGACAAGCGTATTTCTGAACCCATAATAGTTTTGTCCTACCTGACATGAGAGGTATTTGTTGTTCCATTACTGTAAAACTCTGGAGAAGAAATCCAGATGCTGTTCTTAGGGAGAAATCGAGTGAAATACCATAACAGCAAAAGAGTGCAGTTGGGCTACTGCTAACCAACTAGTTTCACTGTCAGCTTGGTAATGTGTCCTTATTTTTCTAATTCAGCCTCTCACTCAGTTAGGCGATAGCAATAGAAGGCTTTCATTAACATTACAGCCATCAACAAGGATTTTTCTTCCAGGAATTTGACAGAATTACTCTGTAGGATGTGTGATTGCAATTTGTGCATATACACTTCTACATAATTCTTGGGATGTATGCTTTTTTGCTTATAATCACAACATTAGTCTTTTAAAAAATGGATATTTCTGGCAATGTTTTGATAACATTGACAACTTCACATAATTTGTTAGAAAAATGCTCCCAGTGTTCTGGAATAATTTCCTTCGTCTTAGAGACGTTTGTGAATACTCTATAGCGAAAACAACAGAGTCTTGTTGCATCTCAATTTAACAAAAGTATTACTGTATAAGCTTTTTCACAGACCACAGGTGCAAGGGGAGATGTATTATATATGCATCTGTTGTTCTGGGATTGAAATAGAAGAAATAGTAAAAGGGAATTCAGGGGGAAATAAATATAAGATGTAGAGACAGAAAAAAGTACCAATTAGAAATTTTAATTTACTTAATGAATAGTTTAGAAGTCAAGAATTATGGTATAAAGGGTCAAAGAATACTTGTGATGTATTCAAAAAATTTCAAATGTTTTCCAGGGATCTTAAATTTATCTACTGTCTATTTCTCAATTACATTGCTACATGTTAGCTATGAGGCTACTAGAAGTAATTAAATAAGGCAACATAAGGAGGAAGGAAGAAACTATGAAAATGTTCCACATGGGTTTTCAACAATTCATTCTGAAAACTGAGTGCTTGTGGTTTCTTAAAAAAAAAAGTAGCCTCAGGAATAGTGAAATGCAATTTATTTGTCTAGAAAAAGTCACAATAAGAACGGCTAGCTGTTCCATTGGAAATAAAGGGTATTGAGAATACCTGTTGACCTGATTGGGCTCTCCTGAAATAAATACAAAAGGGAACTACAAAAGGCACAGATCGTAACAGAATGGAATGTATCACTAAAAGAGACTAACAGGGGTGAAGAGAATAGGAGACATGGAAACATGCATGGAAGAACAAATAACAGTTTCTGAGAGATTAGAAGACAAGGCTGGAGTGGAAACAGCAGCTCTAGAA
Organism: Rhabdophis nuchalis; assembly: GCA_039707465.1. NCBI lineage: Eukaryota > Metazoa > Chordata > Lepidosauria > Squamata > Natricidae > Rhabdophis > Rhabdophis nuchalis. The sequence goes on along the minus strand of CM077644.1, from coordinate 136,514,685 downwards.
ACTGGAATGGTGTGTTTGGAGACAAAATAATGGCCTTGAGACTGAGATGTAAGGTATGGGGAATGATCTTTCACGGGGTATCATGTTCAGGCTGACCCATGATTCTGATGGAGAGGACGTAGGGTCTACTTCTAGGGGGGGGGACACAGGTCAATTTAACAGATGGTCATAACATCAGGACAGTTCACGGGAGAGGTAGGTATGGCAGGAGCTGGAGACCAGACCATGTCATGGGAGTACGCACCCGCTATTTACAAGCGGTGGTGCGCTCTGGTCTCCAAAGCCCTTCTCACAATCCAGGAGGTCCGGGTTCTCAGGGCCTGGGCTCGAGGTTGATGTTATGCAATGCCAGGTCCGTTATCAACAAGGCCCTCATCCAGGATTTGGTATTAAGAGGGGGAGCCGGACCTGGTGGGAGTGACAGAAACCTGGTTGGGCCACGAGGGGGGGGAGTGCCTCTCGTCGAAATGTGCCCACCATGCTATCGGGCATTTTATCAGCCATGAACCCAAGGCGGGGGGGGGGGGGAGGAGTGGCGGTTATTGTAAAGGAATGTCTAGCACTGAGGGAGACCACTGTGCCGCAGACAGCCGGCTGTGAGGCCCTGGGTGTGAAGTGGGGTCTTGGGAGGCAGTTGGGCTTGCTGATTGTGTACCTGGCTCCCCGCTACGTCTCAGCAGCCCTGCCCAAGCTCCTCGAGGTGATAACCGAGATGGCGGTTGAGACCCCCAGGCTATTAGTCATGGGAGACTTTAACCTGCCATCGGTAGGTGAAACCTCTGAGATAGCTCGGGAGTTCATGGCCTCCATGACGGCCATGGACCTGACCCAAGTAATTCATGGTCCCACTCACATCGGGGGCCACACGCTGGACCTTGTTTTTATCTCCAGCCAGTGGAGAAGTGATCTAGGATTAGGGGATTTCACGATCACACCCCTGTCATGGACAGATCACTCTCTCCTTCGACTAGACTTCCCAACCGCCGCACTCCACCGCGGGGAGGCGGAACCGGCAATACCAAGATGGTTCCGCCCCAGGCTCCTGATGGATCCCGAGAGGTTCCAGATGGAGCTTGGGCCAATACCGAGGACCCTGACCAGCGACTCGACTGAGGACCTAGTGGCTGCGTAGAATAATGCGGCCGCTGGGGCCCTGGACGCGGCGCCAAACCACCTTGGCTCCATGGTTTTCCAAGGAGCTGAGGGTGATGAAGCGCCGCAAGAGATGCCTAGAGAGCATTTGGAGATCCACTCGTGCCGAATCTGACTGAACACGAGTTAGGTCCCATTTGAGGGCCTATCTCGTGGCAATAAGGGTGGCGAAACGTAATTATCTCGCCGCCCTTATCACATCCACAGATATCCGCCCTGCCGCCCTGTTTAGAGTGACCCGCTCCCTCCTTCAGCAGAGGCCGCGGAAAGCTCCCCTGCAGGGTCGAGCAGAGGAATTTGGACATTATCTGCAGGATAAAATTGCTCAGATCTGGAGCGAACTGGCCTCCGAAGAGGTTAGCCCCGGTGGGCAAATGGAGGCAGGCCTTGAGACCATTTTATGGGAAGAGTTTGATCTTGTGACTTCAGATGACATGAACAGGTTGCTGGGGCGACTGAATGCTACCACATGTTTATTGGACCCGTGTCCCTCCTGGCTGGTACTGGCCTCCCGGGAGGCTACACGAGGCTGGCTCCAGGAAGTGAGGGGTTTCTACCGGCCATCTTGAAAGAGGCGGTGGTGAGACCCCTCCTCAAGAGACCTTCCCTGGACCCAGCATTGTTGATTAATTATCGTCCAGTCTCCAACCTTAGTTTTCTTTCTAAGGTTGTAGAGAGTGTGGTAGCACAACAGTTCCCCCGGCACCTGGAGGAAACCATCTATTTAGACCCACACCAGTCTGGCTTCCGCCCTGGGCACAGCACAGAGACGTAATTGGTCGTGTTGGTAGATGATCTCTGGAGGGCCAGGGATAGGGGTTGTTCCTCTATCCTGGTCCTATTAGACCTCTCAGCGGCTTTCGATACCATCGACCATGGTATCTTATTGCACCGGCTGGAGGGGTTGGGATTGAGGTGCACCGTATTGCGGTGGTTCTCTTCCTACCTCTCCGACCGGTCGCAATTTGTGTTGACAGGAGGGCAGTGATTGACTTCGAGGCCCCTCACATGTGGGGTGCCTCAGGGGTCAGTTCTCTCACCCCTCCTGTTTAACACCTATATGAAGCCGCTGGGTGAGATCATCCGTGGTTTCGGGGTAGAGTACCATCAGTAAAAGCTCATTTCTTTCATCTAGCCGGCCTGACATAGATTAGGGAATATTTTAATTTGTTATTTATGGGTTTTAATTATTTATTCAATTTTAGCACAGCTTTACTGGTTTAATTGTTTTTTTATATTTTGTATATTGTGGGGTTTTATCTTTCTGTGCACCGCCCTGAGTCCCTTTTTTGGTGAAAAGGGCGGTATATAAATTGAAAATAAAGTAAAGTAAAAGTAAAGTACGCTGATGATACTCAGCTGTACATCTCTACCCCTAACCATCCCAACGATGCCGTTGAAGTGATGTCCCAGTGTTTGGAGGCCGTGCAGGTCTGGATGGGGAGGAACAAGCTTCAGCTCAACCCGTCCAAGACCGAGTGGCTGTGGTTTCCGGCGTCTTGATATAGCCAGTTAGTTCCATCTCTGGCTATCGGGGGCGAGACATTAGCCCCCGTGGAAAGGGCCCGCAACTTGGGCATCCACCTGGATTCGCGGCTGTCCTTGGATGACCATGCGACAGCCGTGGCCAGGGGTTTTCCTGATATGCCAGTTGCGCCCCTTTCTAGATCGGGACGCCCTACGCACGGTCACTCAAGCCCTCCTTATGTCCCGCCTGGACTACTGCAATGCTCTCTACATGGGACTCCCCTTGAGATGCACCCGGAGACTTCAGCTGGTGCAGAATGCGGCCACGCGGGAGATTCTGGGAGTCCCACGGTACTCCCCGGTAACACCTCTCCTGCGCGAGCTGCACTGGCTACCTGTGGTCTTCCGGGTGTGCTTCAAGGTGTTAATTACTATCTTCAAAGCACTCCATGGCACGGGTCCTGGCTACTTGCGAGACCGCTTCCTACTACACACCTCCCTTTGACCTGTCTGCTCCCACAGGGCAGGCCTCCTCAGGGTGCCGTCTGCCGGTCAATGCCGGCTGGCGACTCCCAGGGGAAGGGCCTTCTCTGTGGCGGGTCCGACCCTCTGGAATGACCGGCCCCCGATCTTCGCACCACTTCTGACCTACGCCTCTTCCGTCGGATGCTTAAAATGCATTTCTTCCATCTGGCCGGCCTGACATAGATTAAGGGTTTTTAGAGTTAATATTTTAATGGTCTTAATTTTCTTAGCACAGATTTTATTATTTAATTCGATTTTTCTGTGCATCACCCTGAGTCCTACCACGGAGAATAGGGCGGTATATAAATCCGATAAATAAAATAAAACTTAAACAAAATAAATCTTTCACATGCAAGTTTGTTAGCTTTTCCCAGATTCCATAGTTCTGTCCCAACATCAGATATTCCATTCCCCAGGACTCTTATTTCCCATCCTAAAGCAGGTGCTCCTCAGCAAAGTCTGTCACCAAATGCTCACTAAACCCGGGAAAATAAGGTAGGGAAAGCATGCAGAGCAGAGGTGGGTTGCTGCCGGTTTGGCCTGGATCGGGCGAACCAGTAGTAGTGACAGTGGGAGGCTCCGCCCACCCACCCGGACGCTTTTGCGCATGTGCAGAAGTGTCACACAAGCACACAAGCAAACTAGTAGGAAAAAAATTAGAAACTCTCACTGATGCAGAGCATAAATTCTTTCCTTGTTTTCTTCTGTATGACAGAACAATGTGTGGTATGTTTCTGCTATTCTTTTATACTATGTCTCTTTGTGCTTGTGTTTAAGCAAGCACCGAGAAACACACAGTGGGCCATCCAGGTCATGATTAGGAGGAAGGGAAGCTTGGAAACGAAGAATTGTGAGCCTTCCAGATTCACTTGATTGAGTTGGGTGGTTATAGAAATTGAATGAATGAATGAAAATGGCAGTCTTTTCCTCAAGTGCTTGTCCTAGGGCAGGGATCTGCAAAGTTGGCTCTTTTAAGACTGGTGGACTTCAACTCCCAGAGTTCCCCAGCCAGCTATGCTGGCTGGGGAACTCTGGGAGTTGAAGTCCACCAGTCTTAAAAGAGCCGACTTTGCAGACCCCTGTCCTAGGGGGATTCATGGGATAGTTTTTCCTGTATTTTTCTTTACAACTCCAATCTGGATCTGCTCCAACTCAATCTTTTTCTAACTTCTCATCCTACTAAATTTCTGCTTAGTTTTGGGAAGGTTATACTACTAATGGAGAGTTCTGAAGCCCTTTATAGGTACTCCTCAACTTATGACTGTAATTGAACTTTGAATTATAGAGAATCATAGAGCTAGAAGGTACTTGGAGGTGTTCTAGACCAACCCCCTGCCCAAGGCAGGAGACCTTATTGCATCCTGGACAAATGATGGTCCAATCTTTTCTTGAAAGCGTCTAGCAATGGAGCACTCAGAATTCTATAAGGCAAGCCGTTCCATTCAATTAGGGTTGCAAATTGTGGTGTCGTTAAACAGGTCATCATATGATCTTTTTGATGGCGGTCATTAAGTAAAATAGTGTGGTCATTAAGCAACCATTGTGTTCATTAAGCAAACATAATGGTTATTAAATGAATCTATTGTCCCAATAGGTGTTTTTGTTCCCAGAAGCTGGAAGTAAACATCAGTTTCTTGTAAAAAATAGAAAAGGAAAAACCAATCCAAATAACAGTCATTTGACCACAGGATGCAGCAAATTGGGATGAATTGGCAAGTTTGTCAAGTGACCAAAAGCTGATCCTGTGGCCACAGGGAGCAGAGCAGGAACCTCCCCCCCCCCCTCCACAAGGAAGGGTTAGAACTCTGAATCTGGCTTATAAATAGCCCTTGTCATTACTTTGAACAGTTGCTAAGCAGTCAGTTGTAAGTCAAGGACTACATCAGAGGTTCCCAAACTTGGCAACTTTAAGACTTGTAGACTTCAACTGCTGGGAGATGAAGTCCACAAGTCTTAAAGTTGCCAAGTTTGGGAACCTCTGGACTACATTGACATGATTGCCAAGCAGTGGCAGGCAGGCAGTCCACTTGATTTATCACAGAAAAAAAGCTTAAAAAATACACAATTAAAAATTGGCTAATAATTTCAATTCATAACAGAATTATGAAATAAAGTTACAAAAATAATATTCTAATTAAATTGCCGGCTTATTCATCAAATTTAAAATGACCCATGTACCATTTCTACAGTTTTTATCTCAAAATTACAAAGGATTGTCCTCTGATCTATCTCTTCCCTACAGCTACAATCCACACAGTTACATTTCCATTTCCATACCACCATTTCTAATAATGATGGGTCCAGGGATGGCTTCTTGAGGAGGGGCCTCACCATCGCCTCTTTCAAGACAGTAGGCAAGGACCCCTCACTCAGAGATGAATTCACAATGCCCTGGAGCCAGCCTCGCGTCACCTCCCAGGATGCCAGTACAAGCCAGGAGGGGCACGGGTCCAATAAACATGTGGTGGCTCTAAGGTTCCTCCGCAACCTGTCCATATCCTCGGTAGTGACAAAATCAAACTCCTCCCATGGTGTTATCTCAAGACCAGCGTTGGACACATCGACTGGATCACTTTCAGTGGAGGGCAACTCGTTCCGAATCTGAGTGATTTTGTCCTGCAGGAACACTCCAAATTCCTCTGCTCGACCCTGCAAAGGGGCTTCCCGCGGCCTCAGGTGAAGGAGGGAGCGGGTCACCCCAAACAGGGCGGCAGGGCGGTTGTCCGCGGACGCGATAAGGGTGGCACAATACTCACGTTTGGCCACTCTTAGCGCCACTAAGTAAGTCCTAATATGGTCTCTCACTAGTGTTCGGTCAGCTTCGGATCGAGAAGATCTCCACCTATTCTCTAGGCGTCTCTTGCGGCGTTTCATCTCCCGAAGCTCCTCAGTGAACCAAGGGGCCTGGGTGACTCGACGCCACATGAGAGGCCACAAGGGCGCGACTCGGTCCAAGGCCCCCGTGGCCGCACTATACCATGCGGCCACTAGATCCTCAGTCGAGTCGCGGGGCAGGGACACAGGTATTGGCCCAAGCTCCCTCTGGAACCTTTCAGGGTCCATCAGGCGCCTGGGGCGGAACCAACTCGGTGTCTCCGGTTCTGCCTCCCCGCGGTGGGGTGTGACGGTTGGAAATTGTGATTTAAATCAACTTGATTTAAATCAAATCCACCCTGTTTCAAACCAATCTGTTCAGCCACTCTGCAACTGCAACTGACATGACACCTGTTTCTATATCCATTTTTGTTTCCAACACAAGATTGCCCTGCACTCCAACCATCCCTCCTTAGCTAAAATCCACTGAGTCTGTAATAAGATAAGTTGATGGTGTGATCATATACTGCTAGCATTGCCTCATTTCCTTCCTATTTTCCTCAGTTGGTTTGGGAGCTGAGCAGAAAAGTTAAAATACCGCCATAATGCAGCACGGAATGGCTCACTAGGAATCCTGAGCTAGTCAGCACTGTCACTGCCTTGCAATGCGTGGATAGGAAATCAGGGAGAGAAAGAACATTCCATAGTGAGATTAATACATCTAAGAAGGGAAGCTGGGTGGGAGGAGTCTGAATCTGCTGGCAGCCCAACTGCTACTCTTCCGTAACTGCATTAACTTGCATCCCAGTCTCTGTTTGTCTCTTCCCTGCCATTTGCCCTTGCCAGCAACTCCACCTAACTATCCACTGCTAGTGAGAATGTGGGAAGACTGAAAAATAATATCTCTGTTCTTTTTGGAAGAAGCGTTAAATACCAACATTTTATTGGATAACAGCACATAAAAAGGTTGGAACTGAATGAGCCCTGGATCTATCTATTCACAGGGAGCCTACTAACTGCTTCTGACCTGGCAATTCTGCCCTTCGTCTAAGCTGATAACCTGATTGCATCACCCCATTTAGGCATATGGTAGGACATCAACACGAGGCATTACTCCCTGAGCCCATCTGGATCTCCCCCGTTCCAGTTCTTTTAAACTGAAAAACAGAAATGGACAAATGCTTTAATGCCACATTGGAAAGCTGCAATACACAAGGTACAAGGAATGATTTTGAATGCTGTTGTGATTGCACTACTGTGAAGAAAGCCAGAACTCCCCACAGCAGACCAAATTACATATACATTAAATATCTTCTTAACTGGTGGCTGATGTAAATCAAAGCTGGTTGGGCCAGGGACCGAGGCTCATTCTCAGTGGCTCCTAGGGTCATGTGAGCTTGGGAGAACAGCTGCCACCTTTATCTTCTGCTCCGTATGTCCCAAAGATGCTTTGTCAAGAGGACTTTCTTGTTTTTCTTTTCTCTGAAGATGTTTCCCTTCTCATCCAAGAAGCTTCTGACTGGATGGCGGGGAAGGGAAGGATTTATATTCCTTGCAGACAGCTGGTCATTTGCATTCTTTTAGAGAGACTTTTGCCTGACCACTATCAAGTTTAAATACAGAAGGTTTCTACAGACAAAAAATGGCTGTGCCATGGGATTATCTGTGTCTCCCATTGTGGCCAATCTCTACATAGAAGAGGTAGAAACAAAGCCCTACACTCCCACACATGAATTCCAACCAGTGGTATAGGTATGTGGATGATAGTTGGGTCAAGATCAAAACACAGGAATTGGAAGCATTTACCAAACATTTCAACTCTATGGAGAGTTACATCAAAGTCACGTGGGAAGATATTAAGGAAAGTAGACTAGCCTTTTTGGACAGTGCAATACCCATTAAGGAAGACAGAAGACAGAAGTTTACAGAAAACCCCCATACAGAGATCAATATTTACATTTTGATTCTTACCACCTACTGGAGCACAAAATGGGAGTTATCAGAACTGTACATCGCTCAGCTGAAGGTCTGCTTATCAGCAAAGATGGGAAAGAGAAAGAAGTAAAACACAATCAAGGAACCCCCAGAACATGTGGCTATTCCAACTAGGCCTTCATCAAATCCCAAAAAAGATCCAGCAGGAGCTCCTCCATAACAGACAAAAAAGAGAACAATAAACCCAAGAAAACAATAAGAAGAAGCTTGTCCACCCCAAGAATAAAACACCCAGACATAAACTGAGCAGCGTGGTATATGCAGTACAATGCAGTGAGACATGCAGATCTGTACACCGAGGAAACAAAACAACCAATTCACAAATGCATGGCACAACATAGAGAACAATCTCATCAGGACAAGATTCAGCAGTCCATCTGCAATTGAAAGACAAAGGCCACACTTTTGAAGAGAGCAAAGTCCACATTTTGGACAGAGAGGACTTCTGTTTTGAAAGAGAGGTCAAAGAGGCCATCTATGTCAAAATTGAACAGCCTTCTCTCAACAGAGAGGGAAGGATACGACATCATCTATTTCCACTCTACAACCCAGTTCTTTCAATAGTTCCAAGATGGCTCTACACTCCTTTGTAGTCCTCAGGTGACCCTGAGGATACAGATAAACCTCCAAATGGCCTCAACGACTCTCTTAAACAGGGGTAGAGAACTATGGCTCTTTTATGACTCATGCACTTCACTACCCAGAATTCCTGAGCCAGCATGGCTGGCTCAGGAATTCTGGGTATTGCAGTCCATGAGTCATAAAAGAGCCATAGTTCCCTACCCCTGCTCTAAAAGAATGCAAATGGCTAGCTGTCTACAAGGGATATAAATACTTCTGTTCCCCACCATCCAGTCAGAGCTGAAGAAGCTTTGAGTGAGAAGCAAAACATGTTCAAAGAAAAATAAAAAAGTCTATTTGCTTCTTGTAAAAGCACCTTTGGGACAACCATGACCTGGACGACTGAGAATCTCCATAGATATTTCACTCCATACCTTCCCTCCTAGTTAGCAGAGTCCATTCACCACCAAGAAGAGTGTGTGTGTATGTGTGTTCAAGTACTTGTTCCCTGAAGAGAGAGGTTCTCTGAAGATGGGCTCTAGCACAAGTCCAAAAGCTCAGAAGACAACATCTCTGGTCCTGGTGACAAACACAGATTGGATCATGTACTTGTGACATAGTAGTATATTTTTATTTTTGTTTCTTGAAATTCAAAATCTTTACACTTTATAGAACAAGACAAATAGATGGTTCTGTCTAACAGTGCAATTGTAGGCACATCTATACAGAAGACCATTGACTTCAATGGGTCCTACTCTAAAGTAAATGTGATAATTTCATTTCAGTTTGGTGTTAAAGCAGAGTGGCATAATGTTTTTTTAATAGCAATTCTAGTAGAATTTTGCCTTTTTAAAATTAACCTTGCATATACTTCTAAACAATTTTTGAAATTTTATAAACTTGGAATGTATTAAGAATTGTTTGCTGGTATAAAAGTAACATATACATCACAACATTAGAATTGTTTTGGATTATTCTTTAATTTCAGTGCTTCACTTTAAGAATTTAATCCATACAGAGATTATATAGATCCAAATTAAAGCATCCTTGACAAATGACTGTTCAAACTTTGCTTGACACATCCAGCGATAAGGAACCGCCATCCCTCTGGATAATTGATTTGACTGTCAAGCTGCTTTTTCTATTACAAAGATTCAGCTTTTAAAAACCATTCAGTGGGAATCTGCCTTTCTATAATATAAAATCATTATTCTATGCCCTTCATTTTGGGTTGTTGCTTTTGGTGTGATGCCACTTCAAAGGAGTGCTATCATATCTGCCTTTAGCTTTCCCAAGGCTAAGCACTAGGACATACAGTACTGTTCTTCAAATTCAGTTGCCCAAATGTACTTTGAAGCACTTAACAACATACATGTACTACTTGTCTGCAGCACTTTTTTCAAATAAATTTTATTAAAACTTTTCAAAAAGAACATAAAAACTTACATAGATACAGAATTTAAAAAAGGAATAGAGAAAATAAAAAATTCAGACAGAAAATATAAAGAAATAGAAAGCATTCTTTTGCAGCAAATATGACTACAAAGTAAATATCCTACTTTAGGATTACAAAAAGCTGAAGTTTTTTCTGTTATCCAGATTTATTTTTCCTATCATCAAAACCACAAGTCCTAAGTGTGTTCTTTTCCTGTTTATGGAAAAAGTGTATAAGGAGTTTCTAGTCAATCATTTTCTCTAATCATGGATGTCAATCTAGACATCTCTGCACAATCCATCATCTTCACCAACCATATTCTTTGTGTCACAATGCTTCATTTAGTCTCCATCTGAAAGAACTAATTTTTCTTTAATAAACCAGACTCATAGAACCAGTCTGAAAAAAATCTTTGGTAAAACCTCTACTTTTACCACTATTAATTTTAGTCTCTTGAAATCCAAATCCAAATCCAAATCATGTCTATTCTTCAAAAGGATCTATATATTTTTTCAAAAACAACAAACAAATACAGGTCCTTGACCTTTACTGTAATGGAGCCTGCTCATTAGGGTCACAAGCGATGATGATGATAGTAAAGATGGCCTTGTTTAAGGACCTCCATTCCCTGCTTTCCCTGATGCAGTCATTAAATGAATGGGTCATTAAGCAGAAACTGGGCTGCCTCAGGAGTGGGGAAGGACTTGAGAGGCCTAGCCTCAGCCTCCCCAACTCCCTGAAATACTCCGTGCTCTGCTTCTCACCTCTTGGTGTTCCCACAGCCCTTGAGCCTTCTTTTGCCTCCACACTGGGTCCTTGCAGGCCGTACCTTCCCCCAGGTCCCCACAGGTGGTCCTCATCACCCCACATCACCTATTGCGCACATATCTTTTGAAGATCTCTGGAGCTTCAGAGGTTTCCTCAATGCTGTGCAGACTGTATATGGAAGCAAAATGGAACTGTCTATCCCTGGGCTGTGACCTCCCTGGGTGTGACAGCCTCCTGGAAGAATCAGCCATTTCGGTACGATCACTGGGAATTTGGGGTGTGATGAAAATGGTGGTGTTTCTGAAGCTTCATTCTGCTTCCCTAAAGCTACACAAGGAAGTGTGGACATGCTGAAAATGGCAGCCACTTCCAGCCCAAGGCTGAATGGTCTGTCCATCTTCCCCAACATAAGCCCAGAGATCTTCAAAAGAGAAGTGTGCACTGAATGATGGGGGGGTGGGGGGGTGAAGACCTTTGGGGTTCCAGTGGGATGGGATCTAGGTGGGAAGGCCACATCCCTGCATAAGGGCAAATGACTGTGGGGGTGCTGCAGCTGCTGTAACTTCAAAACTGAGTGATAAGCACCTTTGGGGGGGATATGTAGTAACTTCAAGTGACCAGTCATTAAGCAAGCACTACCAACATACTCTCTTGTGCTACCATTTGTCTGTTTCTATATATCACTCAACCCTCAAATGGCCATCATATAAAGGAAGACATATGATAGTTCACCTTGAGTAATTTTACTATTTTTCTCAGAAATCCTATCCATCTGGGGTGTGGGGGGGGGTGTGTGCTCAATTCCAATCCTCCATCAAATTCACAATCTCCTACTTTCTAGCTTGGTGCTTAACCACTTAACCAAATTGTATAGTTTTAAACATTTGTAATCCATACTCAGTCCAAAAATTTAGAAAAGTTCATACCTGTATTGCCTAATTCAGTGCCACATTTTTACAATTCCTGTTGCATTGTGATTTTTGTCCAGTTTCCTCTTATTTTCTGAACTGAATTCAGTCTAAATCTCTGAATCTCAAACAAAATTATTTCTCATTTCCAATAAAGCGAGATAATCCAGTTCTCCCTTATTCTCTAAATTTTATCATTAATTTGTTTTACTTTTTTGCTTTTTAGAATTTTCCATTTTTTAAATTTCTTCCCCCATCTTCTCTCAATTTACAAATCTTTCATCCATTCTTTTTTTTCAAAAGCATCCATTTTATTTCCCATCTATTCAAGCAATTTCTGAAGTATATTTTGTGTGTCTTTATGTTGCTCTAGCAAGCCTTGTCTTGCCATTTTTCTAGTAGCCATTTTGTGATAATCCAAAAATGAAGGTGTCTCCAGCAAGCCGCTCCTTTCCCCGTCTTACTATCTTTTTGTGGTTTTGACATTTTTTGTTTTATTTTGATAGCTCTAGGTAGTTTCAGCCAGAACACACATCCCATCTCCATGGCAACTAAGCATCACAGTCAGCTTCTTTACCTTATCTTTCATTATGTAGAATCCACAAATTAAATACACTCTTTAAGAATAAACAGCAAGTATTCCCACGCATGTCTGGTCTTATAGCTTAGTGCAGGGGTCTGCAAAGTCGGCTCTTTTAAGACTGGTGGACTTCAACTCCCAGAATTCCCCAGCCAGCTATGCTGGCTGGGGAACTCTGGGAGTTGAAGTCCACCAGTCTTAAAAGAGCCAATTTTGCAGACCCCTGGCTTAGTGCAAACTCATACCAAAGTACTGTCATCATAAGGAAAAATAAAAAAAATAAAATAAAAGGACTGTCCCCTTATGCATTTTAAAACTTTCTTAGATTTTTGAATCTTTAAATCAAAGTCCTTTTTTTTGTTTTTTATTTATTTATTTTTAATTGTAAAAGAAGGCTTAATTCATTGCCTGTGGTCTTATCTTAGTGTAGAGAAATCTGTCTGTAGACTAATTACTTTCAAAAGTGATTAAGAAATGAAGAAGACAGAGCTTAATGTCCATCTCTGCTCCACTGAACTTAGGAACATAAATGAAATCCTCAAACTCCTGGCAGCAAAACTCCTGAGCTGAATACAAAAATGTTTCTATTTTTACAGTTTACTCACAAGGAACTGCCATCTGGAGTACACGTGGTTTATCTCAGCGTATTTCCTTTATCCAGAGGGATTGCACAAACCAGAATCCACCTTCCAGCTGCAATATCTCTCTGTGCCTTTGGAGAGTGTCAGCCCAGAATAATTCCCCGTTAGAAGCTCCACTTGTCTGCAGTGCTTTAAATCAGTTTCATCCTTGTTGTACATATATTGTATGTACATATATTGTACTGCCCACACCTGCCAACTGTCCCATTTTCTGTAATCTATTCTTGTAAGATATTTCCAAGCTCCTGATCATTCCTACTGGTCGTCTAGGAAGTTGTTCCAATTTGTCTAATTATTTTGTTAAATTGAGATGAAACCTGATCAATCCAGAATAGAGTGGAACTATTGCTACATATTTTGAAAATGTTGCTGATGCACACTTTCTTACTTGCAGCCATGTTAAAATAAATAAATAACCCTCGTTTGATGGTACACAGACATGAATATTGATGCTATTACTCCTGAGTGCTGCTTCTGTCTAACGAGAGCTAGAAATGTACTAAAGTTTCTGAAAAACTTTAGTCAGTGAACTGGCATACTGGAATAATTTAGATAGGTGGGAGCATACCATCACTAATACCACACAGGCAAAAAGGACAGCAAAAAGATCTTACATCATCACCATCCTCACTGAACTGTCCAGCAGAGCTTCATTGAGTAGTGGATGAGCTGCCTAAGGATAATCCAGTGATAAAGATTCTGGTCACAATTCAATCACCTATTTAATAAATTTGTGGCGATAAAGTTACTTATGTCTATTTCAAATTAAACACTATATTTAATGAATAACCTACTGAGCTTATTAGGGCACTTCTGACCTGAGATGCTGGGATTAGTGCCAGTTACTAAGGAAATTGAAAGGTAACTACTAGTTCTCTGCTCCTTGGTTCATTATGGCTGGTAACATTGACCAATGAATTACTCTTTGTATGTACTCTGTCTATGCATTCTGTGAAAGAAGTCATGATGCAACTTCTCTTAAAAAGTTATTTTATATTTGAAAGATGCTAAGTTTTTAAATAGCTGCCATTAAGTTGCAATAAGCTTTCTTATAATCAGCTGATTTTATAATTTCTTATAATAAGCTGATGAACAGTACCATGCCTGGTCAATTACACTTGACCTGGATAGGTACTGATTATAGAACCATTTCACTTTAGCTTCAACCTTGGATATAGCATCCAAATAGCTTTGATTATCCTGATTGATGACTTACTGGGTTTATATACTTTATGTTCTTCTAGTGGTCATATTTTGGAATTTTGAGAATATGTCACAGGCATGCTCACAAAATGGCTACCTTGATGAGCTTGTTTATTTAAGAAATAAATACTTTGGTGGACATCTCAAATCCCTAAATAGCTACCAAACAGAAGATAAATTGATGGTTTTTTCCTTACTCTTATCCGTATTCACGTGTGCAAGCTAGACAAACTAATTGATATTCTAGGTTGCTGAGAAGAGAATATTGCTGTTGCACTTTTTCTTCCATATCCTATCTGAACAAAAACACCAACTTTCATGACATACAATAAATATAGTCTTCCCTCCTGCAACAGTTTCCAAATAGAAAACTCCAGTGAATCAAAAAATTCAAAAGTGCTGTCAAATCACATTAGCTTTACTTGGGCTATCAAAAAGTCACATAGGAAAGACTCAGTCTGAGTTTTAAACATATTGGAAGATAAACCAAAGAGAGATAACACCCTCAAAATACTTTGCTTAAATTATTAATTCTCTATACAACCTTGGGTGATAATTATGCCTATATCCTATTCAGATCAAGTTAAATATCAGTTTCTTCAGCTATTGGATTTTTAATATTTTACTTTATTTTGCCATTCTCCTCCCTGCTTTTTTAAACAACAGTGAATGAGAGGATTGAGACTTGTGATGTAAGAAGAAGTAGTTTTCAAATTACAAATGGCATTGCAGCTGCTCAAAGCCAAGTAACATACCAATTATTACTTAGGAAGGGCAGAAGGAAGAGGCTACAAGGGAGGAAGAGGGAGAGTGGAAGAGAGAGGGGGGGGGAGAGATAGGGAGGGAGAAAGATCTGTAGCATATTTGCAGTACAGTGGGCAATCAACTGATTGCAATAGACATTTTAAAATTTTATATCTTTTCCTCTTTCTCTATAGTTACATTGTCACTCTTCTTTCCGTAGCCCACTTTTTCTAGTGATGAAACCAATCAGCCACACATTCATTTCCCCTCCCCCCCCATTTTCAGTAAAAAGTTCAAAAACAATTTCCAGTTGCTGAAAAATGTATTTGTTGTTCTTTCTCTATTCAGTCAAGTCAACATAATCATCCCTGCAAATTTTCCCATCTTTGCCAACCATTCCTTTGTTCTGGATATTTCAGAATCTTTCCATCATTGTGCATATAATAATCTTGCTACAGTTACCATATACCAGGGGTCTGCAAAGTTGGCTCTTTTAAGACTGGTGGACTTCAACTCCCAGAGTTCCCCAGCCAGCTATGCTTGCCATATACAATTCCCCCCTCCCCCTTTGGTCTTTTCTAGTTGTCTATCCATTTAGCCCCAAAGAAAAAAAGTTCTTATTTCAGTTGAATCTTAATATTTAAATTTTTTGATGATTTAATAATTTTGGAAAAATCATTTGGAAGGAATATAAGTATTAATAATTGCAGGGGACATTCTTATCTGCCATGAAGATTCTAATTTATGTGTCTGTGAGTCTTCTGCCAAGTGCCACTAAGAGTTGAACTCAGGAAAGATTGATTTATTTTCCATAGTGGTGGAGGCAGCGTCTAGGCTGGGTTGACTCCTCTTCCGCTCATTGGAGGACTGAGCCTGGGCAAAGTTTAAGCCCCGCCCCCATCACCGGGCATGCCCAGTTTCGTCTCAGTCCCTCAATGAGGTCGGCTGCGTCTTGATGATCTCTCCAGTCTATTTGCCTACCATCGCTTTGGAAAATAAAGGAGAAGAAACTTTGGAGACAGGTTTTGGTTGGTTTGCGCTTCTGCCTGCTCCTGGAAGCAGCGCGCCTATAGACCACAGCCTCTAAGCCCTTGCTGGGTGAGTGGGCTGCTGGCCGCTTCTTTGCGCCGGAGATATCGGCTGCGTCGGGGGAAATTGTCTTCTCCAGCGCCACGAGGCTTCCAGGCTGCCTGTGAGTACAGGAAGACTGGGGAAACGCTCCGCCTCTCCCGGCTGGTTGAGCGGCGACCCGCGGTGGTGGGGGGCCCTTAAAATTGTATCTGCCCCCTCCCCGCCGCAGAGCGACCCGGCGGGGCCTCATTTGGTGCGGCGGCTGCTACAGCCCCGCTGCTGCTTTTCCAACACCGCAGCAGCGCGGCGCAAGTTTCCTGCAGGCTTGCAGGGCTGCGATCGGGCGCATGGGTGGCTGGCGCCAGGGTGGCAGTGAGAGAGAGAGAATGTGCGCCGGCTCCGGCAGGCAAAAAGGCGCGAAGAGGGCAGAAAGGGCACAAAATGACTTTGCGTCTGCGCAACTCCGCACGCTTGCCTGTTTTTCAGTTGGGGCTACTGTGAGCTGTTATGGCGGAGGCTTCCATCTCTGGGGGCTCTTCTGATGCGCTGGCCCCTGCTGCAGAGGCTCCCATTACTCAGGTTATGGAGCCTCCTACTGATTCGGGCCTTCAGCCAGCCCCTTCCACTTCTGAGACAAAAGGGAGGGGAAAGGCCCCTGCCAAGGCTGGAAAGGCCTCACGAAAGACTTCCAAAGCCACGAAGCCCGCTGCTTCTAGTTTTGAGAAGAGGAAGGAGAAGGCCTTTGATCGCCTGCATAGCAAGGCAGCTGGCAAAGGGGTGTCCAGGCCTCGCCTCTGTCACACCATTCGCAGGCCCATCTGTCCCTGATGGCTTCTTCAGCGCAGGGCCAGGGGGGGAGCTCCCCTTAACCCAATTTTCCCCATTGATGTCTCAGGGATTTGGGGTCCAGGTCAGCCATCTCTGGTGCCAGGGCCTTCGCAGAGCGAGCTCCTTCCCCCCATCATCCAGCAAATGGAGGTGCTACCTTCCACTTCTTCGGCTTTGCCTGTGCCCTTGCCTCAGCCCACCTTTGGGGCAGCTAACATTTAAGACATCATTGCTGTGGCCATTTCTCAAGGAATTGCAGCAGGCCTGCAACACAAGGTGGCTGAGCCCCAGCCTACTCCTGCTCCCATTTCGGTTCCCCTCCTAGCGGCACCGACGGCCCTTCCTGCGGAGGAGCAGGAAGAGGAGGATGACCTTGACAGTTCTTCCAGCGCGGAGGAGGGCGAGGTCAGGGAAGGAGACCTCTCTGAGGACGAAATAAGGCCACCTGAGAAAAAGGCTTCTTCGGGCCTGTTCCTTCCGGCCCTTTTTCCTTCCTTACTGTACAAGGCCAAGATGGCTTCGAAGTTCGCCCCGGCTACTGCCTCCACGGCTTCCGCTCCACGTCCAGTGCTGGTTTCGGCGGAGACCCTATTTGAGGATGACACCTTGCCTTCTGAGACCATCCCGATGCCAAAGATCTTCGTGGATTTGGTCCAGCACCAATGGGGCACGCCCACCTCTGGGCAAGGTTCATCTGCTACGGATAAGAAGTTCTTCAATGTGGCCAACGGGATGACCCAGTTTCTGTCTATCCCTACCGTGGATGCCCTGGTCATCTCCCTCTACACTTCAGCTAATATGCCTGGGGCTCCTGAGGACGTCCTGAAACTGGAGGAGAAGAAGGCTGACCTCACTCTGCAATGTGGTCATCAGGCTGCGGCGTGGGCGATTCGGGCCACCACTACGGTTTCCTTCTTTACCCGCCCTTGCCTTCTCTGGCTTCAAGATTTGCAACAGCGTACACCTATTGCTGATTTCAGAGCTCATCAGGACATTGCCAAGCTGGTGGCTGCGGTCCAGTTCACCTCTGATGCCACTTTGGCCTCCGCTAGATTTGCCTCCAGGGCCATGGCCTCATCTGTGGCTTCTCGGAGGCTTTTGTGGCTTAGGCAGTGGCAGGCGGATGCACGCCATAAGTGGTGTTTGGCTTCCGCTCCGTTCAAGGGCAACTCCCTCTTTGGCGATGCCTTGGATCCCTTTTTGGTAGAAAATAAGGATAAGCGGAAGGTTTTACCCACGGCCCCTAAGAAAGGTTTTCACCATTCAGCGCCTTACCCCAGACATCCTTCCTTTCATGGGCAGGATTCCGGTTCATCCTTTCGTTCCCTTGATTATGGTTCGTCCTTTCGGGGGGCGGACTATGGCTCCCAGGGGTTCTGGCACCAGGGAGGTTACTTCCCCAGGAATAGGGGTCAGTCCGACCATTATCAGAAGGGCAAGCAGTCCAAGCGCCCCTTTTGGGGGGGAGGGAACTGGGGGGGAGGGAAACTAGTTCGGCGGCTGTTCTGTATCCTATTGGGGGCAGGTTAGCCCAGTTTGCAGACCAATGGGATAGGACTACTTCCGACATTTGGGTTAGGTCCACTGTTAGACATGGTTTATTGTTGGAGTTTTTCTCACCTCCCCCACTCTGTTTTCGAGCTTGCCCGGTTTCTTCCAACCCAGCATGTCGCCGCCTCATGCAGGAGGCTATTCAGCATTTGCTTGAAATCCAGGCCATAGAATCCGTGCCCCTCGACCAACAGGGCCAGGGGTTCTACTCCATTATTTTCATGATTCCCAAGGCCTCGGGGTGTTGGAGAACCATTTTGGATTTGAAGAAATTAAATAGGTTTATTCGTTACAAGCGTTTTAAGATGCATTCTTTGCAATCCATTTTGTTGGGAATTCGTCATGGGGAATTCCTCACCTCCATTGATCTGACGGAGGCCTACCTTCACATTCCCATCGCTCCCCAGCATAGGCAGTTCCTCCGTTTCTCCTACCTGGGGCACCACTTTCAATATACCGCTCTTCCGTTTGGGCTCTCCTCTGCTCCCAGGGTGTTCACTAAGGTGTTGGCGGCTCTGTTGGCCAGTTTGCGGGAGGTTCCCATCCGACTGAATGCTTATTTAGATGACATTCTTGTTCAGTCTTCTTCACCTGGCGGGGCGCGCAGGGACCTGGCCTCCACCATACAGGCCTTACAGGCCCATGGCTTTTCCATTAACGTTCCAAAGAGCCATTTCCACCCGACTACCAAATTGGTGCATCTTGGAGCTTTGATCAAGCAGGGTGTTCCTCTCTCAGGAACGCATGGATTCAGTTCGGGCCCTAGTTCGTCAGGTCGTAGGGGATTCCAGGTCTTCTTTGGCTTCCCTTTCTAAGCTTTTGGGAACCATGGTTTCCTGCATTGGGATTGTGCCTTGGTCCCAGTTACATTCCAGGGATCTCCAGTGGTTTCTCTTGCCATTTCAGAAGCGGCTCTTGAGTTGCTCCCTGGCCAGGGTGCGCCTTCCCCTAGAGGTTTCCCATTCCCTTCACTGGTGGATGTCCCAGGCAATCACCAAGGGTTGGCTTTTCAAGGAGCAAGACATGCTGACTGTCACCATGGATGCCAGCCTGTCCATGGTGGGGGGCCCACTGTCAGGGACAGATGGTGCAAGGCCGGTGGGACTCTTCAGACCTGACTCACAGCATAAATTGGCTGGAGCTGCAGGCGATCCACCTGGCCCTTCGTCACTTCCTTCCTTTGCTGCGGGGGAGGCATGTTCTGGTGCTTACGGACAATATGTCAGCGAAGGCACATGTGAACTGCCAAGGGTGCACCAGGTCTCACTCCCTCATGGTCGAGGCCAGACAGTTGGGTCTCTGGGCCGAGCAGCACCTCCCATCCTTGGCAGCAGAACACATTTCGGGGGTGTCGAACGTGCAAGTGGATTGGCTCAGCCGCGAGGTGGTGGACAATGCCGAGTGGTGCCTGAACCCTTCAATATTTCAGGACATAGTGTATCATTTTGGCTTGCTGGTGATCGACCTCTTTGCCACCCCCTCCAACACCCAGTTCCCGAGGTACTTTTCTCGCTTCCTGTTGAGGGGGTCGGAGGGCGTGGACGCTCTGTGGTGCAGCTGGGCCTCCGGCCTGCTTTATGCCTTCCTCCATTTCCCCTTCCTCGAATCATCCAGAAGGTCGTGGCGCAGAAGGCAGAGGTCGTCCTCCTGGCTCCTCATTGGCCCCGCAGGACTTGGTTTGCAGACTTGAGGGGGCTGTCGGTGGAGCAGCCTTGGAGGATTCCCAGGGACCGGATCTCCCTCGGCCAGGGGTCTCTGGAACATCTGGATCCTCAGTGGTTCCAGCTGACCGCCTGGCGCTTTAGCAGAGCATCCTGAGGCAGGACAACTCCTCCTCCAGGGTCATACAAACAATCCAGGCCTCCAGACGACCCTCCACCAACCGCATCTACGATTCCACCTGGCAGTCTTTCTGTCGTTGGTGCTCCAGTAAGTCTATTCACCCTCCCAGGGCTACTATTCCGCAGGTCCTTGAATTTCTGCAGATGGGGCTGGACAAAGGATTGGCTCTCAACACTATCCAACGACAGCTGGCGGCCATCTCGTCAGTCCTGACTTGCGGGGGGTCCCCCTCTTTGTTGCAGATGCCTATGGTACGTCAATTCCTGAAGGGGGCTTCGAACCTGGCTCCGCCGGTGGTTCACCGATATCCGTCTTGGGATCTCCCCAAGGTTCTGGACTCCCTCACTGCCCCCCCCCCCTTTGAGCCGTTGAGGGAGGTTTCACTGAGATTTCTAACCTTGAAAGTTGCCTTTCTAATTGCCATTACCTCGGCTCATAGGATTTCCAAGCTCCAGGCCCTGTCGGTCAAGGAGGACCTCTGTGTGTTCCATCAGGAAAGAGTGGTTTTGAGATTGGACCCCTCTTTCATTCCAAAGGTGTGTTCCTGTTTCCACCGCTCCCAAGAATTGGTGCTTCCAAATTTCTGCCCAGATCCCTCTCATCCGTTGGAACGTAGGTGGCACACCTTGGATGTTAGGAGGGCCCTTAAGATCTATCTCAAATGCACAAGGCCTTTTCGAGCTTCAGAATACCTATTTGTGTCCTTCCAACCAGCTTCCCAGAGGAGGAAGGTTTCCTCGGTGATCATAGGGCGTTGGCTCCGTGTGTGCATTGCCATGGCATATCAGACACGTTCCTCGGTGGTTCCGGGACATTTGACTGCTCACTCCACCAGAAATGTGGCTACTTCGGCAGCCTGGGCAGCCTAGGCTTCTCTCCAGGAGACTTGCAGAGCGGCCACTTGGTCTTCCCCTTCGCCCTTCATCAGTCATTACAAGTTAGATTCATTTGCCTCTGCAGATGCGGCCTTTGGCCGGAGGGTCCTTCAGTCAGTTGTTCACGCTGAGAGGTCTGACCAGTTGTAATTCCCGCCCAGGGACACCTCCAGCTTTGGTACGTCCCAGCCTAGATGCTGCTTCCACCACTATGGAAAAAGAGCGTTGGTTCTTACCTGAGACACATCTTTTCATAGGGTGGAGGCAGCATCTAGCCCCACCCCAGGGTTTTTTTTGTGCATTTCTGTTCGTACTTACCTTAGTTATCTGGTTGTTCCTGTGTGTTTTGCTATGTGACTGTACCTCTCAGCTGTTGCCATAGACTTCTCCTTGGATCTGGACCTGGACTGGACTTCGACTTACCTTATCCAGTTCAAGACACTTCGAGTCTGGGTTTCTTCGTCGAAACTGGGCATGCCTGGTGACGGGGGTGGGGCTTAAACTTTGCCCAGACTCAGTCCTCCAATGAGCGGAAGAGGAGTCAACCCAGCCTAGATGCTGCCTCCACCCTATGAAAAGATGCGTCTCAGGTAAGAACCAACACTCTTTCTCAAATCCTTGAGTGAAAACTGGACACTGAATTTTCTGTACTAATTCTACTCCTCCATAGTGCTTCCCTCATTTTTCTGGAACTCTGGCCTGTTATATATTTGCATCACAGCAGTTATGCCAAATGGGGAAAAAAGAGAGAGTAGAATGTCATGGTGCGTAGGATATTAGAACTGGGTCCTCAAAGTAAATTAACTTCAGGCTATAATCCTACTCTCCTTGATCAGAAAGAATGCCTGCTGGGTATGGAAGGCTGGAAATAGATACCTAGTTTTGCTGTTTGCCCCATGAAAAGATTCTTTGCTGCTCCTTTTCTTTTCTTTTTTTAAACTAGCGGATTTAATATGAAAAGCACAATCAATTAGTTACATTTTTTTCTGCGAAGGCTAAAATTAATTATAATTATTAATTCTAAATTCTTGAAAAATGCTTTATGAAATGTACCTCAAGCCTCTCTAATTAATGAATTCTAAATTCTTGAGAAATGCTTCACAGATTTTCTTTCCAGGGTCTCTGAAGTTTTACATTCATATCCTCAAGAAAAGGGATAGTAGGGTTGATAAATTTGTCATATTCTGTTCTAGTTCCTCTCTATATAAACCACCCCCTCCCAAATGTTAACAATTGTATTTGATTTCTAAGAAATTTGGCATTTTCATCCCTATGTAAGTTTTAAGCTTCGGTACAGATTTTTTTCCTCCAGAAAATTAATCACTCAAAGCATTTTTTTTCATTTGCAACGTTTGGAAGAAGGTATTTGTATTTTTTTTTCAAATTCACAGTCAGTATAAACTGACTTTGTTAGTTTATACTACCTTAAAATGAATAAAAAGGTCCAATGCATCTGCCAACAAAAAAACTATTTTGCATTTGCTTTTCAATATATGAAAATGACATGTCAAGGGAGAAGTTGAGTGACTGACAGATTTAATTTTGGAGCACAGGGAATATTTACCTGGAAGGTCTGTTCGTTGCTTTAAAGATACAGTGCTTTAAAGATATTAGTCTTATATAGCAGTGTTTCATTCTGTTCACTGCTTTTACCCACTGAATAATAGGGATCTTTCTTGCATAATTTTCTAGCGTTTTTCTGTATTAAATTTGGTATGCTTTATTCTTACAGAAACAGTAAATTTAACTTCAAGTCTCGGTGACTTTTGTTGAAAATGGAAAAGACTTACATATTTCCAATGACACTAACAAAATGAATCAAATAACATTGCAATCAATTGGAGATAAACCATCCCTTTCTTTTTAATAATTAAAGTCAAAATGAAATCTTGGTGGTGCCTACCTCAAAATTTTAACTCTCTTCTGTGATACTCCACTTTAACTAGGTGTTTCCTATTGAAATTTGCTTTGCTGAATTTGTGGTCCATAAATTTGTTGATGGGTAAAAAATAAATTCATCCCTGCAAGATGATTTTTGTTAGATCATTTGAGGTCTGAATATTGGAAGCTGGGTAGCATGTGTGCAACAGAAATCAATGTATGGTTCATTGACTACATTGACATATAGTGTGTCTTCTCTGAAAGACCTTTTGATGTCCAGTCCCCTCAGAAGACATACCTGGTGGCATTCTTTGGCTCTGTTTTTCTGTTTCTTAATCAGCCTTCTGCAGATGATGGAGACGTGTTCCCCCCAATTTGATTTGAACAGTGGGATGAGCAAGCAATAGATTAGAATTGTGCTTTGTGAAGGAGCAATTCTTGCTGGGAAGAAAGTGCCATGGAAAAGAATACTAAAAATACAGATGTGCAAATACAGTAACAGAAAAAATAATAATTTGCTCTGTTGTATCCTGAGACACACCATCATGGTGGCAGAATTAAAAATAATGTGCTTCAAACCAAAAGAAAAAGTGGAAGACTCAATCGGTCCTGCTGGCTAATTGCCAGATCGAAATCCTTGGTCACTGTGGCAACCACAGCAACAGGTTTCGTTCACTGCTGATTGAGTGAAGCCCATTGCCTTTGATTAACTCGAAACAAGTCCACAGATAGCACTATTGTATGATTTATTATAGTGATTGCCATATTTTATAGATGGTTTACTTGAAAATAGTGATTGTGTACAGAAACTGATTGATTGCCACTATATGTTGATATTAAGTTTTCCAAATTCTACCCTGCAAGCTTCATTCAATTGATTGCAGAATGGTTCAGAATAACTTTATGCTTGATACATTTTCTCTGTCAGATACAGAATTGAACATCCACAGATTTGTTTTTTTGTATCTTGTTTTTTGCAACATTTGTACCATACTCCCCCTTTTAAAAAACATTAGATAATAATGGCTTCTTATACTTTGTTAGCTCTATGAATATGTGAGCAAACTTTCTCATGCTTATGTTCATTAGGAATTTTTTGCTGATGTTATAATAGTTTCATTCCACATTGGCAGATATGAAGAACTTCACTAATATATCCATTCTTATAATGAAAACCCTCATAATCTACATATATAAATGAAGCTTCAGTTAATTTTCTTCAGAATTCATTATTATTTACTGAAATAGTATTATGACTTTCACTAACCTTTGCTCCTCAATATTGAAAACTAATATTAAAATAAATAAAAATGAATACTGGTTTCATCTCAATCCTGGAAAGTTCCTAAAGAGGTGAATCCTTAACACAAATGAGAGTCAACAAATGGGTCTCTCATTCCTATCCTGCAGCTAGTTACCTAGCAGAGATGCTGTCCACGATATTCAACAGCACATTGCCCTATATCAGCGATGGCTAACCTTTTTAGGATCATGTGCCAAAAATGGGGGGAGCGCAGTGGAGGTCGTGCACGGGCATGCCCACACCCATAATGCTATGTAGCTACTCCCCCCCCCGGTGTGCATGAATGTGCGACCCCGTCCACATGCATGCCAGACAACCCCCCACTTTTGGTGTGTGATGGGCCAATTTTTTGCCTTCCCCAGGCTCCAGAGGATTTATAGGAGCTTGGAGAGGGTGAAAACAGTCTCCCCCGCCCACGGGAGGCCCTCCAAAGAGCAAAAAACATTCATATGGTCAACCGAGAAGTTCAGAAATGGTGACTTCCAGTTTGCCCACTGGGCCATTTTTTGCCCTCCAGAGCCTTTAGGAGGCTTCCCTGAAGGTTCTGGAGGGTGAAAGACAGCCATACGGGCAAACTGGAAGTCCATTCCCAAACTTCCAGTTTGCGTGTTGGGTGGGTTTTTTGTCCTCTGGCACAGGTGGCACACAGAGCCATTTATTGGGACACACGGGGCATTACCCTGTCAGCTCCAGCACACATGCACACACTGGCCAGCAGGCTTCATCCTTCTTTTTTGGTCATTTTGCACCCTCTGGAGGCTTCTTGACAGGGCAACACCCTGTGTGTCCTTATAAATGGCTCTGTGTGCCACCTGTGGCACGCGTGCCATAGGTTCGCCATTGCAGCCCTGTATGGACACCATTGTTCATGTTACACAGTGTGCAATGTTTTTTGGGAGGCCTCTAGCTCCCCTCACATTCACTTAACATTTACTCTATGATCAGTAGCTTATTATACGCTGTCCTACTCAGGCCGGTAGAGGGGGCCTACTGCGGATCACATCGGTCAAAGAACTCCAGCTGTTGGGATCCAGAAGAGCCTTCTCTGCCACAGCACCTGCCCTTTGGAACATCCTGTCCTTCAGGGTAAGATTTGGCCCCGACCTTCTATTCTTCCATAAAAGTCTAAAGATAGTAGATTCCACCCCCACCCTGAGCTCTCTGCTCCCCACTTGTCCATCTTTTTTTTTTTTACTAATCATACTGATGTATTTTCTTTGTTTTCTTTTTCTTTGTTTTCGTTTTCTTTGGTTATTTTCTTTGTTCTGTTTTAGTTTGTTGTGTCTCATTCCTGTACCACCAGTTTTGAAATTCTTTGTTTACTTTTCTCTGGAACAGTGGATGAATAACTGTAATAGGAAATGTGAATCTAAGTAATTTTTGTTACTCTGCCTGTCTCCCCTGCTCCTTTGCATTTAGGATCTTACAGTTTCTTATCTTAGTTTACTTTTCTTTGTCCAACATTTGGTAGACGAGCCTCCCTGTGGAGATCAGGGCAGCTGCCTCTTCAGTGGTCTTTTGAAAGCTTTTGAAGACCCAGCTGTTTTGGAGGGTCCTTCTCTGATTTGTTTCAGTTTGATGTTGACTTCCTTATATTGTTATACTGCTGTCCTGTTTTAGTTTTTACTGGCTATGATATTTTTTTCTATCTACAGTAAGCTATCAGGAATTGTTTTGATTGCAGCACCATGGAAATATGTTTAATAAATTAATATAAGTAAATATAAAATTCACAAATGTAATACATAATGTATCAAAATAGCTAAGAGAATACACCTGGAAGGCAATTAATTTGTAAATTATTATGATACCTTCTCTAGTTGGCTAACATTCAGAACTTATAGCTCCCTTGCTGCTAAGTCAGATGAGGAAATGGTGTTACGCTTTTTGGCAAGCAAAAAGAGCAAGAACAAGCCTCAAGATAGCTAGTTAAATTGCTCTTGCCATTCAGAAGCCTAAATGTTTATCTTCTAGACCTTCAGGAAGTATGCATGTGTTCTTCTCAAGCGAGCTGATTTGGAAAGTTTGATTTCTATACATTTATTTCTGAATATCTCTCTCCCTCCCTCCCTCCCTCCCTCCCTCCCTCCCTCCCTCCCTCCCTCTCTCTCCCCATGCGTGTGTTTTTTATATTGTTTTCCTTTATACTCATTTTGTGGTTATCCATTTAGGTTGGTGGTGTGTGACCATGGTAAATATCAATGATCTAATATGAGCTATGAAGGCATTGGTTTAAATCATATCTCACATAAATAAAATTCAATTTTTTGTAACACCCATCTCTTTTTTAGATACACAATGTATTGCGTAATAATTTCATATACTGAAGTTAAATCACTGTCATTAAATCTGGAAAGTAAACTTGAAAGTAATACTTTAGACCCATGATGGCGAACCTGTGGCACTCGGAGCCATAATTGCTGGCCCCCCAGCCGCCTGCTCTGGTGTGATTTTTCGCCCTTCTAGAGGGCCGGGGAGGCCATTTTTGCCCTCCCCAGGCTTCAGGAAAGACTTTGGAGGCTGGGGAGGGCAAAAAACGGCCCCAATGGGCCAACCGGAAGTTCATTGGGCCATTGGGGGCATTTTTTTGCCTTCCCCAGCTTTTGTAGGCTTTCCTGAAGCCTGGGGATGATGAAAAATGGCCCCAACTGGCCAACCGGAAGTTTGGAAACAATCCATTTCCGGCTTCCGGGAGGGCCATTTTTGTCCTCCTCAGGCTTTAGGAAAGCCTGGGGAAGGGTTGTACGCGCATGCGCACCGGGGTGTTGTTGTTGTTGCACACACATACACAGATGGGCGGGGAAGATTGAATTGGTGTGGGCTTGCACACACGTGCAAGAGTGTGTGCAATTTTGATACGCCATAAGAAAAAGGTTCGCCATTACTGTTTTAGACCTATATCAGGACAATAGAAACCTATATCAGCATTAATATATTACCAAATTATTCGTTTTTACAATAACAACAATCATAACCTTTGATGATTGCAAGGCAGGTTTAACAGTTTTTTTTCTTAACTCCCAGATAACTTTTCTATGGTTTTGAAGGATGTCAGATGAACAATCTTCATTTATTGAGCCATAGAGAATATCGGTTAATTACCAAGTTTAACCTCAATCCCAACCCCATATCCATAATTTAAGGCTCATATTTTCTTGTTAATTTGTTCTCTTGAACATTCTAACTTCCTCCTCTACCTCCCCTCTTTCTATTGTCCTGAAGGTTTAAGTAAATGAGGTTCAAAAATGTTATTATAATTCGAATCCCCTATCCCCAGTCAGGCCTCATTTATAATCTTTGAACTGTTGGAGCAGTGGAAAGAAATGGCAGTTTGCAGAGGCATCACTCAATACTGCATAGCAAGTGAATAAAGCTTTGGTTCTTAAATCAATGATGACAATTTTTAATCCGCTAGATTGCTCTTGTTTAATCCAGAGGGCACTTGTAAGGTGACATGTAACTATAAAAAGGAATGGAAAATACAAACATTATTTATTGCATTTCTTTGAACAAAGGATAGTGGCTTTTATTCACTAAATTACAGGTAGCATTTTCTTTAATATATCAAAATGGTACTTAGAATTTTGGCAATGTGTAAATGTATTACGATTAAATCTTTTAAAAAGTTAATTGCATAATCAGCTTGTTTCCTTCCCCCAGGAAAGGAAAAACCTTTCCTTGCTTTGGCGGCCAATTCACAACATCACTTATAAATTTATTAAAGCAATATAAAATGGAAAAATTAAAAGTGTAATCAGAGCCACTGTATAATTTAAAACCAAAACCTTTCCAAGGTACTGCTGTTAGAGGTTGTAGTCATGAGACCAGTGAGTGCGATGAATTAGCCCAAAGACTATATACAGTACTCAGATATCATAATGGATTAGATTATTATAGAATGCATAGTAAAGCACATACTATAGTTCTGCTGTGCAAATGACATTGGTTACCAGTTTGTTTGTGGATCCGGTTGAAGGTGTTGACTCTTAAATCCGTACATGGAATGGGCCTGGTATATTTCAGAGACCACCTCTTCCTGATTTCCTCTGTCTATTCCACCAGATCTAATATAATAGCTATGTTATGAATTATGTTGTGTAGGAAGCCACATTGGGCAGGTCCTACATGTTGGGCTTTTTCTGATGTGGCACTTGCATTGTAGAATCTTCTCCCCCCATCATTTTAGAGAAAAAGTCAACCTCATCACTCCTGAGCTTTCAAAGGTTATGCCAGCAGGCTTGGGGAGCCCAAGACATGGGAGAATGTATGGGTGAGATGGTTCCATTATTATTGATATACCTCAGTCTATTGATTTCCTCTTTTTTTTTAGTTCTACTTTTATAGTTTTTAATGTTTCTTACTAATTATATATAATGGTTTTAGCTAAAAATGATTTCATATTTATTGCTTATTGGATTGTTGTATGCCATCCAGAGTCACATTTTATGAGATGGGTGGCCATATAAAAAAATAGATAGATAGATAGATAGATAGATAGATAGATAGATAGATAGATAGATAGATAGATAGATAGATGTAAAGTTAATCCACATAAACAAACATCGAGTTGTGTTCTTTGATTAAACTCATTTTGTTTTGTACTTTTTAACATAAAAGGGGTGGTCATTAGGAGCTTACAGCTCCAAAACAGATTACAGCTATGCAAGATTGTCTGCTACTATCTTGACTTTTGTCTGTGTCTATCCTACAAACAATGATGAATTTGCATTTTGGTAAACCAAAAATGTCAGTGGCATTACTGGGAATGGTTATTGTTTGCTGTAGAAATGGAGAGCTGCCTTCTAATGCACATGAGGTTGAAAAGAGATTGTGGGGAGCAATATCTCTAAGGTTGTCATTATATAGTAGTTTTAACACTTTTAAGCTGATATTTATGTGTCTACCAAAGGCTTAACCTGATTCTCTCCAGATTACATCAGGTCCCAGAACTGAGATTTTGTTTTCCACGGAGCTACCAGCTCTGTTGTTTAAGAAGCATCACTTTTTTATCTGTTTAAAGGAATTTGGTAGCTGAACAAAAAGAAGAAATAAATAAAATGCTCATTTCTTTTAGGACGTGACTGTCATGCATGGACTTGGAGTCTTGTTTTTTAAGAAAAAACTGTGCGCTGGTCATACAGTACTTACTTCCATGAGGGGGAAAAGTAACGTAAAGACAAGAATTTAAGGAGTTTTAGAATGAACTTTGGATATCACCCTTCCCCCCCCCCCCCAAAAAAGAAATTGTAACACTTAAACATTCCCTTAGGTTGTAGCAAGTTTGATTCAATTCTGCCAGTAAAAATTCCACATACTGTACTCAGTTTTGCTTTTGATTCTTTAAGATTCAGTGTTAATAATTGTATCTTTTGTATTATCCTCTTTTTTTTAAATTGCTGCATACAGATAGTTCTGGTCTTACATCCACAATTGGAACTAGAATTTAAGTTGCTAAGCAAGGCAGTTGTTAAGTGAGTCATACATGTGCTTATGACTTTTTGGCCTGGAATCATATAGTAGCTAGAGACAATAGCCAAGCCATCCTGGAAGAGGTGTGGCTGTTTTAAGAAGTTGCATACTGATGTGAAACCCGTATCACTGTTGGGAGCATTTTTGCACACCCTAATGACAATAGCCCCAAAATAAGGTATTGATTTATATAGTTCTGTAAAAACCTAAACACCTCATTTCAGGTTTTCAGAATTTCTTTCTATTGTTGCCATTAATGCTATCATTGCTTCATATGGAACATACTATTCTATTTTGAGTAAAGAAGTAAATAACAAAGATTGGCTCATGTTTTGTTTATTTTAATTAAAAGATGGTGTGCCGGTGTAAAAAGCAGCTATCTCATCAGTTGCACAACTTTCAAGATTTTCTAATATGGACATTTCAAATCTTTTAGATATCCGCCTCCCAAAAAAAGGACATAAGCTGTTCTCTATCATCCAGTAATGCAGGACTTGGTCATCAGTTACAGAAAGTCAAATTCTGGACAAATGTGAGGAAAAAATGTTTAGCAGTAAAAACAGCTCAATAGAGGAATCAAAGAAATAGTGAATTCTTCTTCACATGATTTATTCAAGCAATCCTGTGACTTTAAGAAAAAAATAAAACTACTTGCATAGTATGCATCCATAGCTTAAATATTTTCCAGAACTGTGTGAAGCATTTGAAAGAGCCGCTTCTCAATGCCTGTTGGTGCAAACAAAACAGCTGTCCTCAAATCAGTAAAGCAGCCATATCTCTTCCAAGGCTCACATGACTGCCTCTGGGTACACATACTGGACATATTGTACATAACCATGCAAAGTTGCAGAAGAAGAAGAAGAAGAAGAAGAAGAAGAAGAAGAAGAAGAAGAAGAAGAAGAAGAAGAAGAAGAAGAAGAAGAAGAAGAAGAAGAAGAAGAAGAAGAAGAAGAAGAAGAAGAAGAAGAAGAAGAAGAAGAAGAAGAAGAAGAAGAAGAAGAAGAAGAAGAAGAAAAAAAAAATCTGGCTCCTTCAACAATTGGAAGAGAAATGTTTTATTTATACTACTGCATGTAAAAGAAACCCGAATGTTAAAAATATTTTCATCAGAATGTTAGGAATGGGGACATTAGTCTTTCCCTATTCAGGCAAACCCTCCAAAGGGATTAAATAGGGACAAGACACATAGCCTCCAGAAGCTTGAATGTCAGCAGGAGGCTCTTCTCTCCACCCACTTCAAAATCTTCAAAATCATTGTCTGTGCCAGTTGCTTTAACAGAGGCTATTTTAGCAATAGAGTTCCAATCATTGACATCTTTCTTCAAAGAGGCACTTGGGGAGAAAAGGATTGTCAGACTTTTGGCAGCCAGTTTTCCTAAAAGCAAGATTCTCATTCAGTCTTCTTTTAAGAAAGTTGGGTTATATAAATTTCAAGAACTCAATTTTTTTTTCAGCTAAGGCAGAGAATTCCTTGTCTTTTTCCTAATGATTCTTTCCAAACTGATGAGCTGGCTGGGCATTTCTAAGATAATTGAGGAAGATACAGCCATAGAGTCAAGCGGAACAGTCTTCTTGCTATTCCATTCCCCCAAAGGATCATACATCTTCATTTTCATAGTGTCTACCTGAATGCCTTCTAAAGTTCAAAGGCACATTTCTCCTGCTTAGTATACACCTTGCATTTCTGAAATCCCATTTGTTTAATCCCCTCCCCAAATCAATTGTTGTCTAACCAACGAAAAATATTTCATTCCTGAATCTCTTAGAGATGAAAAGATAATTTGATAAGGTAAAGGCCATCACTGTATTCACACTTTCCCTCAAGTGTGTCAAATGTAGTTAAATATTCATGGCTCTCTTTCATGTCAATCAAACTGCAAGTCCCTCCCAAGTCTATTTTATAAAAAGGCTTGCCATTAGAATCATTCCAGAAGATCAGAGACCTAGAAATAATCTCTTGACAGTTTGCATTTACTTTGGGAAAGCTACTTACTCTGTACTGACAGAGGCAGAAAACAAATAGGATCTAATAAATTGTTTTGCAGGTTGTTGTTAGCACATTTCTTTCAACAAACCAATTCAGTAGATATAGAGTCTATAGTAGATATATATATATTATAGACTATCTGGTGTATAGCTGTAGGGGGGGGCGGGCGGAAGGAGGGGGAGACAATATCCCTTCCTTTTCTTTTACAACAGTGTTTAAAAGAAACACTCCCCCAACAGCTATGCTGGCTGGGGGAGTCTGGGAGTTGAAGTCCACAGGACTTAAAGTTGTCAAGGTTGAGAAACACTGCTTTACAAAGACATCAGAGCATTTTTTTCTGATAAAACAGAAGGGATGCCTGCAATTGATGGGTTTGACACTTATGGGCCTATTTCTAATCCATTTTAAGAACAATAGGAAGAGGTCAAATATAATTGTACATTTACCAAACAATCATTAGTGATAAGCTCCTAACAATATGTTAGGAGATCATGCCAGGAGACCATAAAACGTTTCCCACTTTGGTTCCAATATGTATTGGCGGTTATGTTGTCTGAGGGGTAAGACAAATCATTGTAAAATTGCTTTGCCAATAAAATTAGCTGTTTTATGATGAGACCGATATTGAAAAATATACATTGTAGCCAACTTGAGAGCAAGTTTATAAGTGAGCTAACATGTTGCTTTTTTACATTTCATGTCTGAACTCCCCTTAATTGCCCTCTTCTGACTTCTGGAAAGGGCGACTCCCTTGTTTCTTGGATTCCCGTGCTTGGAGTGCTTACAAGCAGCATGACATTTGATTCCAAAGATATGAGAAGAAATTCAAAAATCGTTATTCAAGCATCACTTTAGCCTGGATAAACTTGCCCTGCCTGGATTCTCTTTAGTAAAGAAGGGAGACGCGGAATATCTCTAGTCTCTCAACATTGCACTCTAAAATAAGTAAAATTCTGGCCAGTCATGTGATGTCTTATTCCTGACCTTGTCTACTTCAAACAGCTGGTAGGCATGGCACTTCACAGCCAAACTTTTGCAAGAGCCAACTAATGTAAAATATCCTGAATTCTCACAGAAAAGTTCATAACCTATGATACGTCTGCATTTTGTATAGCTGAAATAGGTTCTATTTATTCTTAGATTCAGCTCCACAGGGATCTAAAGAATTGGAGAGAAAAGGGGAGTGGATGTAGATAGATATAAAACTTCCTCTTCTCCCCTCTCCTCTTCAGATTTTCTAGCTTTTCATGCATAGACATGCAGTGTTGAATAACTTCTCTAAGATGTTTAGTGTGGAACTGGTTCATCTCACAATTCATTAGATGAGCCTTCTTAAATTGATCAATTAATGATAGCTCATTTCAGCCCACCTCTCTCAAATACAATTGAATTTCCAATATATGTGCCTGCACTCTTCACTTAATCTTGATGCAATCTGCAAATTTCTTGATTAGTTGTGGTTGTTCTTGTAGAATAATCAAAGGCAGTTTTCATTTTCTACATGCAATTGAAATAGTTACAGGAACATTATTGTCAGTGATAGATATTGTCCATTTGGCAACCCCATCTGTTAAGAATTCAGGAATAAAATTCTGCTTGAACTCATTCTGTGAAAAATTCAGCTGCTCAAAGAAATGCTATACTGAATATGGACGCTTTGGCTTTGTCATACTATCCTGAAAAGCAGAATAGCATGGTTAGAGATTCAGAAAAGATAAGTGGCATAGGTGTGGTAACTGCTGTTGGCTGCTGTGCTTGACAGAATTGCATCATTTCACTAGTGACATCTGAATGGCTAACTCAGCTTGCCCTGTTTGATGGAGGATGATATTTTTATCCCACATTCTAAATATACTATATATAAAACTCAAGGTAGTGAACTTCCTTGCCTTTTCTTCTCCCAGAACAGCCTTGTTATATGTGTTGAACTGAGACTGGCCCAAAGTCACTCAGCTGGCTTTCATGTTTAAGGGAGGCCTGGTTTCTAGATCAGCGTCTTAACTATTAGGCAAAGAAAGAAAAAATATTCCCCTCCCCTTTCATAATTTTCTTTTTTTCTTTTCTCTTTTTTCTGGAATTCAAGATATTGTGCATCAGACTCACATTTATTTATGAATTTATATCTTTTATTTAGAAATTCAAGAAGCTGAACATTGCATTTCCAATCTTCGTCTACATCAATTCTATAAGGTAGATTGGACTGAGAGAAAGTTTCCCCAAGCCACCCAATGAGCTTCTGTGACTAAAGGTGGACTTGAATCTGGATTCTTCCATTCTAGTTCAGTTCTTTAACCACAAAATCATATTGCCTGTCAGTGTTATAAAAGGAAGTGCTTAAGTTCTGATCTTTTGGGAAACAGAACAGTGGATTTGTCATAAATTGATTGTGAAGGGAATTTACCTTGCATACTCTATCATATTCTCATTCCTCAAGCCAGGAAAATCCGATTCTGAAAACATGGTAATGTCATTCATTTCAAGACTTTTCCTAAAGAGAAGTTCATGTGGCAAATTGCCTGAAACTTTGTCCCAATTTATTCACCTATGTAAGGGAAGTTAAATTTCAAGTTGGTGCTTTGATTAATCTCTTGCTAGGAGGCTTTTTATGTTCTGCCTGTATTCCAAACCCTTCATTTTAGTATAATAAATGTTCAGCTAGAATGATATATTTGTTTTAAATACTAAAAGACCACCTCTAAAGATAAAAGCCCTCCAATAGTTCTTGCAAAACAGAAATAAT
This sequence comes from Rhabdophis nuchalis, assembly GCA_039707465.1. Taxonomy (NCBI): domain Eukaryota; kingdom Metazoa; phylum Chordata; class Lepidosauria; order Squamata; family Natricidae; genus Rhabdophis; species Rhabdophis nuchalis. Next base: position 136,480,345 of record CM077644.1, on the reverse strand, counting down.
ATGAATTTGACCTTTAATAATAGTTAATATTAATGCTGAGTTATTTAGCTCAATAAATCTAGAATCCAACAATATTTATACCTGCAACTACTAAATTAAAATATCACCATATTCCTAATGATGTCATGGCATTACTGGGCTTCCTCCTATGGTTCTTTATAAAGTTGAGAATCTAAGTTGCTACCTTAGTCTCTCAGATAATGATTACTCCTGCAATTAAACTCTGGAAGCAGAATGGTTTTATTTATTTATTTATTTCTGCAATTTCAATGCTAATTATCTGAGTCAATGACTTTGGGCAGCTTACAGTTCAAATATATATATATATTACAATTGAAAATATTAAAAACACTTTGAAACATTAAAAAAATTAAAACCAATACAAACACTAAAATTAAATTAAATTAAATATAGGTAAGAGCAAGATACTTGTCCAATTAGCAATATAGCCAGAAAATGGGGCCCTTCAGCATCCCAGTTTCGAAAACATAGCCAGGTTTTTAGGGCCTTATGAAAGGTTACAGAGTTGAAGCCATTCTAATCTCTGAAGAGAGTATGTTCCATAGAGCAGGGGCCACTGTGGAAAAAGCCTAATTCCTGTTCTTGACAATTGACACACTTTGGCTGACAGACTCTGTAGGATGCCCATTCAGCTCACCTGATTTGGAAAGAAACTTTTGAAAAAAAGGTGACCCCCTCAGGTACCCTGGTCCCAAGCTATGAAGAGCTTTAAAGGTAACCACCAGCACCTTTACTTGTCCTTGATACACACTGATAATCAGTGCAGCTCATACAGGAGTGGTGTTACATGTGCCATATATCTAGCAACATTTACTACCTGTGTGGCTGCATTCTGCACCAGGTGGAGTTTCTGAATGGTTTTCAGGGGCAGCCCTATGTAAAGCATGTTACAATAGTTTAAACTGGAGATTAGAAGAGTGTGAGGTATTGTGAGTAAGGCCTCCCAGTCCAAGTATGGGCACAATTGACGCATCACTCAAAGGTCTGTAAGGCTTTCCTAGCTACATCTGCCATCTGCTCTTCAAGCATGAGTTGCAGATCCAGGAGGACCCCCAGATTGCACTTCGGGGTCTATCTGAGGCCCTGTAACTCCATCCAGAACCAGAGATGGAAGAACCCTGTCTCCAGGGGATCAAAATGCACATTGCCATTCCATTTTGATAGATTTGAGTTGTAGCCTGTTTTGTCTCATCCAGTCCCCAACAGCCTCCAGACACTAGGTTGCCAGGGCATCACTGTAAAGGCTTGGATTGAGATATATAGCTGGGTGTCATCTGCATACTGAAGATATCTCACCCCAGGCCTCAAGTAAGCGTTAAATAGTGCTGCTGTCTTCTGTTTATGTGTTGAAAAGAAAGGCATACAATTTCTTGTCACGGTTGCAAAGGCAACATGGTCAAAATGAAACAAAAGAGAGAATGCACTTTGAAGAGCTGCTAGCAAGAACTTCCAAAATACTTATGGCCATATAGTCTCCTAAGGCAAAATGATTTGCTGGTTTGGACCAAACAGAAATGAATTTCATTCCATGCTATTCAATTCTGATTTGTTGACTAATGAGAAGCTACAAGATCATATTTTCAATTCTCTTTCCAAGTAAGTTTATAGTTATCTCAATCATGGAGGAACTCATTTTATCTATGCTGAAAAGAAGGAAACTCCAAATGATGTTTTTTTTAAATGTACTATCTTGTAAAGCACAATTTGCTCAACAGTGCATGCTGGTCAAAAGGAAAAGCTGATAATGATGAGAAACTAGCTAAAAGTGTTCAGAAAATATTTAAAGTTATTTAGGAACTTTACATATTCTTACAGGTAAAAAGAGTCTTTTTGTGACCATGTTAAACTGTTAATCAGCAATCCTGGAAGACACAGTGAATGCTTCATGGCATCTTACTAATGTTATTTGTGAATTATATGAAACCGAAACCAATTTATGCAGAAGACGATGCCCATCGGGAACAGAACTTTCTGTTATTAATTTATGATAACATTATTTCTAAAGTAGCTATTGTCATGAGACATAAGATTAAACACTAACAGAATTCCGTCACTTTCACAGTAATTAAAATGCTGATAAATATTCTTGTATTTGGGAAGATAAAAGTAGGGCAGTAATGTTATAATTACTAACCTATATTATATTACATGCAAGTAGATAAATAGGCACCATTTTAGTGGGAAAAATAATGGTACTTCATGCAGAACTACAAATCCAACCAGTGCTAGATCTGCCCAAATGTGAGGCGATATTAGTGAAGGGCAAAAACCCCAGATATTGCTGTAGAACTAGTTTGCTGTGGTATATTTCTGGATAGTGCATGAACATGAACCAAACAGACCAGCAGACTTAGCAGCCAAACAACTATTCTGTATTCTCCTGGTTAATGATCCATTGCCATACACTAAATAAATAAACCTATATTATATATTGAAGTCAACAAATAAATTTATCGTAAATTCTACACCAGAAATGCTAAAATCTATTTTAATTTGTATATAATTAGCCAACCAAGTATCTCAGTCCCATTTTTCAGAAGCTCTAGAATCCACAAAAAGATAGTGGTGGAAAGTTTCAGCTATTTTTTGGAGACAGTACTGTGAAAGTTACTGCTGATCACTGAATTTTTTGTTAGATGAAGTGACTGAAGCTAGGGCCATCACAGAGAACATCCTCTAGCCACTTCTTGCCAGATGAACCCCTTTTGCCAAAAAAATCTGGAGTTTTGTGATAATTTTCCTTTGGGGTAGTGATCAGAAAGGGATAGAGGGAAGTAGAAAAGTCTGATTCTTGATCAATCTGATCTCCTTTTCTACTTGATACCCCTGTAATCTCCTTTGGTTTCTTGATCATAAACTAGTTTGTAATATTTTCTAGGATTCTTTGGCTTGTGTACTATTAGATAGTGTGTCCGAGTTTCAAATGGAAGTAATTTTCACTGATGCTCAGAGAAGAATTATAATTCAGGAGTCTGGTATTCTGTACCTCTTCTCCAAAATCCTGCTAGTTAAAGGAGTGCTTAAAAGAATTGGTATTTATTTAATTATTTATATCTTTCCTTTAATATTTTTTTTAGAAATAACTTAAAGCTATGAACTTATACAACACACATTGCTCCTCTTATTTTCACCACCACAGCAATTCTTATGAGATGAATTGGACTGAGGAAGTGTGACTGGCCCAAAGTCCCTCAGCTTTCTTTCATAACTAAGATGGGACTAGGACCCACATTCTCCTGTTTTCTAGCCTGAAGTCTTAACCACTAGACCAGACTGACTCTAGTGATAGTTAATGATCATGATATCATTTGAAAATTAAGCATGGTTTGAGCATAGCTTCTGAAAAAAGATTCCAGATAACGTTTTCCTTTTGTGAGTAGTGGAAGACACAAAAGGATCATCTATGCTTGTTTACTGTTGTGAGGAAAGTGTTGTTGATTGGCAAAGTGCCACAAAGTAGAGATGGAGAAGAAAATCAGCAGGTAATGCTGGAATTCTTAAGCAAAATGAAACTGAATATAATCAATGTGTATCTTGGACTTCATGATACAGATGTTAGCAAAAGTACAAAACAAAAATAATTAAGACCCAAGGTTAAGAATTACAGCGGTTAGGATTAGGAGCACAGAAAGCCTGGTTTGCACCCACCTTCGACCAAAAACCTCACTGAGTGATTTTACATCACTCACTCTCAATTAGCAGAATTGTAATAGAGAAATAGGAAGGAGTGCTACACCAACGCCTGATGAATGATTGCATAAAAAAGAAAAAAGGACCTATGAAAGAGTTAAAATAGAGAGGTCACAAAGAAAGAATATACAAAGAGCTTGAAAGTATAAAGATGTTGTCAGAAAGACTGAAATTCAGAATGATCTGTGATTGAATACCTCCTCCAATCTGTAAATAACTAGGCAATAAGAAGAAACAGTATGGTACCTAGGTATTTAATGAAGAAATAAATTGCTAATAGGTAACAAAGGAAAGATAGAACTGTTTAATTTCTATTTTAGTTAAATGCTCCAACAAGTGGCAATTATGAAGAGGAAGTTGTAGAATACAGATTGCATCTTAAGATTAATAAAAACATGGATGTGGAATACTTATTTTGTGTTCAAATCAGATCAGCTGTGTCCTAGGATACTGAAAAAAATCCTGAAGTTCTATCCATTGACTTTCAGAAAACCTGGAGAAGTGTCCAACCACTGGAGGATAGCCAATGTATAGTTTGATAATTTTCCCCTGGGAAAATTCTGGAATTGATTATAAAGCAATATATAAATAATTTGGAAATGATTACTAGGAATGTCATTTGTATAAAATAAAGTTCTGCACAACTTTGTATTTTTGTTTTCTATTCAAATCCGGTAAATTTCTTAGTACGTTGTGAGACTGTACTATATATAATGTATGTTGATTTCAGCAAAGTATTTGACAAAGAACTCCATGACAGTCTGATTAGTGAGCTGATTCAGTATAGATTGAATGATAGATCAATTATATAGATATGCAGCTGGCACTGAAGACTAGACATCACTGGTTCTTCATTGAATCATATGGAGCTACTGAATGCCACAAAGATACCACAAAGGTACTAGTACGTTCTGCACTTTTTACAATAAAAATTCAGAAGACAAGAGTTCATATTTATCATATATATTTAAGATATAAAAATGAGTAGAAAATTAATTTTTAGAAGACAGAAACAAAATGATTTTGGTATGTTAAAAGGTAGAACTCCAAACACTGTTCCAGTCGACACATTTTAAATTTGGAGAACATATCAAAGGAAGTCTCAGAAATCAGCTGTTTGGGGGGATGTGACTAGTAAAAAATACTTAACACCTTAGCTTGGTTTTTTTTTTCTGGACGGTTAAGTACAATTCTGATCAAATAATAGACTGCTATATTGATTATAAGCATGACATTTTTAGGGAAGCCAGAAATGTATGGCTTCTTAAGAATCAATTTGAAGAATCAGAGGCAATTTTAGAAATTAAAGTAATAGCTCAAATGTTCTTTCTGTTGCAGAATACTAGCAGAATTCTTGGTTAGCATTTTTTTAAAAACATTAAAATGATCTGAACAAAGTAAGCTCTGCAAACAATGGAATGCAATTTAATATAGACAAATGCAAAGACAGGAAAAAGAAATCAAATATTTAGATGTGGCCTAGGGAATGCCTGAGTAAGTTATAGAACATCTGAAAAAAGATCTTGAAATAGGAGCTATGAAATACTGAATTTGAGTCTATAGCATAATGGCAAATGCCATTTTAGTGTGTATCAAGAGACAGAAAGCTGAGATTTCTTCCAGTGAATTTATGGATGGCGTGGGGCAGGGGTGGGTTTCAAAATTTTTGGAACAGGTTCTGTGGGTGTGGCCTGCTTTGTGGGTGTGGCTTGCCGGCCATGTGCCCGGGTGGGAGTGGTTTGCCGGCCATGTGACCGGGTGGGAGTGGCTTGCCGGCCATGTGACCGGGTGGGAGTGGCTTGCCGGCCATGTGACCGGGTGGGAGTGGCCAATTTGGAAAATGTGAAACTCACTTAACAATGGTCTTGGTTAGCAACCAAACTTTTGGGCTTAATTGTGGTCATAAGTTCTCTCTCTCTCTCTCTCTTTCTTTTTCTTTCTTTCCTTCTGTCTTTCTTTCTCTCTTTCTCTGTCTCTCTTTCTTTCTCTGTCTCTTTCTTTCCTTCCCTCTTTCTTTCTCTCTCTCTCTTTATTTCTTTCTCTTTCTCTCTTTCTTTCTCTTTCTCTCTTTCTTTCTCTTTCCCTCTTTCTCTCTCTTTCTTTCTCTCTCATTTTTTATTTCTTTCTCTTTCTCTTTCTTTCTTTCCCTCTTTCTCTCTCCCTCTCTTTCTCTCTCTCTCTTTCTGTCTCTTTCTTTCTTTCCCTCTCTCTCTTTCTTTTTCTCTCTCTTTCTTTCCTTTCTCTCTTTCTTTCTCTTTTTCTCTGTTTGTCTTTCTTTCTCTCTCCCACTTTCTTTTTCTTTCTTTCTCTTTCTCTCTTTTTCTTTCTGTCTCTCTCTCCTTCGTCCGCCCATCTCTGTCACTCTGTGTGTGTGTGTGTCTGCCTGTCTCGCATTCAGGCACTTAATCACTCATTCTGTGTCTCTGTCTATCTTTCTCTCCCTCTCTCTTATCTCTGTGTCTCTCCCCTCCCTTCCTGTCTCTCTCTGTCATTCTCTCTGTGTCTGTCAGATTCTGATTCCCTCCCTCCCTCCCTCCCTCCCTCCCTCCCTCCCTCCCTCTCTCTCTCTCTCTCTCTCTCTCTCTCTCTCTCTGTGCCTCTCTCTGTCTGCCGGTCACTGTGTCCACAGAATACCGTGTGAAGCAGCGGCGACTCTGCGCTGCCGGCGACGCCATCCACGAGGTCCCCCTCGCGTTCCCCGTCTTCCCCGATGGCGTCTAGAGTGATCAGGGGCCGTCCAGAAACTCGGCGCTTTTCCACGGTGCGCTGAAAAGATAGGCGCATGCAGGTCCTGCAAAATTACAGCGCAGACTCGCACCGCTACGAGCTCTCCGAGGCTGTAATCGAGCGGGGCATGCGCGCGCCGATCTTTTCCGGAGCAGCAGTTAGCAGCGGCGGCGGCAGCAGCAGCAGGGGCTGGGGCGGGCAGTCGGGAAAGCAAGCAAGGCGGTGGCGCTGTCTTCTTTTTCCCTCAGCGAAGCGCCGCCGCGGCCGCCGCCACCTGCGATGGGCGAAGCGGCGGCCGCGGCAGCGCTTCGCTGAGGGAAAAAGAAGACAGCGCAGCCGCCTTGCTTGCTTTCCTGACTGCCCGCCCCAGCTGAGGGAGCAGCAGTTAGCAGCGGCGGCGGCAGCAGCAGGCGCGTGCGCTCCTGCCGGCGAAGGGAGGAGAGGCGAGGAAAGAGAAGGGAGAGCGGCGGCGGCTGTCACAGCGTCGTCTCTTAGCGGGGCAAAGGCTGCCAAGCTGAAGTGGCCGCACAAGAGAGCGCCGCTGCCGACCCCGTCGTGAGGATAAGGGAGCGGGCTAGAGATTCAGCCAGACGTCAGCCTCTGCTAGAGAAAAGAGCCAGCCTCTCGGAGCACGCCAGCGTGTGTGTGTGCGTGTCTGTGTCTCTGTGTGAAAGAGCTCACCCCTCTGCTCCGCTTCTCATTGCCGCTTGGCGCTAAGCTCCCTGGCCGGCAGTGAGAAGCGGCACGGAGAGGCGATCTTCGCACGCGTCCCGGGCACCCCTCCGAGTTCCAAGCCCCCCCCCGGCGTCCAGCGATTTTAGCATTGGTGGGGGGCGGGGACGAACCCGGAGGACTTACTTCCGGGTCCACGGTCCAAAGGGATCGCTCGGGATCAGGAAATTTGACGAAAGGGCTCGCGGGATCCCGTGCGAACCCTTAGGAACCCATCCCTGGCGTGGGGTGTATTCATATAGAATGGAAGATGCCAAAGGAAAAATAAATGGGCAAGATATTTCAAAACTTAACTGCTGAAAAATCTGGACACTTCTGAGAATTAGGTATCAAAGATTTGATTTCAGAAGGAATAACTCTCTGCTGTATTTTAATCCCCTTTTCTAACATCTGCTGTTCTTTCTCAGATTGGAGAGACAATCCATTTGTGAGATTCAGAAAGCAAGTTATAGGGCTAGAATGTAATGGTACGTTGGAAGAGTGATGTGGAAAAATGCCAATTAGAGCTGCAAATGACATCATCCATATAGACATGCAAACATGGAACTGGAAAATTGCACTCTGAGAGCAAGTACTGCTTGAATTTAGAGATACTACCTACCGTATTTTTCGGAGTATAAGATGCATTGGAGTATAAGATGCAGCCAGGTTTTGAAGAGGCAAATTTTTTAAAAAGTAGGTAGATAGAGGGATAGAGAGGGAGAGAAAGAGAGAGAAATACAGTAGGTAGGTAGGGAGAGAGAGAGTAGATAAAGGGATAGAGAGAGAGGAAAAAATATATAGAGAGAAATACAGTAGGTAGGTAGGTAGAGAGAGAGTGTAGATAGGTAGGTAGAGGGATAAAGAGAGAGAAATATATATATACATATATATATATAGAGAGAGAGAAATACAGTAGGTAGTAGGTAGGTAGGGAGAGAGAGTGTGTAGGTAGGTAGGTAGGTAGAGGGATAGAGAGAGAGAAATAGAGAGAAATACAGTAGGGAGGGAGGGAGACAGAGAGTGTAGGTAGGTAGGTAGGTAGGTAGGTAGGTAGAGGGATAGAGAGAGAGAAATAGAGATATAGAGAAATACAGTAGATAGGGAGAGAGTAGGTAGGTTGGTAGGTAGAGGGGTAGAGAGAGAAAAATAGAGAGAGAAAAATACAGTAGGTAGGTAGGGAGAGAGAGAAAGAGTAAGTAGGTAGGTAGATGTTTCCAGGTGTATTTAACCATGTGCTGGAGAAGGAATTTACTGTAGCACCTAAAACTTTGTTTCTGCTGGGACAACACTTGATCAATGTAATTCTCATCAACCACTCTAACTAAACAGCTTTCCAAAAAGAGGAATTTTTTTTTTATACTCTGCAAATATCCCTAAAACGGCCCATTTTTCATGAAAATGGGCGTGTTTTTTTGAAATGAAAGGCATGAATAGCCTTGGGGGGACTTGCAGAGTGCTTCTGGAGGGGGCCAAAAATGAGCAAAAACCAGCCTGTTTTTCACGAAAACAGGCCATTTTGGGGCCAAAAAATTGCACGCATAGCATTATGGAGGCTTATAGAGTGCTGCTGGGGGCTGGGGGGGGGGGCAAAAAACAGCCCATTTTTTGCTCATTTCTACCCTCCCCAACCCCCAGGAGCTGTCTGAAAGCCTCCATAAGGCTATGCATGGCCATTGCCCCCAACAATCTGCATCCTCATTTTACTGACCTTGGAAGGCGGAATCACCCTTGAGCTGGTTTAAATCAATCTGCTGGCAGCCAGCTGAATTAGCCTGCAATACTGCATTATAACCACTGTGCCATCAAGGCTTTTTTAGTATTAGCACAAAACTAAACTAAAGTAAAGTATTAGCACAAAACTAAAAAGTTTAGAGAAATCCATGAAGCTGAGTTTTAATGCTGTTAGAAGCTTGACACGAGCAAGGTTTGGTGCCCTCCTTCCACACATATATTTGCAGTCTTACTTCTTAAAAGCAAGGCACATTTTGTATAATCTTAAAATAGTACAATACTTATTTGGAGATAAAAGTTGTTCACAACCTTGGTTTCTAATCTTAAAGCAACAGCATTTGGAAAATTGCCCTTTGGCAGACCTGCTCTCGCTCTTCCCAGAAAGAGCAAATGAGTGAAATGGGCCTTGTTCCAAACAGTCATTAAAAAAATGTATTGGTTTTGGGGGGAAAGGACCATTCATAGTCTCTCACACAGTTTTGAGAGATTGAAAATCGTGTTCCTGCATGATCATGCTGTAGTCCTGCCATGTTTGATTTGGGGATGTCCTCACACTCCAGAGCAGTGTTTCTCAACCATGGCAGCTTGGAAAGATGTGTGGACTTGAACTACCAGAATTCTTCCACCTGCTATGCTGGAACATATGCTGATAGGACTGCCATCCGGCAAAGTGGGGTCTTGTCTTCCACTTTTGTTCATCCTAAACTTAAGCCTTCTGGCCATCTTCAACTGCTGCATAAAGTTAGTGCATCTATAGATGCAGCCCTCTAGGCAGTGATCTATATGTCAGCCAACACACATATCTGATCGTGCACATATCTACTTTACCGAACAATTGTTCCGGCACCCAATACCCTTGCTCAGTCCCAACGCTGTATTTTATCTTAGTGGCTGCTGAGGAGGACTATCGCACACACATCCTTGCATACTGGCCTCAAAGAAGCTCTTTTTCCTGATGGAGTAACATCAGGAAACATCCTGGCTAAGGAGGATTGTGCCAGCACTTATTAGGTGAGCCTTAAGAAGCAGCTTAAGAGAAGCGGGTTTTGTTTGTTTGTTTGTTTACCTAAAACAGTTCTGTGGGTAGCTAAGAGCAGATCAGTTAATATTAAACACAAGTTTAAAATTATAATACCATCTGGTTGAAAAGGTACCTCCATTTTTAATTCCTTTATATCTAGGCTAGTTATTTGTTCATATTGACAGCTATGGAGCAACCAAGAAAAACTACGATGAAACTAGTTAAAACAGAATTTTATTAGTCATAAAGGGGATCTTTCAAAAAATATGAGCCAGTGACTTTAATGTTCTAAGCACAGGGATTATCACATCTGTAGAAGAAGTTTTGTTAAATTGGCTCTTTAAGAGTGCAATGGGGGTGTTATGCTTTGTTACAGTAAATGCTCTGTAGAATTTTGGAACAGAGGACAAATTGAGATGCCTTGGAGTTGAATGATCCCCTATATAATTCAGTTCCAATTGATTGAATTTTATTTAGCTTATCTTGGTATCCCATGCTGCTTATTCATTTCTACCTGCTCAGAGACATTCCTTGAAGTGTCCCCTGCATGCTTATGGGAGGAAGGCATAGGTCCTATCCCACTGCCTCCTAACCCACTGCAAGGCAAGGATACAGTTGAAAAAGTGATAATGGTGCCTATTGATGGAGAAGAACAGGATTAAGTGGATTACATGATGGAACCTCCCTGCATCACTAAACATACTATCCATTCCTGGACTGTAACTCTTCCCAATCCAAAACTAAAAAACTCCCTTTTTACAGCCCTTTAATCCCTTAATTTGGGGTGTGAGTGTGTGGGTGTGGTCAGCCATTTGACTTGAATATATATCACCTTTGACTCATGGTAGTGTTCCATCAGGTATTAACTAAGCTTGCTCATGTTTAACTTCCAAATCCAGGAACTATCCAAACTCAGGGTGCTTCCATGATAAGATAGGGCAATATTTTTGGAAGGTGGAAAGATAAGAAGTATTTTGCTCTTGTCAGCCAAATTCTGCCTCTGGCACCAGCTGTATAGATTGCTGTTGCCTCAGCAAGTATGTCAGGATACTGATAGTGGTATAATGCCTTGCCTTGCCTCCTTCACTTGTGATTTTTGCAGTAAGAGCAGATCTGCCACCTAGAAGAAATTATGCTACACAATTCTCCTGCCTATGTCCAATTTCAATATTGGGAAACTAGTAATGCTACATGAATTCAGAATGGTCTTGATCCACTGATGCAAATATGAAGAGGAGCCCTTTCATGTTTAGAAGGTAAATACTACTGCCTAATTCCCCACATACAGCTTTTAGAAAGGTAACCCATTCAGCATCATCAGTAATAAACACTTGCAGTTGATATGGTAGAACCATGAGATCAGTTTCCCTTACCCTTTGCAGTGTTCATGCCATCACTTTTGACATCTCTACTACTTCCATCTGTCTTTTAATTCTTTTTGCAGACTTCTCCAGTAAAATAGAAGCGTTATATGGCCACTAAGTAGTATCTTATGTTCTTCCATGGGAAGAAAAACCCTGCCCTGCAAATTAGAATTCTCCCTCCCTTTCTGCCTCTTTCCATCTTTATCTTGAAAAAAGTTGCATTGGTTTTGCCCTCAGGACATAAGATACAGTAGTTATTTGTAAGTGCATATGTTGGGCCACAGCTGTAATACAAAAAGTAATGGCTTTGTGCCACTCACATCACAATGATGCTAAAATAATACTATACGTCTAAGAGGCAATACAGAACAAATCTGAAAAGCGTAAACCTAAGGATAGAGTCAAACTGAAATTGTGTGTATATGTGCACGCAAGCACGCACATACAGAAGTTACAAGAAGGTCTAAGATTGAAATACAGACAATCCCATTAATAAATAGTAGAGCCAATTTTCCCTTGCCGTTTTGTGAAAACTTTTTCTGGGAGGACCAGAAATAAGAAGCTTAATAAAGCAAGATCTATTATTTTAACTGGATCAATTTGACTCAAGATATTGAAACAACTTTCATTCCAACACTTTATTTTTCAATACCATGACCTTACTATTGTGCCAGGGGTGGGTTTCAAAATTTTTGGAACAGGTTCTGTGGGTGTGGCCTGCTTTGTGGGAGTGGCTTGCCGGCCAAGTGACCGGGTAGGAGTGGCTTGCCAGCCATGTGACCGGGTGGGAGTGGCCAATTTGGAAAATGTGAAATTCACTTAACAATGGTCTTGGTTAGCAACCAAACTTTTGGGCTTAATTGTGGTCATAAGTTCTCTCTCTCTCTCTCTCTCTCTCTCTCTCTCTCTCTCTTTCTTTTTCTTTCTTTCCTTCTGTCTTTCTTTCTCTCTTTCTCTCTCTCTTTCTTTCTCTTTCTCTCTTTCTGTCTCTTTTCTTTCTCTCTTTCTCTCTCTCTTTTTTCTCTTTCTTTCCTTTCTGTCTCTCTTTCTTTTTCTCTCTTTCTCTCTGTCTGTCTATCTTTCTCTCCCTCCCACTCTCTGTCTCTCTGTGTGTGTCTGTCACTCTCTGGTTCCCCCCTCCCTCCCTGTCTCTCTGTGTGTCTGTGCCTCTCTCTCTCTGTCTGTCTCCCCCCACCCACCCAAGCCTCCTCAGCCTCTCTCACCCATCCACCGGACGAAGGAACCTGGTGTCCGATGGGTGAGCAAGCGAGCGAGCAAAGGCTTTTGAAGCAAAGGCTTCAAAGGCTGCCGGCTAGGAACAGCGCGCTACGCTGCGCGAACCCCCCCCCCAGTCGCGGCAAAACTTTCCCTGTTAGCGCGACTGGCAGGGGGTGGGGCGGGGGTTCGCGCAGCGTAGCGCGCTGTTCCTAGCCGGCAGCCTTTGAAGCCTTTGCTTCAAAAGCCTTTGCTCGCTCGCTTGCTCACCCATCGGACACCAGGTTCCTTCGTCCGGTGGATGGGTGAGAGAGAGAGCGAGAGTAGCCGGTCAGGCTACTTCCAGGAGCTGAGGAGGTTTGGGGGGGAGGGGAGACAGACACACAGAGAGACAGGGAGGGAGGGGGGAACCAGAGAGCCAGAGAACCCGCTGGCTGTATTTACTCTCTCTCTCACCCATCCACCGGACGAAGGAACCTGGAGTCCGATGGGTGAGCGAGCAAGCGAGCGAGCGAGCAACCGCGGCCAGCGGGCCAGAGGATTTTTGGGGCGCGCAGCAACTTTCCTTACCCGCGGCGGGAAACACGCAAGGAGAATCCACTCCCAGCTGTCTTCTTTTTCCTTCTGCGAAGGGTACTGGCCGCTGGCAAAGCGGGAGGCTCGGGAAGGCGGCACACACACACACACAACCTACTTCAGGCGGCGGGAAACACGCAAGGAGAATCCACTCGCGGCTAGGCGTAGGGGGGAAGAGGTGGCTGAGCAAAGGGAAGGGGGGGGAAAGGCGCTCCCGCCGCCTTCCCGAGCCTCCCGCTTTGCCAGCGGCCAGTACCCTTCGCAGAAGGAAAAAGAAGACAGCTGGGAGTGGATTCTCCTTGCGTGTTTCCCGCCGCCTGAAGTAGGTTGTGTGTGTGTGTGTGTGCTTTCTTTTTTTTTGGCCTGCGGCTCCTGGCCCGAGCGCTGCTCTTCGGAGTTGTCACGGCAGCAGCGGCAGCAGGTTGTGGGGCGACGAGGTGAGCGGCCCACCCCCACCACCCACCCCCATGGAGAAGGGGAAAGGAGGACCCCTTCGGAGAGCCGGCCTGGCTGTCTTCTTTTTCTCTCAGCGAAGCATGGGCGAGGAGGAGGCTTGCTTTCCTGCCTGCCCGCCCCAGCTGGGAGCAGCAGTTAGCAGCGGCGACTTACTTCCGGGTCCACGATCCAAAGGGATCGCTCGGGATCCGGAAATTTTACGAAAGGGTTCGCCCGATCCCAGGCGAACCCCCAGAAACCCACCCCTGTATTGTGCTAAATACTAAGTACTTTACTATATGTCTTTTAGGATTTTTGATAAGCTTATATTGAAATATTTAAAAGACGTATACACCAGTGGTATTTCTAAAATTGTGTATATGGTTTTTGCATTTTGTGCAGTGTAACCATGAGTTGGATTTTTAAAAAGTTAAGCCTGATACTTCTGCAGTATCTTATAAGCTCTTTTTCAATATGACAAGATGAATACTGCAACTCATCTCCTAGGGTGGTTTTTTGTGGGAAAATAAGAGGAGAGAGAAATGTTAGGCATGTCCACCACCCTGAGTCACTTACTTATAAAATAATAAAGTCAAGATAGAAAAAAGTATAATAAATTTCCCTGTTCCCCTCTCCTGTGATTTTATTATTGATGCATAATGATGTTGTTAAAATATCTATTATTAAATTGAATAAGTGTGACAATAAATCTTATTTTATAACTCTCAAAATTAGAACTTCCTCTGTAACACAATTATTCTTATCCATATCTTTGTGGGTTGATAAATCTGATGTTTACAAAATCTTTGGCAGATTATGTTTTTATAATGTTATTTTCATAAATAATCCATACGCAATTTAAGACTTCAGATATATCTAATGAGCATATTAATAAAAGGAATAAATTGATTTTACAGAAGTTAATAATATTTAATAATTTTCTAATAGGACTAGATATATGAGTGGTCTGGTTTAGTCTTATTACTAATTTAAGATGATTTAGATATTAATTTAGCATATAGTTAAGATAGAACGTTAAGAAGTAATATATATGGACTATCACGTTACATTGTATGTCTTCTTGATTTGAGAATAAGAGAAATTGGAATTGTGCCAAGTTGTTGGAAGATCTCCTTGATAATACTGAATTACATGTGAATAAGAACTCTGGTGTTAAAATACCCTGGGATTATTTATAAATTTCTTCAGCTAAGCCATTCTGGCTCAGTGATTTCCTGCTTTTTAAGCTTTCTATAGGTTTCATATTTTCAGATTCAGTCAATTTAGAATGTTAAGGATTGAAACTTTGTTTCAAATAAAAACATCCAAGGATCAATTAACTTATTCTCTGCACATTTAGAAAAAAGGAAGATTTGGGGATAGGGATCTATATATTCAACAGAAACTGAAAATGTGCAAGAATCAAATAAAATCATTTTTATTACTTAAGCCATGAAATAAATCATAAATTTGTTACAAGTTCTGGTTCTAATAACAGGGGAAGAGATATGCAGGATTTACATGAGATGTAGTATTTTTAACATTCCCAAAGATATATCTAGACTTTTATGATTGCTAAAGCATTGGCCAAATGAAAATGTAAAAATACAAGAGATAACACGAGGTTTTTGGAAAAAAATCCCTACCTTTTAATCAAGAAGAGATGAATGAAGCAGCAATTAGGATATAAAACCACATGACTCTGAAGGATTCAAATAAATTCACTCTTATGCACTAAAGGACAGCATTCAACTTCTTTTTTATTCTTATCCACCTCTTTTAACCAAGCTGCATCCTTGTTGTATTTCTTTGGGTTATTCTCCTGTGAGCTGCTTGGAGAGTCCAACAATGGGTTAATCCTGCCTTTCTGCCCTTCTGGACTGGATTGATTTTCTTTTGAAGCCACGCCTCTTCCTGTGTGCTTGCCAGAATTTCAATCCAGTCTGATGCCCTAGGACACGTTCTGTTGGTTCTCCCTAAGAGTTTTCAGAACATTAGTTAGACTCTCCAAGTAGAGTATTTATTTTATTTTAATTTAATTTATTTAGGAATTTCCCTTACAGCAAGGCAGCTGGTGAAGCTCTGCGACTCACCAGTTGCTGCAAACCCGACGCGTCCTGGGTTCGCCCGGGCGCGCGTGGGTTCCTTCACCTGGCCCCAGGTGAGGATCGACCTGGGAGCCTAAGAGACGTCTCGGTCCGTGGCGAGGAGCCCTGTCGCTGACGTCCCAGACCGCCGGACCGGCCAGGCTTGAGTCTTTCGCAGCGGCAGCTGCCGGCTCTTTTTTTGAAACAAACAGGACGGTTTCGCGCCGTCCGTTTGAATCGCGCCCGCCATTTTGGAGGCTGATCGGCCATTGGCGGGTGCCGATACAAGAGAGAAGCCGGAAGCGGCATGACTGGCCGCTCGTCCTCTTCCGGAGGACTGTTTTTTTCCGACCGGCAAGCGGCAAGGCGCGCCATTTAAAACACGTGCGGAGCCGCATTTTAAAGGAGAAGAAAATCCTTTTTTCCTTTTTTGGCTTTTCATCTTTTTTCCTTCAAGAATCCATTTGGCCGGCTCCTGGCGAGAAGCGGGGGAAAGATTTTGTCCGGCCCAGATCCAGCAGACTCTCCTCAGCTCGGGTGCAGACCTGCTCCTGTGGAGGCAGCCCTTGAGTCTTGCTTGCAAGCTGATCTGCTGCTCCACCTTGCCATCCTCAAGCCTGCGGATCAGGATTACCTGGCTGAAGCCCCTTTTGACCAGCGACTTCGAGCAGTGAGTTACTGGGGCCCAAAATGTCGGAGAGAGCTCCCCAAGATTCTGAACAGCCAGGGCCATCCACCAGCAGGGGGCTTGTGAGACAGGCCAGCAGGGCCGCAGCTGAAGCCCTGAGCAAGGCAGGGGGGAAGAGGCAGGACAAGGCCCAAGATAGGGCTGCCTCCAGGCGGCAAAAAGCCCTTGAAAAAGAATTCGAGAAAGCCCAACGAAGGGCCAACGAAGACCCCATAGAGGATCCAGAGGGGATGGCTCAAGTAGATCCCAGTATCTCAACAGCATCCATTCCCCAGATAGTCAGAGAAGAGGAAGAAGAAGAATTCTCCTCTGATGAGTCCCCAGAGCCCTCCTTGCTAGGAGATGAGGACCTGTTTCAGGAAGACAGCTTAGCCTCTTCCAGAATGATTACCCCCCCCCCCCACCTGCCCCAGAGAGGCCCCCCAAGAGGCCCAGAGCTGAGGAGTGCCAAGGAACTGTGATATCCACAGAATTGCAGGCCATCATTAACAAGGCCATCGCCCAGGGCATTGCTGATGGCATTAAGCAAAAGTCCAAGCGCCCCAGGGGGCGCAGTCACGCCAGAGCATCGGGAAGCCAAGCAATCCCAAGATCCCCCTCTCCTCATTCCTCGCTGGATAGCGGGGATTCCACTGTGGAGGATGACTTACTCCCAGAACAAGAATTCTCGGGGGATGAACAGGCGGTCCCAGAGAAGCCCGCCTTCAAGGGGTTGTTCCATTGTTCCTCTTTTAAGACAATCCTAAATAAGGCCAAGGTCTCCACCCGCATGACGGTTACCACCCCCGCACCTACAGCCGAGGTGGCGTCCGAGGATGCTGAGGGACTATTTGAGGAACCGGAAGAGATCCAGGAGGTAGTCCCAGTGCCAAAGATGTTCCTGAACCTAGTTCAAAAACAGTGGGCACAGCCAGGCACAGCGGCCTCACACAGCAGCATAGACAAGCAGCTGTACACGGTAGATGCTCCCCTGGAGGCCTTACTCAAGCTTCCCCCGGTAGACGCCCCAGTTCAGGCACTCACCTCCACGTCAGTATTACCCCCTGACCACCTGGAAGGTCTCAAGGCGGAGGACAAGAGGTCGGAGAAGGCCTGTCACAAGACCCACATGGCGGCTGCCTGGGCGATTAAGACGGCCACCTCAGCCTCCTTCATGTCCAGAGCCACTCTTAAGTGGCTTCGAAAGCTGTTAGCTAAGGTTCCAGCAGGGGACGCTAGAGCTAGGCAGGAACTGAGGAAGATAATGGCCGGTGCCTCTTACACCGCCGACGCTACCCTGAGCTCGGCCAAATTCGCATCTAGAGCCCTAGCCTCCAATGTAACCTCCAGGAGGCTGCTTTGGCTCCGCCACTGGAATGCGGACATGCGTTCAAAGTGGAAGATCGCTTCCGCCCCCTACAAAGGGGGGAAACTCTTTGGTGAAGTCCTTGATCCAGTGTTGGTGGAAAACAGGGACAAGAAGAAGGTAATGCCCTCGGTCTATAAGAAGTCGGAACGCAAGAGGTCTGGTTCCTTTCGGAAGCAGTCCTTTCGAAGCGCAGAACCTTCCACCAGTGCAGGACATTTCCATAGGCCCTTTAATCAAGGACCAGACAGGGGACAGGACCGCCAATCCTTTAGGGACAGGGGCAGGCAACAATCCTTCTCCAGGCGCCCCTTCAGAGGAGGATCCGGTTCACGTCCTTTCCGAAAATTCAAGTGACTCTCCGAGGGTCGCTCCCATAGGGGGCCGCCTGCAGCTGTTTCAGGCGGCCTGGGAGCAGACCACGTCGGATCAGTGGGTCCTACAGACCATCCGGTTAGGGCTCACATTGGAATTCCTCTCCATGCCTCCCAGGCGATTCATCCGCTGCCCCACCCCATTCTCCCCCCTCAAGAGGTCTCTGATGGAACAGGAGGTGGCGCACCTGAAAGAGATAAGAGCCATAGAACCGGTTCCGGCAGAGCAGGCAGGGTCAGGTTTTTACTCCATACTGTTCCTGGTCCCCAAGAACTCGGGAGGATGGAGGGGGATATTAGACCTAAAGCTGTTGAACAAGCACCTGAAGTACAGGCGCTTCAAGATGCAGTCCCTCCAGTCCATTCTGAGCTGCATCCGGACAGGGGACCTGCTGACCTCGATAGACCTTCAGGAGGCCTATCTACACATTCCGGTTCGAAAGGCGCACCGCAGATTCCTCAGGTTTTATTATGCGGGCCGGCACTACCAGTACAGGGCTCTCCCCTTCGGCCTGTCATCCGCTCCGAGGACTTTCACGAAGGTCCTTGCCGCGGTCCTGGCGTCCCTCAGGTCGCGACCAGTCAGATTACAGGCGTACCTAGACGACATAGTTATCCAGTCGTCCAGCCACGGGCAGGCGCTCAGGGATCTCCGGCTGACCATGAGGACCCTCGAGCATCACGGGTTCTCCATCAACCTGAAGAAGAGCCACCTGAGGCCTACCACCAGCCTGACGCACCTGGGAGCGGTCATAGACACCATCTCCTGCCGGGTCTACCTGTCGCCAGAGCGGGCGAACAGCCTGATCCCACTGGTGCTGAAGGTGGGATCATCGAGGACCGCCCCCATCGTACTCCTGTCACAGCTCCTCGGGAAGATGATCTCATGTCTCTCCATTGTGCCATGGGCGCGCCTCCACTCGAGACAGCTACAGTGGTGCCTCCTGCCGCACCAGCGAGCCAAGGAGAGCGACTCCCCCAGGCATGTACCAGTCCCAGACAATGTCAGAGCGTCTCTGGGGTGGTGGACAGCGACGTCCCTGGCCAAGGGATGCCTCTTCCGAGAGCCAGATCGGGTCGTCATCACCACAGACGCCAGCCTCTACGGCTGGGGAGCCCACCTGGACCACCAGGTGGCGCAAGGGAAATGGTCACCCGAGGAACTCAAACACAGCATCAATTGGCTGGAGTTGAGAGCGGCGCGGCATGCACTTCTTCATTTCCGCCCGAGGATCAAGAGTTGTCACGTGCTACTACTCACGGACAATGTGTCCACCAAGGCCCACATCAACCGCCAGGGGGGCACCCGGTCCAGGTCCCTGATGGAGGAGGCAGAACGGCTGGGCCTGTGGGCGGAGAGGCACCTGGCCTCGATCAGAGCGGAGCACATCTCGGGCGAGAGCAACATCCAGGCGGACTGGCTGAGCAGGGCCACCATCGACAACTCCGAGTGGCAGCTACACCCGAACCTATTCTCCAGCATCAAACAGAGATTCGGCCAGCCTGCAGTCGACCTGTTCGCGTCGGCGACAAACGCGCAAGTAGCAAGGTTTTTCACCAGGTACCGGTGTCAGGAAGCGGAGGGAGTCAACGCACTCAGGTGCCATTGGCCGCCGGGTCTACTGTATGCATTCCCACCTCTTCCGCTCCTGCCAGGACTGATCCGGAAGATCATCAAGGAACAGGCAGAAGTCATAGTCATCGCCCCCTACTGGCCCAGGAGAGCCTGGATCGCGGACCTAGTGAGCCTCTCGGTGGTCAAGCCGTGGAGGATTCCACAGGGGGAGGTGTCGCTCGTGCAGGGCTCCATCGAACATCCGGAGCCACACTGGATGCAACTGACCGTCTGGCATGTGAAAGGCAGCTGCTAGAGAGAGCACACTTTTCTGAAGGGGTCATTCGGACCATTCAGGCTTCCCGTCGAGGATCAACTACCAGGATATACGACGCCACCTGGCAGACCTTCGTCACCTGGTGCAGATCCCGGGGGGTCGAACCCATTTCGGCCTCCATCCCAGACGTGCTGGATTTTCTTCAGCGAGGCCTAGAACAGGGGCTGGCTGCCAACACTCTCCGATGCCAGACGGCCGCACTCTCAACAGTGTTGGCTTCGACTCCTACTCATCCCTGGCACGACATCCAAGGGTCAGGGGCTTCTTGAGAGGGACTACCAACATTCGACCACCCGTAGTCCACAGGTACCCCACGTGGGACCTACACGTGGTGCTAAGGGCACTGATTGACCCTCCGTTCAAGCCCCTACGCACCTGCGACCTACAGCGCCTTACCGTGAAGACGGCCTTCCTAGTGGCCATCACATCGGCACATAGAATCTCGGAACTAGCAGCCTTGTCCGTCAGAGACGACCTCTGCATCATCCACGAGGACAGGGTGACCTTACGGCTCGACCCCACCTTCATCCCAAAGGTCAACTCAACCTTTCACCGGGCCCAGGAGATCGTCCTACCGAACTTTTGTCCGAGGCCGGTACACCCCAGGGAACGAAGATGGCACAAGCTCGACGCTCGGCGCACGCTCAAGTACTATGTAACGCGCACCGCATCATACTGGCGGTCTGAGGCCCTATTTGTCACCTTCCAACCTCGCAACATGGGTCAGAAGGCCTCAGCGGCCACCATCGGCAGATGGTTACGTAGCTGCATCGCCTCGGCCTACGAGCTACAACGCCAGAGGGTACCTCGCCACATCACAGCTCACTCGACCAGAAGCGCGGCTACCTCGGCGGCCTGGGCAACCCAGGCATCGCTTGATGAGATTTGCAGGGCGGCCACCTGGGCCTCCCCATCCCAGTTTGTACGTAACTACAAGTTAGACACGTTTGCATCTTCGGAAGCGGCCTTTGGGCGCAGAGTTTTGCAACAGGTTCATTTGTCGACGGAATCTACTAGAGACAGTGTTTCCCACCCTGGGAATGTTTAGCTTGGGCATATTCCCATTGTTGGACTCTCCAAGCAGCTCACAGGAGAAGAGTCGTTGGCTTACCTGAACGATCTTCTCTGTGAGCTGCGAGGAGAGGCCAACCCCGCCCTAGCTGGTAGATTCGTCAGTTGTGTTCTTTGACTGTTAGTGTTCACTGTTTTATAGTTGTCAGAAGTACTTGCAGCTGAAGCCTGTGGCAATATGAGAACCAACCAGACGACTACTAGTCCACGTCCTAAATTGAAATTCTGGCAAGCACACAGGAAGAGGCGTGGCTTCAAAAGAAAATCAATCCAGTCCAGAAGGGCAGAAAGGCAGGATTAACCCATTGTTGGCCTCTCCTCGCAGCTCACAGAGAAGATCGTTCAGGTAAGCCAACGACTCTTCCATATCTGCGCCCAGAACTGCACTGTTTCTTTCTTGTCAGGTAATGATTGATTCACTGCAGTTTCTCCATTGATGGAATGATAGAAACATTTCTGATTGGATTGTAATTGGAGCGTCTGCCTATAATTTGCAATTCAAGCTTCATATCTGCTAATCTTCTTGGCTATTGCTGTTATTTGCAGTGCTTCCTTGAACTTCCTTGTTTCTAAGTGATATTTCCTGATTAGGTATTCTGTGGGCGTCTTCTTTTCTTTCATCTGTTTTACCTTGCTTGCATCTGATCTCAATTTGCTAATCTTATTTTCCAATCTAATCTTCCATTTTTGTGCTCCCACTTTTTTATTTTTTTTCTTCTCTGTTGATTTTGCATTCCCGGTATTCAGTTATAACTGCAGCAGTGCTGTACATTAGTTGGTTTGTTTCGTGCAGTGAGTTGATGCTTATGCTTGACATTGCAGTATTTGCATCTTTTAATGCGTGTGCTAGATGTTTCTTTGGAACAAGCTTCAGTGCGAGCAGCCTTATTCTGATGTTTTTGTGCTCCTCTAGATGCTCAGTTATTCTTTATTTCAGTTCTTTTACTTCTTTCGTTACAGGGTTTTGTTCTTCCTGAGGCAGAGCATTGGGTGCCTGGTTTCTAAATGAAAACATTTGTATAGCTCTGTTGGATTCTTCTACTACCAACTTTACATGGTTTGCCTCTACACTCTGAATTACTTCTGGCAAAGCTTTGATTTCTTTGCCCTGGGTGAACCTTTGCAGTTCTTCCAATTCTGCTTCTGGGAATACTTTATTTTGTATTATAAATTGACGTTGATCTGCTAGCCTCTGTTCTGTTGTTTCTGATTCTGGATGTTGCTCTTTCCAGAACTAGCACATTCTTTTCAAATATTCTCTTCTTGTTGGGTTTGCTCTGTAATAACAGATCCTTATTTCTTTATTTTCAATCACTGTATATTTGTGATGGGTAAACACTTTTTCTTTTAGTAGTAATGCAGTTGCTGGCTCTGGTTGCTGAGCCAAAAGTCCTGAGTCCTGTAGCCCGTTTTTCACCAGATATCCAGGAACTCTAACATCTAGCATGGACCTTGTTAATCCAGGCAGCATCTGAGCCATTATGCCTTTCTGAAATTTACGTCTCACCATATTTTTTATGGAAGTGACACTCTTGTCAGACTCCTCTGATGAGACTTGTCCAGTATGGTTGAACCTCTGGTATAGCTCTCATCTTCCTCGCGGCACACAAGCTCCACAACCACATCAGGTAGTGGCTCACTGGTGGTCAAGGTAGTGCCTCACTGGAGCATGATGATAATGATGATGTTTTATTTGGGGAGTGGGATTTGGCAGATTACATTGTATTCCTGTTTTTCTTCATCTTCTTTGATATCTTGCCTAGAGTTGCAAATTGCAATTGAAACAGTATGTAAGATAGTTAAATTAATTGATTGCCTGCAGGATTTTTTTAGTCATTTGATTTTTTTGTGCTTTGGCCAAGAATAAGAAAAATATCATTAAAATCATAAGAATTATGCTTGTCACCTTCAATTAAATTATATTTACAGTAACTAGGTGTTTGTAATGCAGACTTTTGAATAATCTAAATTGGCTGAATTAATCTAATCCCATGCAGATTTGTGTCACAAAATGTAAATACTTTAGCCAGGATTTAAAAAAAAGTAAATAATTCACATATAAGAGAAAATTGAATGTGAATTTAGACTTCTGCAGAACACACTTTTTCATGAAGACATTTTACTGCTAGTTGTGTTCTCATTGCTTACATTTTGCCCAGGTTCCATCCTCTAGTAATGTGTGATTTCCCTATGTTCCCTGTATAATCTTTTAAAGGCAACAGTCTTTGGTTTTTCTTTAGTACTTGAAGTAGTGATTCTGAAAGACCACATAATTCAGAACTCAGTATTCTATAAGAAATTTGGAAAAAGAACATTTTAATAGCAGTCTTTCTGGGAATATTGTTTTGAAAAAAAAACCCATGATGCACTTGAAAATCTAAAGGAATATGAGAACAAAAGCACCTTTAGTATCTTTAGCTGGATTCTAAATGCCTGTGAGGCATTTCCTGGTAAATACTAGTTTATGAAAAGGACAATTTTCATTGGAAGAATAGAAAAACCATTTTTTAAACCTAGTTTTTACAATTTGTGCATGTGCTGTTATAAATGGTTTAAAACGGGTTGGGAGTCAGGAGTTGTTTTTCAAGAAACTAAGTTGATTAGAACCACTGTGATTGCCTGAAAATAAGACAGGGTCTTATTTTCTTTTGATCCCCGAAATAAGCACTTGGCCTTATTTTTGGGGAGGTCTTATTATTTTTGAGGTGCAGGAGGCGGCGAGCCTGTTCACCTCATGGCTGCTGTGTTGCATTATTTTTGGGGAGGACTTATTATCCAGGGAGGTCTTATTTTTGGAGAAATGGGATACAAAAAAGATTAAATATAATGTTAAAAGAAATAACTACAAAGTTTAAAATAAAAATAGTTTTTAAAATATATTTAATTGCTTACAAAGCTTCTCAATCTTTTCTAATTCCCAGAGGAATTACAAAAGACAGTTTTGTGCTAAACAAGTGGTTGTGTAAAGAACTATCTCCAAATTAAAATCCTAATTGCATAGTTCATTTATCATACTCTGTATTTTTTTCTCTGTGGCTTGCAGTTGTGAGGATTCAGCAAGCTGTAGTTCATTCAAGATTTATTTATTTATTTTATTTTTATTTTATTACATTTATATCCCGCCCTTCTCCGCAAAGGACCCAGGGCGGCGCACAGGAAATTTAAAAAACATACAAAAATAGAACATAAATAATTTAAAATATATATTAAATCCCAAACCTGTGCTAAAACCAATTATTAATTAAAACCCAATTTAAAACTTTTCTACAGTCCCCATGGGAGGTTAGGCTAGGCCGGCTTGATGAAAAAAGTATGTCTTTAGACATTGGCGGAAGAGGCGGAGGTCGGTGATGGTCCGGAGTTCAGGGGGTAGGTCGTTCCAAAGGGCCGGGCCCGCCACAGAGAAGGCTCTTCCCCTGGGTGTCGCCAGTCGGCATTGTCCGGCCGACGGCACCCTGAGAAGGCGCTCTCTGTGGGAGCGTATCGGTCTAAGGGATGTATGGGGCACGAGACGGTCTCGCATATAACTAGGCCCCGAGCCATGGAGCGCTTTAAAGATGGTCGTCAAGACCTTGAAGCGCACCCGAAAGACCACAGGAAGCCAATGCAGCTCGCGCAGGATTGGTGTTATATGGGAGCTTCTGGTAGCTCCCGTAATTACCCGCGCGGCTGCGTTTTGGACTAGCTGTAGCTTTCGAGTGCACCTCAAGGGAAGCCCCATGTAGAGAGCATTACAGTAGTCGAGACGGGACGTCACAAGAGCTTGAGTGACTGTGCGAAGGGCAGCCCGGTCCAGTAAGGGGCGCAATTGGCGCATCAGGCGTACCTGATGAAACGCCCCCCTGGCCACGGCTGCCACATGGTCCTCCAAGGACAGCCGGGAATCCAGGAGGACACCCAAATTGCGCGCCCTCTCCACGGGGGCCAATGTTTCGCCCCCAATGGCCAGAGTTGGAGTAATCTGGCTGAACCGGGGTGCCGGAAACCACAGCCACTCGGTCTTGGCAGGGTTGAGCTTGAGTTTGTTACCACCCAACCAGATCCGTACGGCCTCCAAACACCGGGACAGCACTTCGACGGCATCGTTGGGGTGGTCTGGGGTGGATATGTACAACTGAGTGTCATCAGCGTACAGATGGTATTCCACCCCAAAATCACGGATGATCTCACCCAGCGGCTTCATATATGTGTTGAAAAGGAGGGGCGAGAGGACCGACCCCTGAGGGACCCCACATAGGAGAGGCCTCGAGGTCGACCTCTGCCCTCCCGTCAACACATATTGCGACCGACCAGAGAGGTAAGATGAGAACCACCGCAGAACGGTGCCTCCCAGCCCCAACCCCCCCAGTCGGTGCAATAGGATACCATGGTCGATGGTATCGAAAGCCGCTGAGAGGTCTAACAGGACTAGGATAGAGGAATAACCTCTATCCCGCGCCCTCCAGAGATCATCAACCAACGCGACCAATGCCGTCTCGGTACTGTGACCGGGTCGGAAGCCGGACTGGCGCGGGTCTAGATTTCTAAATTTAAATTTAAAAAACCTGAAAAAAAGTTTGGGAGAATTCTGTGCTGATTGTGAACATCTCATGAATGCACATTTCAATCAATAGTTGGAATAGCTATAGTTTTATAGCTATAGCTAACATTTAATGTCTTTTGAACTTGTGTGTCCTTTTTGTGTACAACATGAAGTTTAGCCATGTTTTCATTTGATACCTTTCTTCTAGGGATTGATTCAAGGTGAGGAAAATTTAAGTGGACTCCTACAATACATGTTGTTTCTATAAATAATCAAGGTGAATTCCTCTAAGGTTAACTCAATTTCATATGCTTTAGCTGATTACAGGAGAAATGGATGGTGTTTAGGCTTTCAAGAGTTTTAAAAATGTTACTTAATAAATATTTAAATATGCTTTACTTTATTTATATTTAAGTTCATTTAAAAGTAAATGGTTCCATATAAAAGTTAGACTTTGCCCAGGTGCCACTTTTAGGAGAGTGGCCACTGGTACATCATTCAAGGATGTTTCTTACCCAGAACAAATTGCACATCCCTGACAATATTGTGATTTACTCAGTTTTTCAGTCTATTTCTGTCATAAACCAATGCAAAATATATAGAATTACAGTTGTTTGAAGAAGAATTTAAGGGATACTGTAATATTGATTGTGTATGTGTCATCAAGTCATGTTTGCCAACTTAGATTTTCTTTAGCACAGAAATTTGTTGCAACTTGATTTCTTCATATCTTTCATTGATGCACCAATTATTACTGCAGTTGAGTCTATCTTCTGTGCTGTTGTCCTCTTTTTCTTTTTTCTTACACCATTCCCAGAATTACGGACTTCATTAGATAGTTGGTTTCATATAATATGTCTAAAATATTGTCTGAATCTAATCACTAATGCCCCGAGTGAGAACCTATACCTTTATATATTCAAAATCATATTATGGAAACTGATTGGATATCTTCTCCTTGCGCTTAACTTTGAACTTGCACTTGAGCAAGTTCTGTTCCTCAGTCATCTCCTGGTCATGTCTTTCTGTTATAGCTGAGTTCTTCTACCTTCTACCAGGTAAATGGTTCCATATGAAAGTTAGACTTTGCCCAGGTGACACTTTTAGGAGAGTGGCCAGTGGTGCATCACTCAAGGTAGTTTCTTACACAGAATAAATTGCACTTCCCTGACAATATTGTGATGTGCCAATAATACAGTAAACTTAATATGTGTATACTCCTATATGGTGATGTCCATGTATATAGATTCTCTTTTGGTTGTTGGAATAGTCTTAACAATGGATAATTTATTGTATTGGCAGAAATAAATTGTTCTGCTTTGTTTTGTTTCCTAGATACTATAGTCAAACTCTTTTCCCCTTCAATTTAGACATGCCAGTCTCCAGCAACACATCTTGCTTGCATGTTCTGTCAATTTCATATTGACATTGACCATAAAACTTGTCAACTTTTTTTTCCTGTATCAGGAATTAGACCAAAAACTTGGATAGGCATTGTATTTACTTTCTCTTCTCACTAAAGTGATCATCTACTTCCAGTATCTATATAGATGCTTGTTTGCTTTAGTTGGGCAGCTGGAATGACCTTATTTATTTATTTATTTATTTATTTATTTATTTATTTATTTATTTATTTAATTAAATTTATACCCCGCCCTTCTCCAGACGGACCCAGGGCGGCGCACAGGGATGTTAAAACAGATATAAAACATATAAAAATTTTTAAAAACTTATTCTAATAGACCCTGCGCTAAAAACCGAATTTAAAAAACCCAAATTTAAAACTATCTAAGAGTCAGTAATGGGGGTTATGCTAGGCCGGCTAGATGGAATAGGTGTGTCTTCAGACACTTGCGGAAGAGGCGGAGGTCAGAGATGGTGCGGAGTTCAGGGGGTAGGTCGTTCCAAAGGGAAGGGCCCGCCACAGAGAAGGCTCGTCTCCTGGGTGTCGCCAGTCGGCATTGTCCAGCCGACGGCACCCTGAGGAGGCCCTCTCTGTGGGAGCGTATCGGTCTGAGGGATGTATGGGGCAGGAGGCGGTCTCGCATATAACTAGGCCCCGAGCCATGGAGCGCTTTAAAGATGGTCGTTAAAACCTTGAAGCGCACCCGAAAGACCACAGGGAGCCAGTGCAGCTCGCGCAGGATAGGTGTTATGTGGGAGTGTCTAGGCGCTCCCGTAATCACCCGCGCGGCTGCGTTCTGGACTAGCTGCAGCTTTTGGGTGCACCTCAAGGGGAGCCCCATGTAGAGAGCATTACAGTAGTCAAGTCGAGAGGTGACGAGTGCTTGAGTGACTGTGCGTAAGGCACCCCGGTCCAGTAAGGGGCGCAATTGGCGCATCAGGCGTACCTGATGGAATGCCCCCCTGGCCACGGCTGCCACATGATCTTCCATAGACAGCCGGGAATCCAGGAGGACACCCAAATTGCGCGCCCTCTCCACGGGGGCCGGTGTTTCGCCCCCAATGGCCAGAGTTGGAATAATCTGGCTGAACCGGGGCGCCGGAAGCCACAGCCACTCAGTCTTGGACGGGTTGAGCTTGAGTTTGTTACCACCCATCCAGATCCGTACGGCCTCCAAACACCGGGACATAACCTCGACGGCATCGTTGGGGTGGTCTGGGGTGGATATGTACAACTGAGTATCATCAGCGTACAGATGATATCCCACCCCAAAACCACGGATGATCTCACCCAGCAGCTTCATATATGTGTTGAACAGTAAGGGCGAGAGGACCGACCCCTGAGGAACCCCACATATGAGGGACCTCGAGGCCGACCTCTGCCCCCCTGCCAACACATATTGCGACCGACCAGAGAGGTAGGATGAGAACCACCGCAGAACGGTGCCTCCCAACCCCAACCTCCCCAGTCGGCGCAATAGGATACCATAGTTGATGGTATCAAAAGCCGCTGAGAGGTCTAATAGGACTAGGATAGAGGAATATCCTCTATCCCGCGCCCTCCAGAGATCATCAACCAACGCGACCAATGCCGTCTCGGTGCTGTGCCCGGGTCGGAAGCCGGACTGGCGCGGGTCTAGATAATCAACTTCCTCCAAGTGTCGCGGAAACTGTTGAGCCACCACACTCTCAGCAACCTTCACTAAAAAGTGGAGGTTGGAGATGGGACGATAGTTCTCTAATAATGCTGGATCCAGGGACGGCTTCTTGAGGAGGGGCCTCACCACCGCCTCTTTCAGGACGGCAGGCAAGGACCCCTCACTCAAAGATGCGTTGACAATGCCCTGGAGCCAGCCTCGTGTCGTCTCCCAGGATGCCAGTACAAGCCAGGAGGGACACGGGTCCAATAAACATGTGGTAGCCCTAAGTCTCTTTGACAACTTGTCCATATCCTCGGTGGTAACAAAATCAAACTCCTCCCAGGATGGTGTCACAAGAACAGCCTTGGCCTGCTCGACTGGACCACTGTCGATGGAGGGTAGCTCGTTCCGAATCCGAGTGATTTTCTCCTGCAGATAAATCCCAAATTCCTCTGCTCGACCCTGTAAAGGGGCTTCCCGTGGCCTCTGTTGAAGGAGGGAGCGGGTCACCCCAAACAGGGCGGCAGGGCGGTTATCTGCGGATGCAATAAGAGTGGCACAATACTCATGTTTGGCCACTTTTATCGCCACTAAGTAAGTCCTAATATGGTCTCTCACTAGTGTTCGGTCGGCTTCGGAGTGAGAAGATCTCCATCTGCTCTCTAGGCGTCTCTTGTGGCGCTTCATCTCCCTAAGCCCCTCGGTAAACCAAGGAGCCCAGGTGGTTCGTCGCCGCAAGAGAGGCCGCAAGGGCGCAACTCGGTCCAAGGCCCCCGTGGCCGCACTTAACCATGCAGCCACTAGGTCCTCAGTCGAGTTGCGGGGCAAGTCCACAGGAATTGGCCCAAGCTCCCTCTGGAACCTTATCGGGTCCGTCAGGAGCCTGGGGCGGAACCATATAGGAATGTCCGGTTACGCCTCCCCGCAGTGAGGTGCAGCGATCGGAAAGTCGAGCCGAAGGAGAGCGTGATCTGTCCATGACAGGGGTGTGATGACTAAATCCCCTATTCCCAGATCACTACTCCACTGTCCCGAGACGAAGATGAGATCCAGGGTGTGTCCGCCCTCGTGAGTAGGGCCTAAAACTACCTGGGTCAGGTCCATGGCTGTCATGGAAGCCATGAACTCCCGAGCTGCACCAGAGGTTTCGCCTGCCGACGGCAGGTTAAAGTCCCCCATGACTAAAAGTCTGGGGGTCTCAACCGCCGCCTCGGCTATCACCTCTAGGAGCTCGGGCAGGGCTGTTGTTGCATAGCGAGGAGCCAGGTATACAACTAACACGCCCAACTTCCTCCCAAGGCCCCACTTCACAAGGAGGGACTCGCACCCGGTTGTCTGAGGGATCGTGGTCTCCTTTGGCTCAAGACCTTCCCTAACCATAATCGCCACCCCCCCACCCCTCCCTAGGGCCCTAGGCTGATGGAAGGCTCGGTATCCTGGTGGGCACATTTCTACGAGGGGATGTCCTCCCTCGTGGCCCAACCAGGTTTCCTTAATGCCTACCAGGTCCGGGTCCCCCTCTGACACAAGGTCATGGATGAGGGGGGATTTTTGTACCACGGACCTGGCGTTGCATAGCATCAGCCTAGGGCCCCGGGTCTGTGGTTCTTGCCCACCTAGTCTGCGATGGGGACAGGGGGAGTTGGAGCGCGTGACCACCCGTAACCAGCGGCCCCGGTCCTCCAACTGGTGATGTCCATCCCCCTTCCCACCACCCCTGCCCCTCCCCAAGACCGTATTGATGGAAAATACCCCAGTGGAAACGCCCCCCCCTCCTCCGTTACTCTACTTCCGCTTCCTGCCGGCTCTTTTTGGCATACCCCCACCTGACTCTCCCTCCCCTCCTCCCTGGAACCCCCTAAAAGTCGAATAAAATGTTTAAATAAAAAACCCCTTAGTCTGCGCTTCGCCCACCTCTCAGGAGCAATCAGTCCATCCTCGAGGTGGGCCCGTGTTAGATAAGGGGGCCAGGCCTGGGAGAGGGGAGACTCCCGCAGGCAAAGGAGATCACACCTAGAATACATTTGG
The DNA here is from genome assembly GCA_039707465.1 of Rhabdophis nuchalis. Taxonomy (NCBI): domain Eukaryota; kingdom Metazoa; phylum Chordata; class Lepidosauria; order Squamata; family Natricidae; genus Rhabdophis; species Rhabdophis nuchalis. The sequence goes on along the minus strand of CM077644.1, from coordinate 136,449,800 downwards.
AACCCCCGATAGTCGTCTAGGTCCGGGGGGATAATAGCAAGTCCGCTAAGAGTCCAGAGGAGCAGCAATAAAGTGACAGGTGAATAAAGTGCAATAGATGACCTTAAGGGGGGGCAGGAGGGAAAAAGTCAGTTGGTCTTAGTCTATCAGTCTAGGGGTCCTGCATATGGGCAGATCGAAAGTTAGTCCCTGTACAAACCCCAGCCGACTGTTCTTCTCGGCCACACAGGCCCAAGTCCGCACCTAGTGCCACACGACTAGTTGGTCTGTCGTGTGGCCTGATGAAAGATGCTGCCATGTGCCGGCCCGGCTCACTTCCTCCTGTCCAAAGCACTCACTTTGGATCTTCCTGAGCCCTTCTGCGCCATTGTTCCACCGTTTCCGACCTGGCTGCTTGGCTTCTCTCAGTCCATTCTCCTTCTTCTACACATTCTCAATCTCCTTCTTCTTCTTTCTTTTCTCCTCCATCTCCAACTCCTTCCATCTCCATCGTCAATCCATCTCCTTTCCATCACCATTTCATCTCCAATCCATCTCTCCATCTCTCCTCCATCTCCAATCCATCTCCAGTCCATCTCCTCCTCATTCTCTCCTTCCCCTCTTTCTCTCCTCCTCTCTCCTCTCTTCATATCACTCTCTTCCAATCTCTCCTCTCGCAAGCTTCTTCCATTTCTCCATACCAGCTCCACCTCCCGTCCGTCGCCTCCAGCCATCCAACCTTCCATCCACAGCTTCCGCAGCTCCCGCAGCACTCTCCCCTCCTCTCCTGGGCCGGTCGGTAAGATCACACTCGGGTCAGATCGTAATAAAATCCTCCCGGCACGGCTCGGTCCGGCCCTTCAGATGTTCCGTCCGGACCCTCTAGTTCTTCCGCGTCCCGGCTTCGCCCCCCAACGCCAAGATACGCCGGGACGCTCTAGGCCGGGGCGTTCTAGGCCGCAGGGCCGACTCTGGCCGCGTCCCTCGCTCCCAGCGTCTCTACTCTCTCCCGTCACAGCCCAGGCTCGCCCTCTGAATCCGGGCGGCTCGGCGTGACGGCCAGTGGGTCAGCTTGCATGGCCAGCCCTCCACGATGGGCAATGAGGGCTGGCAACGTCCCTCCGGAGGCAAAACGACCCCCGGGTCTCCTCCTGATCAAGGCGCGATCGCCATTTTTCGCGCGTGCGCAGACATGTCCTAAGGACCTAAGACCTTCATGCCTTAGGTCACTGGTGTCAAACTCGAGCAAGTCACATGACATCACGTGATATTTTGTGGAGGGTATTTTTTGGAAAACTGACATGTGGCCTGCATGTGATGCATCTGGCTCATGGGCCGCCAGTTTTAAAAATTCATACTAAGCACAAAATTAAATATTTTTGTGCACAAGATATTACTCGAACTTAATGTCTGGTTTTACATGTACTTCTCAACTTATGGCTACAATTGAGCTCCAAATTTCCATTGCTAAGCAAGACAATTAGGTGAATTTTGCCCCATTTTCCGACCTTACTTGCCACAATTGTTAGTGAATCATTGCAATTGTTAAATTAGTAACATGGTTATTAAGTGAATTTGGTTTCCCCATTGACTTTGCTTGTCAGAAGGTCACAAAAGATGATCGTGAAACCCCAGGACACTGCATCATAATTACATGTCAGTTGGCAAACCCAAATTTTGATCACATGACTATTGGGATGTTGCAGTGGTTCTGTGAAAAGCAGTCATGGCACTTTTTTCAGTGACATTATAACTTCAAACAGTCACTAAACGAATGGTTGTAAATTGAGGGCTACCTGTATTTAGTAATTCATTAGTTTATTGATGACCATCCCCCCTCGCCCCCCCCCCCCCGGAAGCCAATTTGACATATGCTTAGTCTTACCCTTAAATTAATACAATCCAGTGAATTTCTTAGGTTAAAAGAGAGATTTATTCAGTTTTTCACTAGGTTTTATATCAACTGAAGAATTTGGGACTCATCAGGCCTAATATGGATTGGCAATCGATATTCAGGTAGCCTAATAGTCTACATAAAAATAAAACAAAACTTTCAGAAAGTCTTCAGCTTTTTATTAACAATGGATGATAGCATATATACTGGTAGAAAGAATTGTGAGATAATATTTAACAAGCACTGTTAGACCACATTAATTAGTGAGAAACTCTGAAAGACATTGTTAAGGGAATTTGTGTTACAACCCTATTTCTGAATGAGATGAAAACTTTCCTGGATATCTTATATAGCAGGGGTCCCCAACCTTTTTTGCACCAGGGACCGGTTTCATTTTAAAGAAAATTCTGCAGACCAGCTGGCCTAGAGGAGGAGGGAGGGAGGGGGAACAGGCGGCGCATGCACATGCGCGGGGGGGAAGTCGGCTCACTTGGCCCTCTAGGGCAGTGGTGGGCAAACTTATTAGTCAATAGAGCCAAATATCAACAGTACCACTACTGAAATTTCTTTTGAGAGCCAAAAGGTGTGGCCTGTTTTGTGGGAGTGGCTCAGCGGTCATGTGACCGGATGGGCGTGGCCAACTTGGAAAACGTGGTGAAACTCACTTAACGGTCTTGCTTAACAACCAAAATTTTGGGCTCAATAGTGGTCATAAGTTCTTCCTTCCTTCCTTCCTTCCTTCCTTCCTTCCTTCCTTCCTTCCTTCCTTCCTTCCTTCCATTTCTGGCTGGTCTTTGGTCTTCTGAAGATGGTAAAAATGGATTTATGGGCACTTGTTATATATAAAAGCAGCCCATGACTCTTTGGGATGCTGGTTTGAATCCAGGAAATGACTCAGAGGATGTGATTCCTTTGAAATGATCACTGGGAGAAAAATAGATCTTTAACCTGGTTAACCAAACAGGTAGCTTGAGGTGGAAGGAAATAGGAAAATAGATTCCTTCCTTTCCTTTCCTTTCCTTCCTTCCATTGCCTCCCTCCCCCTTCCTCCCTTCTTTCCTTCCCTCCCTCCCTCCTACCCTCTATCTCTTTCTTTTTCTTTCTTTCTTTCCTTCCTTTCTTCTTTCACCCCTCCCTTCCTCCTCCCTCCCCCTTCTTTCCTTCACTCCCTCCCTCCCACCCTCCATTCATCTTTCTTTTTCTATTTTTCTTTCTTTCTCTTTCTCTGTTTCTCTCTCTCTCTCTGTATCTGTATCTGTCTCTCCTACCTCCACCCATCTCTGTCACTTTGTGTGTGTGTGTGTGTGTGTCTGATTCCGTCTCTCCCTCCCTCTCTCTATTTCTGTCTCTCTAAGTCTGTCTCTCTGTGTGTCTGTCATTATCTCTCCCCCCCCCCCCCGGGAAGCAGCAGAGGGGCCAGCATGTCGGCTGGAGAGGAGGAGGAGGGAGCAGCCCCTGGGCAGAGGATGGCCGAGCATGCCTCCAGCAGCTCCTTCCGACGGCCACCGTGGCGCACTTTCCGGGGCTTCCTGGAGGGGCTGGCATATCAGCTGAGGAGGTAATGTGCCTCATCCCACAGCGAGCGAATGAGCGAGCGGCCGGAGGACTCGAGCGTGCAGCTACCTTAAGCACTGCCGAAACCATCCGGGCACCACATGGGGCTGGAAGGGAGGTGGGTGTGCAGCGCCCAGATGGCCTCGGCGATGCTTAAGGTAGCTGCAGGCTCGAGTCCTCCGGCCGCTCGCTCGTTCGCTCGCTGTGGGATGAGGCACGTTACCTCCTCAGCTGACATGCTGGCCCCTCCGGGAAGCCCCGGAAAGTGCGCTGCGGTGGCCATCGGAAGGAGCTGCTGGAGGTGCGCTCGGCCATCCTCTGCCCAGGGGGCTGCTCCCTCCTCCTCCTCTCCAGCCCTGCGGCCCGGTTCCTATCAGGCCGCGGACCGGCAGCGGGCCGCGGACCGGGGGTTGGGGACCCCTGTTATATAGTATAAAAAATTGAGACTTCTTAAGTAGGATATATTACTTCATGAGCAGATAAATATTAGATTAAGTTAATGAAAGTCTAGAACAAATGAATCTAACTTGAACCCAAAGTGGATGAATCTGATATAGAAAACATAAACAAAGTGGACCAATCTGTGTACTGTAATTCTTAACTTTAGTAGTAAAGATGCCTTTGAGATCAACTCTTGGTGACTGCATTCATTCAGTCTTCCAAGTTAGATCAAACCTGGAAACCAAAGACATGCAAGATGTAATACTACTTTTATTGTGAGGTTCTTGCAAGTTAGAATATGCCTCTCCCTCCCTGTTTAGGTCTTCAGGAGAACTAGGGAGCATTATAGCAATAGCACCTAGACTTACATACTGTTTCATAGTGCTTTACAGCCCTCTCTAATCAGAGTCAGCATATTGTCCCCAACAATCTGGGTCCTCATTTTACCCACCTCAGAAGGATGGAAGGCTAAATCAACCTTGTTCCTCGTGAGACTTGAACTGCTGGCAGCCAACAGTCAGCAGAGGTAACCTGCAGTACTGCATTATGTCTGAGATGTTTTCACAATCTACATTTGTGCCCTGGGCTCATATTTCTTTTAACTAACTGTTGTTCTGGTTGCAGCTCCTCCTCTTCTTCCTCAAGGTTATTCCTTCTTCCCATTACATCTTGGCCTTGCCATGGATATCATTTGCCCTTGCCTTCTTTAGAGTCTAACAAATAGTCCCACAATTGCCACTCAATTGCTGATGAAGTTTGACCTTACTTGGCATTTATGGTCAAGTTGATGCTGTTTTGTAAACACTTTTGTTATTCTGGGCCAAACTACAAATTACAATTTTCTATGGAGGATGAACATAAATAATAGCATTATTTGATGTTGTTGCTCAAAATAGTAGCTAGGCTTATTTATGTTGAAAAAAATAGACAACTTGTGCACAAAAAGGTCAGATAATATGCAGAAAAAAGTTAAGGAGCTCTCTTAGTTCTCTTTTGTTCTCCACTGCAAAAATAGCTTCTAAAAAAAGCTCAGTAGAAAACTCATAGAATTGCTCATTATCTTTTGTTTTGTCTTCAATTCTGATATGTGTAATTAATTTGTCTCCTTATTGTATTACATAAAGTTTTCTCATAATACTTTCTGACATATTACATGCAAACAGTATCTGCATAATTGGTAGTAGATGGGAGAAAAGTTCTCTCTCGCCTGTATCCTTCCTGTATCTGGCAGGCCTTCAACTTCATATTTTCTTTTAACCTGCCATATTTGTAGAGCAGACTGTGGCTTTAGAAAATAGCAGAAGTACTTCAAGATAGGTGAGTTGAGTTTCCGCTCTACCTCCTGCAAGCTCTTACTTTTGAAAATTAAACCTACTCCTAATTATAGTACAAAGTATATATTAATTAGCATCAGTTAAAATATAAAATAGATATAAGCACCTCAATAAAGGAATATTGTATAGCTAATACACACACATCTCTCATATCTGTTTCTATTTCGTTTCAGTTATCATTTATATTATCTTGTGGCTCAGTGCCTAGAGGCAACGTATGGTGAGAGGGGCTGTTATAAAAATGTAAACTAATAAATTAGAAATTGATTCATTTTATTAAATTTTTATTTTCTTCTCTTTGAATATCAGGAGAGAAAAGGGAAAATTTCACAGTAATTAGCTAAGACTACTTGATCTAGAGTTTCAGACATAGTCTAATTTGCAGTGGTCACTCTAGAAATAGCCTCATTCGATCTAGAGAGACATAGAAGCTGTGATCATACAAAATCCAGAATCATGGGGCTACTATTCTTAAATCAATCAGAATTGACTGGCTTCCATCAATACACTAAACCATTAACTGGGTTCCTAAGTCATAGTGGTTGTATTTAGATAAGATACTGAGTTACAAACAGTTTATTCTATGGCTTAGTGTGAATCTAGTCAAAGAAAGGTTGAGCTCTGTTTCAAAAAGGAAAAAAGACAGATGGCTGGAGTTTGTTTTCAGCAGATTGGACTAGCTTTATGTGGTGCCAGAATATGCCAAATGTTGTAGAATTTGGCACAGGAGAATGAGGAACACTCATGCCAAATATCAGTCAGATAAGTTAGGGAAATATTGTGCAAAAGAAAAAATGGTAAAGAAACTTAATTCTTCTTCCTAAATGTAATGAAGCTGATGGACAAGCAAAATTTAAGACTTTACCTTATAGGGAATCAGCTTATAGGGAATCAATCAGTTGATCTAGTTTAACTAACTAGCTAATTGAAAGCAGGGCCATCGCATTTCAGGCAACAAATTAGGCAATAAGGCAAACAGTAAAAACACAAAAGTTTATTCCATGCCACCAGAACCTTAAAAAGCTTTGACTAAGGCCATTAAATACATTGAGAACTTTTGTGGAAAAGGACAAGCATCAGAGTTATTATTAATACTTGTGGATTTCAGTATAGATTCATTTATGGGGCAGAAGATATAATTTGTAGTGGTACTAGCTTAGTACTAGTTGTAGGTTTCCCTCCCTATAATATTGTAGGAAGAAAACACTAGGAAAGGGAACAAATAGGAAAGTATCAGTATAGAGATGCTGAACAAAAGGAAAGATTAGTAAATTGTGACTGAAGATAAGTGATGTACTGGATCAATATAAAATGCAATGGACGCTTTAGAAGATCACAATGCATGGGAATGTCCTATGGTCATCCAGTGTATATTTGAGATAGATTATTGCTTTCTATTCAAGGTAGTAGAATTAACTACTTAAAGTATAATTCCATGGTAGTCCCAAAGGTCCTTTTTCAAGAGGCAACTGAACTTTCCGGTTTTTCTTTGAAGCTTCTTGGATGAGAAGTGAAACATCTTGAAAAAAAACCCCCAGAAAATCCAGTTGCCTCTTGAAAAAACACCTTTGGGGCAGCCATGATCCTGGATGACTGACAATCTCCATAGATAATTCCATGGTAATTTCAGTATATCAAATTTCCTCATGTTCTCTCCAGTAAATCCAGTGGATAAAAGAGCTTAAATTGATATAGGGTGCAGGGTGAAGTAGGAAATGGAATGTTCTGTGTCTGAGCCTTTAAAAATGATCTTGAAGTCAAAACTGAAACAAACAGATTAGAGTACTGAAAAGTTGGATAGCATGACAGAAGAAGCTAATGGAAAATTTACCTCAAAATGGGCAAGAAAAGATATTGTCACGCCTCCAATCATATTCCTTTTAGGATCTTTGGTCTAACACACACTCTCTTTTTTACTATGCTGTTTCATTAGTGGGGTATTGGGAGGGGAAATAGTAAGGAGTAGAATGTTGTTGTCAAAATAAAACATTCCTTTCTAGAAGCCCAAGGTCATCCTTTGTCTTTGCACCTGATCGGAAATGGATGGGTGACATTGCCAGCTTGGCAGTGAAAGATTGGACCATGTGATGAATTTGTGAGTGTGGGGGCAAGGCCTTGAACTTTCAACTGGATGGAAACCCAGGAAGCTTTCAGATTCGGGTTTGCCACAGATGTACCAACATGTCTCTCTTATTAAATTGGAACTTTGAGGAAAGCTCTGCCTTGGACTCTGTTTTAATTCTGGATGATATTTGGAATGCTGACAGATACTTCCAAAAAGGGTAATCTCAAACATACCCAGTAAGGGAAACAATGGAAGAAGTCAGTATGGCTGTACAAAAATAAATAAATGAAAATGGATGTTTCCAGCAATCTGTGAAGATGGCAAATACTAAGAGTTAACAAAGAAAATATTCTTACTTTGACCTATTACTCCTGTAACAGACAATTATGAAGAAAAGGCTGAAGGAGCATTTCAGTTTTAAAATGGTAAAGCAATACACAGGAAATATTTACTTAGAGTTCAAATTTCCAGGATTAAATCAACTGCATTTTAAGAAACAGAAAAAAAAAGAATTCCCAATGTTAGAGATTAACTATATTTCCCCTCCAGAAATCCTGGAAAACAGTAGGGTCAGACAACTGAAGGAAAGTACATATTATATGAAATCTGTGATCTGATACTACTACTGGAAAGATTGTATAACAGATGATAAAGCCATCTGTAAATAACTTAAAAACAATGCCATGATTAGTAGAAATTGTTTTGTGCTGCCAATTACATACAGAGCCAACCTTTTATACAAACGAAGTTTTTTTTTCTTTTTTGCAGTTGTATATTCCTAATAGCAGTAACAAACACATTGCAAAATACAAATGTTCTGCTTAGTGAATGAAAACACAAATGCTTACTGTTCATATAATCCAGAGAGACAAAACACCAGTTCAGAAACAAGCCAAGTGTGGTCAATTTCCAGTTCTAATTTCATTTAGGTAGGAAGGAATCCAGAGCAGCAAAGAAAGAGGGTTGCAGGTGGATGGGTAAAACATTCAATGCCACAAAGAAATAGACTGCAGCTTCCTTCATGCTTCTTTCTTTCAAGTAAGTGATTCAGATTAATTTCTGATGTGCTGGTGGGCTACCAACGTTGCCTAGCTCATGCTTTGGATCAGCTGACTCAAAGGTCTTCTCTGCAGTTATTATGTATGATCAGGTTAAAGTGAAGCTCTTCAGCTTCTTTAATCTGAAGACTCCAATTGATTCATAAAAGACATTGACATGTTTTCTAAAGAAAAGATTATTCCCAAATGAACTGGGGAAAAAATGATATTTCTTAGTAGGTCTGTTGACACCTGATGTCCAGCCAATAAATTCTGTAGAATTACAAGACAGTAGATTCAGGCCAGGGTGAATTTTGAATTAATATTTAGAGAGTTAACAGAGAAAGAAAGATACTGCAATCCACATCACTTCAGAGTACTAGATTAGGGAGCTGTTGTAGTCCTCTTTATCCTAACCTAAGAGGTAAGCAAGATTTATACAATATAAACCACATACCATGGTAAATAATGTTTTCTTAGGGGATAGGTGGAGGAATTTGTTACACAGGAATTTGTTTTCCCAGTTAGCTAAATAATCCTTTCTGCATAGATTGACCTCCTCTTCTGCAATCCACCATTCATTTCTCAGTAGTCTTTTGTGGTACCAATACAGGAAATTATGGAAATACCTTGATTTCAGCAAAGCATTTGACAGGAAAAAAACTATTACATTCTGATTGGTGAGCTAATGCGCTACAGCAGTGATGGCTAACCTTTTTTGGCTCATGTGCCAAAAGCGGGGGGAGCGTAGGGGGGGGTCATGTGTGAGCGTGCCACACCCATAATGCTATGTGCGCAACCACCTGCTTTTTACGCACTTTTTTTGCCATTCCCAGGCTCCAGAGGCTTTCTAGGAGCCTGGGGATGGTGAAACCAGCCTTCCCCCCACCTCCAGAGGCTTTGGGAGCTTCCCTGAAACCTCCAGAGGGCAAAAAAAGGCCTCAAAAGAAGGCCTAAATCAGCTGGCCAGAGCACACAAGCGCAATGGAGCTGACAGGGCAACGCCTTGCGTGCCTTAAGAAATGGTACCGGGTGCCACCTGTGGCACCCATGCCATAGGTTCGCCATCATGCCCCTACAGGTTGCTTGGTGATATGATTAGGTAAATATGCAGCTGAAATCAAAGAGCAATTTTCATTGGTTCCCCATCCCATTTGGTTTGCCACAAAACTGATAATTCTTCAGAAATTCTAATGATTTTGATCATGAGATGAAGGCAATACGTCTCAAATTAGAAAAAAAATATCAACATTGGGAGCAAAAACTAAACAACTAAACAAAAGAAACTTGATAGATTAGAAGGTAGATCTTCAATCAGTTTGGGCCAATGGACATATTTGAAATTTGGAGGACATATCATGGACAATGGATGACATCCAGGTTGTTCAGCAAGTTATTAAAAGGCACAATGAGTACATCATGCCTTTGTGCATAGTTTTCATTGACTACGAAAAGCCATTTGACTCAGTATTCCAGCAAGCAATAATTAAGGCATTGTTCAACCAGGGCTTTACCACTCTCTCTAAACGGTTTACAGATTAAGCATATTGCCCCCAACCACCTGAGTCCTTGTTTTACCAACCTTGGAAGGATTGAACCAGTCAGGATCGAACTGCCGGCAGTCAGCAGAATTAACCTGCAATATTGCAATACAATAAAGGAAATTGAATGACATGTTAAATGTAGTTGGCAGGTATTTGACAAGCTAAGCATAATTTTCAAGAACAACCTCCCACTATGCCTGAAGAGAAAAGTTTTTGATCAGTGTGTGCTGCCTGCTGTAACATATCCCAGTGAAACATGGACACTAACCTCACAATTGATACAAAAGCTACAAGTGGTGCAAAGAGCCATGGAAAGATATATGCTCGGTATTACAAGAGAAGACAGAAAGACCTCTACATGAATTAGAGAACAAATGAAAATATGGGATATCATCAAGACAGAAAAAGAATGGAAATGGAAATGAGGCTGGTCACGTAGCAAGAAGAACTGATGGCAGGTGGACCAAGGCAGTCATAGAATGGATCTCACTAAATAATAACCATCCACGAAAGAGACCTGAAACAAAATGAATCAATGATATCAGCAAGTATTGCAGACCCAATTGGCCAAAGAAAGCTCAGGACCATATTGGTTGGAAACATGCAGAAGAGGCCTTCATCCTGCACTGAATATGGCTAAAATCATGATATGCCCTGGAAAATGTGGCCAGTCACAAAATACCAGTCTCCTTAAATAACCTTTTCTTTTCCTGGCATTTGAGCATATTTCCAAGTAAACACAGAAGCCCCCAAACTATGTATGGTACTGTTTTTCTAAGCATGGTTCTTAGGGTCTTTGCAGACCTCAAGGCACTTATAGAAACAAAGTTGATGGTTAAGCTATGCTGTGTTTACAATTTCATTTTTTAAGTAAAAGAATCTAAACAAAGTAAGCTCAGAAATTAACTGAAAACAATAGAATAGCATTCAATTGAAATAAATGCTAAATTCTACTGTTAGCAAAATAAATCAAATACATAGATACAGTATTGAGAATGTGTTCTTGAATCCGATACATGTGGAGAAAATTCTGAATTGGGATTTGATCAGAAACTGAAATTCTATTAGTAATAGTAATGTGATAGGACTCCAAAAAAGCAAATGCAGTGATAAATTGTATTGTGAAAGCATATGTTCCAAACCCCACTCTGATTATTATTTCTAATTCTGACACACTTTAATGGAAATGTATATGCACACATTCAGAGAAAGGCAACAAAGATCTATCGCTTTATAAAGAAAGATTGAAGGAAGTTGGAAAATTTAGTTTGAAAAGTGAAGCTAAGGGTCATACCTACAGCATTGTTCAAATTCTTGAAAGAATATCACACCAAAAAGGTCATGGTTGACAGGTCAAGAAAAAATTACAGAAGGTAGTTTTCAACGAATTTAAGGAAAAATGTCTTAATGTAAGGCAGTGATGGCCAACCTTTTTGTCATTGTGTGCTGAAAGAGCATGCACAACTCCCCTCACATGCAACCCCCACGTATACATGCACAACCTCCCCCAACATGTGTGTGGCAGAGACCCGAAAGCACACATACTTAAAGTTCACCATCACGGATATAAGGGCCATGTGATAGTAAAAACAATTACCTTCACTTAGGGTGTTCAAGCAGAGATAGACATCTATTGAGATTCTTCTATTTAGACTTGCACTAACTAGAAATTTGGATTTTGATGGTTTAAATCAGGGGTCCCCAGCCCCCGGTCCGTGGACCGGTGCCGGTCCGTGGCTTGATAGGAACCGGGCCGCAGTGAGCGGCGCAACTCTTAGAAAGGGCCGGAGAGGAGGAGGAGGGGGCAGCCCCCTGGGCAGAGCGCGCACTGGGGCGGGAGAGCGCAGGCGCGGCTGCTCACGCTGTTGTTGGCCCAAGAGGGGCGAGTGAGCTGACTCACCCCCGCACACGCACATGCGCCACCTGTTTCCCCTCCCCCCCGCTCCCCCTCTACGCCGGCCGAGCCATGGCCACCGGTCCGCGGAATTTTTTTAACATGAAACCAGTCCCTGGTGCCAAAAAGGTTGGGGACCCCTGGTTTAAATGAATCCTTCATGAAAATCTATACCAGCTGTATTTAAGGTTTCTCCAGTGTGTCTGACCCACAGTTAATAGAAATAGATGCTTCTAAACTGGGGTATTTTCTCCATAAAACAGGTCCCATCTTTCTTGTTTCAAACTGCCAAATAAAGGATTTTTGTAATTTTTTTGTCCCAAGCTATCTAATTTGTCTCAGAACCTATTCTTCAAGATTAAAAATGGTTGGGGTGTGGCATACATAAATAGAAAATATGAGTGAAACTCCATTCTGCAGAAAGACATGCAACATGGCAAATAATTTCCCAGAGCACTGTAGCACTGTATTACTATTAGCCATCCATTCAGCTACCTTATTCCCCAGGTCTTAGGGAGGCCTTCCTCTTGAAATTGAAAATGTTGTGCATTTTCTGAGTATTTTAGGATAGGTGTTCACCATTGGAGATATTTGCTATTGTAAATATATATACATGGTAAAAAAAAGAGAAAAATCAAGGCTGCTGTTCCTATTCTAATAGTATGTGTTTTGTCATCATCTGCCGCTTGCTACCCTGTACAACAAGAGTAACATCATCTACTGGCATTTACTAGCATCTTACAGAATCTAGTGCTCCCTACTGCTTTAAAATTGAACACTAGAAGATATGTTTGCTTTTTGGTTCAAGGGTGGTATTTTTCCATATGGGGATGGGATAATACAGGGATGGGATTCTGCCGGTTCAGGCGAACCGGTAGCTCCGACCATCAGCTGAGAGCGAACCAGTTCGCTCTGACAATGAAGTGGCCCACCCAACCCCTGCGCTTAACTCACCTATATCTTCTCAGCTGTGTCGTGCGGCAAGCGAATTGCCACGCCTCAACTGTTTCCCTTCTCAGCAGTAGTGCGGAAGATACTTTTTCTCAAAACTGCACACAAAGCGTGCAAACACTGAATTGGTTGTTAAACCGGTAGGGTCCCACCACTGGGATAATAATTGGTAGACTAAAGGGACCCTTGAATAGTCAGGGGACAGTTTCATTCTGGGGACATGCAGCCTATTTTCCATTCATTTCAAGCAGTGTTTGTGATGTTTTGGGAATTGAGAGCAAAAGGCTAGTAGGATTGTACATGGTCTGCATGGCTCTCAGATGGATTGTATATGGTCTGTATGGTTCTCAAATCATGGCAGGGACCTCAAACTCCATAAATTCAGGGTTCCCCCCCCCAAGCATCCCACTTTAGAAGAGTGGGAACCAGAAGGGCAGCTATTGGGCAGATATACTGTATGTGTCTGTTGCTGGTGTTTTGTCTTGCTCGTGAATTTAGTGACTGTTACAGCTCCAATTTTCTCTTGGTTTGTTTGTAAAATACAAGATTGCAGATAAAATATTTGTGAATCAATAAATGTCATAATGCTTGCAAATTCTTCTTAGCAAGAACATGCAATATGAAGATGGGCAGGAAAGTGGTGGTTCTGCCTTCCAGACCTGGAGTAAATATTTTGGATGTTGTGTGAATATATCCAACAATGTTCTTGAAAGAATTTGGGTACCAATTAATTTTGCAAAACCTATGGGGTCAGAGATGGGGGAAATACTGTATGTAAATAGCATCTCACCATAACTGCAAAATTAGCCGTTCAACTATTAAGTCTCACTATCAACAACTCAAAGAATCTAAATAGCTGAAGCAGTTTCTTTTAAATGATTTCAAATAAGGTCCATAAAAAGTACCATTAGGACAGGAGAAAAGGATAGAAAAAAGATGCTCCAAACTCCTCTGCCTGTTAACAGAACTGAAATAATTTGAAAAGAAGTAGAATAAGAATTGTCCACTGTCCAGCTTCTCTGTGTGAAATTATTTCCTTTGGCCATTAATTCAAACCTTGGTCTGAAAAACAAAAATCTTTCTTGCTCCATTATGTTCTTTTCTGATCTAGCTTTTGACTCACCAAAGAGCTGTCTATGGCTCAGCACTGACAGGAGCAGTAATAAAGACGCAGTGTGTTGTTTATTACTTCAATGAATAGTTTAGAGAAAAAGACAGGTGTTTGGGGAGAGCCTTCGCCAACCATTTGTTTTTGTTTGCCATAATTAGGCATCCCATTATATTCATGCAGCATCTTAAGATTGCTATGCATGGTATGTTCTCTATTGCACTGCAAGATGAAAATTGATCACCAATCAATACTGTGTAATGATTTAATGCTCTCCACAGTAAAAGCTGTGGTTGGTGGAAATTAGAATTTTGTGTGAATGTGTGTGTGTGTTTGTATGAGTGGTTTTCAGGTTAATCTTGAAAAGAAGCCACAATTCTCTGAAAATGAGACAACATGGAATATATTTGGTTAGGAATACAAACTTCACTCAGGCTGAAATAAATTTAGCAGAGCTGAAATGTTTAGGGTTTCATTCCTGTTACAACAAAAATGGTTCAGATTTTCTAAATTCTAAAATGTATGGCTTCGATTGGAAGTGAAATTATAATGAAGGAAAATGTGAACTTTGTTGCACTGCAAAGTGAATAACTGCTTGGATGGTCTCTCCTCTTCCACTACCATTGACATAGACATTGACATAGAGAAATACTGTGCAGTAAAGAGTCTCCAACTCCAAGTCCAGAAGGATATTGTGTTTACTGTTTTGAAAACCGCTAAGAGCTCTAAAACAATGAAAAAGGTTGATGCGATATATGTTCTGAAGAAGGTTGTCTACTAGGATTAGTATAATTTCTGTCCATTGCCTGAATCCTGATTGAAATAGATCTATTTACCGTATTTTTCGGAGTATAAGACGCACCGGAGTATAAGATGCACCAAGGTTTTGAAGAGGCAAATTACAAAAAAAAAAAAGGAGGTAGGTAGATAGAGGGAGAGAGAGGGAGAGAAAGAAAGAGAAATACAGTAGGTAGGTAGAGAGAGGAGGTAGATAGGTAGATAAAGGGATATAAAGAGAGAAATAGAGAGAGAGAAATACAGTAGGTAGGGAGGGAGAGTGAGAGAGTGTGTGTGTAGGTAGATAGCTGGTAGAAGGATATAGAAATAGAGAGAAATACAGTAGGTAGGTAGGGGGAGAGTGTGTGTGTGTAGGTAGGTAGGTAGAAGGATAGAGAGAAATAGAGAGAGAAATACAGTAGGGAGGTAGGGAGAGAGAGAGAGAGAGAGGGTAGGTAGGTAGGTTGATGTTTCCAGGTGTATTTATCCACGTCCTGGAGAAGGAAATTGCTGACAAACCTTAAAACTTTGTTTCTCCTGGCACAGAAACAGTTAAAGAGCCTTCCAAAAGAGCTTTCCGAAAGTGTTCTAATTCAGGGGTTTCCAAACGTGGCAACTTTAAGACTTGTGGACTCCAATTCCCAGAATTCTCCAGCCAGCTATGTCCATAGGCTATGCTGGCTGGAGAATTCTGGGAGTTGAAGTCTAAAGTCTTAAAGTTGCCAAGTAACTAAACAGCCTTCCGAAAGGGGGAAAAAGAGGGTTTTTTGCACTTTGCATACCTCCCCCAAACTGCCCTTTCTCCGTGAAAACGTGGCCGTTTTTTCTTCAAATAAAAAGCATGACTATCCTTGGGGGTCTTGCAGAGTGCTCCTTGGGGGGGGAATGAAGAATGAGCAAAAATCGCCCCATTTATCGCAAAAACGGGCCATTTTTGTGTCAAATAAATTGAATGCATAGCCCTATGGAGGCTTATAGAGTGCTGCTGGGGCTGGGGGGGCCAAAAAACGCCCAGATTTAGGCTAATTTCTGCCCTCCCCAGCCCCAGGAGCTCTCTGGAAGCCTCCATAAGGCTAGGCACAGACATTTTGGTGAAGGGGGTGGGGTTTCGGGAGGCAAAAAAATGCTGTATTCGATGTATAAGACACAGCCAGATTTTCAGCCTCTTTTTAGAAGAAAAGTGCGTCTTATACTCTGAAAAATACGGTAAGACCAGGAAGAGACACCCCACCATCTTCTTCAAGGCCACTGGCATACCTGCCGCCTAAGATTTTGGCAACCCTAGCTCTTCAAACTCCTGCTGACTTTCCAAATGAAAAATGGATCCTTCCCACAAGTGGTCAAAGACATCATCACTTCCTTGGAGTTCACGAGCTGAAGTGTATCCAAGATAATTTTGCAAAACACAACTCTAATCATATGCAGTAATCCCTCGTTTTTCGCGGGTAATAGGGACCGGACCCTTCCGTGAAAGACGAAAAACCGCGAAGTGTGGATTCGCCACTAGGAATGCTCCCCCCCGCGCGCCTCAGCCTTGGTGCTCCTGTGGAAAAGTGGTGGACTTGGGGAAGGAGTGAGGAGGGGAGGGGTGGCCGAAATGGCTGCTTCCCTCCTCGGCTGGGGAGCAGCAGTAGGCACCCCCCCCCCTGGGGACAGCAGCAGGAGGCAAGTCAATGTGGCAGCCTCCTCAGTGAGGGAGCAGCGCCGCGGCGGGTGGAGCGAGCGAGCCACCGACCGACCCCCGCGCGTCCCCCCGCGCGTCCCGTCGTCCCGTCGCCACCTCCAGCTCGGCGGGCGAAGGGGCGAACTGGGAAGCTGACGCACCCCCCCATCTCTCTCTCCCCCCCCCACTCCGTAACCCCGGATGCCTGCTGCCGCCGTGGCGCCTGAAGCACAGGAACGCTCACCAGCCGGCAGAACGCCGGAGTGGAAGAGGTGGATATCCCGTCCAATTCCTTCTACAGATACCCCCCGAAATCTGGTAAGGCGGAGCGAGCGGGCGGTGTGTATGTGTGTGTGTATGTGGCAGGGTTGAGGGAATGGCGAGCGGCGGCTGCAACCCCGGAGCGGCTAGGCGAGGGCTAGAAAGGCGAGCGGCGGGGCGGACCCTTGCTGTCAATACCTCTTCCCCCCTCCCTCCCAAAATCTCCCCTCTTGCGCTTTTTCTCTCGCCAGTGGGGCTGCTCCTGTGACGGGGTGGTTTTTTCTTCTTCTTCTTTCTTTTCCCCCGCCGAGGAGTTTCCCGAGAGTTTTGGAGGGTCAGGAGAACGACCCTCTTTGCAACGCCGCCTATTGCAAGCTCCGGCTGCTTGGGAGGGTGGTTATTTATTTATTTATTTATTTTTGAAAAATCCGCGAAGGACTGAAGCCGCGAAAAACGAGGCCGCGAAAAACGAGGGATCACTGTACACTAAACATCTAGAGTCAGCCACATAGAATTAAGATAGATAGATAGATAGATAGATAGATAGATAGATAGATAGATAGATAGATAGATAGATAGATAGATAGATAGATAGATGAATCTCCTCTGACCACACCCATATACAGTCCAAGGAATTTTATCTTTACAGAATTTTATCTGTAAAGAATTATTGCTTCAAGATTTCAGACTGCTCTGGGGAAGGATGGAACTCCTTGCCCTGTCGATTTCCCTAACCCACAAGCTTATTATTCTAGAAAGGGCAGCCAGGGCACAATCTGTGGATGCAATAAGGGGAGAGAAGTGAGTATGCTTCACAGTGTAGGCTTGAACGTGAAGATTTTTCTATGTCTGGTCCAATTTATTCTTGGCCTTCTGGCTCTGTTAACTTCATAATCTCTCAATGTACCAATGCCTCATAATGCCTCATAATGGGTGGGAGGGAATCACTTGGTTGCCATAATATGAAAAAGATGTTGAGACTCTAGAAAAAGTGCAGAGAACAGCAACAAAGATGATTAGGGGATTGGAGGCTAAAACAAATATAAAGAACGGTTGTTGGAATTGGGTATGTCTAGACCAGGGGTCTGCAAAGTCGGCTCTTTTAAGACTGGTGGACTTCAACTCCCAGAATTCCCCAGCCAGCCTAGCTGGCTGGGGAATTCTGGGAGTTGAAGTCCACCAGTCTTAAAAGAGCCGACTTTGCAGACCCCTGGTCTAGACTAATGAAAAGAAGGACTAAGCATGGCATGATATCAATGCTCCAATATCCAATGGGCTGCCACAAAGAAGAGGGGGTCAACCTATTCTCCAAAGCAGGATAAGAAGTAGGACAAGAAGCAAGCTTGTCGACTAATCAAGGGGAGAAGCAATCTAGAACCAGAAAGAAAGTTCCTGACAGTGACAATAATTAATCAGTAGAACGGCTTGACGCAAGTGTTCCAACACTGGAGATTCTGTTGTTCTATTCCAAAAGAAGTCATTTGGAGACATTTTTATTAAGTATTCTGACCATCTCCATTTTTTTATATTTATAGATGAGACATTCTTTTGAATTAGTAATAAGTAATACAAAACATACTTTGTGTTACTTTATTTGTTTGTATTCTGACTTTATTATTCTTACAAATAAATCATGGTGACAAACATGGCCAACATACCTTCCTCCTCCTATTTACCCTACAACAGGAACCTTATGAGGTGGGTTGGGCTGAGAAAGAATGACTGGCTCCAAATCACCTGGCATTCATGGCTAAGACAGTACTTAATTCATGGGCTCCTGCTTTCTACCTGGTATATCATAAATTCAAGAATCATCAATAGAAGATATTTAGGCATTTACCTTTTGAGACTCTAGACATTATCATCTCATGGATGGAAGGGTGGGTGGACAGACAGATATTGATTGATTTAATATTTTAGAAAGCTTTAATGTCCAGGACATTTTCAAATCCCTAGTTAATATTGATAAAGACACTATAATATCTACATTATTTTACCTTTGCCATTTTATTTTATTTATTAAAAAAAGAGGCAATTTTTCTTCATTCTTTTTTCTGCGTGGGCAAGCCATCGCTTTATGCGTTATAAGCTTAAATGGATGGGTTTATCCATCATGCTAAGTACAACACCTTCCCAAATAAATCAGAGGAACAAACCACAGCTCACACTATTGTTGCAGGAAATTAGGAGACTCAAACGACAAAATCGAGATAAGCCTTTATTTTTGGCCCAAAGTCCAGGTAGAAATAACTTTTGCTAACACCTGGACAAAGACCTATAGAAAAAGCAGGTTCTTATATATCTTTCAAAGAGCAGTTTTTAACAGGAAAGGCGTAACCTATTTCTATTGGTTACCTTGAGGAACAAGCCTTATAAGTAGTTGGGGTCTTTTACTTCTCCTTTTGTCTTGAGCCATAATTGTCTCTAAGCGAACTTTAGCTGAACCTTGTGGTTTTGTGAGAACTATTGAACTCTGCGGTTAGGCACTCATTTCCCGTTCTTTTGCAAGCAGCAACGGCCTATGTCGCCTTTTAATATAGAAGTAAAAGGATCCCTAAGAGGCTGTCTAGCCTGACCCAGTAGGTTTCACGCTTAATATCCAAATCTCACTTTACGTCCTACTTTAGTATAATAATAATAATAATAATAATAGTTTAATTTCTTGACCGCTCCTCTCCCCGTAGGGACTCGGAGCGGTGCACAGGGAAACTAAAAACCACAAATATACAATCAAGAACATCTTAAAAACAAATTAAATAGTACCTGTGCTAAAATACCCAATCTAAACTAAAATTCCCACTATACACTAAAACCCCATAGAGAGAGACTACCCCAGACCGGCCAAGCAGAAAAAATATGTTTTTAATTTCAGACGGAAGGAGCGGAGGTCCGTGGTCGTTCTAATGTCGGGGGGAAGGTCATTCCAGAGGGCAGGGCCCGCCACAGAGAGAGCCCTTCCCCTGGGTGTCGCCTGCTGACAAAGTCTAGTGGACGGCACCCGGAGAAGTCCCTCTCTGTGGGAGCGAATCGGCCGTGAGGAAGTATGGGGCAGGATCCGATCCCGCAAGTAGCTAGGTCCCGAGCCATGGAGCGCTTTAAAGATGATAATTAGTACCTTGAAGCGCACCCGGAAGACGACAGGCAGCCAGTGCAGCTCGCGCAGGAGAGGTGTTACATGGGTAAACCTAGAGGTACCCAGGATTGCCCGCGCGGCTGCGTTCTGGACCATCTGCAGTCTCCGGGTGCACCTCAAGGGAAGCCCCATGTAGAGAGAGTTACAATAGTCCAGTCGAGATGTCACGAGAGCATGAGTGACTGTGCGAAGGGCGTCCCGATCCAATAGGGGGCGCAACTGGCGAACCAGGCGAACCTGGTAAAACGCCCTCCTAGCCACGGCTGTCACTTGATCTTCCATGGACAGCCGGGCATCTAGGAGGACACCCAAGTTGCGCGCCCCATCCACAGGGGCAAGATGTTCGCCCCCTATGGCCAGCGATGGAGTTAGCTGGTTGAATCGGGCAGCCGGAAACCACAGCCACTCGGTCTTGGTCGGGTTGAGTCTGAGTCCGTTACTTCCCATCCAGATCCGTACGGCTTCCAGGCACTGGCACATCACCGCTACGGCATCGTTGGGGTGGTTTGGGGTAGATATATACAGCTGCGTATCATCAGCGTAGAGATGATACTCTACCCCAAAACCACGGATGATCTCGCCCAGCGGCTTCATGTATGTGTTGAACAGGAGAGGCGAGAGGACCGACCCCTGAGGAACCCCACATGTGAGGGGTCTCGAGGTCGACCTCTGCTCTCCTGCCAACACAAATTGCGATCGGCCAGAGAGGTAGGAGGAGAACCACCGTAAAACGGTGCCTCCCACCCCCAACCCCCCCAACCGATGCAATAGGATACCATGGTCGATGGTATCGAAAGCCGCTGAGAGGTCTAATAGGACCAGGATGGAGGAACAACCCCCATCCTTGGCCCTCCAGAGATCATCAACCAACGCGACCAATGCCGTCTCGGTGCTATGCCCGGGCCGAAAGCCGGACTGGCGCGGATCTAGATACTCAACTTCCTCCAGGTGACGGGGAAACTGTTGTGCCACCACACTCTCAACAACCTTCGCCAAAAAGGGAAGGTTGGAGACTGGACGATAGTTGTTCAAAAGAGCTGGATCCAAAGAGGGCTTCTTGAGGAGGGGCCTCACCATAGCCTCTTTTAGGGAGGCAGGCAAGGAACCCTCACTCAAGGATGCGTTGATAACCTCTTGGAGCCAGCCTCGTGTCACCTCCCAGGATGCCAGTACAAGCCAGGAGGGACACGGGTCCAATAAACATGTGGTGGCTCGCAGTCGCCCGCGTAACCTGTCCATATCCTCGGAAGTAACGGAGTCAAACTCCTCCCAAACAAGATCTGTCTCGTGGCATCTCACTGGGCCATCAATGGAGGGTAGCCCGTTCTGTATCTGAGCGATTTTCTCCTGCAGAAAAATCACAAATTCCTCTGCTCTACCCTGTAGCGGGGCTTCCCGCACCCTCTGTTGAAGGAGGGAGCGGGTCACCCTAAACAGGGCGGCAGGGCGGTTTTCTGCGGATGCTATGAGGGTGGCACAATGATGACGTTTGGCCACTCTCAGCGCCACAATGTAAGTCCGTAAATGGGCTCTTACCTGTGTTCGGTCAGATTCAGAACGGGTATTCCTCCATCTTCTCTCTAGGCATCTCTTGCGGCGTTTCATCACCCTCAGCTCCTCGGTAAACCAGGGAGCCGTGGTGACTCGCGGCCGCAAGAGAGGCCGCAAGGGCGCGACCCGATCCAAGGCTCCCGTGGTCGCAATATTCCATGCGACCACAAGGTCCTCGATCGGGGCGCGGGTCGGGGGTACAGGAAATGGCCCAAGCGCCGTCTGGAACCCATCCGGGTCCATCAGGCGCCTGGGGCGGAACCAAATTGGAGACCCGGGTTCCGCCTCCCCGCGGAGGGGGGTGGCGGTTGGAAAGTATCACTCTGTGTTTTTGTTAATAGGTCATGATGTCTAATTACATAACAATACAAAGAAATGCTTTCCACTAAGAATAATTTTGAATCTTAAAGTTAATTTCCCAAAACAGTAATGTTCCTTTTTTTAGTTTTTGTTTTCTACTTTTCAGCATCCGGTTTCCCAAAATTATTCTTTTTATTGAAGTGACCTCTAGAAATAATTGTAATTAAAATTGCCTAGAGATTGACAATTTATAAATTATTCCATGTTTCAGCTGTTTTTTTTATTTAAAGAATGCCATCTCCTAGCTGAACTGAGCAACTAAGCAGACTATCACTAAACTTCTTCAATACTTGTATGTGGAACCAAATGCGAGTTTAGTCTTCATATATATTTTTATCATCATTGATTAAAGGTATTTTCTTATGTGAGGCACAATTTAAAACCATGCTACAAATCATAGAGAACTGTGATATTCAATCAATATGTATTTACCCAGCTGTATAATCAAAGGAAAATATACACAAGAGAAAGCTAATTAAAACATTTCTCTCTCTCTCTCTTATCAATATGCAATCTGGTAGACACCCATCTTGTTGGATTCCCAGGGGTGGTAGAACAAACTGGATTTCTTCTTCCTCTAATTAGAAAATGGGAGGGGGGAGTCCAGTTCTGAAGTGAGAGAAACTGAACTTGAAAAAAAGAGGCCTAGTTTTCACAGACATTTGAGCAGCTGCCAAATGTCAGGAATTCTGAAATTCGAAGGGAAAACAAAGGAGTAAGTTGATGGGGCTATTCCCTGCATGTGCCCAGAGAGGTTTAAAAGGTTTTTATTTTATACCTTATTCCGTTCATCTTGTTTTCAGTCCCACTGTGTATGTTCAATAACAAGGGGCTGGAAGGCAATGCAACAAGCACCAAGGCTACGTTTCATGTCTCCAGGAGGGGGCATAAGTGGCAAAATATATCCTTGTTGTTATCTGTAAATAGTCAGAGAGATAAAAGCCTCATGATGGATTTTTCCCCCTGATACTATCCCATAATAACATTATATAGTTATAGTTTATTATAGTTATAGTTCATTAAATTTGTATACCGCCCTTCTCCCTTGCGGGACTCAGGGCGGTGAACAGGCATCAATAAAACAACAAAGAACATCAATATATAAAATACTTTAAAATGGCAATTAAATTGGGGGCCTGTTCTAAAATCCAAATAAAACTGCTAAATAAAATCAATTAAAATCAATTAAAAACTACGCCAGGCTGGCCACACAGAATAAATGCGTTTTCAAGGCCTGACGGAAGAGGCGTAGGTCAGTGGTCGTACGTAGGTCGGGGGGCAGGTCATTCCAGAGGGCAGGGGCTGCCACAGAGAAGGCTCTCCCCCTGGGGGTCGCCAGCCAACATTGTTTGGCCGACGGCACCCTGAGGAGGCCCTCTGTGGGAGCGAACTGGCAGGTGGGAGGCATTTGGTAGCAGGAGGCGGTCTTGCAAGTAGCCAGGTCCCATGCCATGGAGCGCTTTAAAGGTGGTTACTAGCACCTTGAAGCGCACCCGGAAAGCCACAGGCAGAAGAAGTTATTAGAAGTTAATTTTATTTAGTCACACTTTGGCTAAAACACATTCCTGAATATTAGTTTTAAAATACCAAAGTCTCTCTCTCTTTGTGTCAGATTATTGTTATAGAGTTAAAAAGAAACTCGATTTTTCTGAACAAACAATTGAAGCCTGACAACATGCTTCCCTACATTATCTTAGACCTCCATTTTCCAGAAAACCTCATTTGTAGTTTGCCTGTTAATTCAAACCAATGTTATTTGGCTACTGATTCATTATTTGTGTGTTTTTTTTCAATTAAAAAGAAATCAAGATATTTATCTATAACACTCCCACAGTCCACTAAGGAAATTGCCTGATATATCTTGATATTAGTAAGTCATTCAGTAAAGTACCTTATGGAAATTTGATTAAGATGCTCCTCAACGGTGGGTGGGTGGCAAGACTATCAATCAAAAGTATTTTTGTGAGTCTAGAATAGGGTATTTTCCAGTTTTTCCAGCTGTGGAACATGGTAGGTTTTTAAAAAAAGAAATCTTGAGATGCCTGATTAAAAATCAAAGTACCAGTAATAGGAAATTGGCAATAAATTGGAGCTTTTTGTAATTTATTTATATGAATTTAATTACAGCTCCAGAACCCACCCACCCCCATACATATTTGTTTCTCTATTGTCTTGCTCTTTGTTGTGTTTGAAGAAGGAAGAAGGAAGAAGTGTGGTTTACTGACTGTAAGCAAACTACTATTTGTTAAAGGACTTTGTTTTTGACTAATTAGCAACCATCACTGCTTGTAAAGCAGTAGTATAGTTTTGCAACACCAGTAAAGCTAATTTGTTTTTACTAACAGTGTCTGGTCTACTATTTGTGTGTTTACTAGCAACATTTCTCTAGCTGCATATTCCGCTGCACAACTTTCAGTCTCCCAACGGAGATATCCCCTAACACAGTACTTGCAAATTCTGGTGATATAGCAACTGGGAAAGGTAGGAGTGGAGACAGCTGAGTGAATTTGACCTTTTCCCCACTCCCTAGTCCTACAGAACCTATTCATGTTCTGCCAGAACCCTAGTGTTTTGCAGAATCCAATTTGAAAAATCTTGGGTTAGAAAATGGTAGTCAATAGCATCATTCAAATTTGATCCTGGGTGAGTAATTTTTCATGCTGTCCTCAACATTTTTCTTACTCTGCTAATACTAATATCCTCAAATAGAGCTGGTTTGGTGGAGTGATTTATGAACTCGGCTAGAAACTGGGTGGCATGGATTCTAGTACCATCTTAGGCATGAGATCAGCTGGGTGCCCTAAGGTTCATCACTCAAGCCTCAGGAAGAAGACAAGAACAAACCACTTATGAAAGTCTTGCCAAGATAATCGCAGGCATTAGTTCAGGCAGTTGCCAAAAGTTAGCATTGACAAAAATGCTCAAATGTTTGTGTGTGTGTTTGTATGCGTGTATGTGTCATAACCAGAAATGGCAAGGGTTCAGCATTTGCCATTGGTTTTTGGGTGTACATGCTATATTAGCTATTGTAGTTTTGTGTAACAATCGCTCTCTCTCCCTCCCTCCCTCCCTCTTCTTCTCTCCTCTCTCATGGTTGCACTTCACCTTGGATTATATGTTCATGCTAGCCACTAAATTTAAAGTAATCAGACAAATTAGATCAAGTTCAGATACTGAACACAAAGATAATCATAGAACTGAAGATTGCGAGGAGATGTTGTGAAAACCTTTAGCCTTCAGAAGGGAAGGCTGAGGGAGTACACGGTAGGATATTTCACGGTATCAAATAAATTTACTGTTTATTCTCTCAGGAAGCAGGATTACAGAAAAGTTACAAAATGGTAATTACCAAATAAATGTTTGGACTGTATCACCAACTTCCTTGGAAAGTAGTAAGATCCCTATTGCTGGATGTGATTTAACAGAAGCTGAACATCCAACTATTATGAGTCCTTTTATTCCAATGTGATGACTTTATAATCCTGATCAAGAGCATCTACCGTACAGGGGAAGGCGTGAACAACATCTAATGGCAGGTGTAAGATCCAAGCAATGCATGCAGGTGCACATAGCAAAAGAGGTGAGGTTTCAATCACTCACTCATTTGGTTGATCCCCTCCAGACAGTGTATATATGTATTGTTTCCAAAATATGTAAATTGTTTATTTAAACAAAGCTTATTTTATAAGGATTTTATGATATTTATGTTACTTTTCTGATGTGTCATTAACATGCCCTGTCTCCATTTTAAAAAATCTTGAGTGATCTTGACTTTAGAAACTTTTTATTTTCTCTAAAATGTATAGAATATAGGCCATTGAGGTTTCTTTCCTTCCATACTTTTTCCTAACATCCCATTCACACCCAACTATTCTATCTCTAAACATATTTATCTTCCTTGAAATATGTATTATATTCTCTCATGGGATAACACCTGTACTATTTTGCAGCATTAGCAATTATGGCAATGATGATGTCAGTTGGCATAAAAATAGATGCTACGGTTTGCTATACATGTTTTAGTTTATCTTTGGACAAATCCAAATGGATTATAGCATCATATATTATAATAAATAAAGTAGCTATTTTTATACATACTCAAGATAAGATTAGTAAATATTTCTAAATTGATATAATACGAGGAATTATCACTCGGGAGTATAACAGCTGGTGGAAAAGATCTCTAAATACCTACTAGAATTTTTAAAATGAGTCTTAGAAAGCCTTAGAAATTCTATATCACAGGGGGAAATTAGTGTTCATTAATGTTGAATAAAGTTCTTTTTAAATCCGAAAATGTGGAAGGTCCTTTTAATCCATCTTGTTCATCCTATAAACGATCCAGCAGGAACCATCTGGGCCTTCCTATACTGAGAGATTTTTGCGCAGATGCTTCTAATCCTTAATCATCTGATTCAACACTTTTGTGGCTTGATCAACTTAAAAAGAAGTGATATCATGTTTGTCTGTTAATCCTTGTATAATAGAGGCCAAGAGTCAAGTATAGTTCATTGATTGCATGCATTCAATGGAAGACTGAATCTATTTCTTAATTCTGAATTTTATTCAGTCAACTATTCCATCAGTTTATTGAAGTGTAAAAGGTGCATGTAAAGCAGAAATTCCAAGTGAAAGAACAATTTACTAGGGAATCAGATAGATCTGTTTGACCTAGTATCCAGCCATTAACAGTTTGAGTGAGGACCATTATATTGAAATTTGACTGCCATTAAGGCTCCAGCCCATTCCCAAGCTAGTGTCTGCCACTGGTATTCCATAGCCAAGAAGACTGTGCAATTGTATGGTTGTATCTCTGTCATTATCAGGAGTCAGGGATTTATTTATATTTGTATTTGATATTCCATCCCAAGAATATGAAAAAAAATGTTCTATTTATTATTTAAAAAATTGTGGTAAATCAAACATCCGACTCAAAATCAGGGAGGGTAACATTTCATTACTTACAATTGGTGGTATAGTTTAAGCATAAAACAATATTAAGGAGCGTATCCCTTACTGAATGTTAATTCAGTCAAAGGAAGCTGTATCTATTTAATTGGACTCTACATACCTCTGTTCACATTACAATGGAAATAGAATCCCAGCCATGGTGGATGACCCAAAATAAATCTTCTTGGGAGAAATGAGCTTGCTACCAAAAGAGCTGGAATAATCTATAAACAATTAGTGCATTTCCTAACCTTTAGAGCAGGGGTCCCCAACCTTTTTTGCACCAGGGACCGGTTTCATTTTAAAGTAAATTCTGCGGACCGGCTGGCGTAGAGGAGGAGAAGGAGGGGAGGGGGAACAGGCGGCGCATGCGCACGCGGGGGGGAGTCAGCTCACTCGGCTCTCTAGGGCAGTGGTGGGCAAACCCATTAATCAAGAGAGCCAAATATCAACAGTACCACGATTGAAATTTCTTTTGAGAGCCAAAAGGTGTGGCCTGTTTTGTGGGAGTGGCTCAGCGGTCATGTGGCCAGGTGGGTGTGGCCAACTTGGAAAATGTGGTGAAACTCACTTAACGACGGTCCTGCTTAGCAACCAAAATTTTGGGCTCAATTGTGGTCTGTCTTTCTTTCTTTCTTTCTTTCTTTCTTTCTTTCTTTCTTTCTTTCTTTCTTTCTTTCTTTCTTTCTTTCTTTATCTCTCCCTCCCACTTTCTTTTTCTTTCTATTTTTCTTTCTCTTTCTCTCTTTTTCTTTTTGTTTCTTTCTCTGTCTCTCTATCTATCTGTCTGTCTCCTCCCTCCATCCATCTGTCATTCTGTGTGTGTGTGTGTCTGTCTCTCTCTCTCTCCCTCTCTCTCTGTGTCTCTCTCTATTTGTCTCCTTCTCCCTCCCCCTGTCTCTCTGCATGTCAGTCTCTCCCCCCCCCGGAAGTAGCGGAAAGCCTGGCACGCCGGCCGGGGAGGCCACGGCTGCCTCCTCCTCCCGCAGCAAGTGGGCAGAGGGAGCACTCGAGGCCGCGGACACCCAAGCGCTGCTGAGGCTGTCTGGGCGCCGCACGCCCACCTCCCTCCCAGCCCCGCGTGGCAGCCAGCTCCGGAAAGCACACCTCGACGGCCTCTGCAGGCGGCTGTTGCTGCTGCCCCGAGCCCTGCGACACGCAGCTCCTGCCGTCCGAGGTTGCCCAGCAGGCACATCGGGCAGGACAACCGGGCACTTCTCCACCAGCTCCCTCCAACGGCCACTGAGACGTGCCCTCCAGGTGTACCCGCCACACGGGGCTGGGAGGGAGGCGGGCGCATGGCGCCCGGACAGCCCGGGCGGCGCCCAGGCAGGCACAGCCCTGGGTGCTCCCCCTGCCCGCTCGCTCGCTACAGGAGGAGGCAGCCGCAGCCCCCCCAGCCGACATGCCTGTCCCTCCGCTGCCTGGGGGGGGGAGGGAGAGAGGAAGAGCCGCACCCGAGGGGCCAAAGAGCCAACCACTGCTCTAGGGCCTCCAACGGTGCGAACGGCCACGCCTGCGCTCTCCCGCATCCGTCGCGCGCTCTGCCCAGGGGGCTGCCCCCTCCTCCCCCCTCCTCCTCTCCAGCCCTGCGCCCCAGTTGCTATCAAGCCACGGACCGGCACCGGTCCGCGGCCCGGGGTTGGGGACCCCTGCTTTAGAGCATATATCGCTCTGATTTAGAGGATATAGGAATTCATTTTGGAAGGACTGGTTTCCTTATTCCTTCAACATCCCATAGTAAATGATACCTCTCTTTCTGGAAAGCACCCCAACAATGTGTACTGTGTAATCTAATATAGACTCTATTCATTACAAAGTTTTGGGAAAGGGAGAAAAAATCTGCTTCTTCAAAACATTATTATAAGGAAGGGAAGTGTGAAGAGATAATACCAAATGACATAATTTTAAATTCTTTGCAGATTTCAGAGAACATTCCACAGAACAGGTGCCACCACAGAGAAGGTCCATCTGTAAATAACTGTGGCAGGACAAAGAGCAGATACTTTATGGAGTACAGGGCCTTGCTATATTACTTCTCCTAAGAGGAATACAAATATGCTGCTGAAAAAGAAGCAGCTGCACCAAAAACAGGAAGCAGAGCTACACTTAAATCCAGCCTCAGCTGGAATCAGAGAGAGGCAAGAAAGAGGGAGAAATACAATAACTGCACAGTCAGCATGTCAATAGAGTTCTTTTTTTTTTTCTAGTTCAAGCCCCAACAGAATCAACCCTCGGGAAATATATTTTTTTTTAAAAGCAGTCTCAACTATAGTTCTCTCAGCAGATGACCAAGTTGAATATAGCACACTTGAAGGGAGAATCCATATAATTTTCCAAACTATCAACATAGAAGGAATGTATGAAGTGTGTGTCATCTATGACAACAATGTCAGAAAAGTTTGTGCGCAAGTGCATGCAGCATTTGTGAACCTTGCTTTCAAATATTACTGAGCTTCAGAACTGACAATCAGTTTTTACCAGATTGTGATGGGCACTGATCACAATTATCTCTTGGGGGGGAAAAGTAGAATAACAGCTACCTGGAAACTGAAAATGAGAGAGAATAGCATTCTTCAATATCCCAAAGGATGTCACATAGAAGAAAGTCAAGACCTCTTCTTTCTTGTTCCAAAGTTTAGGACACAGAATGGCTTATTTTAAGTTACAAGAGGAGCAGTTCAACAGTGGAATCAATTACCCAGACAGATGGTGCTCTCCCTTTCATTAGTTGTGTTCAAGGGAAGACTAGAGAGTTGTCTGTGGGAAAATTCCTGCATCGAACAGGGGATTGGCCTAAATGGTCCCCTACAGCTTAGTGATACATCATTCTTTCATATCTCCAGCTTTTCCTTCCACCCACCCTGTGTTCAGAAAAGGAGTCTAGGAATAGTTTACAATTTCTACAAGGTGCTCTGTGGGAGAAGGTATAATGTAATGTTATTAAGACTGCTATCTCCAGATGTTAAAGACAGATACTGTAGTTAAATTCAGGTAGTAAAATTCAGAGACCAAGGAGAGATACATAAGAATTCTTTGAGGATTTGAAAGAGGCAAAACATGAATAGATACTTACATTCCTAAATTTTGAGCTGAGCCTTTTGATTTCATTGCTAGAAATATTCACTAAATTTAGGAGAATTGGGCTATTTAATTATTGGTGAAATTAGGGGCTCAAGTTTTCTTTTTAAACAGTTTAAAACTCTCAGAGAGAATCAAATCTCCTGGAATTCACACTGATTTGAAGTTTACTAGGTACTTCAGAATGATTTATTAATCTCTCCTGGAGTTACACATTTCATTTTAATGAAAGTTTGCTTTGAATTTTCTTTTTACTTTACAATTGCAATATCTCATTTTAAAAGTTGGATTTTAAAAGAGATTAACTGCATGAAAGGTGAAGATTTCCCCTGTCCAGTTGTGTCTGACTTTGGGGACAGTGCTCATCTCTGTTTCTAAGCTAAAGGAGCTACCTTTATCCAAAGATATTTCCATAGTCATGTGGGCAGCATGATTATATGCTGAGGCTCACAGAACGTTGTTATCTTCCTATTGAGATATTTATCTACTTGCATTTGCATGCTTTTAAACAGCTAGATGTGCAGGAGCCGGGGCAATGATGGGAGCTCACCCTATCACTCAGCACTCAGGTCTCAAACTTAGGGTGTCAGTTTTCCAGCTGACAAGCTCAGAATCTTTAACTGCTGAGCCATCACACCCCCTTGCATGACTGAAAACTACACCTAAATTGCAGTAAGCTTAGATGCCTTCTGGATGTGCGTTTTAGTTCAGTAATAGAATGTCTCACTTCCCTTATTTTTGTTTGTTTGTTTGCTCTTCAGGACTGTCAGTTGTCAGTATTGTCTGTGTTATATAATTTATGAATTCTTATTAATGAAAAGCTTTCTTTAAAGCCTTTCATCAATGAATCTACAAGAAGTTATAATTTTTGCCTTTTAAATATTCAGAATATTTCTTCATATCTTACTCTAGAAATGACTAAATACTTAGTTCAAACATTGGTGGGGTCATGCCTAGAACACCATAGTAATAGCCTAACAGGCTTTTATTTTGCTTCTCACCCATTCGTTCATATCCAGAACAGTTCTATGGTCCTGAATCTCTCCAAATACAGCCACACCTTTCTTTTAATTAATTGCTATATTGGTTGGATCGTCACTATTGGTTTAACTTGCTGGTACTGACTTTTAGTCAGTGTATACAGAAAACCTAGTTTTCTGAAAAAAATGATTATAATTTATGTTTCTGTATGCTCTTGGCTTGATTTTGCAATCAAAGTCAATTGGTTATTTTCTCTCCGTATTAAATTAAACACTTCATGTTTTACTGTGCTTTTAAATTTACCTCTGGAATAAATTCCCCTTTGAAATTTATCTCGTAATTCAAAGTTAGTTACTAAGTACTACTAACTAAACAGTTTATACCATTTTGGGAGAACCAGTTGTTAACTTTCTGAGCAGTTTGGTGAACTGGTTTTTTTTTTTTTTATATTGAAAAAGTTTTATTGGTTTTTACAATTTTCGAAAAGGGTAGGGTAAGGGATATAGGAACATATTAAGAACTTTCGCGTCGGGATCATTGGCCCTTCTAGGGCTTCATAATAAAACATTAAAAAAAAACATTTTTCCAAAAGTACTACAAGGTGAAAATAAGTACAAAATTCCTAAATTCTCCATTCTATGCTAGCAGTCACGTACAAACATCCAGACATAAGGTTAAGCAATATTAATAATATTTTTAAAAAAAAGCAAAGTCATTTTTTCGATCTAAGTCTCTTGGCAATTGTATCTTCTTTTTCTCCTCCCTGGCCCCCAGCGGGCGGGGCCGTGGCCCCCTCCGTCCCCCCTGGATCTTCCCCCAGGATAGCGGAATGTTTTTTAAGAAAGGCTTCCGCCTCAGCAACTGTTTTAATCCTCACTCTTCCTTCATCCCAGAAGACCAACATCCCTTCCGGCATCACCCACTTGAACCAAATCCCGTGGTCATACAATTTTTTGGATAAGAAGGAAAATTTCCTTCTCACCTCCCTAATCTTTTTTGGGATCTGCCTCAAGATGGTGACTTCCTTTTGTTGGTAAATCAACGGCCCCCCTCTCTGCGTCTTCAAAATTCCCTCTCTAGTTGACCTTCTAACAAATTTAATATGTATCTCTCTGGGTACTTCATTTATCCTGGCATATGCTGAATTTATTCTGTAGACTAGGTCAATATCCCCCCTGATCTCATCTTTAGGTTTCTGTAAATATTCTGCTAAAATTGTGCTCATGAGATCAGGAAGGTATTCACCAGATTCTTCAGAAACATTCTGAAATCTTAAAAAATATGACATCCTTTCAAAATCCATCCTAGACATATGACCAGACAAATCTGCAATTTCAATGTTGACATTTTTAAGTTCTCCCTTTGCCCCAGCCAGCCCCCCTTCCAGCTCCTCAGTCTTCTGTGAATTCTCCAACACTTGTTTCCGTGTTTCCAGAAGGTCCTCCTTAAAACTTTTATTATCAGCTCTCAAAGCTTTAATTTCCTGCACCAAAACTTGTAACACCGATTCCAAAGATGACATTCTTTGTTCCAATCCTGCCAATTCTGATTTTGATGCCATGGTAAGCTGTTAAAGTCAGTGTCACTAAGATGGCGTTTTTGGGGTGGGGCCGTTGAGGCAAATCAGGAGCAAAACAGTTCAGGTGAAAGTTGTAAAAGAATTCAAGACCCAGCAGAGAAACACTTTTCACAATCAAAAACTTTAACAGAGAAGGCACTCAGGGAAGGAATCAATTAGTCCAGAAATTTCTTCATTAGTAGAGAAAGAGAGTCCATTTCACGAAAAGATGTTGGTAATTTTCCAAAGGTAAAAATAGTCATTCAGGAACAAAGGGAACCTTCCTCCACCGCCCCATCTGAGAGCCAGGAGGAGAAAATAACCCGAGAAAAATTGTATCTAGCCAACCAGACTTAGATACATTGTAAGAAAGTCAGCCGCAGATCACTTTCGCTTCTTTCAATGCAGTCCGGAAACTGGTTATTGAAAGAAATCATTAGGGCAGAGAACAGGTTGTTAAATTATTTGAATCCTACCACTGTAATTGAGTTATAACTTAGTTTACAGATTGTTTATGAAGCTAGAAAAATTCATCTCACTACAGATTTATGCTACAGATTTTATACTAAAGTTTTGATGATATTAGGATTTGTGTTCTGATATTACATGTTATTAGGAAATCTATTAATTATTGCGTTTTTGTTGTATTGGTTTATATTGTATATAATGGCTGTGGTATTGATTGATGTTAGCATAATTTTATTAGTAAGTCAACTCCAAAACTTACTTAAATCGTCATTTTTCTTATGACCTCGTGTAGAAAACAATGCCGTAGTCAAATTGGGATAAAACCAACAATTGTCACATCTAATCAGCTCAAATATTTAACCAGCTCAGAGAAGGTTGCAGTAGACATACTAGGATTAATTATGCAAAGGCATTCTTCACAAGTTGCCTCCTGTAAGCTGAAAACGAGAGAGTGCTTTCAGATAACAAGCCTGGTTGTTCAAGAGGAGAGAAAACCCCCTCCATAACAGGGGAAACTCCATTGCTAAACCCAGTTTCCTCTTTAACTGTATTATTTTTATTTTCTCCAAATTATTATTATTATTATTATTATTTACTTTATTCATAAAACATGAAACTCAGCCAACTGAACATTTAAAAATGCATATTACAAATACTATTGACTGGTGCTAATTGTTGATACAGTTTGCTGCCAGCATCCTAGGTATCAACCAAGTATCTACGTAGAATATAACATGTGCCAAATAGTGCCGTTTTTTGCAGTTCCGCTGGTGTTATTGCAGGAAGCTGCAATTTGCTGAGATATTTAAAATTCTTGGACATGGTGCCAAGTGCCCCAATGACAATGGGTGTCACTGTGACATGCTTCATTCATATCCGTGTAGTTTCGATGGCCAGATCGCGATATTTCATGATTTTTTTCTAGTTCTTTTTCTTCGACTCTGGCATCTCCAGGAACAGCGATATCAATGAACTGTACACTTCGGCCCTCTACAACCGTGATATCTGGTGTGTTGTGCTCCAAATGATGGTCTGTTTGTATTCAAAAGTCCCACAAGATCTTCACCATCTCATTCTCGATAACCTTTTCTACTTTGTGTTCCCAAGACTTTCTGGATACAGGTAAACCATATTTTTTACATAATGACCAGTGGATAATTTAGCAACTCGGTCATGTCTAGCTTTGTAATCAGTTTGTGCGATTTTGCTGCATTCACATATTAAATGTGAAACAGTTTCGACTTTGTTATTGCAAAGTCGGCAGTTTGGGTTGTCAGTGGAGTTTTGAATCTTCGCTTTCATGGCATTAGTTTGTAGTGCTTGTTCTTGAGCGGCCAGTATTAAACCTTCCGTTTCTTTCTTGATAGTTCCCATCTTAAGCCATGTCCATGTCAAGTTGTCATCACATTTTCTTTCAATGTTTTTCAAGTGCTGTCCATGCAAAGCCTTGGTCTTCCATCTATTTAATCTGTCATCCAGCTGTTTTTCCTTATATTCTGCCTTTGTTTCTGTTGTTTTTATGCTGTTCTCCATTTTTACAGCCTGCAGCAATTTTTCTGTACTTTGGTTCACATAATCATTCAAACTTTGTTTTTCTTCTTCTACAGTTTGATGGATTTGCAATAGTCCCCTGCCCCCTATTTTTCTTGGCAGGTACAACCTGTCGATGTCACTTCGTGGATGTAAAGCACGATGTGGATGTATGTGGATGTATACCACATATATTCAAAAGTTTGCGTGTTTTCCGGTCCAGGTTTTCCAGTTCAGCCAGAGTCCAGTTGATGATTCCAGCTGAATAGCGTATCACTGGAACTGCCCATGTATTAATGGCTTTAATTATGTTTCCGGCATTCAGCTTTGATTTTAATATTTTGCGGACCCACCTGATGTATTCCTTTTGTGTTGTGTTGTGTTTTGTGTTGACTCTTTGACTTTTTCATTCAAGATCTTATCTGCTTCCAATATGCCTAGGTACTTGTAACCATCATCCTTTGCTATTGCTTTCACTATATTTCCATTTCCCAGTTCTATTCCTTCTGTTTTTTCCATTTTTCCTTGCTGCATGGATAATATAGTACATTTTTCAAGTCCAAAGTGCATTTTGATGTCACTGCTGAACAGTTGAACTGTGTTGAGTATTGATTTAAGTTCAGTGGGGCTTTTCGCATACATTTTTAAGTCATCCATGTATAGTAGATGGTTTATCTTGCCATGTTGTCTTGAGATTTGGTATCCCAGTTTTGTGTTCCGTAGGATTATTGTCAGGGGAACTAATGCAATGTTGAACAGTAGTGGTTAAAGTGAATCTCCTTGGAAGATTCCTCGTCTGTTGACTTCACCAATGTTCTCCCCATTTGTTGTTAAAAACTTCTTTTTTGAAATCCCCTGGCTGTTGGCTCTGCCTGGTAGTGATATTTGAGGATTTGTTTATTTTCTTCAGTTGTCCAAGTTTTGCGCTTTGGCTCCAGTCGGTTTGCAGTTGCACGCCCTGGTTCCCTGGCAGTAACAACTGAGCCCTGTAGCCCATTTTTTGACATGTCCAGGAGTCATAGCATCTGACGTGGTCCTTGTTGACCCGGGCGACGAAAGATCCAAAGTGGATTTTTGTTTGTTTCTCCTCATCATTAGTGATGGTAGGTGCCTGGGTTGGTTGTCAATGCTGAACCACTATTGATTCAAGGATGATAATATCATAACTGTAGGAAACGCACCAGGTAGCTGTTCAGGCCCAGCCACAGCAGGAAAGAGGCCTACCTTCCTGTTTGATGGTAGGAAGGAAGGATCAGGAATGGGGGGGGGAGGAGAAATGAGGCCTAACTGCCTGTTTGATGGTAGGAAGGAAGGTTCAGAAATGGGGGGGGGAGGAGAAATGAGGCCTACCTTCCTGTTTGATGGTAGGAAGGAAGGATCAGGAATGGGGGGGGAGGAGAAATGAGGCCTAACTTGCTGTTTGATGGTAGGAAGGAAGGTTCAGGAATGGGGGGGAGGAGAAATGAGGCCTACCTTCCTGTTTGATGGAATTTTATTGATTATTATTGTTGTTGTTGTTGTTGTTGTTGTTATTATTATTATTATTATTATTATTATTTACTTTGTTCATAAAACATGAAACTCAGCCAACTGAACATTTAAAAAGGCATATTACAAATACTATTAACTAGTGCTAATGGTTGATACAGTTCGCTACCAGCATCCTAGGTATCAACCAAGTATCTTCATAGAATGTAAGATGTGCCAAGTAGTGCCGTTTTTTGCAGTTCCGCTGGTGTTATTGCAGGAAGCTGCAATTTGCTGATATATTTAATAAAAATATTATTATCATCATCATCATCATCATCATCATCATCATCATCATCATCATCTAATCAACTATTGAATTTAGGTAGCAGTCAAGGCACTGATGTGTATCAGGGGATTTTGATGATTAGGGCAATAGAATTGGATGCCATACTTCCATCTTGCTGACTACTAACAATACTGTCACACTTACTTTAGAAAGCCAGGTGTTATCCTAGCAGTTTCATCTAGATGTTAAGTCTCATAGGTACAACTTAAAATCCAGTGGGACACTTAGGACAATTGTCAGAGTTCAAGAGCATTCTTCTAGCACCATTTTCTAGAAATGATGGGCTGGAACTAGCCTTAATGCCAACAAGACAGAATCCTCCCAGAAATTTAAAAAGCTTGCCATGGCCAGTGACATGGACATCTGCCAATAGCTCCAGAGGAACTAATCGGTTTGTTTGTTTGTTTTTAAACAATTTTGATAACCTATCCTATGTAAGAACTCAATTGGTATAGATCAGAAAATCAGCAACAGTGAGAAGAAACTAGAACTATGTGATCACTCAACAAAGCTATATTGCAAGGAGAATAATTCAATCTGGTGTATAATTGTAAAGATCTCCTGAATCAAGGGATAATTTTCATTAGTAAAGGCCTTAATTCTGCCTTTACTGTTATGGTATGGAGGAATATGATTTCTTGCAAGCAGGCATTGATCACAATTTCTAAACGTCTGATATTCATCCAAGCCCAGCAGCATGTCCTGGAAATTGGCAATAGAGCATCTGGTCAGAAAAATAAAATTCCTATAGACCAACCATTTAATCTGCTCTAACACACAGTAAACTGGTCAACAAAGATGGGAGGTATGAACTCCTTCCTCTTCTGTTTGCCAAATCTCCATGATGCACATGAGGCCAGCATTTCATCCAGAATTAAATCTTGAATAAGAAAGTGTTTATGCTTCAAATGGATGTTTTAGCTTTCAAAAAAAGGGGAATGGGTGGGTGAGGGAAGAGCTGTTTTCTGTTGAAACTAAGAACAGATAGGAACCAAGAGGTTGAAAGCAAAATATAGACTCAGGCTGAATGAAGAAATTTCCTGATAGGAAAATCTGTTAAATAATGGAACAATTTGAGGTGGACTCCCCCTTACTGGAATTTTCTTGAACAGCATGGAACTGTCAAGATAATTTGTTGGGTACTTAGAGTAAGCAGGGAACTGGACTGTAGATAGGTTTCACATCATACATTTTTGAATGTGGCATTGAAGCGTACAGCTTTCTGGGTTGGAGATGCTTCCACCATTGTGAACTTGACTCGCTTATTAGAGTACTCTGAAAGGAAGGCCAGTCAGTGACTGTCTTCATTTTCCTGCAGTGGGCAGGTGCATGGGAGGCATGAAGGAACAGGTCCACATGTGAAGGCCCAATTAAACTGATTTATTGCTAAAAACTTACAGCACAGGAATCTTCTCAACGAATGGGTTAGCATTGGAGTTAGATAATGGTCCATGGAATTCAAGGGGGTGGGGGTGGGTGACTTTGAGCTTAGTCCACTTATGGCTACACAGGGATTCTAGTGTAATCATTCTTTTAACTCCGTCCTCCAGGTTTTGCCACTTTTTCTCCTACAGTGCATAGTCCCACTGTATTTCTCCTGGCCGCTAACCCTTAAGTGTTTGCTTTAAAGTTATATTCTATTTTCTCTGCAAGCTTCTTTAATAACAAATTACAATCCAAATACATTCCTGTCTTTTCACTTCTTGTTATCTACATAAACAATAAACAAACTGCCTAGGCAGGGGGTTGGACTAGAAGACCTCCAAGGTCCCTTCCAACTCTGTTATTCTATTCTATTCTATTCTATTCCATGAAAAAAGAAGCAATGGATGGAAACTAAGGAGAGAAGCAACTTAGAACTCAGAAGGAATTTCCTGACAGTGAGAACAATTAACCAGTGGAACAGAAATTGCCTCCAGAAGTTGTGAATGCCCCAACACTGGAAGTCTTTAATAAGATGTTGGACAGCCATTTGTCTGAAATGGTGTAGGGTTTCCTGCCTAGGCAGAGGGTTGGACTAGAAGACCTCCAAGGTCCCTTCCAACTCTGCTATTGTATTCTAAACAAACAAACAAACAAATAAGGAATGGAAGAGATAAAATGAGATACTGCTGTAGGAAACCAATAGGTATGAAAAAGCTGTAGTTTTACAGCTCTTACTAGACAGCAAAGACAATCCAGAATTTCTTGTTACATAACTGTTGAAAATACAAGAACTTATTTTTCTCTCTTTCTCTGGGTAAAAAGTGCTTGCAAGTATGCTTATGCAGATAAGTAAAAACAGTCAGACATAATTTTAGAATGGTGTGTTAATATGGAGGGTATAACTATTATGGAAATTAAAACTTAGAACTAGGAGAAATTTCCTGACAGTTAACACAATTAATCAGTGGAACAGCTTGCCTCCGGAAGTTGTGAATGCCCCAACTCTGGAAGTCTTTAAGAAGATGTTGGATAGCCATTTGGTCTGAAATAGTATAGGGTTTCCTGCCTAGGCAGGTTGCTGGACTAGAAGACCTCCAATGTCCCTTCCAACTCTGCTATTGTATTGTATTGTACTATATAATGTAAAAGGAAGGTTTAGCTTCCAGTCTTGTCAGTCTAGAAGATTCTGAATCCTGAAATCTTTTTCTGGAGATATCCTAATCCTCCCCCCCCCCCCACTCATAAAATAATGCACTAACATTTGGATGTGTTTAGCTTTATATGCACCCATGTATGTATACCTGCCAAAAGTCATACTCCCTTCTCCCACAATTGGCAGATCCAGGACAACCTCCACAATTAATGATTTCTATTTAAAAATAATTACCTGGGGGAAAAAATCTTCATCTGTATATACTTCATTTAATATATCCTTACTGGCATGTATTCTTCCTTTTACACTCAAACCACTTCCCCATAAGATCACAGAAGCAAAGATGTATGTGTTCCCCTCTCCCCTTCCAACATAAAAAGCCCCAAAAGGAGAAACAGGATTGAAATGAGCAAAATAGAAGGGTTGGCTGCCATGAAAAGGAAGGAAAAAGAAAGGGGTAGAATGGATGAAGTTAAAATGAGAGGAAGAAGTAACTGGGTAGTGAAGGAAAATGAAAGGAGAGAAGCCCAGTTTGAGTAAGAGAAAAAAGGATTAAATGACTAGATAAAAAGCCTTCCCAAGAGACAGGCTAATTTTCATCCTTTACTAGCATCTTTACCTCTTGCTCTCTTTACTTTCAACAGCTGTTAATTTTATTAGACAATATAAGTCATCCCTTTTCCCAATTCTCAAACTATTTCTTTGCTGGATAATCGTGGAGGCTTGCGGAAGTGTCACAGGTAGGTACGACACATGCATGTGTCGTGTGGGTGTGCGCACACCCACCGCACCCACCCATGTGGGTGACGCCAGGCCCATTCCAACCGGTACGGGATCTGGAACCCTTGGGAAGGGTACTGGGAAAGATTTCTGTGGGATGCTACAAGAATACTATGGAACTAAAATATATGAGGGAATCAAACATTTTTGGTTGTCCATCATATCCTTTGCAATACATTGGGGCCTCATGTGACCTTCCCGACCATAACCAGGACTTCAGCTGGCACCTGATTTGGTCTTGACCAGAAACAAGACTGACTGTGCATGCACCTGCATTGAAAGATGGCAACAAAGGGGAAATCGCAGCGGCTGTGTTTATTCGGCACTCAAGGATGTGTTCATGACCTGAGTGAAACATTTAGCTGATTTTTCAGCCGGCACCTGAATTGTTCATGGGCTGAGCTGTTCAGGGCCCGAGGTACCACTGTATTGTACATCATGTGCTGATATGTTGATCAGGCTTTAGCAGCTTGCCTAGCCACCAACATCTCTCTATTTTTCCTTCTGAAAAAGACCAAAGTATTATAGAAAGTAGTACTGACAGTCCTAGGGGTCTGGCTAAATTTCAAGGCATTAACATTTTATAGCTATAGGCTGTAATTGAGTTTTACAGTTTGCAAATGCCGTAGGATGAATCCTCTTAGGAGAGGCACTTCCTTTGCTCTAGAGTTGTCAGGAGAGTACAGTAGACATCTGGAGTTCCCTGTTCTCAAAATATTTAATTTCGTCTTGTAAATATAGACAAAGCTTACCCAACAAAAGTGACTGGGTAGAGACAAATAGAATACAATACCTCTTGGTCTGCTTGCAAGGAGGTTGAGGACTAATTGTAAATTTCTATCATCTCTCCCAGTGGGAAACAATGTAGAATGTTTAGTATGTATGTATTTATGCCACCTTTAGTATTTATATAAATAACACAAAGCAACGAACATATCTAGCACACCTTCTTTTCCCTGTTTTCCTCAGAGCAACTATGTCAGGTGGGTTGGGGTAAAAGTGAGACCAAAGTCACCCAGCTGCTTTCATGGCTGAGGCAGACTTGAATTTATGGCCTCCCACTTTCTAGTCTGAATCCTTAACCACTAGACCAGTGATGGTGAATCTTTTCAGCACCAAGTGCCAAAAAGGTCACGTGGAAATATCGCATGTATGTGTGCACACTTGTCAGGGCCACTCTTTGGAAAAACCAAACTTCAGGGTTCTAGCACGCATATGTGTGTGCATACCGTTTTTCAGCATTGCCATGTGCACAAAGGGATCACGCTCCAGAAAAAAATGAACTTCTGGGTTCTGGTGCAATCAGCTGGCTGGTGCGCACACCAGTCTTTGGCATTGCCACACACGGCAAGGACAGCTGATCATCACACGCGCATGCACATTAGAAACCCGGAAGACAAACAGGCAAGGCTGCACATGCTGGGTGACATGGCTTTGTGTGCCACTTTGGGCACATGTGACATAGGTTCGCCATCACGGCACTAGACCAAATTGGCTGTTGTCTTATTTCAGCATTCTATGCTATGTGTATTAATGTCTAAGCAAATACAGATAGCGCTTGACTTATGGCCTATCATTTAGCAACTGTTTGAAGTTACTTCTCAGAGGGCACTTACAATCCAGTTCCAAGAGCAGCTCCCTTCCCTGCAGTCACATGACCACATGTTGGGCCATTGGCCCACATTTATGGCCATTTGAAGTGTCCTGTGATCACATGACTGTATTTTACAACATTTTGCCGAAAGTCAGCATTTACTTCTGTTTTGTGGCAAAAATAGCCTACAACAAACAATTGGCTTGCTTAGCAACCACAACATTCATTTGACGACCGTCATGAAAAAGGGTAGTAAAATCAGGTTAATCATATGAGTGACCTAATTTACAAGTGTCACTATTTATGGGCAGATTCTATTATGGCCGTAAACAGAGAACTATCTGTAATACATTAATTATAAGACTACAATCCAAGCAATCTTCATAACTAGGTTTGCTTATATGTAAATTATTTACTGTGTTTCAAGATTCTTTCTTTCACAGAGCAATAGGTAGCACAGCAGTGAGTTAAAAATTTTCTCCCTCTTCCTGCAGTTGAAGAGAAATGGAAATCCTGACTTGCATTTAAAATAAGAACAAATGACAAATGTGCCATGTTAAGTAGCTTGCAGATATGATTTTACTCAATTTTTTGGTAATATGTTACAATAAGCAGCTATAGAATTTTGAAGCAAGTAATTTTATTGCAAAATAATAGTTGTTTTTTTAATGAGATGGCACTGAACATTTAATGCTGCTTTAAGTACTTTGCTTTTCTGTGTATTTTAACATTAACAAAATGGAGTCTCTAAGGCTGAAAAAAGATTGTATTTTCAGGCTAGCTTTGTAATAGTTTCCTGAAAAAAAATTATAACAATTGTCTTCCAATTTAGCTGTGCAAAACCTCCAATCATATTCGAACAGATCCCTTCTCCTGCAATCTGCTGATGAATATGTAAGCCAGCAGTTCCGGAATGAAACATATCCAATTTGCCACTTCATTCTCTTTCTGGCTCTTATGAAATGCAAGTGTAAAATTGGAAGTGGAAACAACAGGGAAGAGACTTCAGTTGGTGGCAAAAAGGATTAAAGAGATAAGACAGCACAAACAAACCAAATACAAAACACTTGCTACAAACACAAGGCACATTATGGTAAAACTGTTCATTCATTCATAGGGTTTTAACTCTAAACCAAACTACATAGTTGCAGAACTCTCTGTTAACAATGATAGTATAGGGAGGAAAAGGTCTAGTTGGAAGAGCAAAATTTATTTATATTTATTGTTACATACTGACAGACAGTATAGTAGATTCCACAAGGTCCTCCGATCCAGCGGGAAAATACTCAATGGTGATTGGCTAAGACGCTTGATAGCTCCCTATAAAAAGGGCTGCTGCCAAACAGAAGGCTGCTGGATTGTACATAGTTTGCACTAATAAAGAGCTGTTGTTACTGTCAAGCCTGAGTCTGCCTCTTCCATTCACCCAATCTAACACTGGCGACAAGAATGGGATTGGAAGGCAACTAGGCACAAAAGGAGCTGACTAACAATCCACCAAAACAATCCAGCCGGAGCTAAGCGCGGCATCGAGCGGCCATCTTTAAGCAGCAAATTTGAATTTGCCTTGACTGAACAAGATGATGACGCATGCCTCACCAGCTCCTTATGACCCAGCAACCAAGCACTGGGACTCATACATGATGAGGTTCGAATGTTTCCGGGAAGCTAATGACCTTCTTGGGCTCTCTGAGAACCGCAAGAGAACCATGTTCCTGAGCTACTGTGGGCCAGAAGTATTCAACACCGCCAAGGACCTATCTGAGCCAACACCGGTACAGACAGTTGGTTAGTGCTTTAACATACATCGAGGATGTACTATGCTCCCAAACCATCAAAATATGTGCAGAGGCATGAATTCAACCTCCAGAATCAAAAGGAAGGTGAAACTATCAACCAATATGTTGCCATGCTTGACAAAACTGGAACATATTGTGAGTTTCACGATTTAGATGAACTGTTGTTGGACAGAATTGGCGAAAGGATTCTGGAGCCGGTCAATCATGCCCTCTGGGAATCCCCTATAGCAGTGGTGGGCAAACTCATTAGTCAACAGAGCCAAATATCAACAATACCACGATTGAAATTTCTTTTGAGAGCCGGAAGGTGTGGCCT
The DNA here is from genome assembly GCA_039707465.1 of Rhabdophis nuchalis. Classification (NCBI taxonomy): domain Eukaryota; kingdom Metazoa; phylum Chordata; class Lepidosauria; order Squamata; family Natricidae; genus Rhabdophis; species Rhabdophis nuchalis. The sequence goes on along the minus strand of CM077644.1, from coordinate 136,406,803 downwards.
GTTTTGTGGGAGTGGCTCAGCGGTCATGTGACTGGGTGGGCGTGGCCAACTTGGAAAATGTGAAACTCACTTAACAATGGTCTTGGTTAGCAACAAAACTTTTAGGCTCAATTGTGCTCATAAGTTTGTTCTTTCTATCTTTCTTTCTTTCTCTCTCTCTCTCTCTCTCTCTCTCTCTCTCTCTCTCTCTTTATCTCTTTCTTTCTCTTTCTCTCTCTCTTTCTCTCTCTCTCTCTTTCTCACTTTCTCTCTCTCTCTCTCTTTCTCTTTCTCTTTCTCTTTTTTCTTTCTTTCCCTTTCTTTTTCTTTCTTTCTCTTTCTTTCTCTCTCTCTTTCTTTCTCTCTCTCTTTCTTTCTTTCTCTTTCTTTCTCTCTCTCTCTCTCTTTCTCTCTCTTTCTTTCTCTCTTTCTCTCTCTTTCTTTCTTTCTCTCTTTCTCTCTTTCTTTCTTTCTCTCTCTCTTTCTCTTTCTTTCTTTCTGTCTATCTCTGTCTCTCTCTCCTTCGTTCGCCCATCTCTGTCACTCTGTGTGTGTGTGTGTGTGTCACATTCACTCACTTAATCACTCATTCTGTGTCTCTGTCTATCTTTCTCTCCCTCCCTCCCTCTCTCTGTCTCTCCCTGTCTCTGTGTGTGTCTGTCATTCTCTGATTCCCTCCCTCCCTCCCTGTCTCTCTCTGTGTCTGTGCCTCTCTCTCTGTGTCTGTCTGTCTGCCCCCCCACCCCGTGGAGTCTCCTCAGCCCAGCCCGCTGCGCTTACTTGCTCACTTGCCTTAGCCTGGCCTGCCCACCCACCCGCCGCGCTTGCTCGCTCGTTCGCTCACTCAGGCTACTTCCAGGGGCTGAGAAGGCTCCATGTGTGTGGGGGGAAGGAACAGCATTCAGTGGGTGACCCACCAGATGCCGGTTCCCTCCCCCCACCCGCAGAGCCTCTGCAGCCCTTGGAAGTAGACGAGTGGCCGGCATGCCAGCTGGGGAGGCTCCGTGGGGGGGAGGGAGGGAGGGTTGCTCTGGCAGGTCCCAGGAGTCCCACCGTCGGCGAGGGTGGAGGAAGAGCCACACTCGAGGGGCCAAAGAGCCGCTTGTGGCTCGCGAGCCGCGGTTTGCCGACCACTGGCCTATAGTGACCCTGGTCAAACCTGACGGGTCTGTCTGCATCTGCACAGACTACAAGTGCACAATCAACAAGTGCTTATTGGGTGCCCGATGTCCAGCATCTACTTCATTCTCTACGGCCGGGGAAAAGTATTTGCAAAATTGGATTTGGTGCAGGAATATCAGCAACTGCCGGTAGATGGTGCCAAAGTGGTGGCCCAGACCATTGTGGTGCATTTAAATACACCTAGCTGCAATTTGGGGTTAATATCGCCCCTGGACTGTTCCAAAGCATCATGGAACAGCTTTTGCAGGGGATACCAGGAGTTGTCCCCTATTTGGCGATGTCTTGGTATTGGCTGCAAATAAGGAACAACTTTTTAAAAGATTATGAACTGTTTTGGCCAGAATTAGAGAAAAAGGCCTCCACTTGAAAAAAAGAAAAATGTCAAATTAATATACCAAGGGTAGAATTACTGGGGTATTTGGTTGACCACTCTGGAATTCACCCAACAAACAAAAAAAATAAAGCAATCCATGGCACCCTCAAACCTCGCAATCAGACCAAGCTGCAGGCACTTCCTTGGACTTCTCAATTTTTACAGTGTGTTTCTCAAGCAGAAAGCAACTGTAGCTGAGCCTTTGCATCGGCTTCCTGGCAAGAATGCCAGATGGACGAGGTCACCGCATTTGCCTCAGTAAAAAGACTGTTGTCAACAGACACATTCCTGGTCCAATATAACCAGACCCTGCCACTTTTCCTGACTTGCGATGCATTGCCTTTCAGCATTGGGGCAGTCCTCAGCCACCACATGCCCAATGGAACTGAAGCCCCCATCGCTTATTATTCAAGGACCCTGTCTGCTGCCGAGCGCAATTACAGCCAATTGGACCATGAGGCTCTGGCTACGGTAGCTGGGGTCAAAAGGTTTCTCAAATACTTGCATGGCCATGACTTTTAAATCATCACAGACCATAAACCTCTACTGGGGCTCTTGGCTGGAGACTGACCAACTTCGGCCTCACCGTCACCACGAATGACACGCTGGACTATTTTCTTCACAGCAGATGCCCACTACCTGAACTTTTGGATGATCCAGCCCCTGACACCTTGGTTTTACTCACTGACTGCCTAGAGGCCAGCCTGGTGTCATCCAGTGAGGTCGCCTGCCACTCAGCGAGAGACAAGACTGTCTCTCAGGTCTTGAACTGGGTGTGGAGGGAGTGGCCCAAGGGGCCAGTTGGATCTGAGTTCAAATCATCTGTAAATAAGAAAGATGAGTCATCTGTATTGCAAGGGTGATTTATGGGGGGGGGGGGGCAGGGTGATTGTTCCACCCAAACTGTGAGTTACAGTATTCGAGGCCTTGCACGTAGGGCATCCAGGAATTGTCCGGATGAAATCTTTAGCAAGGAGTTACATGTGGTGGCCTAACATGGATGGAAAGATAGAAGAGTGGGTGGCAACCTGCACACCATGCCAGGAGTCCAGACCAGCTCACCCAGAGGCGCCCGCTAAGGAATGAGAATGGTCTCAGTCACCCTGGTCCAGAGTGCACATTGACTTTGCTGACTCAGTGCATGACCAGGTCTTGATGGTAGTTGTGGATGCCTACTCGAAGTGGTTAGAGGTAGTCCTCATGATTGCCACCATGGTAGAGGTGGTCATCAAGGCGCTATGGAGACTTTTCTCCATGCATGGCCTGCCTGACATCCTAGTCTCAGACAACGGGCCCCAATTCATGGCCCTCCAATTTGACACTTATTTAGCTACCTAGGGAATTAGACGTGCCTTGGTCATACCCTTCCATCTGGCCAGTAATGGACAGGCGGAGAAAATGGTATGATCTGCAAAAGAAGCCCTATCCAGGATGGGCCCAGGAGATTGGCCAACATGGATAGACCAATTCCCCCTTTACCAGCACATCACTCCAAGTGCAACCACTGGCAGAAGCCCCACCAAGCTTCTGATGGATTACCCTTAGACTGGCTACACCCAAAGTAGAGGGTGTAGAGTCCCGAGAAAACCGGCTTTAGAAACTCCAGCCGTGCCCTGTTGAAAGTTCCAGGAGCTTCTACCAGATGAAGCCAGAGAGGCAACAGGTCCGACCGACATGACCGAAGTCCCAGCACCAGCTGAACTCCGCAGGTCAGAGAGAGCCTGTAGAAAATCTGCCTACCTGCGTGAGTACGGCACCAGCCGGATCAGCCCATCTAAGAGAGGAGGGTTGTTACATACTGACAGACAGTATGGTATACCTGTTAACTGCTGCTGCATTCTGAACTGTTGAATAAAGCATGCGAGTGCATGAGGAACACCGAACCTTTCTTTGCTTGCCTGCAATCTATGTGCTTTTTTGTCCTGCTGATTTTCAATATCAGAAATTGTAAGACAAAAGTTTTGAGAGAAAGGTTATAGGGAGTGAGAACTGATGTATGTATGTGCATTCATAATCCATGGGCCTCTATTGCTGTGATGGAAAGTGCATTTGGAGAAGGAGTGGAGAGGAATCCAAGCTATCTATTAGGTGTAAGCAAATAAAGGATTGGATACAGTTGAATTTCATTGTGTTTTCTTTAGGCTTGGGCCCAACATTGTTGTTTGAATGAAAGTGGGTTGAACACATTCCAGCTCTATTATCAGTAGTTTGGGAATGGAAAAAAGGTTCTTTTTAACAGGTGCTGGCACTTAGGTGACCTTGGTTGACCTTGAAAAATTTAAGCAGGATAATATCTGATTAATGTTTAGTTGGGAGACCACCAGGAAATCATCATTAGTAAGTTACATGAATTCAAACATATATTCTGGAAGCAGTCATGAACCATTTTTCTATTGCTGGCAAGAAATAACATGTGAACTGACCCTAACCTGAATAAGGCTTAGCTTTCACCTTTTTAAAGCTCCGCTGAAGATGAACATGACTCCTTATTATTCCATGTCTGAACTAAGTTGGAATTTCTATGACTATAAGAGGTTTATAGAAGAAGAAAAAGGGTCCAATGGAGTCCAGAAATACCGTTCATCTGGTCACTTAAATTAAGAAGTTGAAGTACTGTTAAGTACATTGCAGTTAAAACTCTTTATATTAAAATGCAATTGCTCTGTCAACTTGAGAAGAAATTTATTCTAACCTTTTTCCATAACCAAGTTCTCTTAAATTACAAAAAATATACTTTATATTACCGTTTGATAAAAGTGTATTTGTTTTGAGGTGAACCCAAAGGGATAACTGTCAGAACAAGCTTTTAAATTCTTTGTGTATCCATAAAAGCACCCCCTAAAAGCAGTTAAGCCTTTGAAGAAAGAAGAGATGGAATTAGAGCAAGAATTGCTAAGGGCAATGCAGCACTGGAAGAGCTCCAAGTAATTCTAAGTTTAGGGAAATGAGCTGTTATTTTAAATTATTTATTTATCTTTGTCCTTAATGTTTTTATAATGTTCAGTTGACAAAAGTCTGTATCTTGAAATAAAAGCAATTATGTGCAACTGTTATTATAGCTTTTTAGAACACCCCCCTTCCCCCGCCGAAAATATTGACAGAAACTAAAATCTTTATTTCGTGTGCAAGGTTCTGCTGCCTTACTTGTTCTACACAAAGTGTGCTACTAGTTAACTGTGCAGAAGGGCATCTCATAACACTGTGAAAGAAAACTGGCCTCATCTTTCTCACTCACAAAATCCTATGGCTTTGTACATTGGCAATTCTTAGTCAAGCATTTTTCACGGAAAACTGCAATACTCCACCTTGAAGATTCTTCAGTTCAGTGGATTATGAGTTTTTACATTTTTGTTATGGAGAATAGATGAAATATGGGAAGAAGAGATTTTTTAAATGAAATACTGGACAAAGTGTTAAGTTTTTGAAATTATTTTTGATTTATGGAAGGAGGAGAGAGTTATCTTTTATATATCTTCTTTTTTTCTTTTTCCTGTCTCTCTGCATTCCTCTTTTTCTTGAATTTATTTTTTTATATTTTCCTTAGTTTGTATTAGTTTAATTATCTTTGCACTTGTAAACTTTAATGAAATTATTTTTAAAAAAGAGACAGACCTCTTCTGAGCTGTCTTCTGCCCCTTTCTATGTATTTTCCCAAAGGATCAGGTGATCAAAGCCACTCATTTGCAAAAGTAATGGTGGAGGTGTGTCAGGGATTTGTACCTCATTGCTGCAGTGCCCTTCTGAAATAGAATCATAGCAGTTCAGCTAACTATAAAATTATCTATAGTATATATGACGTTAAGGGGATGACGTTAAGTCTCCTCCCTTAAAGGGGCCCTGAACAGGAGCTGTGAAAATATTCTCATATATATATGAGAAAATATTCTCATATATATATCCATCCTGGTCTCTTTATTTTCAGCCCTTAAAAATCTGACATATATATATACTAGTAGTATACTAGTATAGTATGGTATGGTATGGTATGGTATGGTATTGATACTCCCAATATCACAAGGATTATAACTGCCAGCCCTTCAGTGTAGATCAGATCAGGCAATCAATGCCACATGAATACTGGAACTCTGCCTTATCATTGTAGGGTGGACTATAATAACCCAATTTTGAAATGATTCTCTTTCTTTCCTCTTACATGACTCGCTTTAACATAAGAGGGTAGAAAGAGAAATTTGACTCACCCCACCCCAATGTCTATTCGGGTTAACCTGAAGTTTATTTAACTCCTTCAGCCATGCTGGCTGGGGAATTCTGGGAGTTGAAGTCCACCAGTCTTCAAAGAGCCAACTTTGCAGAGCCCTGGGGTAGACCAATCATGCCATCAGCTCGTGGTGGGCAGCCAGCCACAATCACACAGACAGAAAACTCAGAAGTTACTCTTACTGCGTGAATGAAAGCAAATATATGTGTGCTAGGAAAATGTTTCAGGATCACATCTAGGTCGGTCACTAGGACCAGAGGTGTAGTCTTCCAAGCTGTTGAATTCATGTTGGAGCCCATCCTCAAGAAACTTCTCTCTACCTCTCTACTCCTCTCTTCTCTCTACAATTCTGGTAGAGAGAAGTTAAGTCCTTAAGTCCTGGTGACCAATTCAAATTGATCACTCTTGCTCCAACTGCTTTTTGCCCTTGGTCATTCTGTTTCTCTGTTTAGGTAAGGAAATATAGTTGAAACAATGTCCAAATAGATTATAGATTGTCTATTAGAGATAAGAGATAGATCATAGATAATGTCTACCATGTCTCCCATGGTTATTAGACTACCTCCTAATCTCTGCTGAAAGCTGAAATAAATGAAATCAATTATCAATCCATAAACGGCTCATTTGGCTGTGGTCCTTTTAAGATAATCTATGCAGTTTAAGGAGAGCCAAGTTGGTGCAGTGATTAAGGTACCAAGCTAGACACTGGGAGGTTGTGAGTTCTTCTTCCACTTTAGGCACCAAGCCAGTGCCCTTCTCTCAACCCTAGGAAAAGGGCAAAGGCAAACAACTTCTGCAAAATCTTGGCAAGAAAACTGCAGGGTCTTTTCCAGGCAGTCGTCAAAAGTCAAGACTGGCTTGAAGGCACAATAAATAAAAATAAATGAAGTTCTTGGAGTAAGATTTAGAAAAACAGAGCTCCATTTATTTATATTTTTACACGAGGAAGACCCCAACTGCTATAACCTTTTTCTTTTTCAGGAGAATGGAATAAAGATTTATGAGAATTGCCATTCATAAATGTCAGTGCACTGCTGCAGAAATTGCTGAAGGAAGCCTCAGAAGCAAAGTAAAACAGTCTCTTTTAGAAATGGAGAAAGAGGGAACCTGCTTCATTTGTATCTATTTTGATGGTATTTGAATAAATGAGCTTCCAATTAAATTACTCCATCCCAACTTTTTCCAGCCTTGTTTTCTTTCAGGATTAAATGCCGCTGAATGTCAGCAATTTGAGAACAACTGGGGTGCATTCTGAAAAGTCTAGTTGGGTTTTTATACCCAACTTCTTAACTTATACCAATCCAGCCTCATATAGCATGTTAATAGTAACGTGGTATATCAGTATCAGGGTTCCAAGTAATATACCCATAACGAATAGAATTCCGAGGCAAGTAGATTCCTTTATTGGCATGGACTGGTAAAAATAAACTCTAAAGGTTCCCTCGGTTTTCACCTAATTAAAAGTAAAAATTTCTCCCCTTTCCCAACACATCAGTCACATGGCCCAATCAAGGTGCTGTGCGTTTGCTTGGAAACTTCACTCCTCTTCAGCCACCTGTGGGAATGTCCTTGGTTCTCAGGGGAAACTATTTTGTTTTGGCTACAAAACCCCAAGTATCTCTATTCCCTCCTCTCTATCCCTCATCACCAGCGTGGCAACGTTGAAGCCTCCAAGATTGCCTTAGTCAGGCCAGCTTCAGAATTGACAGAGGAGCATAATATGGGCGGAGTATATTTCTTTGTCATAAAATTCTTCCTCACTAGGTCAAAATGGCCCCAATATTGATATTATGAATCTTAAAAAAAAAAAAAAAAATCAAAGGAATGTGTTTTGAAATATTTCCCAGATATCATTTCTACTGTGGGTTAGATTAACACTTCTCTTCTGAATTTGGTTTTTGCTTTTGAAAGAGTGGCACATTTAAAGAGCTATCATATGACATATTTAATTTAGTCCCAATGAATGTGAGAAACCTATTGAGAATCACAATTAAGTTATAAAACAGCTATTTAAAAAAAAAAACTGTTTTGAGGATAGTAAAGAAGGTTAAACGAAGGGAAGATCTATTATTCAGTTTTTGCCTTTAACACTCCAGCAAGAGGCTGCAAGATATTCTTCCTGTCTTCGATTTCTTAATTCTAAAAGGCATATTTATTTATTTATTTATTTATTTATTTTATTTATATTTATATCCCGCCCTTCTCCGCAGAGGACCCAGGGCGGCGCACAGGAAATTTAAAAAACATACAAAGTACAAAGATAAATACATAATTTAAAATATAAATTAAACTGTCTTATCCTATGCTAAAAGCCAAATTTTAAAATACCCAATTTAAAACTTTCTAAAAAGTCCCCGTGGGAGGTTAGGCTAGGCCGGCTTGTTGGAACAGGTATGTCTTTAGACATTGGCGGAAGAGGCGGAGGTCGGTGATGGTGCGTAATTCGGGGGGTAGGTCGTTCCAAAGGGCTGGGCCCGCCACAGAGAAGGCTCTTCCCCTGGGTGTCGCCAGTCGGCATTGTCCGGCCGACGGCACCCTGAGAAGGCCCTCTCTGTGGGAGCGTATCAGTCTAATGGATGTATGGGGCAAGAGGCGGTCTCGCATATAACTAGGCCCCGAGCCATGGAGCGCTTTAAAGATGGTCGGTCGTCAAGACCTTGAAGCGCACCCGAAAGGCCACAGGAAGCCAATGCAGCTCGCGCAGGATCAGTGTTATATGGAGCATGTACCAGAAACAGCTCTATTCTTGCATTCCATTAGTGTACTAAAGTTTCTTGGAAGACACAGGAATGTACCATTCATCTGCTTTGCCAGAGATGAGGGTTATCTGGAAGCAAAGGGCAATTTTACAGATCATTTCACCCATCCCATTTGATGATATGGTTGGTCTGACTCAGCTTAAATATTAACTTTCGTGAGTATGTTGCAGATGAGAGGTGATTAGAGATGTCCAGAACAAATAGGTGAACATATTTTGTAATTTAAGTTTACCATTGGCTTTCTGTATAACTTTGGAACAGGTACATTTTGCTGATTTGACTGTTGTACAAAATAAATGGGGGTTTTTAATACAGCTTTTCAATTAATGGCATCAAATCCAGCAAATATTCATGTACAAATGGTAGATTTGGTTCAGAGTTATTTCTTGCATTATAACTATATAGTCATTTAGTTGGTAAGTCTGATTTATTTGACCCATTCCGGGTTTTATGTGGAAAGACATATATTTCATAATATTTCCTATTATGGTGTATACAATCTCTAAGAAAAACAATTCTGAAATACAATTGTCGCATAAAGCTTTAAAGATAAACAGTGTGAGTACACTGGGAATAATTGTTTCAAGTGTTCTACATGCAAGGTTGAAAGCTTGTCTATAATTGTGAGAATTTATTGGAGTCCCTGGTATGTAAGCATAATTTTTCCTTTTCTCCTTTTCCTTCAGAAATGCTGAATTTGATATCCTGCAGAAAAGATATATGGATTTCGAGCAGCTAAAGAACTAATACAGGTAAATTACATTATATAGTATAGCTGGACTTAAATATAGTATACACAATAGCTACTGGTACTGCAAAATGTTTTGGAATGGCATAAATTTAATCACATTTTACTATACATTGAGAACTTACAGGCAACCTCTGCACCTGCAGTACAGAGGAAGTGAGCTGTGTGTCTTCTGCATTTCTTGATAGATCTGTTGATGAGCAGCTCAAAGGACACATGATTTGGGAGGTGCTACAGGAAGCTGTGAGGGCTATGAAGCAAAGCAAAATGAACCAGCATGGTCATTTAACTTTGTTCGTATAACTGAGGAGGCTGTTTTGCAGTGCTTCACTCATTGCACTTACTTGTTTTGCATTGCACAACCTGCTGCTGTTAACATTTTCTATACTTAGCCTATGGATTTGACAACAGTATGTCATGATTTATTATACAATGTGTGCCTGGTGCTGGCTGATTGGACTGAACTTCTTCATTATCTATTTTTTGTTTGATTCCAATGTCCATTTTGTGGTATCTAAGTGTAGAATCTATGTTCATGTTCTTTGAAGCTGTCCTTTTTCAGGTTTCAAACTCACACACACTCAGTTGCTAGATGAAAATAGCAATTTACTCAAGGCTAAGTAGATAATAGCAGACAAGGAAAGAGATGCAAATCATAACAGTCTCTGGGAAAGAAAGTTTGCTTGCATAGCATCACTTTCAGTAGGGACGTCGTAGAACAGAAGTCAAATCTATTCCAAAATTCAGAGATCCAGGTCAGCCAGTCCAAAGGTCAAGGTTTCAGGAATCACAATCATAGAAACAACAAGCCAGAACAAGAGATCAGAGAGTTGTTTCCAACAGAGGAACATGAGTCAGGATTGCTTCTTAAATCAGGCTGCAGCCAGGTAACTTTAATTACGAGAGTTATTCTCTCACTTGGCAAGTACCCTCATTGAGTGTCTTCATTCTGCTTTCTACTCTAATCCAAGGGCATGGGGTCTTGTCATCTGATTAATCCAGTTTTTCTGATGGTACTTGTGTTTGAGCAGCCTCGGGTGATTCCTGACTTGGTGCCCCCTAAGGTCAGGTGGAGCAGCGTCTTCAGAATCAGAGTCTGAGTCCTGGGCCATGACCGAAGTGGAGTTGGACAATTAACAACAAATTTGCAACACAAAATTCTTATTAACTTATCGCTTGAATTAATGCATTTATCTAATCCTGTAATTTCAAGTTCCTTTATTTTCCCACTTTTCACATTCCAGTTACACATTATCCTTTCTTGATGCTGCATTAAGACCTCTTATCATTTATTTAATTCGTTTTGTGCATCTAAACAGAAGTATGTATTCTTGTTTAATTTTTATATCCATTAATTTTGCTATCTTTTTATTGATTTATTGCTGAACAGTGTTCTCTTTTTATCATTGCCTCATTTTCTTTCATACAATCACAGGCCTTGAACAGAATATCATGTAGTCATCATAGTTGAAGTGACCCAGTGTGTCTACCTAAGTTCTCTTATTCCTAAAACATCCAGTTTAACACAGTTAAGTTCTTTTCCCCCACATGTTCATGCTTCTCACTTTCCAAATTCCAATTGCATGTTTTCTCATAAATTAAAATCTTCTTCTGGGTTTTTGTTCCACCAATGACAAGACTTCCTTGCAAATTTGGTGACCATTTCCAGATCTACTTTTGAGGATTCTAAACTTCCTCAGTAATGAAGAATACTCTCTGACCTGGACTCTTTCCTCATCTGGGAGAATTACTGAGGATTGCAACCAAATATCTGCAAACCAAATATATGAAGCCGCTGATGATACTCAGCTGTACATTTCTACCCCTAACCACCCCAATGATGCCGTTGAAGTGATATCCCAGTGTCTGGAGGCCGTGCGGGTCTGGATGGGGAGTAACAAGCTTCAACTCAACCAAGACCAAGTGGCTGTGGTTTCCGGCGTCTCGATATAGCCAGTTGGTTCCATCTCTGGCTATCGGGGGCGAGTCATTAGCCCCTGCAGAAAGGGCTCGCAACTTAGGCATCGTCCTGGACTCACAGCTGTCCCTGGATGACCATGTGACGGCCGTGGCCAGGGTGGCCTTTTATCAGGTTTACCTGGTATGCCAGTTGCGCCCCTTTCTAGATCGAGACGCCCTTCACACCGTCACTCAAGCCCTCATTATGTCCCGCCTAGACTCTCTACATGGGGCTCCCTTTGAGGTGCACCTGGAGACTCCAGTTAGTACAGAATGCGGCCGGGTGGGGGATCTTGGGAGCCTCACGGTACTCCCATGAAACACCTCTCCTGCGTGAGCTGCACTGGCTGCCTGTGGCCTTCCGGGTGCGCTTCAGGGTGTTGGTAACCATCTTTAAAACGCTCCATGGCACGGGGCCTGGCTACTTGCAAGACCGCCTCCTACCACATACCTCCCTTCGGCCCATCTGCTCCCACAGAGAGGGCCTCCTCAGGGTGCCGTCTGCCGGTCAATGCCGGCTGGCGACCCCCAGGTGGAGGGCCTTCTCTGTGGCGGGTCCAGCCCTCTGGAACGACCTGCCCCCCGAACTCCGCACCATCACGGACCTTCGCCTCTTCCGCCGGTTGCTTAAAACTCACCTCTTTCATCTAGCTGGCCTGGCCTAGATCTAGATTTAATTATTTTAAATTTAATGATTGAATTTTAATATATGTTTTAATAGTTTTAATCATATTTTAGCACAGACACACCAAATTTAATTCTATTTTAAGATGTGACTGTATTTATATTTTGATTGTTTGTTGTGTTTTTTAATTCTTCTGTGCACTACCCTGAGTCCCATTGGGGAGATAGGTGCGGTATAGAAATGGGATAAAATAAAATAAAATAAAAAAATAAATTTATTTATATAGTATTTCCACCCATGCAGGCTACAGGAGTTGCAATTTATATAATGTAATCTCAGTAGAACTCTGTCCTTACTTTAATTTCTATTCTCTTTAACCTCCTCAGAAAAATTGACAATAGCTAATTATCATCACAAAACTATTTGCAAATACTATAATTAATGTAGATAACTTTCTCCTAGCAAGATCCAAACTATCTGCACCAGATTCAGTCCATGGGTGTTAGATTCATATGAATCAATTTTCATAAAAATTAACTCAAGAGCATTGTGGTATTTTTTTTGCGTTAGAATATTTTTTTAAAAAAATGAATAGTGGGATACCATGGAGTTGTGCTTGGTTTTACAACGTATCAAAAATATTTATCAGTTCCCAGAGGAGCTCTGTATGTGGCATTGATTGACTTCAAAACAGCTTTTGATTTTATTTCTAGACAACTGAAGAACAAATTGGAGATTGCTGCTGGCACTTATTAAAACATTGCATGATAACATCTATGTTCAAATCAGATTGACAGCCAAGGTCAGCTCTCTGCTGTGGTGCCTACTTTCAAGGGTGTTTAACAAGACTGTATTTTAGCCCTTTGCTATTCAGTGTTTTATATCAATGATATGGTGGAAAAATGCAGAAATCTGGAAAATCACCTGCTATTTAGCTATTACCTCAATATTGCCCCTTGGATTGAGAAGAGCATCAGGATCAGTTGCCCCCCACTGCATGTATATTATCTGTTTATTAAATATGAGGAAAATAGTATTTTTAAAGAACCTTCCAAGATTTAAATATAAATAGCAAAATAATGGAAACATGATTGAATAGATATTTTTCCCATGCTAGAGGCACCCAGAGGGCCAAAATTCAGTCATTAAAAGTGATAAAAAGGAAGGTGGTCAGAATGTTAATGAAAAATAATAGTAGTCAACATCTTAGACTTTTTTTTATATCAGAAATAAATTAAAAATGATTGAGGCCAAAGTAAATAGCATGGCTTTCAAATATCTGCTTAGAAGGACATAGAGCTGTTAGATGCTGTTAAATTGGACACATTTTATTTCTGCAATATTTCCTAAATCCACTTGTTCAGGCATCAGTGGCATCAATGAACAATTGAGGATATATGATATATGTTAACCCTTGGCTTAATAATAATGTCTTTTGACTGCTCTGATAAATTCCAGTCTTCCTGGTAGGAATCACTTATTTTCACTTAAAGGTATTGTAGGCTTTCACATAATACACCAAACTCAGTGGGTTTTGAATAGGACAAACTATTATTTAAGCCAGCGATGGCGAACCTTGTTTAGCTCGTGTGCCATAAGTGGGGAGAGCGCAGGGGGGTCGTGTGCGGGCGTGCGGAACCAATAATGCAATGCGCAAACCCCTCCAGTGTGCATGCGTGCACTACAGATGCGACCCTCCATTTTTGCATGCTTTTTTCGCTCTCCCCAGACTCCAGAGGCTTTATAGTGCCCTGACAAATGGCTCCGTGTGCCACCTGTGGCACACATGCCATAGGTTCGCCATCACGGATTTAAGCAATTCTCCAAAGTGATTTCAGTTAAGCATATCTTCCTTTAATTGAAACCAGTGAAAATTGTTATACTTGCCCATTATTTGTTTAATATTACATGCCAGAATACTAGAACAGCTTTTACACTGGCCTGTAATAGCCTTCCATCTGTTCTTTAAGATGGCAGGCATAACATTTCTCTCCACATGGTGAATGGAAACTGCACCGCACCCATTATAAATCAAATCAAACTTTATGAGCGTCATGGATCCGTCCGTCCGTCCGTCCGTCTGTCTGTCTGTTGAGATTATGGAAAGATTGCAGAGAAGAAAGATGATTATGGCCCTGAAAGTTAAGACACATGAAGAACAGTTGCACATGGGCATTTCTAGTCTAGTGAAAAGAAAGACTAGTGGTGACATGATAGTAGTGTTCCAATATTTGAGGGGCTTCCACAAAGAAGAAATCCAACTATTTTCCAAAGCACCAGCAAGCAGGACAAGAAGCTGGTGCTTTGGAGCCTAGCTATATACGAGACCGCCTCCTGCCCCATACATCCCTTCGTCCGCTCCACTCCCAGAGAGTGGGCCTTCTCCGGGTGCCGTCGGCTGGGCAATGCCGGCTGGCGACACCCAGGGGAAGAGCCTTCTCTGTGGCGGGCCCGGCCCTCTGGAACGACCTACCCCCCGACCTTCGCACTACCTCGGACCTCCGCCTCTTCCGCCAACGTCTTAAGACGCACTTATTCCAACAAGCCGGCCTAGGATAGCCCCCCGCTTCTGACTTTTAAATATAAATTATAATTTGGTTACGGTTTTAATAACGGGTTTTAGCACGGGTGAAGTAATTTAATATATTTTTAATTGATGTATATTGTATTTATGGTTTTATATAATGCCTGTGCGCCGCCCTGGGTCCTAACAAGGAGAAGGGCGGGGTATAAATTTAATTTTTAAAAAAATACTCATAGTACCAAATACGTATGGTGCCAAATTTCTTGATTTCCTAGAAAAGATTAATGAAAGTTTAGCTACAGAATTTTAGAAATTGTTTACAGTACTAAGGATAAATTATACAAATTACACTTTATAGTACTTTTTTAACTGTAGTGCTATTGATATTTTTGTCTGTTAAATCTGTGCACCAAATTAATCTGGTGATTAAGAAGTTTATCTAGTTCAGGATTCAAACATGCAGCCCATTCCCTGCAGTGTGATCCTCCAAGCGATTTTCTTCAGCCTGGAACAGTACTCGGTGGGATCTGCAGGTGCTTCTCAGCAAGGCCAGGGCTCTGAAATCCTGTAGATATGACAGCTGGGTCATTGGAAATGCTCCAGAAAAAGAACTGGCTTCAAACTTTGGCCTATCCCACCCAATCTCCCAACAACAGCAGGATAGCTGGATGGATGGATAGATGAGCTATGCTTTTCCCAATGAGCATGTCACCCTCCAGAACCTTTGCTCTCACAATCTGAGGCAAGCTCTGTTTCTGAGGCAGTGCTGGCCCTATCAAGGCAGAGACAGTAGGGAGTCTGGCCAGGGAAACTAGGCCAATAGGTTGCGGCTGCGGCTGCCTAAAAGAAGGAAGGAGGAAAAAGCCAAGGAGGAGAGGTTCAGAAGCAGCCCCTGTGCAGTGCTGTTCCTTTACCAAGCAAAGAATCAGAGCATCAATGAGTGAGCAAACAACCGTAAGTCTCTCTGTAAAAAGAGTAAAAAAAGAAAGGAGTCTATATGAACCAAAGAAAGAGATGAGCAAACACATTCAGGAATTGAAAGATCTTTCTGCTTAGAAAACAGAAACAGATCTGAGCATCTCGTAGTAAGATGAGTTTCCTATATTGTATCATCCTAGATATAATCTGAAAAAATACTGCATATTAATTCAGTAACAAAATATTGATGTTTTGCTTTATGAAATATGGTGCCAACTCAACGGCCAAAATAAATGGCTATTTTGCAGCTTTGCTTTGTAAATAGCTGCGTCACAGAAGTTTTTTTTTAATATTTAATTTATGTAATAAATTCTGCACCAATATATGAAAAGGCTTCAGTGTCTGCCTTCAGGCTAATGACCTTGGCTTGGCCACTTATGACTTTGAGAGCCCTGATTTTAATGGAAACACATGTGACTATCCTGTGCTTATAGGAATCCAACTTTGGCTGTTAATACCCTATAAGACCCTTCCGTCGGGCCCTGAAGACGCACCTATTTTGTGCTGACGGGCTATCATAATTTTAAAGGGATTTTTAATAGTGATTTTAGTTTGGGATTTTAAATATCAGCCAATTATTAATATTTCTTTTTAATATTGTTTTTAAATTCTGTATTATCATTTTTATTCTGGCTGTACACCACCCTGAGTCCCGAAAGGGAGAAGGGTGGTATAGAAATCAAATAAAAAGTAAAAGTAAAAAGTAATAAATATACGCGACAACTGAATCATTGTAGATACAGCAACAATAGGTTCTTATGGAGTTAAAAACAGTAAATCTGTGGTTTCCAGCATGAAGCCCGTAAGGCTGTGCAAAGCTTCAAAGGAGTGCTTTGCTTCAATGATACTTCAAACAAAGAACTCCTTAGATGCTGCTTCTAAGAAGCCTCTGAAGAGCAGAGTGACTGGCTGAGTTGCTTCACTTCATGTTGCATATTTAGTACCCAGAAGAGGCATTTGTTCATAGATAGAGCACTGGATGAAGCATCTTCACATGCAAAGCATACCCCAAAACTTTTCTTCTGTCTATTATAGGCATGTGAGAGAACAAAACAATACAGAATGCTTTGTTGAATGCATTGCCTTTTGTCTTAATGGTTGTTTGGGATTGACTTAGTTTACTACTATGTGTGCTTATTGGGGCTCAAGGACCGAATTAAGGACAGTCAAAGAATTTCTCCATATTATGTCAAAAGAATTGAGTCACAATTTTTCCCAGTTATGCCTGAAGAGTCAGAAATTCAATGTGGGATATTCTACAGACTAGTTCTAGTAATGTCCTGTGTTTTAGAGAAATGATGGGTAGAGTAGCAATGGAATCTATGCCGAGTTTCTTTTGCAATAAGGATGGAGACATTCACAATTAATAAGGGCGAGACATTATGGAAAAATACTAGTTTATAATCATCTTGCGAAATGTAAGGAGAGAGGAGGTACACATGTCACCTGGGGGAAATGTGTTTCAAAGCAGGGGAGATTAAGAAGGTTTGCCACCTGCCTACTCTCTATTGTACTTTCCCCAAGGAGGAACCCAATAGACCCTCTTGAGATGTTTCACTTGGATGAGCAGATGTAATTTTGGCAAGATGGTTCCTGATTGATCCCCTTGTGAAAACTTTTATAAGTGATAACCACCAAAGCCCACATAGCTGGACAAAACCAGAGAAGCAAAAATGAGCCCACAGATCAAAATAAGTTGTATTTAGTGCTAGTCTGGGTTGCAAAGTGCAATAAAAAATTCCAGTGTTCTCTCACTGTGTGTGGTGGGGAAGGCCTTTCTGGAAGCATCCTCTTAATACGTTCCAGTTAGATCAGTGTTTCTCAACCTTGGCGACTTTAAGTCCTGTGGACTTCAACTCCCAGAATCCCCCAGCCAGCACAGCTGGCTGGGGAATTCTGGGAGTTGAAGTCCACAGGACTTAAAGTCGCCAAGGTTGAGGAACACTGAGTTAGATCTTCTCTGCTTTATGTAATCTTACATGCTAGAAATGACTGTCTTGAAATGGCTCCTGATCCAACTGGCACTGAGCATGACTGGCTGGTATTTTTGCAGGAGATAATACTCCCTTTCTTGTTCTGTTGTTGCTGGCTGTCAAATTCTCTCTTCCATGCACGTGTCTCCTCCTTTCCAATTCCAGCCCCATGATGGTGATGAAAATGTAACTTTGCAACCAACCCTCCCATTTAGAACTTTTATGGGTCTGTAAAAAAGAAAAGAAAAGTTCGACCCCACTTTCATTTCCCTAGAAGTAAATACAGGTAGTCCTCGACTTACAACTATTCATTTAATGGCCATTCCAAATTACAACGGCACTGTAAAGAGTGACTTATGACTGGTTTTCACCATTACAGCATCCCTATGGTCACGTGAACAGAATTTGAGCACTTGGCAACTGGCATGTATTTATGATGGTTGCATTTGCGTCCCAGGTCATATGATTTCCATTTGTAGCCTTCCTAGCCAGCTTCCGACAATCAAAGTCAATGATGAGCCGAGCCGAGGTGGTGCTATGGTTAGAATACAGTACTGCAGGCTACTT
This sequence comes from Rhabdophis nuchalis, assembly GCA_039707465.1. Classification (NCBI taxonomy): domain Eukaryota; kingdom Metazoa; phylum Chordata; class Lepidosauria; order Squamata; family Natricidae; genus Rhabdophis; species Rhabdophis nuchalis. Next base: position 136,388,917 of record CM077644.1, on the reverse strand, counting down.
CAGCTGACTGCTAGCTGCGGTTCAGCAGTTCAAATCTCACCAGGCTCAAGGTTGACTCAGCCTTCCATCCTTCCAAGATGGGTAAATTGAGGGCCCAGATTGTTGGGGACAATATGCTGACTCTGTAAACCCCTTAGAGAGGGCTGTAAAAGCACTATGAAGTGGTGTCTAAGTGCTATTGCTATGAAGCCAAATTCACTTAATAACCTCATGATTCACTTAACAATTGCTGTGATTCACTTAGCAACTGTGGCAAAAAAGATTGTAAAATGGGGCACAACTCACTTAACAACTGCCTTGCTTAACAACAGAAATGTTGGGCTCAGTTGAGGTCGTAAATTGAGGACTACCTGTAATAAATCATCAGAAATCTGGACAAGAATGATAGCATTGGAATAATTCCCACTTTTGCTAGTGTCCCCAAATTTTTCATGTATGTGCATAACTAATCTGATTATTTATATGCATTGACTTAAAGAAACACAGAAGAAATCCCATATTTAAAAGTAACAGTTCAGTTAAAAACATTATAAACTCTTTTCTTTTACATTATTTATTTAGGATAGTCATCCTAATGGCCAATCACAGCTGCACCAAAATTTTGATTTCTGAACTATGTTTCATGAAACTGTAATCATTTCCAGCAGAGAAAGTTTAAAAAAAAAAGAATTGTGAACTTGGTTCTCCAGATGGTATGCATTTCCATTATTGCCTGTACTAAATGGGACATACTATTTATTCATTGTCTAAAAAACATTGAAATACAGAAAAAAACCTTTTTTACAAAACAAAACTGATGGAAAAGTTAAATGTTTCCCCCCAGAACTCAGTTACTAAAAAAGAGACACTACTACCGTATATACTCAGCTACTATAAAATAGCTCCATTTTTTTTTAAAGGAAACTAGGATTCAGGGAATTATGGCTCATCAAAGAGGCAACTGTCTCTCCTGTTACCCCAAGGATGGGCTCATGCATAGATCGCTGGCAAGATTACAGGCTTCTGGCATATTCGAATATACTAGGCATGCTAACATGGCTGGGTGAATTGCAGAAGCCATCTGTTTCTCTAGGAGTTTGGCAGAATCGGCATCTATGTCATTTTCTAGTTAAGAGGAGATTCTCCCTTAGTTAAACATTTTCTTACTTTGGGAGATTGGCTCAGTTTGTATGAATTCTGGGAGATTCCTACCCATATTTAAAACGAGAAATTTTAAATGCTAAAATCTAAAGCCTTTGGGCAAGTAAAGAAATAGAGAATCGTGATTTCAGGATCACCATATTATTTAGGCCATTCTGAGCCTAGAAACTATGTAGCTAGGAAAAATCATATCTAATGTTCTCACTTTAGAACAAAACATCCTATTTCCAGGAATTTTGCATCATGGTTAGGACAACATGAATCTGTCCTAACTAAAAAGAAATTCTTGTTTTGAATGGCTGTTTTGATTTTTCTTGATGAAGCAGTTCATTTAATTGTTTTTAATTCATGTTTGGCTCGTGTCTTTATTTTTTAAACAGACAATCCTCCAACTTTGGCCAATAAAAGAGCTGGAAAAGTTTCCAGCCATACTGCCTGCTTTGGCTAGGTTTCATAGGGTGAGAATTAGGACTGGTGAGAGTATATAATACAGTATTGGCAGTTAGAATTCCAGGCTGAGAAGAATAATTTTGCATTCTGCTGATACGGCCAGTGTCCTGGAGAGTGTGTGTGTGTGTGTGTGTGTGACGTTAGAGAAGAAACTTTGCACTTGCTTTGTGTATTTTTCTTTGGCAGAGTGACAGTTGGAAATTCAAAGGAAATGTTCTTGAAGGCTTGCCAAGATGTTTGGTCTGACTTTGGAGAGCAGCAACAGGGAAGCCAAATTGATGATGTCGGTGATGATGATGAGAATTCATTAAACTTGTATGCTGCCCAAAACTCAGCAATAGAATTGCAATGAAATCAATAACAAAAGAAAGATAAAAGATGGCAAGTGTGATGAAGTGAGGGTCTCCCTCTCATTCCCAGAGGCTAATGAGGAACCAGGTCTTCTCAGCTCTTCCAAATGATACACGTGCATCTTAGGGTGTATCATTTAATGGGATGAAAGTTCATTTTTGCAATTTTTCACACATTCTAAAAATATGTGTTTTGACACCAAGAATTAAAATTTTCTGTTATTTTTGGAATTAAACAATGTTTACCTTGATATGATAAATCCACGTCTGATCATAAGAGCCAGATCATAAGTGCAGACTACAGGCCACTGGCCAGAGAAAGCAGGTTTTCTGTTGCTTGTGGACTATCTTGAAATGAAATCAATGGAATCAATATGGAATCAATATGGCTTTCTGACCTCCAGAAAGCAGGCTTTTACTCTGTTTCCATTATCTCTGTTCCTTTTGGGAGTTTTATAAATACTTCTAGTTTTTAAAATTTCCCTCTGGGCCTAGGAGTTTCAAATTCTGTGGTGCTGTGCAACCTAAAATGAATGAACTTACATATACCCCACCCCACCCCACCTCACCATAAAGTTATCACTCTTTGGACAGGAATGGAAAAGCCTTGGAAGATTTCTGGTGAGTACATATGCATTTAATCAGAGCCCTATGACAAGGCTGGCTGAAGATACCACAGGAGCACATCCTTATATTGATGCCCTGATATGAATGGTTCTGCCACCTAGGAAGGGAAGGACTAGGTGTGGAATAATAGCAGTATTCCAATGTCTCACAGAGAAGTGGAGGTCTATTCTCCAAAGCACCTGAAGGTAGAACAAGAAGCAATGGGTGGAAACTAATTAAGGAGAGAAGCATCCTACTACTAAGGAGAAATTTCCTGGCAGTTAGAACAATTAATCAGTGGAACAGCTTGCCTCCAGAAGTTGTAAATGCTCCTATACTGGACATTTTTAAGAGGAAATTGGACAGCCATTTGTCTGACATGGTATAGGGTAGTGATGGCAAACCTTTTAGACACCAAGTGCCCAAACTGCATGCGCGCATGTCTAAACTGAGAGGTGTGCACATGCGAGCGTGTGCATATTCAAACATGTGTCCATCCATGGACATGCGCCCATGCGCCAATGCACACCAGTGACCCAAAGACCAGCTGGCCAGTGGGAGGCAGGGCATCCGAACATTGGCAGTGTAGCAAGTGGTAAGATCTTTTTCTTTCGAGAACTTTTGTTTCGTCATTTGGAGGGAAACAGAAGCTCACAAAAGAAACGCCACAGAAATCTGACTTGGGGTGACAGCGTGTGTGCCAGCAGAGAGGGCTCTGTGTGCCACCTTAGGCACATGTGCCATAAGTTTGCCATCACAGGTATAGGGTTTCCTGCCCGTGCAGGGGGTTGGACTAGAAAACCTCCAAGGTCCCTTGCAACACTGTTATTCTGTTATATTTTGCATTCAGATGCCCAGCTGTGTTTTCTGGATTTGCAAGAGATGCAACACCCGTTGTTTCCAGAATTTTCCGTCCTTTTCTGAAATGGCCATTCCCTTATACTCAACTAATGTCTATAGAGCAGTGTTTCTCAACCTTGGCAACTTGAAGATGTCCGGACTTCAACTCCTCTGGGAGTTGAAGTCCAGACATCTTCAAGTTGCCAAAGTTAAGAAACACTGCTGTAGAGGAAGAAAACCCAAAATAGTGTGTTGGGCACAGAGATCCAGTCTTCAGAGCCACAACCCTCCATTATCCAACCCAACATCAATATTTTAATACATAATTCTCTAGTTACACAATCTACACCTGCAGCCTTACTGTTTTTTCAACATGCTTATAGCATTTACTACAGCATATTTTCATCATTTTTCTTGGATGCTAACATTTATAACCTCCACTCTGGTATATCTTTATTATTCCCATTAGATGTTTAAAATACTACTTTTCCTCACTTCAATTTCACCTCATCATTTTATCACTTGCAATAAAGAAACAACTTCCTTCCTTCCTGCTTCTTTCATCTTCCCTCACATACCAGATAATTATTTTTTTCCATTTCATTAGTTAATTCATACTTTCTACCACTTACTCTTCCTCCTTCCCAAGTCATAATCTTCCATATGCTGTGGACAGTGCCAGATGGGTACCCTGATAATGATCTCCACAATCTAACACAGACAGATTTGGCCAATAAAAGTTTTCCCCTAATGTTTTTAATAAAATATAAAAAGTATAGGTTGGGTTGCTGGTCTTCCCTGCTAATATTACGGACAGAGTTTTGTCATATATTGCCTAGTATGTCACAAGTGTAACTAAACCCTGGTTTTACTCCAAGCATGCTCATGGCAACTGGCATTTTTAATCTAAAGACTACCTAGCAAGCTGCTGCTCACATCCCACAAACTGGGATATGTTTATCAGCTATACGTATCTGAACATATCAGATATAGACTGATATGTTCTCAGAATATCTCTCTATATAGTACATATACACAAACACATATACACAGTTTTTAAAGAGAGTATTTCCTAGAACTTTATTTAAAGGTGAATAAAAACACCATTAGATACATTAATAAAGATCAGAAAATGTACTATATATGATTGGGGGAGAGAGAGAGTTGCTTATTTCTTTTATTTCCTACCATTGCTATTATTTCTTCCATGGAGATATTATTTCTTGCTCATGGGGATAAGAACAGCTTTAGCAAAGGAGTTCTGGTAAATGGAGAGAAGAGGAAAAATAATCATAGAACTCTGTAATTTTTGGTGAAGCTAGCTGCTTTGCGGTAAAAGAAAGAAACAGCTAGAATAATACTTAGTTTGTATAATAATAATAATAATAATAATAATAATAATAATAATAATAATAATAATAATAATAATAATAATAATAATAATAATAATAATAATAATAATAATAATAATAATAATAATAATAATAATAATAATAATAATAATAATAATAATTTAATTTTATATCCCGCTCTCTCTCCCCAAGGGGACTCGAGGCGGGGCACAGGCAATTAAAAATACAAATAAGACCACCAACAAATACAAAATACAAACTACAAAATTAAAAGTGAATTAAATTATTCCTGCGCTAAAACCCATAAACTAAACTTAAAATTACCCCTAAAACCCCTAACCTAAAAAGAGACTACCCAAGGCCGGCCAGGCGAAAAAAGTGTGTCTTTAATTTTAAGCGGAAGGAGCGGAGGTCCGTGGTTGTCCTAATATCGGGGGGAAGGTCGTTCCAGAGGGCTGGGCCCGCCACAGAGAAGGCCCTTCCCCTGGGCGTCGCCCGCTGACAAAGTCTAGTGGACGGCACCCGGAGAAGTCCCTCTCTGTGGGAGCGAATCGGCCGTGAGGATGTATGAGGCAGGATCCAATCCCGCAGGTAATAGGTCCCGAGCCATGGAGCGCTTTGAAGATGATAATTAACACCTTGAAGCGCACCCGGAAGACGACAGGTAGCCAGTGCAGCTCGCGCAAGAGCGGTGTTACGTGGGCAAACCTAGAGGTGCCCATAATTGCTCGCGCGGCTGCGTTCTGGACCAACTGAAGCCTCCGGGTGCACCTCAAGGGGAGCCCCATGTAGAGAGAGTTGCAATAATCCAGTCGGGATGTCACGAGAGCATGAGTGACTGTGCGAAGGGCGTCCCGATCCAATAGGGGGCGCAACTGGCGTACCAGGCGAACCTGGTAAAACGCCCTCCTGGCCACGGCTGTCACTTGATCTTCCATGGACAGCCGGGTATCCAGGAGGACACCCAAGTTGCGCGCCCCATCCACAGGGGCAAGATGTTCGCCCCCCATGGCCAGAGATGGAATCATCTGGTTGAATCGGGCAGCCGGAAACCACAGCCACTCGGTCTTGGTCGGGTTGAGCCTGAGTCCGTTACTTCCCATCCAGATCCGCACGGCTTCCAGGCACTGGCACATCACCGCTACGGCATCGTTGGGGTGGTTTGGGGTAGATATATACAGCTGAGTATCATCAGCGTAGAGATGATACTCTACCCCAAAACCACGGATGATCTCGCCCAGCGGCTTCATATATGTGTTGAACAGGAGGGGTGAGAGGACCGACCCCTGAGGCACCCCACATGTGAGGGGTCTCGAGGTCGACCTCTGCCCTCCTGCCAACACAAATTGCGATCGGCCAGAGAGGTAGGAGGAGAACCACCGTAACACGGTGCCTCCCACCCCCAACCCCCCCCAGCCGATGCAATAGGATACCATGGTCGATGGTATCGAAAGCCGCCGAGAGGTCTAATAGGACCAGGATGGAGGAACAACCCCCATCTCTGGCCCTCCAGAGATCATCGACCAACGCGACCAATGCCGTCTCGGTGCTATGCCCGGGCCGAAAGCCGGACTGGCGCGGGTCTAGATAATCAACTTCCTCCAGGTGACGGGGAAACTGTTGTGCCACCACACTCTCAACAACCTTCGCCAAAAAGGGAAGGTTGGAGACTGGACGGTAGTTGTTTAAAAGAGCTGGATCCAAAGAGGGCTTCTTAAGGAGGGGCCTCACCATAGCCTCTTTTAGGGAAGCAGGCAAGGAACCCTCACTCAAGGATGCGTTGATAACCTCTTGGAGCCAGCCTCGTGTCACCTCCCAGGATGCCAGTACAAGCCAGGAGGGACACGGGTCCAATAAACATGTGGTGGCTCGCAGTCGCCCACGTAACCTGTCCATATCATCGGAAGCAATGGAGTCAAACTCCTCCCAAACAAGATCCGCCTCGCGGCATTCCACTGAACCAGCAATGGGGGCTAACTCATTCTGTATCTGAGCGATTTTCTCCTGCAGATAAGACACAAATTCCTCTGCTCTACCCTGTAACGGGGCTTCCCGCACCCTCTGTTGAAGGAGGGAGCGGGTCACCCTAAACAGGGCGGCAGGGCGGTTATCTGCAGATGCTATGAGAGTGGCGCAATGATGGCGTTTGGCCACTCTCAGCGCCACAATGTAAGTCCGTAAATGGGCTCTTACCTGTGTCCGGTCAGATTCAGAGCGGGTAGCCCTCCATCTTCTCTCTAGGCATCTCTTGTGGCGTTTCATCACCCTTAGCTCCTCGGTAAACCAAGGAGCCAGGGTGGCTCGGCGCCACACGAGAGGCCGCAAGGGCGCGACCCGATCCAAGGCTCCCGTGGTCGCAATATTCCATGCGGCCACGAGGTCCTCCATCGGGGCGCGGGTCAGGGGTACAGGAAGTGGCCCAAGCGCCGCCTGGAACCCATCTGGGTCCATCAGGCGCCTGGGGCGGAACCAGATTGGTGACTCAGGTTCCGCCTCCCCGCGGAGGGGAGCAGCAGTCGGAAAGTCGAGCTGGAGAAGTGAGTGGTCTGACCATGACAAGGGCAGACCACTACCTGTTCTATGGACATGGCTTGATGGGTGTGGCAGGGGAAGGATACTGCAAAATCTCCTTTCCTTCCCGATCAGCTGGGACTCGGGAGGCAGAGAACTGATGGGGCGGGGTCAGTCAGAGGTGGTATTTACTAGTTCTCCAAATTACTCAAAATTTCCACTATTGGTTCTCCAGAACTGGTCAGAACCAGTTCAATACCACCTTTGTTTACAAACCTGCAAAGGTCATAAATGTGAAGATTGGTTGTGCACCACAATTTTTCATCACCATGGTAATTGTGAATGATCATTAAAAGAGTCTTCTCTACTTTGGTTCCTTCCCTATGGAACACATGACTTCCTGGGGTGAGATTGGCTCAGGAGATTCTTCTGGCATTTCATAAGACTCTGAAGAACTGGATTCTTCCAGGTGGCTTGAGGACTTATTGGGGGAACTTCATATTAGAGATGGTTGACTAATTAAAACTTAATCCCACCTCCTGTCCCGTCCCCCCCCCCCACCTTTGTATCCAGGTTCCTCTTTGACTTCTGATATTAATGATTTTATCTGCTGTGTTTCTATGATTTATGATTTTAATGTTTTTTAAATGATCTAATGCTTTTATGTCATAAGCTTCCCAGAGTCATTGGATATGAGATGGGAAGTAAACAAGCAAACAAGCAAACAAATAACTTGGAGGAGCATTAGCTTCTAAGGTGGAATCACCCCTGCCAAATTGAATGGTTTCGTTAATTCTTAAACATAAAGTAGCTGATTTTGATATTGAGCCCAAATACAAGTGCTTAGTGCACTTTTCAATAAATAATCTTGCTAATAGATCAAGTCTGCTAGCCAACACTGATAATAAACAGCTGATTTAATCATTCAAGACAAGGGGCTAGATAAAACGAGGTGGAGCTTTGAGTGGGATAATTAAAATAATGGGAGTTAACTGTAGCTAAGGTAATACAAACAAACAGTACCTAAGCCTATTTTTCCTATGGACCAAAAGAGCTACCTTTACTTTTTATGTCTAAAATAGAAGAGAAAAAAGGATTTCAATCAACACCCTATTTAGTTGAGTTTAGAAAGCCTCACAGAAGAAACTATTTGTCACAGAAAATGAAAGTAATATCTGCATCTTCTCTAATGTACATTTGTAGCACTGGTTTTGTCAAGTTCAAGGAAACATCTATAAGGAAACAGATGAATGCATCTGAAGTTCCTTGGAGATATTTTAAAAGATTTCTTAGAAACAAAGCCTAACTTAGCAATTCAAGACAAAAAGTGAAACAAACCACTCTCTCTGCCATGCATGTCCTAGAGGAAATGAGGTTACTTGCATCTCTGGTGCTCCAATTTCCTTTTCTATAAGGAGCATACCATTGCTAACCTCAGTGAAGGAAATTAGCAATTACATCCATAAATCACTGAGTAACTGGCCATGATGATGCTGAATGAGAATACCTATATGCAAATCAAGCATGCAATCATTGGAGCTCTTTATGCCCTAATCCCGATACTAAAAAGAAATCAAAGTGTTATACTTACTCTCTTGTTACTTAATTTTTCTATATTCTACTAAAATGTTTCTGTTTGAAAAGCCATTTTTTAAAACCTGAGTTTCATCTTCTAATCCAGTATTTCTCAATCGTGGCAGATGTATGGGCTTCAACATTTCCAGCATGCCAACTGAGGAATTCTGGGAGCTGAAGTTTATACATCTTCAAATTGTCAAGGTTGAGAAACACTGTTCTGACTTTAGGGAATAATACTGTATCTGCCCTACTTTATTGTGATTACCCCTTCATTCTCACCCATAGATGCAAACCAATGTTCAATGAACCTTCCGAGTTGTAGTAATATATTGAAAAATTCGAAATTAAATGAAAGTGTTTTCATTTGTTAAGCAGTGTGTCAACTCCCACCAAAACTGCTTTGAAACAACAAACTTTTTTTTTTTTAAAGATAGCCGGTACCCAGAAGGCTTCCGGCTTTTAGATAAATTTTCTGGATACAATAACTTTGTTCTTACAGCAATCAAATTATTTTGAGTTAAGGTCCCAAATCTCTTTCTGTATGAAGCCGTTTTAGAATTTTAAAAAATATAGAAACAACTGAGTCAACTTTTATTAAAACTATGCTTCATGTTTCTTGATGCATGGTAAGCATACTTCTATAGTTAAAACTTGGCTGCGTTTTTGTGTATATTTAAATGAGCATAACTAAAGCTAATTTTTTGGAAGGGAATCTGTCCTTGCCCGTACGTTTATCTGCTACAGCCGTGTTTCTCATCTTTGGCAACTTGAAGATGTCCGGACTTCAACTCCCAGAATTCCCCAGCCAGCATTCACCAGACATCTTCAAGTTGACACAGTTGAGAAACACTGTCCTAGAGATTCTCAGTACAATTCCTGCTAACATTTGGATTGAGGAAAGTCATCATAGGCACATTCAAAGTCATTATTATGAAGGCCTAATTATTTTTCAGCTAATCTCTCCAGTTCTCACTTAATAAAGCTTAATGTTTTATTCTCCAGTGCAGGGGTCCCCAACCTTTTTTGCCCCAGGGACCGGTTTCATTTTAAAGAAAATTCTGCGGACCGGCTGAGTGGCTCAGCAGTCATGTGACTGGGTGGGCGTGGCCAACTTGGAAAATGTGAAACTCACTTAACAATGGTCTTGGTTAACAACCAAACTTTTGGCTTCAACTGTGGTCATAAGTTTTTTCTTTCTTTCTTTCTTTCTTTCTTTCTTTCTTTCTTTCTTTCTTTCTTTCTCTCTTTCTTTCTCTGTCTCTTTCTTTCTCTCTTTCTTTCTCTTTCTTTCTTTCTCTCTCTCTCTCTCTTTCTTTCTCTTTCTTTCTTTCCCCCTTTCTCTCTTTATTTCTTTCTCTTTCTTTCTTTCCCTCTTTCTCTCTTTATTTTTTTCTTTTTCTCTTTCTTTCCCTCTTTCTCTCTCTCTTTCTCTCTCTCTTTTGTCTCTTTCTTCCTCTCTTCCTCTCTTTTTTTCTCTCTCTTTCCTTTCTGTCTGTCTTTCTTTCTCTTTCTCTGTCTGTCTTTCTTTCTCTTTCTTTCTCTCTCTCCCACTTTCTTTTCTTTCTTACTCTCTCTCTATCTCTGTCTCTCTCCTTCGTCCCCCCATCTGACACTTTATGTGTGTATGTGTCTGTCTGTCTCGCATCCACGCACTTAATCACCCATTCTGTGTCTCTCTTTCTCTCCCTGTCTCTGTGTGCGTGTCTGTCACTCTGATTCCCCCCCTCCCTCCCTGTCTCTCTCTGTGTCTCTGCCTCTCTCTGTCTGTCGTCGTCCCCGCCCCCGCCCCCCCACCACAGACCCTCCTTAGCCCGTGCTCACTTGCTTTAGCCTGCCTCACCGCCCAGGCTTGGTTGCTCGTTTGCTCACTCACTCACTGAGAAGGCTCCGTATGTGTGTGTGGGGGGGGAGGAAGGGAATCGGCGGCCAGTAGGGAGGGGCGCCGCCGCCCAGGAGTCCCACCGTCGATGAGGGAGGAGGAAGAGCCCAACTCCAACAGCGCGAACAGCCGCGCCTGCGTTCTCCCGCATGCTCTGCTCAGGGGGCTGCCCCCTCCTCCCTCCTCCTCCTCTCCGCCCTGCGGCCCAGTTCCCACCCAGCCACGGACCGGCACCGGTCCGCGGCCCGGGGGTTGGGGACCCCTGCTCCAGTGGGTTGGAGTGTCCCATAGTTGAAATACCTCTTGCCATATTTGGATGAAACCACTAAGACAATTCTGCAGGTTTCTTGCATTGCACCACATAACCATATTTGGCAATGCAAGTTAATATTTCCCATCCATACCAAAGACAGACTGATCTAAAATTGAAATCTATTGTGATTTTTATGAAAGTTACCAAATTCTGATCAATTTAATTGCTTTTAGAAGATGCTGGATTTGAATTATTCTTAGATTGAATAATCTAGCTAGATTTTCAGTTAACGTTTGTCACAAAATACTGTCATTTTAATTGGTTAATTTCTTATTTTGTTTTATTAGTGTATAGTATATAATTGCTTTCTTTTTGGTCTTCAGCTCTAAATCAAGTAAATATGCTTGGATAGGGGTGCAGAAAGCAAAGAGTGCAGAAATTTCTGTCAATGCCAGGCTCCTTACTTCTAATTACATTTTATCATTTTGGGAGAAAAGTTGGTAATATTAGAAGAGGACAATACCTGTACATTTTCTTTTTGCAGAGATGCTGGAAGTATGTCTCATATACTACACTACTAAGGGCATAATAGATTTTTGGGTGTGTGTGTATGACAGGCAGTTGTCACAAATTTACAGTGGGCCCCTTGCTCTTTACTCTGATATTCCTTGTAGAATTTACAGAATGCAGCCTTCTTGGGGGCAGCCCTAGCTGATTTAGCATTGTTTGGATGTTCTTTGTAAATGTTATACATTTACTAGCCATAATTTATCATTTTGAAGGTCATACTTAACCTTAACAATGTGAAAAGCCCTGTAATAATAGGCCTTCTTATATTCAGTAGTAATATTGCAATCTGTTAATGCCTAGGCCCTGAGGAATATACCCAGATGGTTGGAAAAGTACCAGCTTCATCTGAATAAGCTCACTGGACACCCCGCAGGAATACTATACTTCAAGCCAACTAATAGAAAAGGATCTCTCTGGGTTTTTCAGCTTTTGAAATGATTGGGGTTTTTTCCCCTAGTATTCTCTTAATTTTTAGTCTTGGACTGTCTGATCAAGTCTGAGATACATTTACGGGTATACACACATATGAATTTAATTTACATTTATTAGAAATCTCACACCTGTAATTCTGAAAGGGTCACATATTTGTTTCCAAGCCCCTCATGAAGGAAGATAGCTGAGAATGCTGTGCCAGAAGGCAAAGTTATATAAGAGCCCTCTTCCAGAATAATGTCGCTTTTGGAGAGCAAGTTCCCATAAGCAATAATTAGTTCTCAGTAGAAATTCTGAAGATACAGGAATAAAAGGCAGTCATGCCCTCAGCCCCTACTTTATTTTATGTATTTTATTTCATGTATTTATTTGTATCCCACCTTTATTATTTTTGCAAACAACTGAAGGCAGCTAACATGTCCAATACATTTTCCTCTTCCTGTTTTCTCCACAGCAAGAACCCTCTGAGGTGAGTTGGGCTAAGAGAGAAGGTACTATTTGAATTCACAGCCTCCTGTTTTCTAACCTGGTGCCTTACCTGCTAGACCAAATTGGCACTGTTCACTTCTGTGTAACATCTATATGAAGCCACTGGGTGAGGTCATCTGTAGTTATGGGATAAGGTAACATGTCTTCTCCTGGTGAAGTTAGCAATGCTGTTGACATCCTGCATTGATTTCGGTTTGCTTCTCAGTTCAATTAAGATGCTGGTTATGACCTCTGAAGCCATACATGGCATTGGCTGGGTTATTGAGGAAACTTCCTCTCCCAAATCATATCTACATGCCCTATCAATTCCAACAGAAAGGACATTATGGGTCTTGTTCATGAATGCCTTTTTATTACTATGGTATCCATCCTCTAGAACCCCATTCCTATTTTTCAATACATTCAATCCTTATTATAGTCAGGGACCAACACAGAACATCTTCCCTTTAGAGTCAGAATGGCCCTGATCTTACTGGTCATCTGGAAGGACCTGAGCAGAATGCTTTGCTATTTCACCTGGAAATCTGATACAGTGATGGTGTGGAGCCTGCAAAATGACTGCATTGTTAGTGAGATTGATTATACCCTCCTACAGATTATTATTTTGTTCTGATTGTTTTGGTTATTTTAATTTTTAATACTCTAATCCAGCAAGAGTCATGTATGTGACATAAACGGCTATATAAATAGAATAAATAAATGTACAAATAAATAAAATCTATGAGTAGGAGCAGAATGTTGTGGACGAGAGAGGAGAAACAGAACAATATCTCTCTTGTAGGCTGTGATATTGGACACAGCCATCCATTCCTTTTTTGATGGGATGAGACAATTCTGCTCTGATGAAGAATTTTATCCTGAGATATTGCTGGTTGGGTTGTTGTTTTTTATTTGCTTTTCAATGGAAACTACATATTGGCTTCATTTTGTTCTATTTCTGAATTGATCTTTCTAACACATTTCTTACTACTGGAATCCTTATCAAAGGAGGATACTTGTGCCTGTCTTTTGATCTGTAGTAAACAAATACTACTTTTATTAATCCCAGACATTTTCCTCATCTCCTACATTGTCAGGCAATCACAACACTGTGATTGCCATGGATTTATCTCTCAATTTCTTTTTAGAAAATAATTTTAAGAATGTATCTGTTAGTTCTACTTGCTTCAGGATTTCTTTATTGTTTGTAATATTTTAAACTGCAAAATGCCCCTTCTTTATACTCCAGTGGAAAAACCTTTTAAGATACAAATTAAGTAAAGCTATCTGAGGAACCCTCTCCAGTGATATTCCTACTGCTTTCATAGATGCAAGAAATATATATGTCAGAAAAACCAGCCACTTAATAATGTTAAAAAATACATGGAGTATCTACTTTACAGAACTTAATCTTACAGAGATAAAATATTTTAGAATATGTATCATAACCCTTGTTGAAAGAGAGATTAAAAAATATTGAAATTTGGATGAGCCTGAACTTTTGCTTCTAAAATGAATGTGATAACTAAAGATAATTTTAATATTCTTTTTAAATGAATTCATTTTTAGAGAAAGTAATAAAAATAAAAGAAATTGTCTCTTTTTATGGATAGACAGAAAGCTAGACTAACTGCCAAACTCATGTATCAACCTATTAATTCAATGACTATAACATAGTATATTGTAATTACATAGCAACTATGATGAGTTCATTAAAATAATGAGTGAAATGGCAGAGCAACTTAACTTTAAGCATATATATTATAAATATTATTTGATTCTTTTCCAGCAAAAAGGATTCAGAGACCATTAAAACATGTCTCTGAACTGGTAGCCTATTTAAAATTTGGCAAACATAAAAATCAGCTCTGTCCTGAGGTCTCCTACCATAGTTTAATTATAAAACTTGAAAATAGATATGATATAAAAACATTAAATCTTGGAAACTCTAATAGAAAATAAGAAATATTTTAGACATGGTTTTGTTAGATATTATAGTGAATAATTGGACAAATTAGATTCCTTCTCTTTGGTACCTGAAGACCTATTATATATTTTTAAATGTAATAACCAAATGTTCATTAATGGACTGGACTACATTGGCAACTGCACTTGATCTATGGAAACAAAATTTAAATTTGGTAACATTTTGGCTAATATCTGTGTGAGAGAATTCCTAATTAGAATGCCCCAAAAAAATTCTTAAAGGGAATATCCATTTAGGAAGTTAGAAATGGATTTGATATATATATATCCGATCTGCGGGATCGGATCCTGCCTCACACATCCTCACGGCCGATTCGCTCCCACAGAGAGGGACTTCTCCGGGTGCCGTCCACTAGACTATGTCAGCGGGCGACGCCCAGGGGAAGGGCCTTCTCTGTGGCGGGCCCAGCCCTCTGGAACGACCTTCCCCCCGAAATCAGAACAACTACGGACCTCCGCTCCTTCCGTCAAAAACTTAAGCACTTTTTCTGCTTGGCCGGCCTAGGTTAGTCTTTACCTTCAGGGTGTTAGGGAATTTTAATTTTATAACTTGGGAATTTTAGCGCAGGGACAGTCTTAATTTAATTTGTTTTTATCTATCGTATTTATTTTATGTATGTATTTTTCTTATAGTATTTTAAATTTTTCCCTGTGCACCGCTCCGAGTCCCCTGGGGAGAGGATGCGGTATACAAATAAAATTTGATTGATTGATTGATTGATACAATCTCAAAAATGTGTTATGTAAGAATAGTAAGAGGAGATTTTGAAGAAACTGCTTTTTAAAGAACAAACTTGCAATAATCTCAAGTTCATAGGTAAGAAATACAAGTCTGACTTTGTGCAAACCTTCTGCAAATGTTTCAGATGCCCTCTAATAATGTTTAGGATAATGCTAAAAATTATTTAAGTTGATGTATTATTGATTTAATCATTATACAACTAACTTATTGATTTAGTCAGGTGGTTTATTACTGTAACTACTACCATTGCTTAAAATATTTTATGTATCACTTCAGCTCAGAAACAATCTCAATATTATTTATCAGATTTATTTACAGAATTCTCTGAATAAAGATGAGAATAGAAATAATCCATAATGCAATACATATTAGAGAGAACTACAATTCAATTACAAGGAAATCCATCATAAAAGCCTGAATTTTTAAAAGACACCTAAAACACATCAGTATCGGTCTAGTGTACCACAAAGAGGAAGCGGTTCTACAAGACTGTTGCCAGTACAACAGTCTGCAAGACACTTTATGAGTGGTGAATAAAATGTCATCCAGAGTTCAGATGTGCCTAGGATACTTATAGAACACAGACTTTCTTCAAAGTAACTTTGTACGAACTTGTTTAGAATGTTTGTATTTTAGCATCAAGGTTTGACTGTGGTTGTGGAAAGTGAACTGGTTTGGTCTACTGGTTAAAGACCAGAGCAGAACCTTGGAAAATGTGAGTTTTAGTCATGAAAACTGGCTAGGTGACTTAGGGCCAGTTATTGTCACTCAGCCCATGATTCCAGGCTCAGGAGACAAGTCAATTCCTGTTGCAACCAATGGACAATACTTGGATGAACTGAAAAAAGTAGAGCCTGTACTTGCAGGGAAATGCTGGAAAGGAAAAAAAATGGAAAGATCCTCCAGTCAGTAACCCAACTATTGCCTTAAACACTAGTTGTATCGTCTACCCCAATCCCCAAGCAGTTGAACATTCAATGAATTTTACTAATCCAGTCTTGAGAATACCACATATGTTTGAGCTGCAGTATTGATATAGACCAGGGGTGTCAAACGCAAGGCCCAGGGGCCAGATTCGGTCCATGGGGTGCTTAGATCTGGCCCGCAGGGCCGCCCTGGAGAACCAGCCCATGGTGCCTCAGTCAGCAAAAATGGAGCTTGGGAGGGCTTCATGTAGCCCTCTCAAGCTCTGTTTTCACTGGCAGAAGGTTGCAGGAGGCTGTTACAGTCAAAAACAGAGCTCACAAGGGTGACGTGTGGTTCTCCCAAGCTTTGTTTTCTCTGGCAAAGGATTGCAGGAGGCTGTCATAGCCAAAACCGGAGCTTGGGAGTCAGTTTTTGCTGGCAGAGCACTGAGGCCACCACAGGCACCCCAAAACGGGTGACATCAAGCTTGCCATGCCCTCCCTGGCCCCCAAGATCAAACACAACCCTGATGCAGCCCTCAAGGAAATCGAGTTTGACACCCTTGATATAGACAGTCCTAATTTAGCAACCACAGTTGGGACTGGTAACTTGATCCTGACACAAAATGGTTGCTAAGTGAAAAGTCAAGTATTTGGGACTATACTTACAGTTTTACTCAGCTTTCCTTTCCTTTAGCCAGGTGACCCCAAAATGATGGAGCAAGTTTCTGAAACTCAATTTAGGAGGAAGCTGGGTAAGGGGGCAAATCTTGCCATCCCTTTTCCCCAGTCCCTTGGTCTTTGTAATGCTCACTGAGGCCTTGGGATGATTAGTAAGAAGAGAATTGATGTTTGTGTTTAAAAATCATTGGAGAGAAAGGGATTACAGGAGAGTAAGGGAACTGATAAGTGTCTTGTCAATGTCAGGCAGCAAAGGAGCAGCCATCTGGAGGGTTCTTATCAGCTAACTAAAGCTACAGTGCTGAATTTATTAACTTGCGGTTAGCAGTTTTTAGGGCCATAATGCACTGCAAAGAAAAGCAGCTGAGAAAAAGATATTGCATTTAGGCAATATCTCCATTTTGCAAGGAAGGGGGAAAGAAGAAAAACCAGGTCAGGCACGCTAATGGTGTGCAATGACTGTAAATAGTGCATACATGACACACAGAGAGGGTGGGGGGAGAGATGCTGTGATTTTGAATGATTATGAAGTTGTAAAGTTACTTTTTCATCATAACTCTGAAGTCACTAAAAGAGGATGTAATCTGATTGGGTAACCTCAATGTTCCTTTGCAACCATATAACAATAAATTACCGAACATTATAAAAACAACACTTAAACAAATTGTTTAATAATTAGGGAATATTGTGATAATTTTCTTTGCTGCTAAAGTCACAGATACAAAGTTGATGCAGTGGCACTCTTCTTATGAAAGCAGCAAAAATGACACACACCAGAAAGGCTACAAACTGCAAATGGAGGAGAAGGAGGGGAGGGAGGGAGGGAGGGAGGGAGGGAGGGAGGGAGGGAGGAAGGAAGGAAGGATGGATTTTGGGGTATTAATGGCTAAAAACTGGATACCTCAAAACCAAATGGATTTAAGAAGACCTTTAAGAAAAACATACTGTCTTCAGATTTATATTTTGCTTGTCCCAATATTATTATTAAATATATATTTGTAAGCCAGTTTGAATATTAATGCTATAGGAAAATGAGAAAGAAACTGATTGATTAAACAACATCTGGAGCTTGTGGCTATGTAATATATAATAGCTGTCAATTATGGCTGAGAATTAAGCATCTGGCACTTCATTGAGCAAGACATCATTTGATTGGCTTTGCAGACACTAATGACTTTTAATAAAAAATCCAAGGTAATTTTGAAAAGAGAAAGAAGGTAGGGGGAAACAGTTCAGGTAATTATTTTATAGCTAGAACGGAAAGTATATTAGAGTTCTGACAGAGCATGTAATTATTTTTAAGGTGTTTATATGAAGAATTAATAACTGGGCATATTTAAGACTCATAAATATCTGAAAGAGACTATTCAAATTAATGAATGCTTTATGATAGAGACTTGGCAGTTAATTTTCAGAAGATTTACAATACAATACTATACATGTTTAGTTAAATTCAGTGCACCATATTCCAGGCCAGCTGGGAAAGGGGTGTAGCGTGAAATGTACACATGTAGCTAACATCTATTTTCTGATGTCACTCACAAAGATTCCAGTGGCTACAAAATAGAAGGACCACTTTCATTATGAATTGAGTGGGTTGCTTGAACTTTGAATACTGAAAGAAAATAAAAAGGAATAGTTCCTATAATTTATGGCTTCTGGGTAAACATAATATACAGTTAGCCCTCGATGCATTTTCAGTAGTTTGGTGACCTCCACAGTGTTGCTTATGACTCAGATTTAAAATTCTGATGACTGCCACCCTGCCCCCACAAACCTGTGATAGCATTTTGGCCACTTGGCATCCAGCAACCATTTACAACATCCCACAGTCACGTGACCACAATTTACAATTTTGGTTTGCCAGAAAGTTGAATTTATTTCCAGATTCCATTAAAAAAAAGCCCTTTGCAAATAATGTATTTGCTTAACAATGCAACCTTCGCATAACAACCACTGCAACAAAAGTGGGAGCATGACTTACAACGATAACTGTGGACTCAATTACCTCATAAATTGAGGACTGCCTGACCTGCAATATAAGCTGAGAATAGATTTCATTGGCTTTGCTTAACGTTCCCAAGATGTGTTCTTCTCCTACTTTTGAAATCCCCTTCTGTCGGTCGTCCTGGTTTTTATGGACATTGGGTTAGATTTTGTTTTCTTTGCTGCCATCTAACAGTTTTCAGCAATTTTAGACTGTGCCCAGTTCAGTTCATATAAGAGAAATGTTGCTGTCAAAACAGATCGTAGAAGGTATCTAGAAAAATGACAGGTTCCACGTGAACTACAATTGGATATGTTTTGCTTATGAAAGTATCTTTGATCATTGCAAAGCTATGTTAGCATAGGGAAGTTCTAGATTTTTTTTCTCCTCAATTTATTTTGCTGCAGGGCCCTTTGACAGCTTATGTAATGCCAGCAAATGAGTACATGTCAACACATCCATGTTCTGTTAACAGGTAGTTGATGCATCAGTTGGGAATAACTACTACAACTACTAAAATTTATAAATATGTATATATTTCTAAATATTCATTTAGTGTTAGTAGGCTAAAAGTTTCTAAGATCAGCTCTATTTTGATTTGTTTAATGTTTTAAAAAAATCATTTCGTATTTTTGTAATCAAGAAAAAATTTACGCAATGCCATTAGAATTCAAAATGCTGAACACTAATGTGACACTGTTGACAAAGATCAGAATATTGAATAAAGAAGTCTTTCCTATGGTAATGAATGGCCAGGAGAGCTGGACATTTGAGAAAGTGTAAGGCAAGATAGATGCCTTGAAATTATTGATTGGAAGTTGGTTATTAAGAGTATCATAGACTGCAAGAAGAACCAATCAATCTGGCCTTGACTAAAAAAGAATGACTATTTCCCCTGAGGCAGTAATCAGTAAATAGAAATTCCCATGTTTTGAGCAAGTCATACAAATGGATGGTGGCCTTTTTTCTAAAAAGAATAGTTTCAAAAGTTGGGCGAAGCAGAAGAAGAGCACAGAAAGGACCAAAAGATTATTGTAATGTCCCTGGAAATACAACCTAGTAGTTATTACTAAAGACCAGTTACGTAGGTTGACCAATAGTGGAACATACTAGGAGCTGAACCTAATTTGATGACACCTAAACACAAAATAACAACATCTTTTCTCTTCCTGCAAATAATTTATCCTTACATTTGTAACAAGAGAATGCATATTCTGGGATTTAAACTGGTGGTATATGCTCTAGACAAGAAATATATCTTCAGAATAAATGTTAGTATAAACTTGTATTTTTAAAAAGCAAAGAAAAAGAAAGCTGAGATATTCAGGAAGGTGATTTGTTGAAACAATGTCATTTCTGAAGTTTTGCAGAATCCAAACTTTATCTCTCTAGTTTATCATAACATTTCTCCAGGCCTCTGGTTTATTTGTGCATGATTTATTCATTTTTTATACATTTACTTTATATGCCACCTTTCTTTCCAATCAAGCATTCAAGGCAGCTAGTAAAAATGCAACTACAGAATGAAAAAGCAAGAAAAATATTTATTAACTGGCAATTAGCAGTTAAAAGCCTTGCAGAAGAGATGCGCCTTGGCTGCTCTTGCAAAGAAGAATGGAGGGGAAGCTAATGGAGGGCAATGTACAGGGATCCGTGCAGGGGGGGGGGGGGCTCTTCTATTTGCCAGATGAAATGTATACATAATGTTTTGATTCTACTTTCAGAAGTATATCAAGAAAATTATGCATGGGTGATGATGACCTTAAGCAAAGTAGTGTAGTTTTTGATGATTTAAATCTTATAATTACAAGTGGAAACTGCAGCAAAAACCTCCTGATTGGTTTTCCTTTATTTTTGCCGTAGGAGATACTCTATATTCCTTTTGGTGACTATTGTGCTCTTCTAGACAGTTTCCCACATGCTAGGTTTTTAAGAGTCTTTTAATTCCTCTGAATTTGATACTGCAATTTCATCTCTAGTTGTGCACATTTTGGTTTTGTGTCTATTTCTACTGTAATTTGCAGTTACAAGGAGGCATAAGAATACAGGCAGTAAAGTTAGTGGTGAGAGCCATGGTGGCTCAGGGGTTAGAATGCAGCATTATAGGCTGATTCTGCTGATTGCCAGCAGTTTGATTCTCACTGACTCAACATTGATTCAGCTTTCCATCCTTCCGAGATGGGTAAAATGAGGACCTAGATTGTTGGGGGCAATAGGCTGACTCTATAAAACCACTTAGAGAGGTCTTTAAAGCGCTATATAAGTGCTATTGCTGTTGCTTGTATAATCACCTGTCTCTAGTAATAACAAAAGTATGAAGTACTACAGGGCAAGAAAATTATTGGAATTTGCCCATCATCCTCTGTTATCTCTCTGTTGTCTTAATGCTTGCTAATTTAACACCAATTTTTTCTCTATTATAAAAAGGTAACTTAACATCAGTGATTCTTGAGATATTAAGTCTCTACTTGGGTTTTATCAGACCCTTAGGGAGTGACACTGAAACCCTTTGCTTCATTCCAGCTAGTCTATTATTCTACCCATCTTTAACCTTCTGTCAATATTATTGTAATTTCTTTGATCTTTGTCAGCTGTCCAGGATCATGGGAAGTCAAGGGCATACAAGTTTAATATATTACAGTTCATTGCATAGTCAGATTGGGTTTGGCATTTTTATCCATTTGTCAAGTCTTTCCCAAGTCCTTCCAACCTATCAAGTCCTTTCCCTGAGATAGGCAGGTGTTGTTGTTTAACAATAATAAAGGAACCGTTGCAGGTTGTACAGCAAGCTCTTCCAAGTAGAGCTGTTCATTTGATGGTGATTTTGTCAGTGCTGATGGTGTTCAAGTAACATTCCAAATGTTTTGGGATTGCATCCAAAATGCCTACTATTATTGGTAGTTTGCTTTCTTTTGCGACAGTCATTCTATTTCTATTAGCAGGTCTTTGTATTTTCTCCAATTCTTTCTCTACTCTTCTGCTGTCTCCAAATACTACCATATCCACTATCCAAACTTTTTGGTCTTTCTTATCAACAATTGTTAAGTTTGTGGTGCAATGTGGCAGGTGCTTGTCTGTTTGAATTCTAAAGTCCCGAAATACTTTAACTCTTTCATTTTATATTTCTTTGTCTATTTCATAGTCCTACCAGTTCTTGCTTGAATGCAAATGGTATTTCTTAAAGTTATTCCAACACACCATTGTTACCACTGGTGGGATTCAAATATTTTTACTACTGGTTCTGTGGTGGGCGTGGCAGGGGAAGAATACTGTAAAATCTCCACTTCTTCCCGATCAGCTGGGACTCAGGAGGCAGAGAATAGATGGGAGCGGGGTCAGTCAGAGGTGGTATTTACTGGTTCTCCGAACTACTCAAAATTTCTGCTACCGGTTCTCCAGAACTGATTGTTACTATTTTGTCTGTGACATCATCTTATAGCAGCTAACTAGTTAGTTAGTTGATTGTTTCTTCAGTTTCTTTGCAGAAATGGCATATGCTGTTTATTGCTTTCTTCTCAATTCTGGTTTTGTGTGCATATGTGTTTAAGGCTTGGTCTTGTGCAGCCAGAATTAGCCCCTGTTTTGCTTGATAGTTCATTAGCGTACTGGCCCTGTAATGCTATGCCTTGCCATGTCTCTTCACTTGGCCTTTCCTGTAGGCCAGTTTGGTCTCTCCAGTACTCAGTAATCTTTCATGGTGTACTAACTTCAGTGTATTTTCTTCACTGTCCTTCAGATATTCTTCCAATGCTCTTTTCTTCTTCAACCGTCTGGTATACTTGCAACATTCCATAGCCAGCTGTGCTTCTTGTTAAATAGAGTTTGTCAATGTTGCTGCATAGATGAAGGGCATGATTCATTGTCATTATTTCTCTGGTCTGCCTATCCAAAGCTTCTACTTCAGTTTGAGTCCAGTCCACTATTCCAGGTATATATCTAGCAACTAGTTGTCAAGATATTAATCACCTTGGTATTATTTCTGCCACTGACTTTCGACTTTAATAATAATAATAATAATAATAATAATAATAATAATAATAATAATAATAATAATAATAATAATAATAATAATAATAATAATAATCTTTATTGTCATTGTAAACATTACAATGAAATTGGTTAAGATCTTTAAGATCTTCTTCATTCCCATGATGTATTCACTTTTAACTTCCTTCTTGACTTTTGTGTGTTTGATGTTGTCAGCCTGAAGGATGCTGAAATATTCGTAGCAATCATCTTCATCCAACTTTTTATGTTAGTTCCATAGGGCATCTTGATTCCTTCAGTTTTCACTATTTTATTCCCTGTTGATGAAGGTGACACATTTATCCAGTCCAAACTGCATGCAATATCTTGGCTGTCTATATGGACAGAATGGAACAGTGATTCCATTTCAAATGGTGTTTTTCCATACAGCCTCAAATAGTCCACGTGAAGAAAGTAGGATAGCCTGACAGATGATTTTGATGTTTGATAGTCATGGTTTGACTTGTTCGGTATAGTTGATAGAGGAATCAGTGAAACTGAACTACATCAGCTATTAAATCAGTTAGCAGTTTGAATGTTAAATGGTAAATAGGAGATTGACTTGAAGTTACCTGGTGCTGATTTTTTTGTTGGATCTTTCAATAACAGGTAGGCTTTGCCAGATGTTAACCAATGTTCAGTTTCACAATTTTGTTGTTAAACTTCTTCGCAGTCAATGGGTCAGATATTTCAATCAAAAACAATATACCTCACCTTCACCTGATGCTGCCTTTTGGGAATTTTGAGTTCCAGCTGCAGCTTTTCAATGGCAGGTCTGATGTAATACATCTCTCCTTATCCATAATTAAATGGTAAGAGGGAAGATCTGAAGAGAGGAAATCCAATCCAGGTTTGAGGTTTTGCCACCAGTAGCTTCTTATGGCAGAGGGGGAAGGATAGTGATTGTCATTTGGAAGACTCCACGTGTGTCAGCCCCCTAAACAGATCAGACCAGGGAACCGATTATACAGGAACAATGTATTGGCTGTAGTAAAAGAATCTTGTAAGTCTTTTGTGCTCTACCTCCTCCTCCCTCTTATAGTCCATTGAATTAGAAGGGTGATTGTCTCAGTCATTTCCAAATCCTATCGTGTTCTGGGCTTTAAAAAAATGTTTCTAACTCTTTTGCTTAGGTAACAGCTCCTGCTCATCTCTATTAAGGTCATCTTTTCTATTAAGATAACTTTCTACAACCAGTTAATAAAAGCTCTGATCCGTATAAAAATGAATGTGAGGCCTTATTCCTGAGGGTGGCTGTGAGCGACAAGCTGGAACTGTAGCTGATGTACTGTTTTCCTGACACACAATTGTACCCCATCCAAACTGCTGGTTCTGAGTGTCAGATTGGTGTTGATTTTCTCAGGTTTATTATTCTGGGGACTTCAATCTCCCTTCTTCGTTTGAAGGAATCAGAGGCAAGTCAACATAGGTTTGTCCTAGTCATCAAAGACCCAATGTGTTAGAGATGATGATTATGGTCATGATTTTGGAGTTAATAAGATCTGAAGGTGGGACATATAATAATCACCCCATAATTCTGATGAATCGGCATTTTGTTTTCATGTAGATGGTCAGTGCCACTGACCTTTGTTAGGAGAATAATTCTATTCAGTCTGCCCCAAGGAACTTATGGATCCATTCACTACCTATAGTTATTCAGGGGTTGGTTTCAATTAGAGGAGGGAGACTTTAAGCTCTTCAGCATTCCACCATAGGGCAAGTTCAGCTCTCTCCCATCTCCTGATTAATATCCCCAGTATATGAAGCCACTAGGAGAGGTTATCTATTATGTTGTGGGGTTTAATCAACGTGCTAGTGATACCTAATTATGAATCTGCACTCCACTCTGAACAGGAGATCTTGTAAAGTTTCTATTTCAGTGCCTGGAGTTTGTTAGAATCAGGAAAAACAAACTTAAACTCAGTTCCAGCAAGATTGTCTGTGGATTTAGAAGCCAAGAGATTCCAGTAGAATTCCATCTTTTGGGCCTGTATGGATTTTTTGTGCCTGGTGCAGAGCTGGTCCACAATATGGGGGTCCACTTAGCTGCTTCTACAAGCAGCTTGCAGACATGTGGTCAGGAGGATAATAATTTGCACTAATTGTAGCCATTCCTGGAGTTGGAGGATTTGTTGATTTTTATTCTTGTCTTTGTCATTTCATAGTTGAACACTTGCAACTTACTTTATCTGTCCGTGAGAGTGGAAAATTAATTTAGTCCATAATACACTAACCTGAGTAGAAATGGACTCCATTTGGCTTGACACTATTACTCAAGGAGCTATACTGGTTGACAGTTCATGTAGTCCTCAAATTATAACTGAAATGGAGTCTGTCTGTTCTGGTCATAAATAGTAACAGTCGTAAAATGAGTTGCTCACATAACTGACCCAATTTTTAAAATTTTTGGAGAGGTTGTTAAGTGACCACAGTGGTTGTAAAATGAATACCACAGTCATTAAGTGTGTGCTATGGTCATTAAGTGAATGCCACACTCATTAAGCGAATTCATTGTTTCCTGTAGCAGTTTTGCCAAAACCTAAATGTCAGTGCCAGTTTTTGGCAAAACCTCATAAAATGTGTTTAGATGACCATGGGATGCTGCAAACATGTATGTGACTGTGTTGCCGAGTGCCCGTGGTGTGATCATGTGACTGTGGGGGTTCTTGACCATTGGGACTTCTGATCTGGGTCATAAGTCTCTTTTTCCCGGTAGGTTGTAATTTTGTATGTAAGTAATCAGTAGTAAGTTGAGCACTACATGTACTTTTCTGGTTGCAATTCAAGGTTTTTGGTTACCACCTTTAAAGTCAGAACCTGGGTATCTGTGTGACAGTCTCTATCAGGGAGAATCTGCTCATGAAGTAAAATCTAAGACAAGTTGACATCAAAAAGCCTGAGGATGAGCATTTCTTGTACAGCCCCCTTCTCTGGAACACCCGATCCACTGAGAAAAAGGTGTGTGCTTTTTCCTTGTTGCTAAAGGAATATCCAAAGGGATATTAAAACCTTTCTCTTCCCAATGGCTTGTGGGGATACCATGGAGGGTGACTCCTGAAGGCGCAGCAACATATATATTTTTGAGGGATTAAAAGGGTTTTGTAAGGACAATCATATTTGGAGATGTTCTGCTTTCAGTTTGTACCTACTCTTTAGTCTTAATTGTTAACCCAGTTCTGAACCATGGGATGCATGTCGTTCAGTCATTTCTTATTGGAGGGACATATAAGCTCATGAAAAGAAAAGAAAATGAGTACATATTCAGTCACTAATGTTCCCTTGAGCGATCACATCTCTTTAAGAATAAAACCCTCTTTTGCTTCTGCTCCATAAAGAAAGGAGGGAAATGTTGCCCCTGCTCTGTATTTTCTGCACATGCTGTGTGCATTTGTCTGGCCATTTTCAAAAATGCCTGAGCTGTTTGTACAAAGACAACAATACCTGGACATGAAGCGGGCATTCTTCCTGTACATAAATTCTCAGTGAAAGCTGTAATTTTGGCACAGCCAGGCACCTTTCCAACAGTTCCAACCATGGTTGCAGGTTGTAGAGCACAGTCTCTATGTGGGTGTCGAGTTGGGAGAATTGGCAATGGCTCACTCAATGAATTCAGGCACCTGCACCTGCAGGCAAACCCAAGCCAGGTAGATTTTTTTTAAGGTTCTAGAAATTTACTAGAGTGATTCAGAGATTCATTGTTAAGGTTGTCCAGTAAAATCACTTCAAATTCAGTACATGAACTACATAGTGCTCTGTGTCCAAGTCCCATGGAGTTCCTGTGTTACAAATAAAAAACCAGAAATTTTACAATTTGAACAGTGTTGTCACTAATCCAGAAGAAAATTGTCTTGAATGTTTAAGAAGATTGATGGTATGGGTTCTCCAGGACACACTGCCAATAAAGAAGCAATGCCAAAATCCTATGTGAAAGGGCCCATAATAAGAGAAGAACCTCATATAATAATGCTTTTTAGACTTTTTAGCTGCCTGTTTAACTCTTAATCTAAGTTGGAGAAGGAAGGAATCTTTTTCTGGTGGAGCAATTTAGATGGGGGTAGTCAACTTTTTTATACCCACTACCCACTTTTGTATCTGTTAGTAGTAACATTTTCTAACAGCCCACCAGTTCCACAGTAATGGTGATTTATAAAGTAGGGAAGTCAATTAAATTTTTTAAAAAGGAAAGTGCTTCAGTATTGGACAAAACCTCTACCGCTCACCATGAAAGCTGGAATGCCCACTAGTTGGCAGTAGGGACCAGGCTAACTACCACTGATTTAGATAGATAACCTTTATTGTCCTTTTTGCTGTGGGCACACTAATACACATTAAAAATGAAATTCTGTTTCCTGCTCTCAAAAATGTACACATACATAACACACATATACACTCACTATATACATACATACATACAGTATATACATACATACTTACATATGTACATACATGTATATATATCTGTCCATCTTGAATACATATCAGAAAGTGTAAGCTTGAGAGTTCACAAGATTGATACTATATGGAACAAAACAGTGACCGAATCTGGATGTTCTTTTTGGATACCACGAAGCCTCCTCCCAGAAGGTAACAAGGAAAACAGGTTGTGAAGAGAATGTGTGGTGTCCCAGACAATACTGCAGACCTTGGTCAAGAATCGTTTATATGCTATACCCCGGATAGAAAGAAGTGAACTGCCAATAATCTTTTCTGCCATCCTCATCACTGTCTGCACCGCCTTCGTGTCTGAAGCAGTAATGCTTCCAAACTAGACCATAAGGCAATATGACAGGAAGCTCTCGATCCTCCCTCTATAGAAAGTGGTAAGGACAGGGGAAGGAAGATGTACTTTTCTCATGTGATGCAGAAAATGCAGGTGCTGCTGTGCCCGCTTCACCAGTGTCTCACTGTTGAGCGACCAAGCCAGCCTACTCATTAGCTGCATACCCAGAAACGTGATGCTGCTAGCCATCTCCACAGGTGAATCATTTATACATAGGAGTATGGCTGTGCCTACCTTTTCTGAAATCGACAATGATGTCTTTAGTTTTTCCAACGTTTAAAAAAAGGCTTTTTAAAATTATACCAGTTCATCAAACCCTCTACCTCCTTGTGATAAGCACCCTCATTATCATCTTGAATAAGACCTACTACTATTGTATCTTCTGCATTCCTCACAATGTGGCTGGTGACAAACCTTGCACAGCACACATTTAGGATACAATTTTTCCACTGGGAATGATTGGTCCTATTCTCTTTATAAGATTTACTGAGAATTTAGTCCAGTATGTATTACATTGCTAATACTGTGCTCATTCTCTCCCTCACTCTCCTCTCCCTTTCGCTCTCTCTCTCTCCCCCCTTGAAAAACTACTTCAGTCATGGTTATTGGGATCTCAAGTTTTCTTGACTGCAGTATTTTTTACCCTTTCCTATTACTGTGAATTATGGATGAAAGGGAAATGTTTCTGCAGTGAGGGCTTTTATGTAACAGAAGCTGCCACGGTGCTCTGTGAATGTAATTTAGGAGCACATCCTCGATGGTTCACAGGACTAGAGATTATGGTTGTGTCCTTCTCCCCCTTGCTTTCCTTACCCTTGCAATCTGAACTTTTGCCTCCTTCATTTGGAGGGTGCCATAAAGTTGATAAATTGTAAAAAAAAATTCTGGGGAAAAAATCACATCTTCAGGGTGCAATTATATAACTCTCTGTGGTTGGCAATTCCCCTCTCATCAGCCATAAAGATTCACTTCTTGTACTTATAATACCAAGAGCATCTAGTTATTAATCAAACAAACGTGTGACACCAAGAAGCAACTGCAGCTACAGCTGGTCAAAGAAAGTGTTGGGTGACTCAGGGGCTTTTTGAAGAATGTAAAGAATGAACTAGAGGTAAATGACAGGAGACAAACATCACAGGTGTGGTGTTGGTTGTTGGGTGGAGAAGGAGGAGGGGAGAAATAGCAAGCCATGGAGGTGGGAGACTATGGGACAGGACCTGGAACTTCAACAGCAGAGAATTGGGCCTTGGGAACAGAAACATAGCTAAGAAGAGAAGGCTCCATCATATTTAAGATTAAGTTGTATATCTGGTTGACTTCCCCATCCCCCTTTCTTGCATGGATTGAACCTCAGCCACCCAAAGAATAGATGCTAGTACTGCTTAGAATTCCCTAGAATTCTAGTCTTTTAAAATAGGTGGATAAGTAAGGGATCAACATTCTGCTGCCCTTGGTCAGGATGATATATCCACAAGGTGCACAATATATTAGACCAGCTTTTACACTGGATCATGCATTTTGGTGTGATTTTGGGAACTCAGCCATTGTCTTATCACAATACATGAATAAAACCATTATACCAAGTCCCTAGGTCCTTGGTTAGGACTCAAGCTGTTGAGCTACCAACCAGCCCCAAAGGCTGCTAATCTCACCAAAGATTAACATAACAACAACAACAACAACAACAACAATAATAATAATAATAATAATAATAATATCACATTAAAATGTTATGTTTGAACATAGCATTTTAATGGGAAGCCATGTTTTCTGTGTTTCCCCCTTTTCCCCTAATCTTCTGACTCTAGCAGCTATGGAGACAGGATTGGGATGGGAAGTAACGGACTCAGGCTCAACCCGACCAAGACAGAGTGGCTTTCCGGCTGCCCAATTCAACCAGCTTACTCCATCGCTGGCCATAGGGGGCGAACATCTTGCCCCTGTGGATGGGGCGCGCAATTTGGGTGTCCTCCTGGATGCCCGGCTGTCCATGGAAGATCAAGTGACAGCCGTGGCCAGGAGGGCGTTTTACCAGGTTCGCCTGGTTCGCCAATTGCGCCCCATATTGGATCGGGACGCCCTTCGCACAGTCACTCATGCGCTCGTGACATCCCGACTGGACTATTGTAACTCTCTCTACATGGGGCTTCCCTTAAGGTGCACCCAGAGACTTCAGCTAGTCCAGAATGCAGCCGCGCGAGCAATTATGGGGACCGCAAGGTCTACCCACGTAACACCGCTCTTGCGCGAGCTGCACTGGCTACCTGTCGTCTTCCGGGTGCGCTTCAAGGTGTTAATTATCATCTTTAAAGCGCTCCATGGCTCGGGACCTAGCTATCTGCGGGATCGGATCCTGCCTCATACATCCTCACGGCCGATTCGCTCCCACAGAGAGGGACTTCTCCGGGTGCCGTCCACTAGACTTTGTCAGCGGGCGACGCCCAGGGGAAGGGCTCTCTCTGTGGCGGGCCCGGCCCTCTGGAACGACCTTCCCGCCGATATTAGAACGACCACGGACCTCCGCTCCTTCCGTCTTAAATTAAAAACTTACTTTTTCTGTCTGGCCGGCCTGGGATAGTCTCCCTGTCTTGGGGGTTTTACTGGGTAGTTTTAATATAGTTAGTTTTATGGGAATTTTAGCACAGGTTTAGTTTAATTTGGTTTTAGAATTGTTTGTATATTTCTTATTGTTTTTATTCTGCCTGTGCACCGCCCCGAGTCCCCATGGGGAGAGGGAGCGGTTTATAAGTATTAAAATTATTATTATTATTATTATTATTGCTAAGCTTGTTATAATTTCGATTCCTCCGATTCCTCACACCATTGTCTTATTCTGAAGTGATAACACCCAAAGCATGCCTGTAGAAGGTATTTCTGTTGAACTTCAGGATGTGTACATGGAGGACTATCTCTTCTCAATACAATAGATGCTATCCTGTCACACACACACACACACACACACACACACACACACACAAGCCCTTGGCATTCTAAGAAGGAGACAAAGGAATACTCTGTACAGAAGTTATAAATGAACAATTCTTGCTTCCCCACACATGGTTTGAAAGAAAAAGTCACGGTTGAGTATCTAGTACATGAACTATTGAGTACACAGGAGTCACCAACATTATTAGCTTAGGGTTAATTATTATCTTTTTGACCTCTATAAAGAGGAATGGAAACTAAGATTTGGGGTGAGGATGATGTTTGCAGTAGCCACAAACAGTGACTCTCATGTAATATAAGCAATATAATTGAAATCAAACTGTTTGGTGAAAATACAATATTTTGGTAATCTGTAAGTGAAGAATGAGTGAGTATAATACACCTTGCCTTAATGAGCTGGGTTCATGAAGCACAGTGTTTTGATTGATCAACTCAAAAGAACTGATTGTTGTTACTTCTACCTATAGGGTGCTATCAGAACTTCACATTTGTCTCCAAGTTGTTTAATGTGGGGCTGTCATGCACAGATTCAGATGGAGTGTTATCAGTATATCATTAGCCTATTCTGTTTGTATCAAGGGAGACTGCACAATTGCTGATCTAGCATTTTCTGCCTACAGTGATGCTTTGGATGATGGCCAGTACATTAAAGCTGAATAGAGAAAAGAGAGATTGACTGAAATAAGATAGTTCTTGGTCTGGGACTTAGATAAAGTGAATGTTCCTGATGTGTTTTCCCTTTCTGTGAAGAAATGGTGATCTTCATGATGAAAACCTTTCATTAGGCACATAGGTGGCTTCAGGAGCATCAACATTTGTCAGATAAAATCAATTCTGTCTAGATACAGTTACTTACATTAATAATTTTATAACAATACTAGCTGTACCCGTTGCTGTGGCCAAGTTTGGTTAAATGAAAAAGTTTCCCCTCATAGACCCTCTCAGCGACCCCCTCCCTTCTCTGTCTCAGTTTCCCCTCCCTCTCCCTCCCCTCCCTCTCTTACTCTACCTACCTACCTACCTACTGTATTTTCACCCTCTCTCTCTCTCTACCTACCTACCTACGTACCTACTGTATTTCTCCCTCTCTCTCTCTCTCTCCCTACCTACCTACCTACCTACCTACCTACCTACCTACCTACTATATTTCTCCCTCTCTCTCTCTATCCCTCTACCTATCTACCTACTGTATTTCTCCCTCTATCCCTCTACGTACCTACCTACTTACCTTCCTACCTATCTAGAGAGAGAGGAGAGAGAGGCCGCTAACTCGGCAGTGGCCTTGTGGGAGGGAGTTGGCGGAGGGTGGGGGCAGCAGCAGAGGAGAGAGAGGCCGCTGAGGAGGTGACCATCACGGATATGATGCAGACCGCTCCACTGCTCGTGCAAGTAACGTGAGCTGAAAAGCGGCTGGGTGGGAGGAGCCGCGAAGGGGAGGGGGCGAGTGAGCGAGTGAGGGAAACACACAGAAGAGCTCCAGTTTTACATTTGTGTGGCATGTATCTGGCACCGGTGTGCCATCCACACAATCTGTGTGTATCATTGGTGCTGCACTTGTAAGGAACGTTGTGTGAAAATTTGGTGGAGATTGGTGCAGTAGTTTCTGAGATTAGCGGTTTTGAACAAACTCATAGCTACATTTTTATTTATATAGATTACTGACAACATTTGCAACCAATCACAATGTCATGCATATGGTGACATCATCATGTAGATGCTGCAGCATCTCAATGTCCAACAGAAGTGAGTAGTTCCTGAAATTTGTATGGTGATGTTAACATTCACACTTTGCCATCTGCATCCCTTCCCCCCATACTGATGTCCATTACCGTCTTGTACTCTGTAAGTATATGTATATGATTGTAAGTCTATTAAAATGAAGTATATGCAACTATCTTTTTTTAAAAATCCAGAAGCTGCAGCTCACATGAAAGCCTCTCGTAGATTTAAGTCAGATCATGTTTCACTAAGCCTTAAATCATTATCCTGTAAGCTATCAGTTCTAGTTGCTTACTAGCTTAGGAAGTTGTTACCTGTATATAAAGTATCTCCACTGTCATCCAGTCGATTACTATTCCCACCCATTAAATCAGCACTTCTCCTTACTTGACACGCTGAAAGATAGATAGAGCTAGTTGTCATTGGTGAATTGATAGATGTTTCAATGTATCTTACTACAGAAAGGACCTCAGCATATTAAGGAACATTGAAAAATGTTTGGATTGTCATCCTGTTTCCTAGAATTAATATGCTTATTAAACAAAATGAATCAAAATAAATTACATTTTAGCTGCCATGTTGAATAATATCAGTGCTTGAATCTCCATGTTTTCTAGGATACAGAGGAGATAGAAAACCATGGGTTGAATTGTTATATTTTATTTAAGATCTGACTTCCAGAAGGATATTATTTGATTGATTCTTCATTATCTGAATTTTGATTTGTTTTGCTTCATATGCCTGTTTGTTATTTGCTCTTAGGGGATGAGACCGCTGAAGGAAAGGGATAGCCTATAGTTATTATCCCCTGGAGCAGTGTTTCTCAAATTTAACAACTTAAGATGTGTGGACTTCAACTCCCAGAATTCCCACATGGTGACTGGAGAATTCTGGTAGTTGAAGTTCATACATCTTAAAGTTGACAAGGTTAAGAAACATTACCCTAAATGTAATGATGTGGCAAAATAATTTTGAGAATTTAACTGAATTTTCATCAGAAAGAAATCTCAGAGAACTAGGCTACCTCTTCATTTTCCGAGAACTGCCAAGTAGGTTTGGGCATATAAAGGTAAAGGCAAAGATTTCCCTTGCACATATGTGCTAGTTGGTCCCGACTCTAGGGGGCAGTGCTCATCTCTGTTTCAAAGCTGAAGAGCCAGCACTGTCCAAAAACATCTCCATGGTTATGTGGCCGGCAAACTAAATACCAAAGGCTATCTTTCCACCAAAGGTGGTCCCTATTTTTCTACTTGCATTTTTACATGTTTTCAAACTGCTAGATTGGCAGAAGCTGGGACAAGTAATGGAAGGTCACTCCGTTACGCGGTGCTAGGGATTCGAACTGCCGAACTGCCGAACTGCCAACCTTTCTGATCGACAACTTCAGCATCTTAGCCACTGAGCCACCGTGTCCCTCAGTTGGGAGTATATACCTCCTCAAATAATTGCTTTTAATAACCGGGCATGTGAATATAATTTTTCCATTAGATTTTCTCTCTACTGAGGGGAAACCAAAGGGGAAAAGAGAAAAAATCAAGAGCAGTCAATTTATGGCCACAGTATAGTCCATAAATATTGGTGACAAGATTAGATCAGATTAGATTAGATTAGATTAGATTAGATTAGATTAGATTAGATTAGATTAGATTAGATTAGATTAGATTAGATTAGATTAGATTAGATTAGATTAGATTACCACATTATTAGTAGCAAATGGTTTTTGTGCTGTGACACTTCCAGCATAAAAGTGGGAGTAATGAGTAAGGAAGTAGGAACTTACTTATTTGGACAGCCATTTGTCCAGAATGGTATAGGGGTCTCCCTCTGGAGCAAGGAGTTAGACTAGAAGTCTGTCAAGTCTGTCATATTGTTACTGTTAATTACAAGACAATCTGTTTCTGGTTGTTTCTTACTCATTCTGGTTAGAGCAGCATGTTGTGGGTATTGCTGGTTGAGGAACCTTGGCTGATGGGATCTCAAAAAAAGAGGCTTCTGTGATGTGGCTCACACCCAAAAAAACTTTTTCTGACCTAAAATGAGGTTGGCCTCCACACCTACTGGCCCCCATCTGGCTGTGCTGAGAGCCTTCTATGATTCTCTGTGACCTATGTGTTTTAGTTTTGGTTTATTTTTAGTAATTGTCTGTGTTTTTGTTTATTTTTCTTTATCCTGGCCAACCCAGAGTTGTGTTTGTGAAATGGGTGGCTGTATAAATCAAATAAATGAAAAACAAAACAAAACTCCTCTTTGGCAAATTAAGTATCTGGTGGCAAAGAAATGTGGCAATGAAGCATCAATGTCATTGCAACTACTTCATTTCTTTGCATCCTTCTTTTTCTTTGTATCTTTCATTCTTTTCTCTGACACAGAATTGCAGACAGCTGCTTCTTTTAAAATTAGCTGTTTATTATTGGATGAAAATGGTGAATTGAGTGCAACCACTCTGGTGTTTATTTGAACATTCTTGTGAAGAGATTGGGGAGGGAGATGACAGTGAAGAATGTCTACTTGTGTCAGCTGAGAGTTTTAAGAATTGCCCATTGCTAAATGTTCCATTTCCTGCAGAATTGTTTGAATGCTAGTATTGTATGCTTCTTATATGATAGAAGGAGTATGTGTGCATCTCCGTCTCTCCTTCCCTCTCTCTGTCTTTCCCTCCCTCCCTCCCTCCTTCTCTCTCTCTCTCTCTCTCTCTCTCTCTCTGTGTGTGTCATACACACACACAAACAAATATCTTATATTAAACATAATACAGTCTATGAATAAGGAGAAAAATGCAAGCAGAAGGTAGCTGCTAAATCTGGAAAAAAACATTTTCCTCTTATTTCTAAGAAAACAAAATGGAAAGAGCCATAATCATCACCCAATGTGGACTCTTAGCTTTAGTTTCATTTTTAAAAAATCTTCCAATACCTCTGGATTAATAATTTGACTGGTACCTATCCTTGCTATGGCAATGTCTCTTTTCTTCAACTACGGTTTGTTCAGTTTAAAACCATCTTGGAGTCTTGTATTGATACTGATTCTGTTCAGCTAAAGATCTGCTTCAAACGTTTGTTCCCCAATCATGTAGTGAGGACTGAAATATATTTTCTGTTAAATTCATTTTGAGTTAAGAGATTTACTCACTAGAGAAAAAAGTTGCAAGTGAATGTAAATAGGGTGTTATTGTTTGAAAGCTGTGATGTATTACTATAGGATATTAAAGCATGAAGGATTTGATTTATAACATTGAATAGTCAAGGTGAACAAATAATAAATTATAACATTAGCCCTGCTATAGATTTTCCTCCACCAGATGTTGCACAACTTGAAACTGAAACACAGGGTCTCCTTTCTTCTCCCTTATCATGCCCCAGTTGATAGTGTTAAAATTAAAATGGTATTGAAAATGCATGTCCTTCTGTGAAGTGACTCCCAGGGACTTCAATGGGAATAGGGGGGAAACCCCATAAGACTGAGGCAGACTAATGGAGGTGTGCTGCAGATCACAGCCATAATTTTGCACCAGTATTACTTGAAGATGAGGAAGAGGTACATTGCCATTGTGCAGCTAAGGAGCAGATAAAAATTAAATAAATGAAGGTAGAAATATATTCAGGAAGTGAAAAGCATCTCAACATTTTAGTCCTTGTGGAAAGTTGTATTATTAAATCTTTCATATTTCCTTTATTCTTTACCAGGAGTGTACTGTAGGTATTCTGCTACGGCCTAGTTTGAGTTCTACACAATTGTTGTATTTATATAACATATTATACTTGACTAAGCAAACTGATTTGCAGCTTGATATGATAGCCTGTTTCACACAGTGTAGGTGGCCATCATCCCATAATATGTCGAACCACAAGTAGCCAAGCCCTGTGGAGTCTTAACCCAGCCTATTGCACAATGAATACAAACTATGTAGGAATGGTTTTATTAATTTAAAAAGCAGGAAAACAATCCACATGATAATAATCAGTTATATACTTTCTCCTTACAATTATGTATTTATATATTTACTGTGTATAAATATACAATTATATATTTCTTTTTTAGAAAAGAAAACCTGGGGAAAAGCGTACATTTGCCTTTAGACATGGCCTATTCAGTTTCATTTTGTGAACCAATCTTGAAAGTTTCTGCTTATT
Organism: Rhabdophis nuchalis; assembly: GCA_039707465.1. Taxonomy (NCBI): domain Eukaryota; kingdom Metazoa; phylum Chordata; class Lepidosauria; order Squamata; family Natricidae; genus Rhabdophis; species Rhabdophis nuchalis. The sequence goes on along the minus strand of CM077644.1, from coordinate 136,352,586 downwards.
TTTTAAGGCATGCACACACACACACACACAGAGAGAGAGAGAGAGAGAGAGAGAGAGAGAGAGAGAGAGAGAGAGAGAGAGAGAGAGAGAGAGATGAACATGAAAGAAAATAACTTGATTCAAAGAGAAAATTCTGGGGGAGGTCCATCCAATCTCTGTTTTTTTCCTTCCCCAAGATTTACCCAACATTTTCTTATGGCTGTTAATGTAACTGGTCCTCAGACAAATCATAAGGGTTCTATTGCCTTACAGTATTGTTCTGTCAAATGTTGGCAGCAATATTACAAAGTTCCAGTGACATCCAGAGAGTCATTTTTTTCTTTGAAAGTAGGGTGAGGATTAAAAAAAACCTCTTACTCCCTCTCCCCATCCTGGGCTTCTTGGAATAGTGGCAAGTTGTAAAGGAAGGAAGGAATTAATAAATTCTCACATCCTTTCTTATATTTTGTTTTCATTATGAACATTTTTTTAGGTTTTATTTGGTTTTTAAGTCAGATTTCATTTGAAATACTACCCATAGTGAAACATGTGTAGACATGGGTCTATAGACACTCAGTGGATCGATGAATGGGCTGAACTTTATACCATGCAAGAAGTACGGATTCTCAGCAGTTTCCAAGATGTGCAATACAAGTGCAATTAAATCATCCATTGTATAAACAATACATAAATTTCAGAAGAAATTAAGATAAATACAAATAATTATTTAAAATGTTGTAATGCTGGTAATTCAGTAATTTCCTGAGACCCAGCAGGGAAGGAGAAAGTCGGAACTCTAAGGGAAGCCATTCCAAAACAATGATGTGCCACAGAAAAGCAGGTCACATAGCTCAATTCCCTTCACTGCCCACTAGCAGTTGTTCCTCATAAGATCTGATCAGTCAGATTGATTTTAGTTGGAGCAAGCAGACCTGTCCCAAATCATTAAGGATTTTATAGATCAACACCAGCTATCAGTAATCAATGCAGGGCCCTGCAAACCTGATGTTTCAAGTTCCCATTGCTTGAAGCGGACAAATATGCAGAGGGGGGAGCATATTCTTAAGCTGTTGTAGTTTCCAGACAATCTTAAGGCCAACCTTATGTATAGTATGTACAGAAGTCCAGCTGGTTGGTCCATAGCATGGGTTACTATAAGAGGTGCTTCTGCACCAGGTAGGATTACATTTGGTGTACCAGCTGCACCTAAGCAAAGCCCCCAGCCATGCCCCATATCTGCTAACTTAGCAGAGCTGTGAGTCTAGAAGAACCCCCAAATTGCAAACCTGTTAATTCAACAACAAAACTAGTGTTGATGTATAAATAGTTACTCCATCTTGGGTTGAGTTTCTCTTCTATCCAGACCCGTTTAGCTTTAATTACCAGGTTAGAAAAATCCATAGGATTAGTCATATGACAGTGTAAAGTTGAATATCATTGACAAATTGATTATATCACACACCAAACTGATGGAGGAATTTCCCTGATGGTTTTATATGTTGTAGATATTAAAAAACAATGAAAAAGGACTGATTCCTGCGGCATTTTATATGTCACAGGCTATAATGTCAAAGATGAAATCCTGAGTATGACTGTCAAAATGACTTGGAGCTCAAATTACTTGAGACAAGCCCATAGTCACCATGGTAGACATGAACGCTGAGCCTTGTTGACTCTTTATTGGACTCATCCCAGTGGTGGGATTCAAATAATTTAACAACCAGCTCTCTGCCCTAATTACCAGCTGGGTGGGGGTGGCTAGGGGGTGTGAAACCACTCACCCTCCTGTAGCACTCTGCCAGTCAAAACGGGGCATGGGGGTTAATTACAAAATGTGGGCTTTGCTTTGTGACATCCAGACCCAGTGAGCAAGGGGTGTGAACTGCACAGAAAATACACTTCTGTTTGGTTATGAAGAAATATTCCCAAATATTCCCAAATATATATATGTATACTAAATGTAGACTGACTTTTAGCTACACATCTTCCCAACAAAAGAGCAAATTTTGAAACTCCAGGTAAACTCCAGGTAAAGAGGATTCATTTCAGGATGTGTAACCATAGTTTGCATTTGGAGGTTCCTAAAGGAATGCTGGGAAACTCTGTATTTTAAAGAACATTTGAAGGAGGGGTGCAGAATAGCCCTTCTCTGTCTGAGGCTGTAGAGACCCGCACCAATCAAAACACTGTTTGTGAAGCAAAAAATTAACAGCCGGTTTGGCCAAACCAGTGTGAACCATCTGAATTTCACCACTGACTCATCCTATATTTGTAAGTGGTTTGTTCACATGTTTATCATGTTCACATTATAAATCTATAGACCACCAAGAAGTCGGGAGACATATGTTCATCCTTCTTAAATGTAAAGGAATGTAGAGCTGACCTTGGAGAAGCAATGGCTGAGCTGAAAGGAGGAAAGTGACTCAGAGAAAACCTTGGGCAGACTTTCAAAATTATGTTATTCTGCCTTATTACAATACAGAGCATTCCTGGAATCCCTGCTGGGTCTTCTTTCTTGATCTGGCCTACCTCAAAGAGCTGGCACAGAATAATACATTGGCTGTAAGTAGCACATGGAGAACTACTGCATGGACATCTTCTTTGGCTAGATGTAAACCACAATAACCAATATAATGCTTTAAAATTAAATATTCTTCTCATTGTTACTTTGAAACAGAGTGCCTTATTAATGTGAATAATTGAACTTCTCTATTTTATGTGTCCCTATCTAATTGGAGCACTTTCGCTTCTGTAACATTTTGTTTCTATAAGAGATGCATGTATGAAGCATGCATCTCATTATCAATTGGGAGCAGTATGTTGATGCTTAAAATAGTTTTTAAAATTATAATTCAAAGTGCAAAGTAAAAGCTACATTATTGCTTGAGCTGGTGACAGTCTTGACCTTTGTATTTTGCGTCTAATCAGATGGAGTAATTTACAGACTAGTAAAATGTGGAGCTTATAGACTAACTTGCAGATCGTAATTACACTAAAGTTCATAGTCATCCTAACATTTCCAGTGTACAGTTTAGAAATTTTATGAATGTCCATGTCTTTGTGAAAATAATTAGAGCCTCTAGACATTAACCTTGCACTATATTTCAGTCTGCAACATATAATTTAATTAGATGAGCAAAAGGCTTGTTGAATAATTGATGTTTTACAGACTTCCAGTGTGGATACTGTCTGTAAATTTAAAGAAAAAATATTTTTATTCCTAACCATTTTAAACAATAAAGTAAATGTTTCATTAGTATCTGCTGACAGAGCATTAAAGTCAAGTTATTTATTCCCTATAAAAATGAAATGCTTCTGAGCAGCTAATTATCAACTCATCTATTTTATTTTTTTTAAATAAAGTCTTTAGCCATAGATAAGACATATTAAATTCAGTATCTTCAAGGATTAGTAGAACTTTCAACAATTCCAAGCTAGCAAACAATAATGAGAAAAAGAAACATATACATATTGTGATGTCTCCAACATAACAACACTTCTTTGTATTTCTAATTATTTGCTTGGATTTCTTGTAAATATTTCCTGCTAGATTAAAACACTGCACTGCTCAGAAATGTGAATTTGCCTTTGTTTTTTCTGATTTCAGACGTTACTATTTTAAAAAAACAATTTCTAATTAATAATATATTATGAATAATATACTCCTTCTTGTTTTATTCATAAACCTATTAAAAAAGTAAACAGGTGTTGGAAGTCCAACTCATTATTTACTAAACTTACCGATGTGGGAGTTGCAGCTCTTACCAATCCAATTACTATAAGAAAGCATGAGGGATTTTTAAATCAAACTGGTGAACAATAAATGGCTATTACTACCGCAGGAAGATATTAAGTCTAAGTGTCAACATGAATTAAGCATTATCTTTCAAAGGAGTCTCTAAATCAGTGTTGGTGACTTTAAGTCCTGTGGACTTCAACTCCCAGAATCCCCCAACCAGCTGTGATGCCTGGGGGATTCTAGGAGTTGAAGTCCACAGGACTTAAGCCACCAAGGTTGAGAAACACTGCTCTAAATCCTGGTGTTGTTTTATTTTATAGTATGGGATTCTAGTAAAGCATTATGAGAAGACTATTTATTTTAGACATCAAATAAAAAGAAAGCCAGAGAAAAGTCCTAAATAAATCAATTACAGAACATGGAACAAAAGAAGCAATACAGAAATTTACAGACATAATAAACAAATAAACTTTCCAAGAAATATTGTATCCTTTTCTGCCTTTCGGCTCATCACCAGAGACCATCTAGACAGAAAGCCATGAGTTCCATTGTGTGATTTTTTAAATATGTGTGTTAGTTTTATGAGCTGATCAATAAATAAATCAGAGAGACTAGTGTAGATCTATTTTGAGCTTTTGAGCTCTCATCAGCTAGCCATATGCAATACAGCCCCGGTTTGAATCCCAGTAAGGGTATGGCTAGCTGATGAGAGCTAAAAAGCTCGAAATAGATCAGTGATGGCGAACCTATGGCACGGGTGCCACAGGTGGCATGCGGAACCATTTCTTAGGGCACGCGAGGCGTTGCCCTGTCAGCACTAGCGTGCATGTGTGCCCTGGCCAGTTGATTTAGGCCTTCTTTTGAGGTACTTTTTCACCCTCTGGAGGCTTCAGGGAAGCTCCTGAAGCCTCTGGAGGTGGGGGGGAGGCTGTTTTCACCCTCCCCAGGCTCCTAGAAAGCCTCTGGAGCCTGGGGAGGGTGAAAAAAGCACGCAAAAAGTAGGGGGTCGCGCACATAGAATCATGGGTGTGGCACACCAATGCACGACCCCCCCTGCGCTCCCCTGCTTTTGGCACACGAGCCAAAAAAGGTTAGCATCATTGAAATAGATCTATACTAGTCTCTCTGATTTATTTATTGATCAGCTCATAAAACTAATATGTATGTATGTATGTATGTATGTATGTATGTATGTATGTATGTATGTATTCCACAACACCCTGTTAGGGCCCCAATTAAGGGAGGAAACATACTGTTTCCTTTTCTGCCTTTCGGCTCATCATCAGAGATCATCTAGACAGAAAGCCATGAGTTCCGTTGTGTAATTTTTTTAATATGTGTGTTTTATGAGCTGATCAATAAATAAATCAGGGAGACTAGTATAGATCTATTTCGAGCTTTTTAGCTCTCATCAGCTAGCCATACCCTTACTGGGATTCGAACCGGGGCTGTATTGCATGTCAGGCAAGAGCCTTTAGCCATTCAGCCAGCCAGGTTCTCTTATTGCATCAGCTGAGATAGGAGGATTAGTATCTATAATTGTTCCACAACAATTATTTATTGATCAGCTCATAAAACTAACACACATACTGTATTTAAAAAATCACACAATGGAACTCATGGCTTTCTGTCTAGATGGTCTCTGGTGATGAGCCGAAAGGCAGAAAAGGAAACAGTATGCTTCCTCCCTTAATTGGGGCCCTAATAGGGTGTTGTGGAACAATAAAACTAACATACATACACACACACACACACACACACACACACATTCAAAGAAGATTAAATACATCTTTTAACTAATTTAGAATATTCTGCTGAAACTGATTTTGTTCCAAAAAAGGTGCATGAAGTATAATATCCTGTACCATTTCAATGCAATGTATATCAGAAAACAAGAAAGTGTCTGTGAGTTTTCTTGACTGACAGAAAGCCTTTGATAATTGGGATGGGCTTTTATATTCAAAGCACTGAAGAAGATGAACCATGGTTCAGTATACAAACATGGATAAAGAGAGTAAAGAACATGAAGCTAAGATAATGTTAAATGAACTTTCATCACAAAAATAATATTCATTTGACTCTTGGTGTCTGCCTGGATAAGTTCCTGAAGTTTCCTAGGCAAATTTTCAGAAGTGGTTCGCCATTGCTTATTTCCCAGGGTAGTGAGAGTGTGATTGGCCCAAGATAATCGAGCTGCCTTTGTGCCCAAGGCAAGGAACTCACAGTCTTCTGGTGTCTAGCCTGACATCTTAACCATCACACCATACCGGTTCTCTTCAGTATTAGAATATCAGATCAAAATAGGGCTCAAACCATTACATAGGATTTATCTGAGGAAGAAAAACAATATCTAAACTATAGGGTTCCATATTACTGAATTAAAAATGATTTAGGAATAATTATTGTAAAAATAGAATGGCAAACATTTTAAGATGGAGAACATTAAAATTGTCCTCATTAGGAAGCGTAGCAGCAGTACAATGAATTACCGATGCTCAGTTTTCAATTTCAAATATTCCCAATAAGAATTGAAGACCAGTATTAAATGAGTGGTAGCGACAAATAACTAATTTAAAGCGAACAAATAGAGAACTGAGGATTAGGCTCCCTACAGTATTTTACAATACCTGAAAGAATAAGGTGGACTGGCAATACCAAATTTATTATCAAGTCAACTGTCTAACTTGCATCACAGAATAGATTATATTACATTACATTTAGATTACTTCTACTGAAGGAGCAGGTCTGCTAGATGGTTTGCATAAATACCTTTCACTTGATACAAATAGAAATGCACATCTTATAAGAAATCATTCAGCCATAAGCAGTGAATTAAATATTTGTATGAACACTGTCATCACCCCCTTGCCTCCACATTAAATATTTATTTTCATGAAGGAGTATCTACAAAAATATGATCAATGAAGAGAGCCAAGTACAAACTAGCAACACCTAATTCTTCATAAAACAAAGATGAAATAGTTTGAAATTCTTTATTCACAATGGTCTGAATGATCTACAGGTTTCAGTAACTTCAAATATGCAGTATATCTCAAAAGGAATGATACAAAACAGGTGGTATACTTAGAGACCTTATGTTATAAGTTGAAAAGACTGGTAACATAGAACTCAGAACATTTGTTGAGACGTATTTGTAAGTTCCTATTGCTATTCATAAACTGAACTAAGTTGAAGAGTGCAGAATTTAAATAAGACAATAGATATATAACAATGGGAATATCACTTAGGGAAAACTACTATAAGATGTTTTACTGCTGGTATATTACCTCTGTGTTGAATACCAAAACAGATAACTCACTTCTAAAACCTGTTAGAGGTATAATAATAGGTCAGATCATTTTTCACATTTGGTGGCAATGCTGTACAGCTCAACAATTTTGTAAGTTCCTTTATGATAGAATGAAACAAATATTAAAGGATGAATTCATTTTTCTGCCATCTATTTTTCTGTTACACATTATTAAGCCTAATATCCTCACAAAGAACATTAAGTTTCTTGTGTATATGATTTTGATTACTGGAACCAGAGGTTACCGCCGGTTCAAGCGAACCTGTAGCAGAAATTTGACTGGTTCGCCGAACCGGTAAATACCATCTGTCTGGCCTCACCCCGCCCGCTTGCCACTTGCTCAGCCGCCGCTCACTCCAGCCTGCCCGCCTGCTCGCCACTCTCCCAGCCCGCCCATTCAATGCTCCTCCCAGCCCTATATGTCACATGGCCCAGCTAATCACCTTGCCAGTCACCTCTGTGCCTCATCCACTCTGCTCAGCTCACCAAAGGTCAGGAGCCAGGACCCAAGGACGCACCATCCCCTGAGGCCCCTGAGCCTCCTCCCACTCACAATTCACCTTGGTTGGCTAGGGGAACGTGCCATTCCCCATCTCTGGCCTTCCCAGGGCCTCCTGCATGCTGCCTGCTCTCCCTTTGCCATGCGTCACCCCATTTCCCCTCCTTCAGAGGCCCCAGCCATTACTCAATCTTCCCATGGGCTTACCTTAATCCTGTGGCTGGTGGCTAAGAGCTTGTCATGAGATACCTGCAGCCGCCTTCTTTTTTTTTTCAGCCTCCCAGCTGCTGACTCTTTGTCAGCCAGAACTGAACTGCCGCCACTGGCTGCAGTCTTCTTATGCCTTCTACTACCCTCTACTCCTTGAATGCACAGAAAAAGAGCTTCAGTCCCGCCAATGTTGCCGCCCTGTTCTTCGCACCCATCACGCATGCGCACCCCATTGCCTGCTGCACCAGAAGAACAGGGTGGCTAGCAACGGCAGTGGGCTGAACTGAATCTCTTTTTCAGTGCGATCGAGAAGCGGAGGTTGGTAGTTTGTGGCGCAAGAATACTGCAGCCACTGCTGCCAGCTCAGTTCCGGCTGGCAATGAGGTGGCAACTGGGAGCCTTCTTGAACTGAAAACTATAGAAAACTACAGGTCGAAAAAGAGACCTGTTGCCCTGTTCTTCACACTAGCTGTGCACCCCATTGCCTGCTGGTGCATGTGCATAGCCACACCCCATTGCCAGACCCAGCCAGGAAAATGGCCTTTTGCGCCGTTTTGAGGGATAGCATCACAGTGGAGTTTTCACCCCTCATCCTTCTTTTCATTAAACTAAAGGTAAAGGTTCCCCTCACACATATGTGCTAGTTGTTCCCAATTCTAGGGGGTGGTGCTTATCTCTGTTTCAAAGCCGAAGAACCAACGCTGTCTCAAGACATTTCTGTGGTCATGTGGCTGGCATGACTAAACGCCGAAGGTGCACGAAACACTGGTACCCTTCCATTTTTCTACTTGAACTTTTACATGCTTCCAAACTGCTAGGTTGCCAGAAGCTGGGAGAAGTAACAGGAGCTCACTCCATTATGCAGCGCTAATGATTTGAACCGCCGAACTGCCGACCTTTCTAATTGAGAAGCTCAGCGTCTTAGCCACTGAGCCACCACATCACTTTCATAAAACTATATACATACCAAATTCTAGCAATTGTTTTTTTTATATATATAGCCTCCAGTCCTCTAATCATCTTTGTTGCTCTTCTCTACTCTTTCTAGAATCTCAACATCTTTTTTACATCATAGCAACCAAAACTGGATGCAGTATTCCAATTCTGTCTTATAAGGCATTATGCAGTGGTATTATGCTTCATGTGATCTTGATTTTATCCCTCTGCTAATGTAATCTAGGATTGTGTTGGCTTTTTTGTCAGCTGCAGCATACTCCTGGCTCATATTTAAGTGGTTGTCCAATAGAACTTCCTCTCACAATTGCTACTCTGGAGCCAGATAGCACCTATACTATACATGTGCATTTGTTTTTTCTTGCCTAAGTGTATAATCTTACATTTTTCACCATTGAATTTCATTTTGTTAAATAGTGCCCAATGTTCAAGTCTGTCAAGATCTTCTATATCTTAAGCCTATCTTCTGGAATGTTGGTTATTCTTGCCAGCTTGGTGTCATCTGCAAATTTGAGCCTGGAGGTACCCAACTACATACTTCCCTCCATATAAATGCAGGTTCATTGAGGACTATACATTGAGTGCGGTTGGCTAGCCAGGTCACCTGGTAGTAATGGATATGAAGTTTGGGTTTCTATTAACACATTTAACTATACAATACTAGCTTTTGCTTGCGTAATTAAATAAGGATTTTTAGACTTGGTAAAAACTTTTGTTAGTGATTCATTCTGACTTATGATTCATGTTATATTGACCACTTTAGTTAATTATTGAATATTGATTTGATCTTAAATATACTTTTTCAGATCTTAAATAAATTTAAGAGGCCAGGTAATAAAACGGGCCCAAACTGATGAAGGCTATTGACAGCCATATTGATGAAGGCTATTGACAGATGCTATAATAATTGAATCCTAAAAGCCCGAGTTTTCTCCTCCTTATTATACTCTAGTGAATTTGAGAGGGATCAGTCTTAGCATTTTCTCATGCTTTCTCTGTTTTCTGGATTTAAAGCATGTTTTTGTGATCATGGTCTGTGCCTTTTTCAACAAGGTCATCTCCTTGGATGTCCCAAGTAGTGATCTAATGTTAACTTGAAATTTTAATTTAATTGTATATAGTTTGTACATTTCTTTCCTGCATTCTTTTTATCTGATTTTTGTATAATTCCTCTTGGCATTATCTTTAAATCTCTACTAAAATGAATAAATAAAATAATAAATATATTGCAAATCAATATATTGAAATAATTTATCTTCAAAAACAATTTTCTGATATTTGAATAATCTATCCTATGCCCCTTCTACAGCTTCTCTTCTAAAGTCTAAACATGTCCAGTTACTTCTATCTTCATAGCTCTCAACATTTAACCACCAATCAACCTCTTAGTCCTTATACTTGTTCTGTTTGCCTGAATCCTTCTAAAAGCATGTACTCTAGAACTACAATAATCAACGGTAAATGCAGAGTCAAATTGAGTTTCTTGTAATTTGAAAACCATCCACCTAAAAATTATACTTGCTTGTCTTGCTCACATGATGTCACATTACTGACTCAAATTCAGATTGTTATCAGCTACTATTCCAAGATATTGTCAGGCTAGGCATATCCCATTCTGTACAGTATTTGCTGATTTTCGTGCTTGCTTGGTATTTCTCTCTGCGGATATCCATTTGTCTGAAATGGTATAGGGTTTCCTGCCTAGGCAGGGGGTTGGAGTAGAAGACCTCCAAAGTCCCTTCCAACTCTGCTATTATATTGATATTTATTCTGTTACTTTTCAGCCAGTTTCTCTAAACTACCAAACTCTGCTGTGCTTCCTAATGTTGTGTTATCTGTAAATTCCCTCTATCTCTTCATCTAAATCATCAATAAAATTGTTATAGGGTACAGGACTAAACCTTATAACAACAATTTCACTCCAATCTGATGAGCAACCACTGATGAATATTGTTCAAAAATGATTTTCAAATCAACTGCATAATACATCCTCTTAATTGTCATATAATCCAGACCATATTTAATCATGTTGATAATCAGAATCTAAGGGTAGGTAGGCTGCACCCAGGTTTTGATCACATGACTATGGAGTTGCTGCAGTGACCATAACTTTAGGGACTGGGTATGCCATTCATTCTGCCCCATTGTAATTTCAAATGGTCACTGAATGGATGGTTGTTAACTTGAAGACTACCTGTACTTTTCACAATAACATCCCTTTTCAGAGAAGACTGAGCCCAAACTGGAGTTGTTTAATTCTAATTTTTCTTAACTGTTGCCTCAACTGGAAGATTGATCTTTTTCCTCTCTTTTGTTTTTATTTTGAACATAACCAAGAAGCCCTTTTCGTTGTTCATCCTTCTTCTATCTCAACTCCTTCAAAGTTTTAGCCTTTCTGATACCATCTGGGCTTCCTCTATATAGTCTTCCTTTGTGTCCTTTTTATCTTCTATTTTTCAGATCTTTACTAAGCTTTTGGTGCAGCTGCAGTGGTTTCTTCTGTTGTATTTGATCTCTCTCCCCATTCTTTTTAGAAACCTTCATTCATGTTGAGCTTCTTTTCTTTGCCATGGAATCCTACTTATTGCCATTCTGGGTTTATTAAAATCCATTATGGTAGTATATATACTATATATCCCCTGGTATCAAGAATTCCAGGATTACAAGATTATAGTATGGCTGCTATTTCTGATCTCATTAACTAAATAGTACTAAGTAGATACGGAGCAAAATATGTGAAAGCTTGAAACGCACTGGTCAGAATCATGAGAGAAAAAGAACTGTGCCTAAAAAAGAAGGAAATGGTAGAAGCCTAAACAATAGGGGTGGTACTCAATTAGAAATTGCTTCATTTAGCAAGCATTCACAGTTATGAACAGCAGGGACAGGGAATTAAGTGATACAGAACATTTCTGTCCCCAGCAATCTAAAATTCCTAGGGTTATCAGTGCATGTAACATAGATGTTTGTGAGGGTAAGATTACCAGTCCTGCTGTCAAGCAAAACCAAGCATTTAATAGTGAGTGCCATACCATGTGCACAAATCATACAAGTGGCAAGAAAATAGGGGCAGTCAGGCATAATATATGTTATGTAGACAGTAAACACAGGGTCAATCAAAATGGACTCAAATGTCTATACACCAATGCACAGAGCATAAGGAATAAACAGGGTGAATTAGAAATTCAAGTAAATGAGGACAGATATGATATTGTTGCCATTACAGAAACTTGGTGGAATGAAACCCACATCTGGAACATACGGCTAGAAGGATTTAAATTATTTAAAAGAAATAGACCAAATAAATGAGGAGGTGGAGTTACACTATATATAAGAAATAACTATATCTCTACAGAAATAGAGCCAACAATGATGAGAACTATCTTGAATGTATTTGAGTCAATATTAAAGGGGGGGGGGGGTTGACATTGCCATAGGTCTATACTACAGGCCACCCAACCAAGCAGAGGAAGTAGATGAACTTTTTGCTAGTCAGCTAACTAAGGTATGTAGGAAGCACACCACAATAGTAATGGGGGATTTTAACTACCCTGACATCAACTGGAAAACAAACTTCCAAGTGGAAGATCCAACAGGTTCCTAACAAACCTAGCAGACAACTTTGTTTCCCAAATAGTAGAGAAGGGAACAAGGGGATCAGCCATATTGGATTTAATTCTCACTTACAAAGAGAAAATGATATAAGGTGTTGAAGCTACAGGAACCTTGGGGGCAAGTGATCATGCAATATTGGAATTCAACATTATGTAAATATAAGTAGTAGAACAAAGTCAAGCTAGAGTCTTGGACTTTAAGAGAGCTAATTTCAATAAACCTAGAGAGAGCTTGGAGGCTAAAACATATGAAGAACTGTTGCAGGAACTGAGTATGTTTAGTTTAATGAAAAGAAGGACTAGGGGAGACATGATAGCAGTGTTCCAATATCTCAGGAGTTGCCACAAAGAAGAGGAGTCAAGCTATTCTCCAGCTGAGTGCAGGACAAGAAGCAATGGGTGGAAATTAATCAAAGAGAGAAGCAACTTAGAACTGAGGAGACATTTCCTGACAGTTAGAACAATTAATCAGTAAACAATTAATCAGCTTGCCTCCAGAAGTTGTGGATGCTCCAACACCGGAAGTTTTTGAAGAAGAGGCTGAATAACCATTTGTCTGAAATGGTATAGGGTTTCCTGCCTAGGCAGGGGGTTGGACCAAAAGACTCCAAGGTCCCTTCCAACTCTGCTATTGTATGACAATAGTGAAAAAGTAGCTTTAGAACCAGTCTTTACATTTACAACCTGTACATGAAAGTTAAGCTGAAGTATGACTATAAGCACAGTGACAGTTTCAATTAGTTGCCAGTCCCAAATGTGGTCACTAAACACAAAATGAGGATTGTTTCTATCCATAGATTTATGGATGTGAATACCCAAGGCATGGAAAACTAAATTCCAACAACTCAGAGGTGGTCTTCCAGCACACATCACTATCACTTCATGCAGCTTTGAAAGATCTGCAACCAACCAACCAAGAATCTTCTCTCTCCCTTTCTCTTTCTCTTTCCCTGTTAAACCTCTAATATCAGTCAAGACTGCGAAGAATCAAACTGCAAAGAAACAAACTGTGTTCATAAAGTCTTTATGCATGTTCATCTGATGTACAAGCCATTCACACTTTCAATCATTTCCCAATTGGATTACACATTATAGTGCTTAATATAGGGGTTGCCTCTGGTGAAAAAAAAGAAACTATTTCTACCTGCGAGACCGCATCCTACCTCATACATCCCTGCGGCCGATTCGCTCCCACAGAGAGGGACTTCTCCGGGTGCCGTCCACCAGGCAATGCCAGCGGGCGACGCCCAGGGGAAGGGCCTTCTCTGTGGTGGGCCCAACCCTCTGGAACGACCTACCCCCCGACCTCAGAACAACCACGGACCTCCGCATCTTCCGCCAGAAATTAAAGACACTTTTGTTCCATCAGGCCGGTTTGGCCTAAGTTATTTACCTAGACTTCAGTCTGTATTATAAATTGTTTTAATTGGGTTTTTAAATGGATTATGTTTTAACTTTCTAAATTTTAGCACAGGGATAACCTATTTAATTCGATATTAATTATTTATATTTTGTACTGTTTGTTTTAACTTCCTGTGCACCGCCCCGGGTCCCTTCGGGGAGAGGGTGCGGTTATATAAATTTGACTAATAAATAAATAAATAAATAAATAGTCCAGAATGCAGAGACACAAGTAGTAGGGATATTCTTGTGTGTCCTTACTGCTGCATGAGCTGTATTGGTTACCAGATTATTTCTGGTTGCAATTCAAGGTGTTGGTTATCATTCAGAAAGCCCCTCATGACTTGAGGCCCAGTTATTTGAGGGACCATTTGGCTCAGGATCTTTTGCCCCTCTGTTGAAGTCAGAAGGAGTGGGCTCACTTCAGGTCCCATTGATTGAGGGGACCCAATCAATGGGACCCAAGAAGTGTGGGAGCACCTGCTGTCTGGAGTGAGCTCCCCTAGGGAAGCATACTGCTGTGACTTTAATGACTTTCTGCAAACAGTTAACATTTCGATTGTTCTCTCTGGCCTTGAGATAGGATGGTTTTCTAGGTGATATGGGTATACAGTGGTACCTCGGTTCACGAACTTAATTCGTGAACTGACTCTGGTCGCAAACCGAATTGGTCGCGAACCAAGGCACAGTTTCCCATAGGGTTTAATGTAAATCTGGTTAATCCGTTCTGATCTTTTTTGGGGGTTTTAATTCTTGAACTGACTCTGGTCGCGAACCAAATTGGTTGTGACCCGAGGCACAGTTTCCCATAGGGTTTAATGTAAATCTGGTTAATCCGTTCTGATCTTTCTTTTGGTTTTAATTCTTGAACTGACTCTGGTCGCAAACCAAATTGGTTGTGAACCGAGGCGGAGTTCGTGAACAGAAGCGGAGTTCATGAACCGGACCATATTTTTATGAACTTTTCTGTTCGTGAACCGAAGCAGAGTTTGTGAACCGGAGCATATTTTTATGAAGTTTTCTGTTCGTGAACCGAGTTGTTCGTGAACAGAGGCGTTCGTGAACCGAGGTACCACTGTATTATGATATGGAGTTGGTCTTTCACATGACCAGCCAGTCGTGTGTTTGTGTTTGTGTATATGTATATATTTCTATTCACTGTAAGCCACACAGATTCATTGAAGAGCTAGGTAGTAACTAATAAGTAAATCAAGATTACATTTCTCTGAGCTCCGATTAACAGGATTTGCTAGGTGAAAAGGATAAAGCTACACCACAAGAATTCTGATCAATACTTTCGCTTTCAGATGTGAATTTTAAATACAGACAATCAAAGCATCTTGTTTTATTTCTCCCACCCCAATGGTGTGCTGGGAATTAAAGCTGCATCTTAGAGGAGCCAACTTTCAGCTGACTGTAGTTTACACAACAGCTATTAGTCTCTATCAATGTGGGAATCCATTCTTAAAAATCACACGCTGACTGAAAATTTAAAATAAAACAAAAGCAGCACTCATTAACTAAATTGAGACGAGAAAATGGGCATGTCTTTGTTAAACAGCAAATGGAAATTAATTAGTTTACATCAGGGGTGTCAAACTTGATTTCACTGAGGGCTGCATCAAGGTTGCGTTTGACCTCATGGGGCCAGGGTGTGCGTGGCCAGGATGAGGGTGGCCAGTGATCGTGTCGGGCGCCCTATGGTGGCCCAAGTGTTCTGCCAGAAAAAACAGGCTCCCAAGCTCTGTTTCCGATTGTGATGGCCTCCTGCAACCCTCTACCATTGAAAATGAAGCCCAGGAGAGCTGCACGCAGCCCTTGTGAGCTCTGTTTTCAGCTGCAATGGCCTCCATTTTTACTGGCAGAGGCAGTACAGGCCAGATATAAGCATTCAGTGGCCCAGTTCTGGCCCCCAGGCCTTGAGTTTGACACCCCTGGTTTACATGTTACACATAGTTGTTTTTTTAAAAAAAAATACTAAGGGCGGTGTTTTTATTGTTTTAACCATTATTTTAATTATTGTGTGCTTTCTTTTAAGGTATGAATTTTGACTATTTTAGTCTGTTGTAAACTGTCCTGGACAAAACTGCTTCTAGAAGAGCAACGTACAGATTTAAACAAAATTATATAATTACCTGTGTGTCAGACACACTGAGATGCTAACTATTCTTATTCAAATCTTGGAATTTTTGCTCTATTGTAGATACCACACCTGCCCTTTGGTTGGTATAGTATATAATCTGGACAAGAAAGAGCAATTTCATGTTATAGTAAACAATATGGCAGTTGAATGATGGATGTAAGAGAAAGGACTATAGTGAACAATAAAATCCTCTATATATCAATGTATTCATTTATTTGTCTGTTTGTTTGAAATGATTCCTTTGAATGGATGCCTCTTTGAAGCCTGAATATGCCAGTCATGAAACTCCCATGAGGAATAAACATTTGTCTTTTTTTCAAAAAAGATCTGTATCCACATTTGTTTCTGCGTGTGTGCCAACACTGAGAATAAATGAAAAGCAGGAATAAGTAAAATATGTTAGACTGGGAGAACAACAAGAAAACTAAATTCTTTCTGGCCAAACCTGTCAACTAAGCCATCCTACTTTACACCAAGTATTTTAACTGTTGTATAATTATTCCATTCAACTCCTAGGATAAACATAACTTTTGTGAATGCAATGTTATACTAAGAATGTTCCTGTTTTTGTAATTAAAGGCTATGTGTTAATTGGGAAGCAATTTGTGTATTTGCATGCCATATCATGTGCTATTCTCTTTTTATTTTTATAAGTCAAGTGTTTAATCAGCCAATCCTGTTTAATTTGTTTTATTTGCATTAGGAACTTTAATTCTCTAACACAGCTATCGGTGTTGTGCAAGTATGCATTATTCATCAGCAGTTGGCTCAGGAGAACAGGAGCATTTTTGTCAATTCTTCGTGATCATTTTAGACAATCCTACAGTTGCAAATGAAAGATAAATGTTTTAACATTTCATTGCAGATTTTGATTACATTTTTCTAAGTATTATAATACCAGTGTTTAGCCAAAATTTTCTTTCTTTTTTTTAAAAAAAGCCACTTCTGATACAGATTCTAATTTAAATTTGTCAGTATAAGAATTAAATTACATTCAGAAAAATATGTTGTAAAAAAAAAAAGAATACAGTTTATTGGAAACTAAGATTCAATCCAATCAGAAAAGAGTTGGTCTGAGGCTAAGTCATCATGAAAGTCACTGGTTTACATTGAGCTGAGCCTGGCATAGTTTTAATGGGTAAAGTTTTAATTGATTTTAATCTTTTCTCATCCAAATTTTTAGCACAGACCCTAATTTAATTCATTTTAAATTGTTTTGTATTGTATTTGTTTTTATATTTCTGTGCACCGCCCTGAGTCCCCTCGGGCGATAGGGCGGTATATAAATTTGAAATAAACTAAACTAAACTAAACTTTTTCTAAGCCTACCTTGTCTTACAGCAGGGGTTTCAAACTTCAATTTACCCGGGGGCCGCTGGAGGCAGAGGCTGGGTGAGGCTGGGCCGCATAAGGGATTCCTTACATTAATATTAATACTAATATTAATACTAATATACTTTCATATCACGGTGGGGGCCACAAGATACCATCCTGTGGGCCGCAATTGGCCCACGGGCCGCGAGAATGAGACCTCTGTCTTACAGGGTCTATGTAAGGAAAAATGAATAAAGCTCTGAATGCCATCCTATTTTCTTGTGAAGAAAGGCAGGATATAAATAAATGAATATCCACCTGCAGGAAGATTTATCTTATGGAAAAATGTATAGAGACCTACTTTGTAAGCATAGATGGTTCTTTCAATTACTTAAACATCTGCTTTGGATGATTTGCCTGCTTAGTTTGTGCCTTGGTCCATATAACTGATCAGGTAGTCCTCGACTTACAACAGTCCGTTTACTGACCATTTGAAGTTATAAATGAGGCTGCCACCTTGCCAGTAATCGGGTTGACCTTCACTGCTCCTGCTTTTCTCTGCCCTACATGTTCTCAGGTCAGGTGCAGAAGGCAGTTCCTCCTCCTCATCATCATCATTAACCATCTGCGGTTGCATTTTTTCCTCACCTGAAGCCTCTGGGCTATCCTGCTGCAGCTGTGCTTCAGTCAAATCCCTCTCAGCTGGCTGCTCTGAGCCACTGACCAACTCCCATCCTGAGGTGCCTCGCACTGGTTCATCCTCCTCAGAACAACTATTGTCTGGAGAGGTACCTGGGGATGTTTTTTGGGGGGAGTAAAACGGGGCAAAATTCACTTAATAAATGTCTTGCTTAGCAACATAAATTTTGGAGACAATTGTGGTCGTAAGTCCAAGAGTACCTGTATAGAGGCAACATAAATAATTTTTTCCTTGACATACGTGTGTGTGTGTGTGTGTGTGTGTGTGTGTGTGTGTGTGTGTGTGTGTGTGTGTGTTGAACATTTCCAAGTATGTCTCCAGTTTATTAGGTCTAAAATGATATTAAATGGTTTCTGACATGCAAAAAAGGTTAATTCAAAGGGAATCAGCAAGAAAACCATTCTGGTGGGAATTTTTTTTTTATATATATTTAAAGAGTATCAATCTGAAGCCCAAAACAAGAACCATCATGAGATGAAATCTGCTAAGAATTAATCAACATGTATTACATAGTTCTGATCTAGAAGACAATTTCCTTTGGAAACCATTATTGCTGAAATTGTTGCCTATCTGAGTACTCATTCAATCACTACTGTATTATCATGGATAATTTTTATATTTCAGATGTCCATTTATATGTTTGTAAATTCCTTTTTTTCCCTTAATCTCCTTCACCATTATTATTGTAGAAACTGCAGAATTAATATTTCCTTTACACAATAACTTTATTTGGTCCCATGTTAAAGAGAAAAGCAATGTAATTTGGATAATAAAGGGCATTTATTTATTTATTTATTTATTTACTGTATGGCTAATAAAAGTGCATGATCTTTTCAAAGGATAAATAATGAATAAGGTCACACTAATTGATGCATTTATTTACAACTTCCTTCCTTCCTTCCTTCTTTCCTTCCTGTCATTGACTGATATTTTGACATGTCCCTTAACTATATATAGTATGTTACTCCTGATTCCATTATCATTTATTGAGGAATAAAGGTAAACTTCCATAATGTAGTCTTTTTCTGCCTGGCCGGCCTTGGTTAGTCCTCCGTTTATTAATTGGGTTTTTAGGGGTTTAGCTTTTTAGTATTGTGGGTTTTTAGCGCAGGGATAAATTGTTTAATTTTCTATTTTATCTATTTATGTATTTTTATGTCTGTATTTTTTAATTCCCCTGTGCACCGCTCCGAGTCCCTTTGGGGAGAGGAAACGGTCTATAAATTTATTATTATTATTATTATTATTATTATTATTATTATTACTATTATTACTATTATTATTATAGTCATTCCATTTCCCCAATAGAAATGCAGTAAGAAATATCTACCATCATTCTGAACTGAAAAGCATACAAATAAGGATGCTGCACTATGCTTTCTCAAGCTTTTTAGTGTTAGTTAACCTCAAGCAACCTCTTGTCTAATAAAGATGACAAAAATTCTCAATTTTTTTTTTACACTGTCAATTCTGGCCAAAGAGTGCAAATCTTTATTATCCTCTTTGACCAGCCTTTGCAGTAAAAAAAGAAAAAAATAGTTTGCTGCAACAATTCTTTATTGGAAAGGGGAAAAACAATAGGACAATAAAGCAACATATCTAACTAAACTATTGCACAGTTATAAAACACAGAGAAGATATTTGGTCACTCCATATGTAGGGTTAGCTTCACTTAAAAAGTGGATTAGACAAGCTAAACAGTTAATAATACATGAAATAACTAACCAACAATGCACTAAGAGTTAACAATACAATATTAGGGTATGATCAGCGGTAGGATTCAAAAAAATTTACTACTGTTTCTGTGGGCGTGGCTTGGTGGGTATGGTGTGGTGTGGTGTGGCTTTGTGGGTGTGCCAGGGGAAGGATACTGTAAAATCCCCATTCTCTCCCCACTCCTGGGGGAAGGTTACTGCAAAATCGCTATTCCCTCTCTACCCCACTAGCCTGCTTTCCAGCTCTGTTCTCCTGTTCAGGGCAACAAAAAAAGATGGCCTGGGAGGCAGAGAGAGGCGGGGCCAGTCTATTTGCCGATTCTCTGAACTACTCAAAATTTCCTCTACCGGTTCTCCAGAACCTGTCAGAACTGGCTGAATGCCACCTCTGGGTATGATGAGTTTTACTTGACAGTAGGTCATTCTTTCAGGTAGAAAATCTATGTGGTCATTAAGAGGTAACTCTAACATGATAGCACATCGTTGCAATAATTGTCAAGTCTGTCTATGAGTTATTACATTATCTTTTTGGTGGCATTGATAGCGTAGGCCTCAGACTTCCCGGAACAGTTCCATTGTAGATTGTAGGATACTGTAGAATGCAGCAGTGACAGAAAAAATATTTTGCTGCTGTCACCATCTCTAGAATAGGCTTGGCAAAAAAATCTTTACTTAGAACCATTGTTCTCATTTTGAGTATTCTGCTGCTTGTGCTATAGTGTTCTGCTGTTCCTCTTATTTCATTGCTTCTAGGTTTCTAGAAGATGAAATAAAATGAAATTCTGTTCTTTTAGCGAGGCCACTTAGAAAACTCATGTCCACTGTCTGAACTAGCTCAATGTGACACATAGCTAAGGCTGCAACAAAAGCTCACTTTTTTAAAAATTGCATTTTTTAAAAATAGTAGAGCACTGACGAACTATGTGGATTCATCAGGCTTTGTACAGTAAGCACACCGTTCTAATTGACCAATCAATATTGCAGAATGGAAACACAAAATCAAAACTGTTTACCTGTCTATGTCTTGAAATGATCTGGAAACCCTGATGAGGTGGTCTTGGCGTGAATTAAAGCCCCCTAAAGGCAATATCCAGGAGACCCTCAAAACCAAACATAACAAGAATGTAGGGCAGCAGAATAAGGAGTCTGTTGACTCAGCCTCTAATCTGCCAGGTTACTTTCTCCATATCATATGAAATTACACACACACACACACACACACACAGTGTCTGATATAAAATTATATGATAGTATGCATATAAAATCTTGCTTAACAGTCAAACACTTCAATGAACTAACCCTTTATGGAAACTTCTTAAATATATGCTAAAATTTGGTAAAGGGTCTTATATTCTACTTTCTGTAGTGTTTATATATTCCTTCACTGTCCCTGTTGCTACAAATTCCACCTCTGTGGGTTAAAATTCAGCATTAAAGTCTAATATCCCATAACCAAAAAATAAACTTGCTGAATAAATCTTACACTCCTTTGATTCTCATTACATCCCCATGTAACCCCTGAAAAGATTCCCTGGTAGATTAAAAGATCTACCAGATATGGTAGGCTGCATCCTTTAAGTCTGAGTGGGAGAGAGAAAAACAAATTTTGCAATTGAGATGCAGTATTTCTTATTTGTATTAAAAGCATGAAAGAATACGCTCAGTCTCTCCATTCTAAGTTGTTTAATTGAGATAGACATTGTTGGAGGTTTTTCAGAACCAATATAGATCTACAGATACTTCTCAACTTACAATCACAATGAAAACTGGAAAATTCATCATTAAGCAGTGTGGGCATTATGTGATTGCCCCCAATTTTGCTATTTTTTTCTTGTAGTTGTTAACTGAGCCATAAGGTTGTTAAGTGAGATGTCACTTGATTGCAACTTGTAATATTCCATGCTGGCTTCCCCATTGACTTTGCTTGTTGACATCTATCTGGGAAGGTTGCAAATAGTGATCACGTGACTGCAGGGACACTGTGCTGGTTGTAAGTCATTTTTTTCAATGCTGTCCTAACGTCGAAAAGTCTCTAAATCAGGGGTGTCAAGGTTGCAGTGTCAAGTCATCATGTGATGTATCACAACTTTTTTTCCCCTTTGCTAAACTGGGGGTGGGCGTGGCCAGCATGTGATGAATCTGACCCACAGGCTGCGAATTTGACACCCCTGCTCTAAATGAATGGTCAAAAGTCAAGGACTACTTGTAATGGCATTTGAATGAAAGAGGAAAAAGTTTTACTTCTGTTATAAATTGTTGAAGAAAGTGCAGGCATCTAATCAGGGCAAAGGATGGTTTCCTATTTATCTCCCCTTTCTTTTGCAGAAGAAATACACACAAAGCCAAACTGTGTGAATGTTGCACCTAGTTTTTATTTCAGAGTGTTCTCTGGTGGTGGGACTGAGAAATGGGGAATCTATATCTGAAAGGAAATCCAATTGTTTGTATATACAGTACTAGCCGTTCCCGGCTACGTGTTGCTGTGGCCCAGTCTGGTTAAATGGCCAACCAATCGGTGTAGATCTACACCTGCACACACTAACACGTACACACAACCACCGTATAACCCCCAACCTACCCACCTACCTACCTACCTACTGTATTTCTCCCTCTCTCCCTCTACCTACCTACCTACTTACCTACCTACCTACCTACCTACCGCATTTCTTCCTCCCTCTCTCTATCCCTATAGCTGCCTACCTATCTACCTACTGTATTTCTCCTTGAATCTTATGGACAGAGTATTTTATGTCATAAAGGATTACATTATACCTGTGGCCCACTGCTCTCTCTGTATCCATCTACTTACCTTTTAAACAATTTTTTACATTTCCGTTGCATGTACTTGGCACAGGTGTGACATCTACACAATCTATATATATCATTGGTGCTGTATTTCAAAGGAACGTTTTGTGAAAATTTGGAAGCGATCAGTGCAGTACTTTTGGAGAGTAGCGGTTTTGAACAAACTCTTGTTACATTTTTATTTATAAAGATAAGCCCTCTAATTAGAATTACCGTATTTTTCGGAGTATAAGACGCACCTCTTTTCCTCTAAAAAGAGGCCGAAAATCTGGGTGCGTCTTATACATTGAACATAGCATTTTTTGCCTCCCGAAACCCCACCCCCTTCACCAAAATGGCTGTGCATAGCCTTATAGAGGCTTCCAGAGAGTTCCTGGGAGCTGGGGAGGGCAGAAATGAGCCCCCCCTCAGCCCTCAGCAGCACTCTATAAGCCTCCATAAGGCTATGCATGCCATTTTTTCGACATAAAAATGGCCTGTTTTCATGAAAAACAGGCCATTTTTTTGCTCATTTTTGTCCCCCCATCCCACCAGGAGCACTCTGCAAGCCGCCCCCCCCCCCCGGCTATTTATGCCTTTTATTTGAAAAAAACAGGCCCGTTTTTGTGAAAAATTGGTGTTTTGGGGAGGTTTGCAGAATGCAAAAATATATATATATTTTCCTTTCAGAAGGCTGTTTAGTTACTTGGCAACTTTAAGACTTGTGGACTTCAACTCCCAGAATTCTCCAGCCAACATAGCTTGTGGACACAGCTGGCTGGGAATTAATAATAATAATAATAATAATAATTTTAATTTTTAAACCGCACCCTCTCCCCACAGGGACCCGGGGCGGTGCACAGGCAGAATAAAAACAGTCAAAAAATACATACATTTCATAAAAAACAATTAAACCAACCCTGTGCTAAAAATTCGCTAAAAATGTGCTACCCCATTAAAAAACCCCAAAGACAGAGAGACTATCCTAGGCCGGCCAGACAGAAGAAGTGTGTTTTTAGCTTGAGACGGAAGGAGCGGAGGTCAGTGGTCATCCTGATATCGGGGAGAAGGTCGTTCCAGAGGGCCAGGCCCGCCACAGAGAGAGCCCTTCCCCTGGGGGTCGTCCGCTGACAGAGTCTAGTGGACGGCACCGGGAGAAGTCCCTCTCTGTGGGAGCGGATCAGCCGTGAGGATGTATGGGGCAGGATCCGATCCCGCAGATAGCTAGGTCCCGAGCCATGGAAGTCCACAAGCCTTAAAGTTGCCAAGTTTGGGAGCCCCTGGGTTAGAGGGATTGATGAGAATTACATTGATCAAGTGCTGTGCCAGCAGAAACAAAGTTTTAGGTGCTACACCAATTTCCTTCTCCAGCACATGGATAAATACATCTGGAAATATCTACCTACCTACCTACTGCATTTCTCTCCCCCCCCCATCTACCTATATACCTACCTAACTTCTCTCTCTCCCCCCCCACCTATCTACTGTATTTCTCTCTCTTTATTTTTCTCTCTCTCTCCCTCTGCCTACCTACCTATCTACACACTCTCTCTCCCTACCCATCTACCTACTTTATTTCTCTCTCTCTTTCCTCTTTCTCTCTCTCTATCCCTTTATCTACCTACCTACCTAACTACACACTCTCTCTCCCTATTTATCTACCTACTGTATTTCTCTCTCTCTCTCTCTCTCCCTTTATCTACCTACCTACCTACTCCCTCTCCCTACTTACCTACTTTCTTTCTCTCTCTTTCTCTCCCTCTCTCTCCCTATATCTACTTACCTACTTTTTTTTTTAATTTGCCTCTTCAAAACCTGGATGCGTCTTATACTCTGAAAAATACGGTAAAATTGATTTCTATTAAAAACAATAACAAAAACAACTGTTGAGATAAGCTTCCATATGGTTTCTATGTAACATTTATCTCGGCCTTCAAATACTCTAAATTGCATGAATAAAGTGAATTGGATATTTGGCCAAAATATCTGCATAATTAATTGCCTCTGATGATTTATTTTTTTTTGCTTTATTTTCTTCTAAAGAATTGTGGATTTAAATTGATAAGCAGGTGACTAACTTTTGTTTTTATTGATTTTATTAGGAAATAGCTTACAGGTTGTCTAGATGTCTTCAAAAAGAGGAAAATCCAAAACTGAGGAGCAGTGTCCATCACGGCACAGCGGTGGTGGCAGCAACACTATCTTCTCCTTCATCTACCGACGAAGAAGATGAAAGGGTAATGTTTTATTTGAAACGAATGAATAAAAATATTATTGTAGATATAAAAGAATAGCAATTTGGAGAGATATACTTTAAGTGTATGCTGATTAATTCAAACCAGAATTAATAAATTAGAAAGTAGTAGCTCCCAATTAACGGACAAGCAATCACTTACTGAAATGCTATAACAAATTTACAGAAAGCTAATCAAATGTTACGAACCAAGCTTACATACTTGGAAACACAATTATACAAAAGCTTTGCTATGAGCTGCTATTCTACTCAGCCCTCATTTCATAAGAGCATCAGTGGTCCTCACTGAGTATATTCCCCTAGATCAGAGGTCCCCAACCGTTGCAACTTTAAGTCTGAAGGACTTCAGCTCCTAGACTTCTCCAGCCAGCAAAGCTGGCTGGAGAATTCTGGGAGCTGAAGTCCTTCAGACTTAAAGTTGCAAAGGTTGGGGACCTCTGATCTAGATGACTTACACTGCACAAACACATAGGCTCAGTTTCCCATCTTCATTCAGCATTATAGACAGAATCTTGGTTCCTGATGAGGCGTCACTTTATTATCAGATCTTCTAGGTAAGAAGGTTGCTACTCTACTAGTTGCCTAAATCACAGAGATAGTGACAAAGAATTGGTGACCAACCGATAACTGCAGTTCACTGAACAGTCATCCATGAATCCACCCAAGTGACCCTTCTACCTTGCTTGATCTCGTATGATCTCACTATTTCTCAGGTGTATTGTGTTGAACTTAGAAACTGAAAACATTCAGTGGGTGCTGCACCTGGGTCACTCGGTATGCGTATAAGACAAGAATTTTTAGACAGCTGTGAATGGGCTCTGCAGAAATGTGTTGCCTATGTGAATGGAGTCATAGGTGATCATTCAAGGAAGTGTAATGATAGATAGATAGATAAATAAATAATCCTTCAAAAAGCTCAGAACCACCAGGAGTTGGGTTCAGTCAAAATCAAATACTTTTTTCTGACCACAGAGAGATGGTATGGCAATGTTCCTTCCATCCCCAAAAAGTAGCCAAAGAAAGAAATGCTCAGTATCATATTAAACATTCTATTTGCTGCCAGAATATTGGGACGGTATTCAAAAGCCTGAAGCCATAAAACAATTTTTTCCTGGCTTTATTCCAGCTCCATTTCTTCATAAAACTTAGAAGTGTGTTGAAAAAATGCTCAGCAGAAGTAGTGCTCAAATTTTTTTTAAATTAAATAGCTGGAGGAATCTCTGGGGAGAAGGAACATATTAACAATTATCTGGATCAGAAAAAGTTATTAAGGTTTTTGTTTTTTTAGGAGAGGGGTGGTTTCCCCCATTTTTTGACGTGCCCCCCATCCTCCCTCTACTTGGGAGCTGTAACAATAATTACTCTCCTTTGAAACCTTATGGCCGATTCAAAATTGTAAATGTTGGTGTTTTTAAAGGTTATTTTTGCAATCATGTTTTTAAAAAAAAAAAACTAATTGTATGCTTTGAACATCGTCTTTTGATATTTTGTGTGCGTGCGTGCATGCATGTGTGTAGTATATGTATGTGTAGGTAGGTGTATTTATCTCTTGGAATTAGTGTGTTTTTGAAAGTCTACAGAAAATATAACAATCTAGGGCTTTTTTGTTTTTGTTTTTGTTTTACAAGCTTAAGAATAATACATTGTTACAAGAAATACATCTGTATAATAAAGAGGTAGAATGACAATATTAACACACAATGGTTTGACCCAAGCATGCACATTATATTGGCGAGCCTTGAATCCTTATATAGAATGCTCAACAGAACTCCAACTTATGTTGACAGAACTAGAATAAAAGTGTCACATTCTGCTAACCCAAGTGGAAATAAAGTTAAGGCTCCCAGCTGGCCATCTTCAAGAAACTAAGAGGTGAGAAAATGAATGAAGTTAAATGTAATGTTAGTCTTCCCACCTCAAAAGAGTTTTGATAGGCAGGTGGTTTAGTGAGGTGATAAAGGTCATTCTGAGAATCCATCACTCTGCTTAACTCATCTTCTCAATCTCCATATATGGAACTACAGTTGTCTGCAATATATACAATTCCAGGATTACCCCAGAGACAATGGAATAGCCGAGTACTTTGTAAGGCTCTTTTGAAGGTTCCTAATTCAACAGTGCTTCAAACCAGATCCTTGTTTGAATTCCAAGATCTATTCCAATGAGTGGATTCGATAGAAACTTTGCCAAATTGAGAGAAACTTTCACTTCATGAGAAGTAGAGGAAGAAATAATGTTAAGAGAAACGGAACCATTCAGTTACAACTATTCCCTCTTTTACTTCTTCTAACACAGGGGTGTCAAACTCACAATGGTGTCTATTCAGGTAAAGGCAACATTAGATAAAGTAATCCCCGGAACATGATCAATTTTAAATAGTGTTGGGTGAAGGTTTTTTTTTTAAAATCTGACTGGCCATCCTTGATGCTTAGGGGTTACCATGTTAACTACCAGAAAACCTTGGTACTCAATTTATAAGTAACAGCTGATGTTCTTGGTACTTGACATGGTAATTCTTCCATTACCCCTTCCATTGTGCCTTGCATCCCTTGCTGTATAAAATAATGATGTATGGTGTAAGTATAAGTTTAAGTAAGTGTCGTTGATTTGAGGGCTGACCTGAGGGAGGCAGCCTCATCCTGATCAGACAAATGACAGGCTGAGGCTGAGCAAGGCAAGCCGCAGCTGCAGTGAGTTAGCCAGGAGGCTTCATGGAAGTTCACACCTCCTCCCGATCCAAGGACATGTAGGGCAGAGAGGAGACAGGCGCAATGCCAGGGAGCTAGACTGCACATGAGGAGACAACCTCACTCCTCATGAAGGGCTGCACTAGCATTGCTTACGTCCCGCCCCAAGGACTTGAGCGTTGGTGCGGCAACGTGCCCAGTCCCATGCCTTATGTTTTCATGCCATGTATCCTGACCTATTTGACATGTGGATTGTTTCCCTGGGCTTCTTGTGTGCCTGTTAGACTCGTTTTACCCAATGACTCTTGCCATGCTGAGCTCCGAATCCTAATGTGGGTACTTTCTGAGAACCTGTGTTGGGGGGGGGGGTGTTGAATAAACACCTTTAGAACTCGCACTGTGTGTATGTGTGAGTGACAGAGATGGGATGGAGCAGGGCAGGGCAGCAGTTATGGTGCAGGTCCAAGACTGAATCGGATGATCCAGGCAAAGTCATAAGATCTCTTCCTTGATTAGAATGGTGTAGAAGAGAAGCTGGGGCCATTCCTTGATTCCATCCATGAAGAATCACCAAAAGAATCCTGTTAAATAATCAGAACAATGACAGGATCTTCATTAGTTCTGGTAGCACTCAAATATATCAGCTATGAAAAGTTTCATAAATAAAATCTGTTTGGTTTGTACTCTATTTACATTATTTGAATAATACTGTAACCTTAGTAGTTGGTTATTAAAATCTGTCTGAGCCCATTAAATAGTTTATCTCCAAGGGATTAGAGAAGCTCTTGGATCTATCTGAACTATTACTGATAAATGGAAGCCTTCCCCAAAACTAAATATAAAGACACCCCCCCCCCCAAGACTCTGTGCTGCCAGTGATCATCTACCGATTAAGTTATTTCTTGCAGACAAGAGTTTATTCATACTGCTTTACAAAGAGGCAGTAAGTGACACCATTGCTGAAGAGTCCACTGCCGATTTGAAACATTTTTATATATGCAATGTGATGAAGAACGTAGTGGCCTGCCAATCCCAATTTTTAGGTCAATGAGTTACACCTTTTGTTTGACATGTACAAATTCTGTGTGATATACTGAAGCTCATAAAGCAACATTGGCCAGGATCACATTTCATTTTACTGTTTTAATTTTAAAATATGGAAATATTATTTCCATATTTCTATAACAGTAAAATTAAAATTATCAGAAGCTTGAGCTGTTATTTTAATCAGTAGCTATATTGAATCTTTCTCTCCTTATCACCCTCCCTCTATCTCTTTTGGCTTATATCTCCCTCTACTGATAAAGAGAAAATAGTGCAACGTTTGGGTTGTGTGTGTTTTTTTTATTAAATAGATGGAAGTGGAACTTGAAGAGAGAGGTTAGCAGAGCAAGACTATGTTTTTCTACCTCTTCATTATTCAAATAGAGTCAGGACAACTGTTTTCCCTCAATACTTATATTTGCATTCTTGCATTGAACAGAGAGTTGGATTTGATGGCTGTAATGGTCAGTCCAGTGCTATGGTTCTGTAAGTTTCAAGCATGAGGAAACCTTAACAACAACAATTTTTCCACCACCCCACTCAAAGTATGTGATCCATGAAGCTGCAGGAAAATAAAAATCCAGTCATACATGTCTATTTTATAGAACCACCATTATTTTTCTGATGGTGCTACTGAGAAGCGAAACAAGTGACTGAGATGGGCGATGGTTCCTAAATATAAATAAATGAATAAACAAATGAATGAAAGAAACTGAAAACAGGCAGTTGTAGGCTCAATTTCCTATCATTATTCTAGTTTAATCAAAAGAAGGACTAGGGGTGACATGATAGCAGTGTTCCAATATCTAAGGGGTTGGCATAAAGAAGAGGGAATTCTCCAAAGCACCTGAGGGCAGGAAAAGAAGCAATGGATGAAAACTAATCAAGGAGAAAAGCAACCTAAAACTAAAGAGAAATTTCCTGGCTGTTAGAACAATTCATCAGTGGAACAACTTGCCACCAGAAGTTGCGAATACTCCAACACTGGAAGTTTTTAAGAAGAGATTGGACAACCTTTTTCTGAAATGGTAAAGGGTTTCCTGCCTGAGCAGGAAGCTGGACTAGAAGACCTCCAAGATCCATTCCTCTATTATCCCAAAGCCCGATACAAGAATGTATATGTACCTCTTTCCTTGCCAGAAAACTTGCCCAGCCGTCACCAGACATCAACAATAATTTGAAGGCAAACAGACAAAACCAAAAACCACTACTAAAAAAAGGGAATCAGTCTACCTTTCTTTAGTGAAATACCCATGATGAAGATTTTTTTTAAAAAAAAAAAAAACCTTTTCACTATATTTGTGAACTTTTGTGTAATATATTTTATTGTTTCTTTACCTCTCAACCTTGTCTGAAGATGGAGGAGAAGAGAGCATTACTTGTATTAACTGAATGCCACTTATCTGCCTTTTGTCTAAAATCAAGGGTAACTGAAATAAATGCACATACTTCTGGGAGTTAACTGAATACATCGAGACTTATTTTTGAGTAAACCAAACAGTTTACTCAGTCTTTGCAATCATGAAGAGCCTTATTCAAATCCAGGATTATACTGAAAAAGTGAGGCCCTGGCAATTATTCTTGAAAAGGAAATTTAGAAGGTAGTAGCAGTTATTTAAATATGATAATTCTCTGTCTTGTCACTCCGTTTTATCTTAATGATTTTTCTAAAGCTTTGAAATTGCTGCCTTCGGATAGAGCATATAAAAGAACAACATATAAGGTCTTCTCCAAATGATACTCATATTTGCAGGATGAAAGCAGAAAATGAAAAGTACATCTCCCTACACCTTAATACACACCTGCTCATTACTCTTCTAATGAAATATACCAATGTATATTTGATGTACAAGTTTGAATGGTTCTTCTGGGAAGAAGAGTTTATGGAATGCTATTTCTTTTTTCCATTCCATTATTCTTTCTCAAACTTCTAATTCTGCAGTTCACCATCATACCCTCTGTTAAGAAGAGCAAATGCTATTTTCATTGTAATTTATTTGTGATTGGGGGGGGGACTGTCAGTGGAGTATATTTTTGGAATTTCTGTCTAGCAACTCAATCCTTGTGGAGTAAACTTTAAAAATTATGGCATTTACGTCTGAGAAAACAGGTTTGCTTTGCAACCTCCACTTACTTACAGGTCTTGAAAAATATATTGGATTAAAGATAAAGATTTATCATGGACACTCACACAGATATCATACAATCGTTCAATAAAGAAAAAAACGTTGACGTCTTTGTTAATTTTAATGAGCAATATGCTGCATATTCAAACTTTCCTAGTGATGCAAAAGAATTTCTAAATGGGAATGAAAGAAACTGAATTAAATACGTTTAAAAATTTGTGGATTGTATAGATCCAAATATTTAATATGCACACTACACGGGACAAATTTACGTCTGTAAATGCAAGTCTTGGAAAAGTACCTACTGCCTGAAGCAAACAACTTGCCAATCTGTCACTCAGTTTTCATAAGTGGCTATTGTAAAGTACTTCATTAGCAAGTATGCTGGTGTTAATTAGGCAAATAGGTGAGAATGAGTTTCATTTATAAATGTGTTATTGATTTCTGCCTTGTTTTTTATCAGGTGCTCTCAGGCAAATGCTCTCTCAGTAACTTAGAGTGGGATGGCGAGGGCGGGAGATGGAGTTAAAGAAAGAAAGAAAAAACAATACTCCTGAGCAGTAGCAAAGGGTATTTTTGTATTTGCTTAACCAACCTTGTAATTTGCATTTGGGTTGCCATTTTATGATGCCTTTTCTTTTATATTTAGAAGGTAATGCTGACTCCTTAGTTGTTTGGAAATCTGAACTATACATATCTGATTTCTGCTTATTACCTGAAAGCATTTCATTTTCCTGTTTAAAAATATTTCTGCAGTAAACATATGCTATGCTAATAATGACCTCCAACAAAATATGCCTACAACTCTATGTATAATTATTAGGAGTAAAGTAATTGAATTTGGTTGAAATTACTTCTGAATAAACTGCATGGGAGTGAACAATTGATACAGAAATAATTATTTTTGAATCATTACTTCCAGTGTGATAGTGGTTATTCACCGTTACAATAAACATCATGAACATTATAATAAAAAAGTCATCATACTTATTTTGATACTGCTGTGGATTCTTTTCCTTCAAATGTCACATAAATTCAAATTATATAACATATAATTAAAGAAATGTAATTCCGCATAATATGCCATGTTCTAGTGTTGTTATTTTTTCTGACTTTATTTATGAATACACCTACTCATGGATTTTATTCTGTTCTTTATAATATAATGTGTGAAGTCCTCAAATACTATATAGCGTGGTTTGTTGAATAAACTATGGCTTAATGCAACACGTGAATTTAGACATTCTGTTGCCCTATATCAATTTTTGATTTTCTTTTCTGGCACCAGTTTTATACGCAGAAGGTGGTTTAGGCACCCAGCCTCACAAAGATAATATTCCTAGATACATATGCCTGTAAATCTCTAGATATCGGAAGGGCAATTGGTCATCCTGCTCGATTCTGGGAATGATGGGAGCCAATCAAAAACTGCTGGTGGGCATCAGGATGCTTCCCTGCGGAAGGTGGAAATACAGTGCTGAGAGATAAATGACCACATCTCCTTCCCCATTTCAAGGCCAACCCTCTGTTTGCAATCAAGAGATCTTGATTGATATCAGCGGAGCCAAATCAGAAGAAGACTCAAAGAGTAGTATGGAGCTCCTGAAAAACCTTACCAAGAAAATTGGGACTTGTCCAAGCAATCTCCAAGAATCAGACACAACTTAATGGAAAGGAATAAAAACAATGGGAAGAATGTTTAAGAAAATAAGAATAAGCCATAGTAATTAAAATGAATGTATAGTATAAGAATGAACTGCGCATGCGCGAAGATGGCGGTCTGCCACCGAGCGCTATGAGGGCCGCGGGAGTTGTGGGCGGCTAGGGCATGTCGCCTGGCCCGTTTGCCAACTTTTAGGGCCAGGCCCAGCGAGACGCTCACCCTGGCTGCCTTTTGAGGCCAGGACGAGCTTCCAGGGTGATCCGGCGGCTCTGCATGGGCCATCGGAGGGAAGCTGACCGGAGGCTCCAAAACGCCGGGGAGGCTCCAAAACGCCGCGCTGCTCCAAGGCTTGAGTGGAGCGGCGCGTGGCGCGGAAGAGAGAAGGAAAGAAGGAGAGGAATGGAGGAACAGAGTGGAGTGGAGCCGCGCGGCGTGGAGGAGAGGAGGAGAAGAGCGGTGCCGGTATGAGCTGACGAGCGGAGCCGGGACGGCCAGTGGGCGGAGAAGTGACCAGCGCTGGAGCGGACATCAGAGGCCAGCGACTGTAAAGACCTGGGGAGGCCAGACAGAGCCGGACCTGGCTAGCTGAGGACCAACTGGACTGGCATGGGCCGGCAGGGTAACATTGAGGCCGCAAGGCCTGGCTGGGCCGGGCCGGGCCTAAGGAGATCTGGGCCTGGCAGGCCGAAAGATACCAGGAGCGCTGGAGGCGTTGGGGCCGAAGGAGATGCCACCGGGGACAAAGGTGGGCAGTGGAGGCTCCAGGCCGAGAAAAACTGGCCTCAGCTATTAGAACTCTTCAGCTGAGGCCCTTAAGACTCCTGGTATTGTGGGACTGGAGGAGTCCTTGAGGACTACAGGCCGGGACTAATTTACAACTGGAAGGCCAAAGCCACCCTCTACCCCCAGTCTGATATATCTATATGAACTAACTCTCCCACCTTCGATGACAAACTAACTATTTATGAACTATGATTAACTATCTTTGAACCATGCATGATTTTCATGAATTTATGAACTATCTATGAACTTTTTAGAGCCGGTCTAGACGTCTCCTGAGTTTAACTTGTACTATACATATTTTAACATCTATTTTAATATTTAATAACATCTAGAATTTTAATGCCCTGTCTAACAATTCCTCTGACCTTATATTTTATATATATTTATACATATTTATATATATCATATTTATGACATTCACCATGAAGTACTCTAAGGCAGACCTTTTCTACTGCGGGAGTCCCCCTACTCGCAGGTATGGCCCTCCGCGTCAACGAGGGCCCACCTTGATGAGGGATTCTGTATCAAGAGAGGTGGGCGGGTCGCAGTTCTAGGGGTGTTTGAACAAAATTCTTAATTTGGCTTTTAGGGGGTTCCAGGGAGGAGGGGAGGGATAGTTTACAATTTAAATGGGGGATTTAATCTGGTTTTAGCGCAGGTTTTGTCATTTAATAAGTTTTTTAAATTATAATTGGTACTATTTTGTATATTGTTTTAAATTCCTGTGCGCCGCCCTGGGTCCTCTCGGAGAAGGGCGGGATATAAATTGAATAAATTGAAATTGAATTGAATTGAAGAATAAGAAATCAGCTGTAGTTTGTTCAGCACATGGAAGGTTAAGCTCAATTTTTTTTATTTTACACTTAAGCAATAAGTAACGTTAATTTTGAGAGACAAAAGCCTGTTCTGTGTGCATCTGTTGTGTTATTTGCAAAGAATATTAGACAATACCACTGTTACAGTAGTATTTTGGATGCAGTATGATTTGGAGGCAATAGGTACCTGTATGCATTTAGCTTTAAAATCCAAGGAAATTTAGTGATTAAGAGTGGTGGACATCCAGGATCAAGTCCTCACTCAGCCATGAGAATTACTAGCTGACCTGCTGATTACAGTCTCTTGGAATTCTTGGAATTTTCATATACATCTCAAAGTGGCGAAGTATTTACTACTTTTAATAGCTACATAACCTGAAACATACTTTTTGGGAGTCATGACTCCTGCTAGAGAAACAGAGAGCATCTGTGGTTGGAAGGGGTGCAGCTTTGACAAATTCATCTTTTGTACAAATTGCACCTGTACATGGACTAAGGAGCCCTACTCATGTCTATTCCTTATTTGGACTACTGCAGTACTACATAGGGTTAGTCTTGAAGATCATGTAGAAATTTCATCTGGTCCAAAATGCAACATTATGCAGTTTGGGGGTGTTGGGCCAGAATGGGAAGGAAGTGTTTTTGAGAGGATGGGGTTATGGCAACACAATTTATTTATTTATTTATTTATTGAATTTATACCCCGCCCTTCTCCAAACGGACCCAGGGCGGCGCACAGGAATATTAAAAAACATACAAACATATAAAACTTAAAAAAAAACCATTCAATTAAAGACCTGTGCTAAAACCGAATTAAAATCCCCATTTAAAACTAACTATGAGTCAGTATTGGAGGCTACGCTAGGCCGGCTAATTGGAATAGGTGTGTCTTCAGACACTTGCGGAAGAGGCGGAGGTCGGAGATGGTGCGGAGTTCAGGGGGTAAGTCGTTCCAAAGGGCTGGTCCTGCCACAGAGAAGGCTCTCCCCCTGGGTGTCGCCAGTCGGCATTGTCCGGCCGACGGCACCCTGAGGAGGCCCTCTCTGTGGGAGCGTATCGGTCTGAGGGATGTATGGGGCAGGAGGCGGTCTCGCATATAACTAGGCCCCGAGCCATGGAGCGCTTTAAAGATGGTTGTCAGAACCTTGAAGCGCACCCGAAACACCACATGAGGTTTAATCATATGGTATTTTTTTAATTTGTTGGTTGCCTAGGTTTGTTTTATATCGTATAGGTGTCCATCTAAAATTTTAAAATAGATTAAAAAGGGGGGAGGAAGCAGGATGAGATAGTACAAGGATCAATAAGGAGCTAGCAAGACATTAGGTACAGGTTTAGCTATACTAAAACTTTATTTCTGGATTTTTAAAAAAAATGAGTCAGGACATGAGTGGATGAGTGATAACTTATTTTCACTTGGAAGGGGAAGAAAGAAATATGAATAAAATATATATTTTGAGTACAGTTGCCGGAGCTAGCTGCAAACTTGGTATGACCACTAGATAAGAGTGAAGAAATAATAAAACTCTAAACCAATTTCTTCACCAGATTTTTCCTGTCTGAATGCTGTGAATCATATTATTTTTTGTTTTGCTGCCCTCGTTCCTGTCTTCTCCCCTGAATAAATATAGGATATTAGGCTTTTTGTATCGGTTCTGTTCTGTACTGTTCTGTTCCATTCCACACTACACTACACTAGCCATTACATATTATTTCTGAGCTATTATGTAACTAAATACAAATGGATAGGAAAATAAATTAAACAAGCAGCACACTCTCCCTCACCTACTAAACTTTGTACTCTGAACAGAAATCAGATAACTTGGTTTAAACTAGCCAATATCTATTTTCTTCTTTTATGTTAAACCATCTTCACTTCTTTCCTCCTGTTAATCCACTTCTTTACTTTCAACAATCATTGCACCCTGTTGAATCATAAAAGTCTGCCTTTAAAAAAAAAAAGCAGTCTTTTTTAAAGCAGAAACACATAAGTCAACCATTCATCCTTTCTTCTGTGGCAAATTCTGACATCCAAGATGCCTTGCTTGCCCAGATTTCATAGACATAGAAAGCGGCTTTCCCTATATTTATTACCTTAATACTTAACCCTAATTTTATTTCGTTAAAAATAAAGACAGATTTTTTAGAAGTTTAAAAGTCTGTCTTGAACCTCCAGGAAAGTTCTGTGGTGAAATCCTTGGTGAAATCCCCCAAATGCACCGCCCCGAGTCCCATGTTCGGGAGAGGGGGCGGTATATAAAACTAATAAATCATCATCATCATCATCATCATCATCATCATCATCATCGGGAATTTGTTCCCCTATAGCAGTGTTTCTCAACCTTGTTCACCTGAAGATGCGTAGACTTCAACTCCCAGAATCCTGGGAGTTGAAGTCCACATATCTTCAGGTGGGCCAAGGTTGAGAAGCACTGTCCCATAGGCTTTCATTCTGATGGGCTTTGTATAAAAGAAAGCTATCTATCATCCAGAACATGCTCATCAAACAACTAAGTTACTTTTGACCTCTGGTTCAGTGCTCTTTTGAAACCCTCAATCCACACAGGGTCAAAGGAGGCCTGGGCTTGTCCACACAACTCTAAAGCATTGCTGCTTTGAAAGAATCCCGTGGAACAGATCTTTTGTGGGCTTATGGCATACAGGGTATTTCATGCAAGGCTTGTTCCAGGGAATTATACTTTCTGATACCCCACAACAGAATGGCCCTGGAAGGGAGTGCCTAGGCACCACATAGAAGCGGCTATGCCTGCACCAGCCTGAAGTTGTCAGTGTTAGGGCATAACAGAGGGAACAGGTTTCTCACACTGAGAACGAGTAAAAGGTGCCCAGTCCTAATCATATGCCACTTTTTGCCCAATCTTTCATGTGTAGGCACAGAAGCAAATATTACTTTCAATTAATCTTATTGCCAGATAAGTGTATAAATGCTTTCAAACTTTTCAAGGCTTTGATTAACTTATGAATAAATGGATAAACCAGTGGGCTTCATTATTTTTAATATCTCCTTTTCAGTTTTTGCATTTCTACAGTTTTTCAATACCAGTGTGATCTGCCTATACACAAGATACAGTATATTATCCCTAGAATGAAAGCATGGGTTTATTATTACTTCAAAGGATGGTTTACTATCACTTTGCTATGGATTATAACAGTAGAGTGTTAAAAGAAAAAGAAAAAGGATAAAAAGAGTAGATAGGCTTAACTTCAAGGATTATTAAAACTACATTGGCTAAAAAACTTGGAGACAACTAAAATGACTTTTTCAGAGGTTTACATAAGATAAAATGCACAGGACTAAAATAAAACCTATACTGGGAATGGCTGGTTGGGAGGGAAAGCATAGAACTTCCAGGCATTTGAAAGTAGCTGGCATTACTTGTAGAGAGCAGGTATTTACATCAAGATTGGGCTTGGAAAATAGTTTGCTACAAATTGGAGCAAGTGGGAAGCTCACTTTGACATAGGGCTCATTCCAAAATGAAGTTTATACACCTTAACTATATCATAGTGGAAAACTGCAAAAAGGTAGAACTTTTTTAAAAAAATCTTAAAGTACAGAGGAAGGAATGGTTGAGTGCAATAAATTCACATAGAACAATGCAGATTGCCCAATTTAAAAAAAATGTGAAGTTCTTAAATTTAATCTTTCTCTATTGTTTGTTGTTATTCTTGGCAAATGTTGAAGTGTCCCTTGTAAGAAGCATACCGAATTATAAAACAATTGGTGAATTGGTCTTGGAGCTTTATGATGGAAGTCAATTATATTTCCTAAGAAATTACATTTCTTAAGAAATACACGAAGCAAATACTGACATTTTAGGGTGATTCCCAAAAGCCTAAAGCAGATTCAGCAACTATTTTAACATTTAAATAGTCCCCCAAGTTTCTCAATGGCTCCAAACATTTTAATTTTCTTACTGTAAGCATATGATTTTTCCCAGATATTGTGATTAAAAAGCAGATAATTACCCAGGAACGTTGTTAGCCGTGAGCATTATTATATTGCCATGATTAATATAATACATTTTTGTGCACCACCCATTTATTTCTTTATTCAGGTTATTTTAAAAATTATAGCTTCCTTTTCTGGTTTTTCTTCTCCAGAAATTTGGATGTAAAGTCATCAAATAACATTTCTCTCAGAAGATCCTATTATGTAAAGAGATCAGATAATAGATGAGAGTCTTGGCTGCAGTGTTGGAGACTATAATTTATTTTTAATCAAGGATAGTATGCAGACAGCTTTTCTTCTTTCATAGTTTAAAATGGGCCAAATTAGAAAAAGGTGAAAAGCTATTCCAACAGTTGGAAAAACTTTAATCAGTTCCTTATTGTAAATTGTCTTCCTATAATAGGTGGTCTTAGAACTATCCCATTGATCTGCATCATATTTAGGAAGACAATGAAAAGTTTCCATTATCATGAAAGAGAAATTTGAAGCTCTGTGGGATTAGAGATGTTGGATCAACATTTCTTTCTTATAAAATCCTGAGTTTGGGAAACCTGGGCCAGCCTTGCCAGGAAAACAGATAGTTTCACAACTTAAAGTTTTTCTACTCTGATGTTATACATTTCCATCCTGAACATGTCTCTTCTACTTAGTCTGCAGTGATATTTTCTATCTGGGAAAATTGATTTGTGTCTCTGCTGTTGATCTTTTATATGAATATAAGATTCCCACATGGGGAATAATTTTCTTCGCTTTTTTGACTTTTTATTTCAAAGCTGCTACAGATATTATGAACAAAAGTGACAAGAGAAGAAAGCAATTCTTTTTTTGACATAACATCAAGGCCTAGTTTTTGTAGGATTCATTTTGCTGTCACAGCCAAATTTGTGTAGGACTTTATGCCAGAATATTGTCATAATAGTAATTTAAAATGTTTCAGAGCTATATTTTTTAATTAAAGTGTCTACGTCTAACTACACAAGTTCTCTTTCTTTTGGAATATTTTATAACCTTCAGTGAGGATTCCAAAGTCATAAGAAAAGGCAAATACTTGTGTGCCGAGCCAGCTTGATTACAACACTATTTTTTAAAGGATCTGCAGGATATTTGTAAAAAAAACAATATCAACTACCAAGGGTTGAATGTAGATCTGCCTTACAGTTCACTGTGTGTAGGTCAGGGATGTCCAAACTTGGGAACTTTAAGACTTGTGGACTTCAACTCCCAGAATTCCCCAGCCAGCATAGCATAGCTGGCTGGGGAATTCTGGGAGTTGAAGTCCACAAGTCTTAAAGTTCCCAAGTTTGGACATCCCTGGTGTAGGTGCTGAATAAAAAGTAGAGAAAGGTTTAGGAGGAGAGACAATTTAGTGTAGCATTTAAGGCAACAGTCTAGAAACTGAGGCACCTCTTCTCGTCACACCTTAGGTACAAAGCCAGCTAGGTGACCTTTGGCCAGCCCTAGGAAGCAGGTAAGGGCAAACAGCTCCCAAGAATGCAGTCACCAGGGGTCAGGACTGACTTGATTGGTTATTCATGCTGCGCTTTGTTGGTTTTGATGATGTTGTTTTCAACTACTGTAGAATCAGGCAGCAGCATAACAAAACTGACAAAAGTGAAGGGTCTGAATACGTTCTGAATGCACTGTACATAAGGGTGGAACATTGCAATGCTCCCTTGATCTTTCTGATGAAGTCATCCTGCAACCAATAACCTTTGTCTGGATTTACAATGGCATATGCCATAATAGTTGAATAAAAAAGAACCTAAAATAAACTTGTACTTATTTGACTGATTGTAACAGCTGTCTAAGAGATAATGAAATAAATAACTGCAGAATAAAAAAGATAGTAACTAAGGTACTGCTTTAATCTGAGGACTGTTTAAAAATTGACATTTAATATTGGTCCATACTGATACAATTTTGAACTGACTGTTTAAAGTTCCCCCTAAGGTTTATCTCATTAGCATAATATATTGATAGTTGTTAAGAATCTGAATTTACCTCAAGATATTTTAATATAATCACTTCAGAAAGTGATTTACATGTACCTAAATTAATTACTCCCTCACCCTATTCCCAAGTACTTATTCTCTCTCGTTCCTGGCTGTTCACAAATCTCTTTCAGTCAAAGAGCTATAGTAATTCCAACAAATGTCAAGATTCTCTGGAACATACAGTATATTCATATATATGATGAAAGAAGCACAGTACTGTTTGACCTTGTCATGTTTCTTGTTTTGATTATCAAAACAAAATAATGACAAAATGTCCAAATATGTTCTTGACTTCTTGATATAGTTTTAAATCAAATGTTACAGTGGTTATATTGAGCTGAATAGCAACATTTACTTTTTAAATTAATTGTAACTTTTATTTTTGTTTCTAGGTTTTGAGTTTTGGACATTTGTCGAAGGTGTTGGTTTTAGAGCTAGTTTATTGTGTTCTACGCCTGCTTCACTGAATTACGATTAAGTTGAATATCCCTGAGAGGATTACCATCAGAGAGAAATCTTTATATTTTTCTTCTGAAAACTTCCACTGTTGAAGTAACCTTATATTTTGGGCCACAGTCATGTGGTCATCACAGTTGCTGCTGTTCTTCACAATTCTCTTGGTATCTACAGTCCATGGTAAGTACATAAAATAATGTTGGTTTTAATGACATGTATTGTTTTCTGGGATTGAAAATTTCCATCATCTTCCAATTTGCAACAAGTGGAAAAGAGTTTGCTACCGTTTTCTTAAAAATAATGGGGGAAATAAACTTTTTTTTTAAATAAAGAGGGGGGATGACATTTTCAGATAACTTTCTTTAATTTTGTTAAGCATATCTTTCTAATCTGTTAACCTAATCTCAATATATTGCATTGCTTGATTACAGCAAGTGTTCTTTTCTGAAGAAAGGAAAAGTGCATGTCCAGAAGTAAAACGTTATGGAGGATTTTTTTTTTATTTCTACTAAAAAATGAGCTGGAGGAGCAACTGATGTTTATGCAATGTTAATTGTGATCAGGGCAGATTTAGTAATTTAAAGCAAGGCGTACCCAAGGCTGTCAATCCCACTCCTTGAGGAGATTGATAATCCTTTTGAAATAGGCAGGATACTTATCTTTGAATAAATTTTGCTACTGAATATCTACTGTGCTTCTGTTGTGCTTAAGTTTTGCCTTATTTCCCAGGGAAACTGATTACCATTGGGAATATATCAATTGTACTCACTAGTAAAGTAGAGGCAAGGGAACTAATAATAGATGAATTTAGAACTTATTTATTTATGAATTTGGAATGTATTTAAAGCTACAGCAAATGTGGATTTAATTAGATCTTATTTTATCCTTGTCTTCCTTGATAAGAGATATAAATGTTAAAAATGGTGAGCCAGAAACTAGAAGGCTAGGAAGAACTGTTATATAAATTTTGAGCAAATATCTCTGGGGTTCAAGGCCATGATAATGGAAAAGTGGCCATTGCCTTGAAAGGCAGGAGGGAAAGGTGTAAAATTTAAACCTTGGGGAAAACATATGTACAGAGGTTTCTGTGTTTTGATATTTTGTGTGTATATGGTTTGTACTTTATCCACAGTAAATCTGATTGTGCCACATCTGTGAGTTTCATAGTGTCTGGAAAGACCAGATTTATTGCCATGCTTGGCATGAAGCCTGAAAGCAAAATTTTACTACCTATATTTTTCTACCTATATTCTCAGTGTCACAAAAGAGCCTGTGCCTTGAACCAATTTGTGATACAGATAGATCAGTTTACTCCAAAATAAACCAGGTAACTACTAGGTGGAACAAAATTGATCACTATCACAAAGTCCCATAACAATCTTGACCCAAAGTCTGGCAGCCATTGCTAGAGCAGCTGCAGCAGCCACAAACCTTCATTACTGAGTCACGGCCTTATTGCCTGAGGATTAATATTAATGATCTAGTCAAGCAAGTGACCACCAACTGTGAAACCCTTCACTTCCAATAAGGTAAGCACACAGTGCAATATTACTGACTTTCAGCTGTTAGTTACTTTAGGATGTTGCCTGGCATGAAAAAGAGGCTTCATTTACCAGCTTAAACAGGGACTGTCAGGTGTAATAATGAGGAAAGCCATTCAGCAGATAT
This sequence comes from Rhabdophis nuchalis, assembly GCA_039707465.1. NCBI lineage: Eukaryota > Metazoa > Chordata > Lepidosauria > Squamata > Natricidae > Rhabdophis > Rhabdophis nuchalis. The sequence goes on along the minus strand of CM077644.1, from coordinate 136,310,761 downwards.
CCTCCACTTCTGATTGTCTCTTATGTGAGGCTGTAGGAAGAGGGAAGAAGAGAAGTGAATAATTGTTTCCTTCCTTCCTCCTTCTGCCAGTTTCTCATTGTAAGTCTTCCATTGGTATCCAGACTTGATTTAATGCAGACTGCTTGGATGTCAATGGAGGACTTAAAGTATTTGTGGAGGTTTTCTGCAAGGAGGTTCCCTAAACATTCCATATCTGGGTTGTCAGAAAAAGTGTCACTCAAACAATGAGCCTTAACTTCAAGGGGCACTCAGAAATCAAGTGTATCCTAGACACGTGGAAATGTAGTCAAATATTTAGGCATTTATGTTACTCTTCAAACTCAGGCAGAAATACAGTTGCAAACTCTAATAGACTCTGGCATGACATATACCTTAATTAGCATGTAACCTAAAATATTTTTACCCTATGCCCTGCCTTCCATCTCTGTTCTACTCCTGGAAAATGTTGGGGATTTTCCTGAGATGTAGTCCACCCCATGAGACTACTGGAGTCAGAAGGGAGACTTTCTCCTTATCTCAACAGACCTATACTCAGCAACAATAGGACCATTAGGCTGTGATGGAGTGTGCACCTGCATGAGCAATGAGGGAGATTTTTGGCAATGCAGAGCCTTCCCAAAAAGAGATCCAGATTAAGAGACTGCGCAGTCTGTACCTGGATGAGGGTGGGGAGAAGACGTTCAGGGTAGTCACCCCCTAGAATCTCTCAAGATATATCTGGTAGGCAAGAAGATTGTAGGTTTAGTTTGGCAACATTCTGTTCATTAGGTGTACGCAAATAAAGGATTGGACTCAAGTGGATCTTGCTCTCTTGTCTCTGGGCTTGGGTATGACATTTATTCAGGCTTGGACAGATACTGTATCCAGGTTTGGAGGAGCACTTAGCTGGAAGAAATATAAAGAAAGGCAACAAGGATAATAGGAGTTATATGTTGGAATGAAAGTTGTGTCATTAAAACATATAAAATTGAATAATGGAAGAAATTACTGGGGATGGATTTCCTTTACTAAACTGCCATCTTTCAGGGAAATTTCCATCTACTTTGTCACAGGGAACCAGTATTTGTCTGAAATGCTATACGGTTTCCTGCCTAAGCAGGAGGTTAGACTAGAAGACCTCCAAGCAGTGGTGGGTTCCGATTCCCAGTGCAACCAGTACGCTTCAACAGGGCCGGGCATCCACTATGTGCATGTGTGCAACGCGTGCATGCACACCCACTGCCTGTGACGCTCCAGCTACTCAGCAGAGCTTCGTGCAGGCGCCGTATGCCCCATGTGTGTGTGCAAATGCCCCGTTTGGCTCAAATAGAGGTAAGGAGAGTGGGAGGGCAAGTGGGCCCTCCAGAACGGTACCTGGTGCTCTCAGCAGGCATCGGTATGCCCGTACCGAGGCATACCGGTCGTATCCCACCACTGCCTCCAAGGTCCCTTTCAACTCTTGTTATTCTATTATTCTAACTAAGGATAAAACTTGGGGACCTAAACTATCCCTTCCAACAACATGATTCTGTAGAGAAAAGAAGGAATGAATATTGGGGGCCAAGAGTTGCTCACAACTTTATTTAGTAGGTTTTTTATTATCTTTCATACACCTTGGCCATTGCTGACAGCTGGTTCTCTGAAAACAAGTCTGTTCATATGACATACACAACTAGGTCAAGGGGTTTTTCCACCCAGCTGAGTCAAGGATTTTAGCTATAACCTGTCAGTTAATCCCAGGTATCTGATTAGAGCTAAATTAAATCTCCTTGATTAATGTATCACACAAATAGGACTGAGTGGTTTAATAAAGTGTTAACATTTGTTTCCCAACTTCTAAAGGAAATTTCTAGACAAGGCAGAACTCTTAGGTGCTCTGTCACTTTTTCACTTGGTATCCATTGAATGCAGGTGGAAAGGGGACCGGAAGGGGGTATATATGCTACCAACCAACTTCATACACAGGGCTGCTAATCCGAATACAGTTGCCGCAAGGACTTCTCTTCATTTGCTGTCATCCCAAAGTCAAGATTTGGCAGCTGTTCGGCTTCCATTGTGATGACTGGGAGGATTTTGCTCCCTTGCAATTAAATGTTACCAATGGATAGGACTAAGGGAATGGTTGACTCAGTCAAATCATGTTATTCCAATCAAGCTACAGACTTGCAGCACAGTTTCTTCAGGGGGAAAAGAACATCTAAACTGGATGGCCTAAAGCAACAGTGTTAGTTAATTCACTGTGTCAGTACCAGTATATTTCAACCATCACTTTAGAAGGGATAAGTGGCCATCATTTGAACCTGGGTAGAGTGCACTATGAGTAGCCTTTGGGCTTTTGTAATGTGTATTAGTCATTTTTCATTGAGTTTAATTCCTGAATTTTACTAATCTACTCTGAAAAATGTGTTAACCCTAAAATGGTTTTCACCTTTTCAGAAAACTAGTTGGTCATTTGAGAGGGGGGAAAGTATGATCTGTTTTAACATTTTTTCAAACTTTTTCCAAGCTGACTCATTAAAGGAGTTGCATCTTTAAAGCAAGCTCTTACATCAAAAGCTTGAAAACATGCCAGAATACTTTAAAATGACGAATTCCCATATCTTTGATTTGATCCTGTTTTGATCCTGTCTTTTAAATGATCTGCAAAATATGCCAGTTCTTTTAATATTAACTGTCTTACACACACACACACACACACACACACACACACACACACACACGTTTGGATTGCTTGGTGGTGTTTATTTGTATGAATATTATCACTTCTGTGTATATTTAAATTCAGCACTATTAAAAATGGGCATCATGTTGAATTTAAATATCCTTATGAGTAATTTTCTTTTCTGTATTTTTGGTGGCTTGAAATGAATAAATGTGAGTAGATAAATGGGTACCACTTCAGTGAGGTAATAGAAATGTCTTTGGACAGAGCTGGCTCAATGGCTTACAGAAATGGAGACGAGCACTGCCTCCTAAAGTCAGCAACAACTAGCAGAGTAAAGGGACTCCTTTACCCTTTTTTTTTACTTTGAAATAAAACTGACCTGTTTCTATCAATCAAAATTTAAACTACTCTGGTTTTTTAGGATCAATTCTGAAGTTACTTTTTATTGTTTTTGTATCATAGTTGCATGCTTGCCCAAAAATGCACAAGGAAATAATGTCACACAGGAGGATTCTGCAGATTCTTCACCCACAATCATGTAATGCAGGGGTCTCCAACCTTTGCAACTTTAAGTCTGAAGGACTTTAGCTCCCAGACTTCTCCAGCCAGCTTTGTTTTGCTTTGCTGGCTGGAGAATTCTGGGAGCTGAAGTCCTTCAGACTTAAAGTTGCAACGGTTGGAGACCCCTGATGTAATGGAATCTTCCCTATTTCCTGCTTGTTCTGCTGCCACCATCCATTCTCTTCCAGAAACAGTCCCTCTCTGGATTGGTTTACCTTTCAAGTAGTTGAGTAGTAAATGTCCCTTGACTTTTCAGAGGTGCTTAGCTTAATGGAGATGAAGAGTGTTCCAAATAAGGATGAAACCAGTCACACGGTGCCTCCTGGTGGTCAGTGTAAGAGAATGAGTGGGTTGATTTAGTAAAATCAAGCCTTTTATTATGGATAACAAGATTAGGCAATTAATGTGAGTGAAAGTCAAAGGGAGAAATGAAAACAAAAAGAAAAATGGCAAAACTAACTTGAAGAGATTTATTTCAACTGACTGCTTTCCAGACAAGATTATGTATGTAGAGAACAAGAACAGAAGGAAATAGGAAAACAAATGCAAATAAAGAAATCAGTACAGCTCAGATGATCTTTCAATATACATACTCAAAATTTAATATCTCGTATAGCTTTAGAGTCAGCTTTTTACTTACTTATTATCCTATCTCCAATTCAGCATTTTTTTAAATTCAGGTTTCTTCCTTATCTGGCATTTATCCATCTGTAGAAAAAATATTTCTTCCTCTTAGAGAAAAAAATTCAAAACAAAGACAAAACACAGCTGCTATATTATTTTGTTTTTTAAGTTCATCTCTTTCTTTCTCTCTCTCACACACACACACACAAATACATATGTGCTATGTACTGTACATCTACATAAACAATAAAAGGACTGCCATAGGAAGCAAATATGTATATGTACTTATGGATGGTAACAGAAAATTAATACTAATTATCAGTACTGGTACTGATGATGTTACCTAGTTAGGAAAAGAAACATCTGCAAGCAAACAACCAAGCTTTGAGAGCACCAAAAACTCATAATTCAACCTTGAGCTACCAATATTCTCTTCTGGAACTAATGTCAAAATCTATACTTGCTTAATCATCTGTTCCCCTGATTAAATATGAGATCCAAACATGTGAGGAAATGACTTATTTATGACTTTGTGTGAGAGCCTTTGAGACAATTCAAACAAGAAACCAAAACCATGAATACTAATTCTATCTTTATTGTGAGCTTACAGTAACAAAATATTGCCTCAAAGTAGTCCTTCCCTCTCATGCCCTCCCTTCCCAGAAAATTGGGGGGGTTCCTCTTCTGAGGTGCTTTCCACACCCCTGTTCCTTTTTTGGGTTGAGGTATCTTTTGTCCGACCATTGTCTAGGCTGCAGTTCTTCCTCCTCCTGTTTCCCAAGGTTATTTTCACAGCCCATTAATCTTGCTTCTCTGTTCATAATAACACACATTAATTTTTAAAGCCATATCCCCTAACTGGTTTAGGAATTTAGCACTGGAGGAAGGCACAGAATTTTAGAAGGAAAAATGGGTTAAGCAGTTTGTGCTGGGCACAGAATCTTTAAATGTATAAATATATTTTAAAGAGCTGTTCATTTAAGAGAAAACTGCTGTAGCATTTGAACAGATCTCAGAAATATAAAAAGGGGTGGGGTTGTACTCCACTCTATGCAGAACTCTTAAAAATGTATACCGCCTCCCATCCCATATGAGACAGGAAGAAAGGTGCCACTGTAACTAACGAGTGTATCTGAGTTTGATCCCTTATACCATGTATGTATTTTGGTTCCTTTCTGCCTTCTTCCATTAAAAAAAAATCTGTGTTCATTTTATCACAGATATTTTCATTGGCAAAAGGCTTATTAAAAATTATCATTGTAGAAACACTGCACACTTGTTTCTAACAAAACAGATCTGAATTCAAGATTATAGTCTAGATAAAGATTGAACTGTGAAACAATTTTCTTAGCATCTATATTCCTTTCAAAAGTATTTCCTTTAAATATATATATTTATATTTATTCTTGTTTCCCGATAAATATTATCAATGGGAATGCATATTAATTAATGTTCTGTGCACAGATAATATCTAAAGAATTCATACTAATTAATGGTCTTTGTGCAACACACAGAAACAGTGCAACTGCATATTTATGATAATGTCTGACAAAAATATATGAGTAGTAGTACTTGTATAATATCATCACTTACATGTTGACATTTAACCTATTAATGCCTATTCCCATCTCCAAGCAGATGTACATTACTATAACTCCCATCTCTCCATTCCTTTTGTTCCTTTGATATAATTGCTATATTCCAATTATGGGAATCTTCCTACCAAGGCTCTTTTATATTTATTAAATCCAATTTGGATTTCTCTACTATGAATTCAAACACATTTTATTTATTCTTTGAGATTTCATGTGCAAGTAACAAATAGCTTCAGCTACTTCTCTCTTTCTCTCTGTCTCTCTCTGTGTTTTGTCTCTCTCCCCCCCCCCCGCCCCGAAAAATGTCTTCTACAGGAATAAAAAAAAATGTGTAGCTTATTTTTTTAAATCCAATTATTAATATACATGATAGGGTCTTTTTAAAAAAAAGGGGGGGGGGGAGAGGAAGTTTTTTTTAATCTACAAGGATGAGAAGGTATGCCCTGTAGCATAAAAACCATACCATTTTATTTCCAGGATCAGACAGGTTTCCAGAAGCTCTACATAAGACTGAATATGTTCATATTTTTACCATATGATGTAAGTTACATCTAATACTCTTATGAAATATTGATTAAAATATTAAATACATATTTCTACCTAGTACAATATGAATAGGTTAAATAATATTGAAAAATAAACAGTAATAAAGGATTCTTTAGGGCTACTTTTATTGTCCCATTTTTATAAAAATAATAAGAGCTAATAAGATAATTCATATGTAAACTTCTTCATGGGAACTCTGGGATTTATAGTCAGTCTCATTTTCTTCTAAAGACTCATTTGATGCCAAAGATTTCTTTTATTTTGGGGTGTTTGTTTCTTGGGTTTCTGTTATGTATGCAGAGAGAAGAGAAGCTTTGCTGCTGTGATTGAAAAATGTGTTGTGTTTACCAGATGTGGGTTGCTCCTGGTTCGGCTTGGTTCGGCCAAACTGATAGTGGAATTCAGCCTGGGTCACGGCCTTAACTGGCCTGCTGCCATTTTAGTTTTTAGTGACTGAACATGCTCAGTTCATTGTAAATTGTTCTGTGCATGCGTGAAGAACAATTTACATTGAACAGCGTACAGGTGTGTTGCACACATGTTATGCACATGTTGTGAACCAGTAGTAAAAACAGCAGCAACCCACCCCTGGTGTTTACATGTATGGCCCTGAACTGAAAGGAATTTGAGAATATGTTGAAGGCGATAATCTGACTACTGCTGGTTGCTAAAGGTCCTACTAAGGAAGTCACAGTGACAAAGAAGATGACCTTCTAGCTAAAGAAGTTTTTTCATAATAGATCAGTTGGAATCCTTTCATCCATGATTATTTTCCTAGTCCGCTTCTTTCAACTGGTTGCTGCTGCTTTTGGTTTACTGGGGTCACGCTGAAGTACTAATCCAGTTTTAACATTCCTCCAGGCTGAATTCCCTGGAGGAATATTTGAGTTGCTGTTGGATTGTACTAGACTTGTTGTTTATGCTGAGGTTGTTCAATTTTTAATCAGTCAGTTAAATCTGCTCCAACATATGCAGCAAGGCGCACACATGATTTCATATTCCTTCTGGATGAAATCCTATGTGTGCGGGTGGAAGTATACTGGGTAATTTTGTTTTAGACTGCTATTGGTATGAATCTCTGCAGGGGCAGTAGATAAGTTAAAATGTACTTTCAGTCATGTATTAATAGGTTTGTTTTAATTTATTACATCATGGCAGTGTATATTAGCTATGTTGGTCATCCTATTTGGTTGGAAAGTCGTTCCAAATGCTATGGAATGATTGGGATTCATTAATTGTTTTCCTTGGCTGTTTTTTTTCCCCTTTGGTTTTAGTTTTATGCAACATATAATTACATTGCTACTAATGTGTGAAGATACTAGTAGCAGTCATAGAATTTAGAGGTAAAATTTCTTCAGTTTTCTGTTGGAATGTACTTCTCTTTTTCTGATAACACCTGAATCAGGAGCAACCTATGAAATTCTGATGTAGTGACTAGTGGCGTTACATTTAATGAATGAGCAAACTAAAGTGAAATTATGATGCTCTTTAGGTAGGTGGAATTAGGGAGTTTGTTTTATCCGGATTACATTTCTAAAGAGAAAAATAGGTAGCAATTTAAAAATGCCCCTAGAGTCACTATTTTTTTAGTAAATAAGAACCCTTCTCTATTTACTTAGAAACCTAGTTGACCTCTGTAGCAAGAAGCGTTATCATCTTCTGGTAGTGAATTAAATATAAATGTTTGTGACATGAATTATTTTGGCATTGGAAAACTCATTTAAACCCCTACAATGTGTTTTATGTGGGCCAAACTATAGTACTGCATAATTGTACTGACCTTTTTAAACATGACAACAATTAAAAAGAGTCAGTAGAAAGCATCAGAGAAGCAAACTGGAGAAATTTCTGGAGTGCAATTTAAATCATTACATGTATATGAAATAGAGCAGGGGTGTCAAACTCAAGGCCTGGGGGCTGTATCCAGCCCATGGGGTACTTACATGGCCTGTGGGACTGCCTGTGGGACTGCCCTGAAAACAGCGAAGGACCGGCCCACAGTGCTTCTGCCAGCGAAAACGGGCTCCTGAGAGTTGAGTAACCCTCTGCCAGTAAAAAGAAGCTCAGGAAGACTGCACTGGCCACCCCCACCCTGGCCATGCCCCCCCCCCATGTCAAACACAACCCTGATGCAACCCTCAGTGAAATTGACACTCCTGAAATAGAGCATACTTCGTGAGTATTTGGGGTAAAGATAATTTATGTTGTATTTTATGTAGTTAAATGATATTGACAGAGAAGTCATATATAAAACAATAATCCAGGTTAGAGCTACCTAGAACACCAAAAATAAAGACCCAATTTCCTCATTATGACACATTATTTATTGTGACAAAAATACGCTGAAGTGTATCTTGAACTGTTCCAGTATTATAGCTCACTTTTTTTTTAATTGGTTAGATTATTTTCTAAACTGAGGGTTTAATTTAATACATGAAAGCTCTCAGTAGCAGTTGCAATTAAGAAACCTTATCTTCCATTGGTTGGTAGAAGACATTTCATTTTTAATGTTTTACAATCTAAATGTGCTAATCAGTAGTAGTAATAATAATAATAATAATTCTGTATTGTCAGTGCACAACATATGTACAATGAGATTGGTTGAGCTCCTTCAGTAATCATATTACTAGTAATCCAGTTTGCGCATATAAATGTATGCATTTCACAAGAATTGTCATTGTGCCATTTTCTTTTCTGAATATATTTGAAAATGATAAAAATTAGTCCAACCACTGATATATAAATCAACAAATAAATCAATTCCTAAGAATATGGAAGTATCCATAAGTCCTGTAGTTCAGGGTTGAAATGAGGAATCCTTGATGTTCTCTGATATTGATTGTTTTCTTGCAGATGTTTCCTTACCCAAACAAGGTAACATCACTTCCACAAATACAAATCAAAATATGGAACAGATATGTAGGCAACACCTTCACCATAATAAAAAGGGACCAATAACAGAACACCCACAGAACCATCAATAACATATTCGATTGACTTCCGGTTGCAGTTGCTGTCGGTAGGCTTTTTTCAAGCCTGCCATCCCACTCGTCTGTAGAGGCGTTTTTTATACCATCAAATGCCTCGGAACCCGCAGGCTCTATTATGAGCTGGTGGGAGAGTTTTTGCTGCCAGGGAAGAGTCCCCTTGCGAAGCCCTCAGAGGGTTAGTTTTCCTCTGAGGAGCAAGTAAGGAGAGACCCTCCCCTCTTTTGGCCGCGATCTTCTCCGGACGGGTGTGGAGACCGTGTTAATTGGCTAATTAACACGGCAAAGCAAACTGCTTTTAACTTCTAATTTACATTCCAAGGCAATTTTATACTTCAAAGGGAACTTCTTGGCTACTCATCGTAAATGCAAGTAATTAAAGTTTGTGATTTTGCCAGAATATAGTAGATCTTAGACACAGCCTTTAGAACGAAGGAATCAAGATGGCGTTAATTACCAGATGAGACGAAATGAAAGTTAGTTGTTTTGGCTTGTATCCAATCCTGATTGACATGCAATCCATCAAGAAGGACTATATTTCAAGCCTTCGTACTTCAAAGGAAACTAAACGCAAGTAATTAAAGTTTGTGAATTGTTTTAAAGAACAAAGGATTCAAGATGGCGTTAACTACCAGATGAATGAAATGAAATTTAGTTGCCTTGTCTAATTATTGATTTGTGGATTTTGGTCTCTGCTTAACCCCTGGCTGATAGCGGACAGCTGTATGCGGAAAGGGGGAGCAAGCTATAAAGCCAAATGCACTATCTGATTTATTGAGCGTTAAGCTAAACGTATTACTTATTACTGACTTATTTTGATATTTTGAAGAGGTTTTTTTTTTTTTCCTGAAAACTTGGAAAACTTAAAAGCAAGGCAATGGAACAAACTCGTGTAGTAACTCCCCAGGACTTTAAAGATTTGATGAACTTTATAGTTAATGAAAGCAGAGACCTCAAAAGAATGATCCAGGAGAAATATGAACAATTGGAAAAAAAAATGTTTGCAATGGCCAAGAGTCTGTCTGAAGTTATCATTAAAATTGATGTGAAAATCGAAAAGCTGTCTTCAGAGGTGGAAGTCAAAGCAAAGGAAACGGATTTGAAATTGGTGGAAATGGAGGGGAATATGCACAAATTGGACAAACAGGTTATTATGTTACAATTTTTGTTAATGCAAAACGCCATTAGACTGAGGGGGTTATCAGAAAATCCTAGAGAAGACTTAAGAAAAGTTTCTGCTGATGCTTTGGCTATATTAGTAAATATGGATCCTGGTGAAATTTATGCTAAGATTGATAAAATTTACAGAGCAAACTCACGTATAGCATTACAAAGGCAACTACCGAGAGATGTTGTGATATATTTTACTGAGAGAAACCTCAGAAATGATATTCTGCAGAAGTCTTTTCACTCCTCTCTCCACATAGCTGGAAAACGGATTGGTGTCTTTAAGGAACTTCCATCAACTATCTTGAAGCTCAGAAAGGATTTTGGTTTTTTGGTGGAGGAGCTGAAGAAAAGAGGGATACAGTACAGGTGGGATGCTCCAATGGGTGTTATATTCAGATATGAAGGGGCGCGGTATTGTTTGAATACTATAGACAAGGCAAGAGATTTTTATTATGAAATACTGAAGAAAAGTGCAACGCCCCCACGTATATCTATACCAACACTAGTAGATCTGGATGGTTCAGAGCAAGATATTGAGATGGAGCAGAAACAATTTGGAAAAGAGATGGAAGAACATACTCAGTTGGATTCCCCTGGGCTTTTTTTAAGCCCTACTCTGGAGGAAATGTCGAAGACTGCTATAGGGGGATCTGTTGGAATGCCAATACGTAAATCAGATGAGCAATGTGAAGCCAGGTCTAGCACCAGACAAATTCAGAAACCGCAGAAGCAGAGGAGGTCTCAATCTCGGCGAGTTAAGAAAGACAAAAGGATTAAAGGACGAAGCAATTAATCAATCTAGATAAAAATATACAGATCTCTGCAATGCTGGTTCTCTTGGATGTGGAAACTTTTTCAGGGTTGAAAACTGGAACCGGAGCATTTGCAGTGGATCTGGTTGTTGCCCTATCACGATCCTGGAACTTTATAATCCTGATGAAAAGTCACTCGGGGGTTACCTATGTAAAGGGTTGGTTTTTTTTTTTGTTATTTATGGGGGCAGCTGCTTAAACTGGTATTACAAACAGCTATGGATGGAATGGAAGGAGACCTGAAGAGTTGGACTTATGAACATTGACGCGGAAAGGACTAATATTATGTTAGTGTTCTGGGAAAAAACTTGGGTCGAACTTTGAAATTTTCTTGCAATTTACTGTACCCTTTATGTGATAGGATCTGAAATTTTCCTATACTATTTCTGTTTCCTTTGTGAAGAGAGAAGTAACTTTGCTTTTTTCAAATATTAGAGTAATCTTTACATTTTTTTGTGTTGCTAAGTGGGCAATTAAGCAAATGGAGAGGGGAAAAATAGTAAACCTTTTGAATTAGGAAGGATGTAAACTTAAGCTAGGATATATGGTTTAAGTTTTATAAGTGTTAGGTTATATGATATGGTATTTAGATCTTAAGAATTATTTTTTATGTATTTTAATGTTCAACTAAAAGGGGGTGTTTATGTTGAGTTCGTTATAAGGTTTCTAATGGATTGATTATATACAGAATAAATATCAGATTAGGAAGTATTATGTAGCCTTTAGGTAAGAATGCTTTGATTGATAGGTGAATAGAGTAAATAATATTTGGGATGCTTGGAATTATTAGAGTGGTGTATAGCGGAAGTCAGGGGGGTGGGTTTGAGGGTGGGATTGACTGGGAGGTGGGGGTGGGTTAGGGTGGAGGGTGGGGAAATATAAGTGGATAAGCAATATAGAGATGGGTATAATGGGATATGGTTATGTTATGATGCTGTATTAACTTAGAAAGGGTGTCAGGGAGAGATTGAGGTATTTTATACTAAATTTATATCATGTTGGTCGGGGGTATAATACTCAATATTTGAATGAGAACTTTATTTTAAGATGGGGGGAGGTGAGGGGTATACTTTTTGTATGTGATTTTATATTATATGCCGGGGGGGTAAAAGGGGGGAAAACTTGTCTGAATAAAACTTTTGCAATAAAAAAAAAAAAAAAAAAAAAAAATAACATATTCAAAGGAATCCAATTTACCAGAGAAGAAGAAAACAACAATTCACTACTCTTCCTAAACAACCTGATCAATAGAGGCCACAATGACAAACTAGAAACACAAGTATAAAGAAAAACCACCCACACCAACTAAGCGCTCCATTACCAAAGCAACCTCCCACAAGAGAAACTGTTTTAAGAACTTTATTTAGATGAGCACAAATTCACTGCAGGAACCTTGAACAGCAAAAAAAAAGGAAAGAAAGCATCTATACAGCATATTCCAACAAATGGATATCCATGCAACTTCATCAAAAAGTACCCGAGCAATACAGCACTACCAACACAAGCCCTAAAAAGAATAACACTGCCATACAGAAGAACATCTCAGAAATCACCAGCTGATTACTACAACCACATGGAAGCAGCATAGTACACAAGACAACTAAATCCCTTCAAAACATTGTAAGTAAACCAAAAGACCTAGCAGCCTCAGAGGAAAAGCAAGAGCCATCTACAACATACAGTGTAATGACTGCAACAACCACTATGTAGACAAACAGGCAGACGTCTGGCAGAACGCATCCATGAACAGCAATTAGCCGTCAGAAGAAATGAACTCTTTAATTTCACAACACATGGACAGATCTAACCATATTTTCAACTGAGAAATTGTTATCATCCTAGACCAAGCCAAGTCCCAAAACTCTGGGGAATTTCTAGAAGCCTGGCACTCTGACAAATTAGCTATCAATAGACACATAGACATAAACAATATCTTATATGCTATGCAAAAGAGACAATCAACAAGCCAAAAAGGGAACAAAAATACCAAATCAACTCCCCACCAGCAATCAGCACCCAGATGAGCATAGAGCTTAACATCAGACTAACAATCAAGTAAACAATACCCCAATTAAGTTTGGAACTGCCAAACAAGCCAACAATAAACAGCCCAACTAAAGAACTTCTAAGACCACCCCCACCAACACTGAAAGGGCAAGCCACTAGAATAAAAATTGAGAGCAAACCCCTCTCCTTACTAGAACTGATGATGTTACCTAGTTTGGGTAATGAAATGTCTGCAAGAAAATAACCAAGCTCAGAAAGGACCCTCATATGGAGATATATTCTATAATAATTTAGTTGTTAATTAATTTAGTTACAAGTCTGTACACTATAATTTCAGGTGGGTTTTTTGTGTACAGTATGTTGTACATGTATTATTGTCATAATTATGGTTGGTCACATAGCCAGATAGATTTAGCATTTTTCCCACTTATTGAATCCTTCACAAATACCTGGGCTAGGTAGATGTTATTTGATGGTGCTAAAGGTATCATCACAGGATGTAAGCCGTTCCAAATAAATCTGCCTTTTGCAATTGATCAAATGTGATCTTGCAATGCGGATTCTGTTCAAGTGGTTCTCCAGATGTTTTGGGATTACATTCAAGGCACCTATTGTTATTATTCTTTCTCTTCTATTCTGCTGTCTCCATGTACTGCCACATATACTATCCATGCTTTTTTGTCTTTCTTATCAACAATTGTTAAGTCTACGGTGATATTTGGCATGGACTTGTCTGTTGAATTCTAATGTTCCAGGGTACTTTAGCTCCTTCATTTTCTATTGTTTATTTTATAGTCCCACCAGTTCTTGCTTGCAGTCAAATAGTATTTCTTATAGATATTCCAATGCATTGTTGTTGCTATTTTGTCATGCCGTTGTTGTCTGTGCAATCTTGTTCCAGCAGCCATCTATACGGTCCATACTATTTTGAGCAGCAATACTATATCAGATAGTGTTTTTTCCATACATAGAACATAGTTCTACCTATAATATTCTATAATAGAACTTCATAGAATATTATATCATAATATATATGTTATAGAAATATTCTATGATGCCCTGTTACCATCTGATATAGAATCTAAGGCTTCAGATTGTCCATGTAAAAAAGAGAGGATAGCCCTGCACCGTGATGGCGAACCTATGGCAGGCGTGCCACAGGTAGCACATGGAGCTATATTAACGGGCACGTGAGCTGTTTCTTTCGCTTGGCTCCAGCATGCATGTGCATGCTGGCCATCTGATTTTCGGCTGGCCCACCCATAATGCCTTTTCATTCCCAGGAGTCTCCACATGATGCTAGGTAGGTACAGGGCTCGCACAGAGACTCTGGGAGGGTGTTTTTGACCTCCTGAGGGCCTCCAGAGGGGCAGGGGAGGCCGTTTTCGCCCTCCCCAGGCTCCAAAAAATTGATGCGTGCATGTGCAAGGTGTCATCCATGTATGCACAGGGGGCACAGCACGGGGGGGCAGTAAATTATAGGTGTGGACACACATGCACGCACGGTAGCTTTTGGCACCCAAGGGAAAAAAGGTTCACCATCACTGGCCTAGCAGATATTTTTGTTGTTTGATAGCCATGGCCTTACTTGTTCCATATTGTTTACAGAGGAATCGGTGCAATGACAAACAATAGCGGTGATACCTGTGTCTCCTTGAATGATTCCTTTCTTGATATTGGCCTCTCTCAGCCTGTCATCATTGACCAGCAACTGGGCCTTCCATTGTGCCATTGTGTCTTCCATTGTGCCATTGTACAAAGCTTCTGATGTTTCTACTGATTCCTGTTATTTCTGGACACTTGATTATTGAAAACATGGCCGGGAGTTGAATACTTTCTTGTAATAAATCCAAGCTACATTCGAACTGGTCTTTCTTTTATCATTACCATTATGTTGTTGTTGTTGTTATTTATTATCGTCAATCAACTCAATAATTTTCTACACTGATTCAACATATAGATGTTGATAGATGTAGATAGATGTAGACAGATGTTTACAAATGTTTGTTGACTTTGCAGCCTAGGACTGAAAGAGGGTGACTTGCCAAGGTGATGGCTAAGGAAGGGCCAGAACCTGGACATCCCTTGTTCCTAGTCCAGCTTCTTAAATTGAGCAGCCTCATCAGTGGTTTAGTACCTGTCACCTATGTTATACAAATTACTGTACTTTGCAACTTACTATTTTAAATTACTGTATTATTAATGCAACAAAATAAGATCATAGAAGGAGACCTGGGGAGTTTTTTTTGTTAATGAACAGAACGTCAACACAAGAAAACACATTCTTTTGAAATTGCCAGTTACAAACTATTGATTTGCTTGAGAGAGAAGACGATTTTTGATCTCAGTAAGTCTATGATGGATGAACCTAGTGGAAATGAAGTCCTTTTCTTTCTGTCCTTTTCTTTTCTTAAGTGACTCAGGCTAACTGCTTGTGAATTGTATGGTCACATAGTATTCCAATAGTATTACAAAACTGAACACTGGACACCTATGAATACACACACACTAACACTGTCTCCCCAAAGGTTGGAAGGGGAAGAAAGGGCTCAAATATTCTGACTACACCCCTCCCCCAAAATCACATTCTATCCCCCTTTTTAAAATGTAATTATTTTTATTTTAAAAATACCAGATACAAGACTGCAGGAAGAAACACTGCTTTGTCCTACACAACAGACAGCAAAACACATTTTACATCTCTCTGTAGCAACTTTGTTCCAATCCTAGACAAGTATCAGTATCTGAAATTATACTGTACAGCGGTTCAGTTATTAAGTAAGACATCACATGACCCTGATGCCATTAAGTGAATCACTGAGATTATTAAAGGAGCCATGAAACTGCAACTTGAAATTTCACTGCATATTTTCTATTGAGTCAGCTTGTTGCAACCCAGGAGTGAAGCACCCAAATTTCAATTATCTTACTGCAGGAATGCTGTGATGGTCATAAATGTGAATACCAGTTATAAAGTTACCTTCTCAGCACAATCATAGCTTTGAATGGTTGCCAAACAGGGCAGTTCTTAAGCAATATAATGTGTATGTTTCCTATTTTATGTGTATGATTTCTTATTTTGGTCCTAAAGCTCACCTCTTCATTGGCAAACCAACAGTTTGCAGTGAATTCTTACCTCAATCCCATTTGCTGTGTTTGAGATGACATGGCCTACCCAAGAGTAAATAGGGAATGGTGACAGGAAACTCTTAGACAGATCTTAAAATCAGCTGTATATTAATGGTGGAGACTCTCTCCGGGTGATGGAATGCATCACAATAATTTGTGTGGAACCTTAAGAACTCAGTTTATCTTTAAAAATGGTCTTGGTCTACAGAACTTAATTACCAGACCATAAGTTTCTTTATGTTTCTCCAACTCCAGTCACACATTATGGTGTATATATCATATTCCTTTTCAATAAAAATTCATTTCCAAAGTTGAATGTGATGTAGAATGCACAAAGGGTATTACAGACAGATTTATTTATATATTTATTTGCACACCCAAGGTCACATGCCCCCCATAGAGTAGTCGTGGGGGGTCTGAGCTACTGCTTATATTATTATCCTTGCAATTGTAACTTTAGTATAATTCATGACTATATATTTTTTATTAAACTTGCATAACTGCATAATTATATTTTATGCATTCAGTCCAAAGCTTGCTTTCAAAAGCACAAGAAAGCAAATAAGTAGTGAAGGGTTTTTCTGTTTGGTTTTCTTTATGAATTTACATTAACAGTCCTTTAATTTGTGCTTCCTTATGCCTGCCTTGTTAGATAGTTGTGTCATTGATTTTGAATCTGTTTGAGTGTATAAAAGCAGTGTTGATTTTATACATCTGAAATTACTAACAGCTGATGTTTAAGCCAAAGATGTAAAACTGGAACAAACATTGATAAAACTTACCATTTTAAATACCCACCCCTGAATAGTTGTCACAAAACACAGATGGCCATTGGATGCCCCAAAGCATAATCCAGATTGCCAGAACAGCTGGCTGACAAACAGAGCTGCGGAATCAAGCCAAAGTAGTGATTTTGATGTAATGCTTCATTTTGCCTCTTTTTTTCTGACAACCACTAAGGATCTCTTAACACAAGGAGGAGAATGAAGAGGGGAGTGAGATGTATGTCATATGGTTTGGAAGGGCAAGATGAATACGGTGACTTGAAAGCCATCAGGTTACAGCTCCATGAGGAAATGGTTGTCTCAGGATTCTCTAACGCTTGTCCCAAACCTCATGCCAGAGCTTCCGAAGCTCACCACCCTGCTCGTCATGGAACATGGTAGGCTCTGCCAAATAGAGTCAGCTCTGGAATTGAAACAGAATCAAAATTAATTTGCCCGTGTTTCCAACTCGTAAATATATTGTTATACTCTTGATACTAAGTCAATAATGTTGCATAAAGAGGCTGAACATTTCCAACATTTCAGTTCTAATTTAACTAGGAAAAAAATGACTTGTATGCCAGATGCTTGATTGTAATATCAGTAAATCTACCTTAAATTTTCTGTTCTTTATCCATTTCATTTTTAAAGTTCAGATGGGGAAATTACTTTTCCTTTATATTCCTTTCTTTTCCTTCCCTTCCCTTCCCTTCCCCCTTTTCCTTTCCCTTCCATGTCTTTATTATTCAAGGTAGAATAGTAGATTATTGCTGGAATTCTGGGTTTACTGGTTTTCATCATGTTGATGTTTTCTGGCTACTTAGACTTCCCAATTTGGGGGGGGGGAACCTCAGTGGATGTTCCTCCTCCCCTGAGATTTGGATTGTCCCTCTTTTCATTGCCTTCTAGAAGGCTATTAAGAACTGACTCTAAGTGGGCCTAATCGTTGTGTTTCTGAGAAGATATCTAAGAGGTGTTTTTTTTTAATTTTGTATATTTCAGTGTAGCTAAAATCTGTTAGCTAGTTTGGTTTTATTTTATATAATATAGGCAGCCATATTTTTTTTTCTAGTAAATGAATAAATAAACATGTCTTCCTTTGGGTCATCATTAAAGTGTGGAAAGCACTGTAGAACACTGGAGAGATGATTATACACAATGAAATTGAAGGCATTCATACACACTTGGCTACTTTGTAATTATGCTATTTTGAGAATGTCACAGTTCATTTCCTCAGTCATCAAAATTTCACTAAAAGTCTTTTCTCCTTTGAAAGATATGTTAAAAGTACATTCGTTTCCATCGCATTGAATAAGAAATGGTAGAGAAAAATGCAGATTTATCTCTATATGGCATCTAGCAATATTTCATCTTGTTCTACGATCACACAGATAAGATTAAGATTGTCCTTTAAATTTTCAATAATTGTACATTTTTTCTAGCTAGATTGTTCCGACTTTAATAGTTAGAAGGTAAATAAATGCTCTCAATGATTCTTAAAATATTTAAAAACAAGAAACAATACAAATATACAAAAACAGAACGAACGTATATTCTCTTTGTTACGTTCTGCACAAACCTAATATAGGTAATATTTGTCTGAGATTTTCTAGCCTGCTTGTTTATAAACCATCTCGTTTTTGAGGTTTCTCAGGGGAAAAAAACCTTTTCATTAGGTAAGATGGAGTTCTCTAGCCTGTTTTCTTACCAGAATGTCCAAGTTATAGAGAATAGTTGTATGGATTTGTAGCTCTGATTTGCAACTTTGTTGTAGGCATTATTGTTCTTACATTACATGCAAATTAGCTGTCCTAATGGGCTTGGAAAATCACAAAATGTTCCTTTACCCCAAAATGTATTACTGAGCCTGCTCCACACTTGCCCTCATACCTTCCATATAGGTCTCCATTGACTTGATTTTGTTTTACTATGTTTTGATTCTGGGCAGTTGCCACACTTGTAAGCAAGGCTGCAGCCATTCACTATTTTATCTCTGCTGGAAGCTAATGATGTTATTCAAGATATAGGCTCTTTCTGAAGCTGGCTTTCTGCAGCATATTTCCTTCTGTGATGAATTGGAAAAAAAATCATAGGACACAATGACACACAAAGATACAATTATGGGACAGGGGACAAAAATTGATTGATTTGGTCTTAGTTTACAATAACGTAGAGCCTCATCCCAAGGAAAATGCCATTATTGGGCCATTATTTTTCTCCAAGGGTAGAGAATTAGTTCCTGTCGCCCTTAAACCTCATAAAGCCACAACACTAGTTCTGATAGTATTCATAATTCAGATGGGAATCTGTGCAATGAAGAATACCATGAAAGTGCTACAAACCAAATTTTAAAGAGTCATTCTTGCTGCCCCAGGAGATGTAGCCCTTGCCACATTTAGACTTGAGATGGGGATGCATATAATACAGCTAGAGGCCTGGAGCATGAAGATGAATTATTTCCCCAATGGCCTATTAACCTTATTATTAGTGGAGGAGTGTTTTTTTTTACCTAGGGGGTGCTATAAAGTTTGAGTAAGCATGTTATAGGTTTCTTACTCTGAATTATGAAAAGACCAGGCATGTACTCTCATAACAGATAGATGTTATAGAGGTCATTAAGATGCCCCAGAAAAACAGAGCTGAATGTCAAGGAGACTTTGGTTTCTGGCCAAATATTAAACATCTCTCACATTCCCTGGGCTGAGGAGGGATTTCTTTGGACACACAATAATACATTACCATCAACACTCCTACTGAATAGATAGGCCAACCCACTTTATCCGAACAGGTTTGCCCTTGTGGTTGAGAAGATATCAAAACAATTGTCCATGTACTGCTGTACTACAATTTCTAAGAGCACCGTGTTGGCTTAAGAATATATGATGCCTGTAGAGCATAATGATTGTTGGTACCCATTAATCGGAACACTTGCATTTAGAATGATTTTGAAGGAGGGATGTGTGGTGGCACTCCCTAAGCTTTGGCAGCCTAGGTCATTGCCTACTCTTAGTCTAAAAGCAATGCTGAGAGGCACATATGGAATTCCCTATATGTAATAGTATTGTAGAAAAACAAACTTGGGCTAAATAAAACTCCTGGTTTCATGTTCCAGTGAATTTAGCCCCAGTAATGGGGCTAAATTCTGTATTACTGTGCGTTACTGTGTTTGAAACATGCTATCAAAGATTGTATCTCCAATTACTATGATTTAAAAGTTTGTATGTGAATCATTGATCATCATCATAATCAGGCAAGGGCTGCTGAGGTGGAAATGTCGAAACTGATGAAGAGTTCTATTTTCATGAGGTTTATAAGCCGAATATCAATTCTCTGCAACAAATTGACTGTTTCAAGCACCACTGATCCTAAAAATAGACACTTTCCTTACAAGTCTCCCCCTTCTGCAAGTATTTTTATGTTTCCTATAAAACCCTGCTCCGGAGAGAACATTCTTAGGTTATCCCTGGTTTTATTAGGAGATCTAATCTTTAGGGTATTTGTCATATTTCATTTTTGTTATTCTCCGAGCCCATTCTTATTAATAAGAAAAAAATTAAAACTCAGCATGGATACAGAAAAAGTACAGTGTGCTCAACATCAATGTTATGTTAACTTTATATTATGGGTAGACCTTATAATATGAGCTGTTCAGAAATGCAGAAGGAGTTTAATTGCCCTCATGACCTCAGAGCTTTTTGTAAACATCTGACCAGCTATTTGGGAAACAGAATGCTGGACTGGTAACCATTTGGCTTGATCCATTAGGCTTCTAAATGAACTGAACATTAACTAGCATGTATTGTATTGTCTTCATTTTGGATGCAAAAAAGCCACTTTTCCAAAACCTGTAACTGTCAGGAAAAATGGGAATCTGGTAATGAAGATAGCAACAAAGGCAAAACATATTTTAAAAAAAATATTTGTCTTCTCTGTGAGCTACTTTTTGAAAATCAAAGCTATTTACATTTGGTGGGCTTCTTGCTAGCATGCTTCCGGAAGTCAAAATTTGGGAATAGAATTGGTTTCTTCAATCTTATGCTCGCAATACTGATAGGAATGGGCTGACCACAAAGATTAATATGCAAAATAGTTTCTTCCCACTGTAATGATAAACAATAATTTTATCAAAAGAAGATGAACGATGGGGACTGAGGATAATATTTTTATTAATATTTTGAAAAATGAAGGGTTGTGGGCTCATTTCTGATAAAGAAAACCCATCCTTAGAGTTAGGGCTATGCAGTGCTTTGGATACAGTTCTGAAAAGGTGATTTGAGTGCATGAGATTACTAGAATACTGTCATTTGCTCTATTTGCACTCCTTTGTACTCTGAAGCACTGCACAATCCTACCATGAAGCAACTTGCTTCTAAATTCTTGCCTGTTGCATAAATAGGTTTCTCCAGTTACTCATGGGTGAGTGGAAAACACTCTTCATGTGTTCAAAGAGAGGTCTGAAAGGCTGCATAGAATGACCCATACTTCTTTGCAAATTATTTGACATTTCTGTAGACTGTGGGGAATATTTTTGTTTTAGATGCTTTGGTTTCTACTAAGCATCTCTCTTCTTTCCACAGCTTTTAGTCGTGCTCCTGTTCCTATGGCAGTGGTCCGGAGGGAACTCTCTTGTGAAAGCTACCCAATAGAGCTCCGTTGCCCAGGAACAGATGTTATCATGATTGAAAGTGCCAACTATGGCAGGACAGATGATAAAATCTGTGACTCAGATCCTGCTCAGATGGAGAATATCCGCTGTTATCTGCCAGATGCTTATAAGATTATGACTCAAAGGTAAGGGTTGAACATTCTTGCCGGATGGGTTTTGCTTTAATCTTGCTTGCTATTTATGAAAGTCTGTTATTGTTTGAGGCTGTTAAGGTATTTGCAATCTGTTTTCATGCTTCACAGCTATATAAAAATGAACAAAACAGTGAGTTACAAATAACAGAACTTTATCCAGGAAATGATTTAAACCTAAACTCAGTATTTATTGTACACGAACTCCAAGTTGTAATGTCCTTAATTTATACATGTTTCATCTGTAGTCCCTTTATAGTTTCTAATTTCCTTTTATCTGGTGCCCTTTCTTTTTCCTATTGACTTGCCACCATAAAGCACATATTTTCTCTTATCCTAAATTTCCCAGGGATTAGAAACTGGTCATGGAAGCATGTATTACATTAACTTCCAATGTGACTAGAAAACATTTAGAAGTGGATTTCCTTTGACATTTCCTTACAGCTCTATGCTTTGTTTTTTGTCCCCCCCCCTTTTTTTTTCTTGTTTAGTCCCACTTTTGTAGATGTCACATGCTTCACATATGTTCTCTCCATTGTCCTTGCCCAGCCATGTAAGGTGAGTTGTAGATGGGGGACCTGAAGCTGAGTGACAGAGCACTTACCTACTGAGTTCATGGCAGAATTAAACCAGGATTCCTTATTTAATAGTCCATTAATTTAGACAGCACACCATATAATCATAAGAAGTACTTCAGAATTTAATCATTCCTTTTCTGAGATTCTCATCCTCTATTCTGCCCTCTGGTCTTATTCCTTCTTGAAAACAAGCAAGCAAGCCAGTCATTTCTGAGAGTAATAGTCACATTTACTACTGGCTAAAAATCAATGTATAATCCTCTTCTTGGTAGCTAACACTGCCTACTGAATCTTACTTCCCTTTAAATGTGTATGTGCAGTGTTATAATCTCTGTTTGAACAAATATATTTATGTAAGCTTTGAGTTGGCCCTTTCTTTATGTAAGTATGTCATGATTCTGACAGAATATCTGTCTTATAAAGAAGCAGCATCATTCAACAAAATGTTCCTAAATTTCACATATGACCCCAATGTTCCCAGAGATTATCCACAATTTATTTCTGAAATAATGTCTATTTTTGTTGAAAAGCTTTCTAAATATCTGAACATATTTTTTATCATTTCATTTTAAATCCTTATTAACATTAGCTGTAGTAAGCATTTATATCCAGAAAATATAAAACCAAATGCCTTTTTAGCTTGAAAGCTAGCCTTACATGCTTTCATCTTAAAATAATAATTGACATTTGAACCGGTAATGGAATTGATGGCATACATTAACTAATATCTGACTTTGGTGTGTGTGTGTGTGTGTGTGTGTGTGTGTGTGTGTGTGTGTGTGATTTCTATTATATAAAAAGTCTAGCGATGGTTTAACTATGATATTATTTGTTTGCTGCTTATTTACACTTTTAGAGCCATGAAAGATTTTCAACTTTACATTATATATGATTTTCACTTTAATGAAAATATAAAGTTCATGAGAAAATAAATTCCAGTAAAGGAAATCTGGACTGTTTATGTGCAAGAAATACAAGCAACAATACAAGCTAATATTATATGCCCAGTATTCTTGTCATTCGAAAGACTGTCATTCCTATATTTTTAAGTGTCTTCTGCTTGAAAGAGTACTTTCAACTGTAACTGTAATTTTGTGGTAAGGGCCCTGATAAAGCTGAGTCAGAACTTTGAAATTGTCCATTAAGTGTTGCTAGCAGGCTAGATAGGCAGGCATACAGGTCATTTATAATCATAGGGCTGGAAGCAACCTTTGAAGTCTTATAGTTTAGTCCCCTGACCAAGGCAGGAGTCCTTATACCATCTTGGACAAATGGCCCAATTTTTATTGAAAACCTCCAGTGATGGAGCAACCATCACTGGTCTGTATTCCAATTCCACTGATTAATTGTTCTCACTGTCAAGAAATATTACGTGGCTTTACAATAATGTAGAATTAACTTATCTAATCACGTTTCCTGTCTGGTTTACCCAGCAGGGCCAATAATTTGTGAGAGCTGCTGTTAGGGTCTATCTTGTGGCACTAATCTTGCGGCAGTTGATCAGAAAGGTCAGCAGTTCGGTGGTTTGAATCCCTAGCGCTGCATTAGGGAGGGAGCTCCCATTACTTGTCCCAGCTTCTGCCAACCTAGCAGTTTGAAAGCACATAAAAATGCAAGTAGAAAAATAGGAACCACCTTGGTGGGAAGATAACAGTGTTCTGTGTTCCTTTGGTGTTTAATCATGCTGGCCACATGACCACAGAGATGTCTTCGTACAGTGCTGGCTCTTTGGCTTAGAAATGGAGATGAGCATCAAACCCCTAGAATCGGGAATGACTAGCGCATATATGTGAGGGGAACCTTTACCTTACCAGTAAGGTGGTGAAGCAACAGTACTTCTCCACCATTATTGTATCCATGAATTGCTGTTTAGCAGCTTTCTGGGCTGGTGGAAGCTGGATATTCCAAGGCTGTGCAGAGGAATCTTCAGAGGATGTGTAGATAAAATCGCTCACATTTGTTCCTAGTCCTGCAGAAATGCCTGGGTCTCAGTCTTGCTGTGCTATCTGGCAACAGTTTGAACTTCTTGGACCTGAGGAGGAAGCAGACAAGATTCTTATGACTGTCAACTCAGCCACTTGCTCATTAGACCCATGCTTCTCCTGGTCGGCTCAAGCTATTGAGTGGGTGGGTGGGTGTCTCATGGAAAGCCCTTTAAACTCAAAAGCAGGAGAAATGACATATTTCCACATTCTTGGGGGTTTCTTTTTCCAGAGGGTTGGTTTTCCAGATCTTTAAGAGTAAGTATGTTTATAAGATAATGGGATACACATACGGTTGTACTATATTTGGAAAAATTCCTTGTGAAAAGTATACGAAGTCGGGAAAATATGTACAAAAATGTATCTCAGAACAATATGTACATTTTTGCTCAATCACAAATTCAAAATAAAGTATATTAAATCAAATTAGAATGAGAAAAAGGAGAAACGACCCCTTTCCCATTCCTATACAGAATCTGTAGCAAAAGGTGTCATGTGGGAGGGGGACAATGAACAACTCTCCATTATTATTTCTGCTATTGTGGTTGCAACAATTCTCCCCAAACAGCTTACAGGCAGGGACAGCTTATACAAACAATTGTAGATCAGAATACAATAAATATTACTTAAAAACAAATTGATGTTATGGCATCTTCCCGCACAGCAGTTGGTACCCATGGCCCTATGAGAGGAAGAATCCAGCTGAGCTACCTTCTGTAGTCTTTGTTGTCTGCATTTTTCCCTCACTCTGATTTTCTAAAGCGATAGCGCAGAGTTAAAAAATCAAGGGAAATGCTATTTAATCCATACTGGGCATTAGAGGTTGGTGGTGATCCTCTTACAACTCTCCTAGTGGGAGATCCTTTTAAAGAGCAAAATCACCAATCCATTAGTCTCTTCCTTACAAATTGGATATAGGCCAAATTCACACAGACACGATGTGAAAAAGAGAAAAGGGGGTGGGGAGGGAAAACTATTAAATTCCTGTTCTGGCTCAGTTAGAAAGAAGGGGTGTGATTCATCTGACTGAAGGGCAACATTCCAGATCAAGTCTATTGACTGACTTTACAAAAGTTTAAATCTCCTGAGGAGATTAATTTTATTCTGAGCAAAACAATATGGTCAAATCTTTATGTTTTTGCTTTGATAAAACATGGAAGAAGTCCCAGGTGATTGAAGAGAGCCAATATCCCTACCTTCAAAGAGGGAGAAAAGGATGAAAGTAATTGCAGACCAGATTAGATAATCTGTGACCCACTGGGTCATTGTTTCAGAGCTTTTCCCTTATCTAAACTGAGAAACTGATTGACCAAGGGCAAAAAAGCAGTGTGAGCAACTTTTGATTTCTTGCTGCCTTGACTGCCTGTCAACAAGCAAAGTTGGGATTGGTCTACAATTTCTGGAGTCCTTTGGAGCCTCTGCAGGGCTAGGACAAGTCCAGTCTATTTGATCTCCAGTGGCTGAAGAAGAGGGTCAGTCTAACCTGGAGGACCAGGGCGGGCCAGTCTCCTGAACTTCTGGGTAGTGATGTGACAATGTGGCAGCAATGAATGAACCACAAATTTGCCAAATTTCAATTCCTC